>CADEHL010000997.1:0-600000 GCA_902827135.1 Harpagifer antarcticus
ACAGTAAAACAAGTGTCTCCTGTTTACCAAAACATACCCATCTGTTATGGAAAAGAAAGTATTTCAAAAGTATTCTAAAAGTAACCTGAACACGTTACTGTAACTGTATTCTGATTACTTTCAGAGCATGTATTCATGCCCCCCCCCCCCCCCCCGGCTGGCCCGCGATAGTATCTATTGGATACATTTTGGCCCTTGGACAAATGTAGTTGGTGATCCCTGACCTACGGGAAACAACGATGGGGTTGGGTGCGCTGCCAGAAGGGTGGCAGTGAAAGCGGAGGGTCTCGACGGACCAGACCCGGGCGACAGAAGCTGGCTTTGGGGACGTGGAACGTCACCTCTCTGGGGGGGAAGGAGCCGGAGCTAGTGCGGGAGGTGGAGCGGTACCAGTTGGATCTGGTTGGGCTCACCTCTACGCACAGCGTCGGCTCTGGAACCTTACTTCTGGATAGGGGTTGGACTCTATTCTTCTCCGGAGTTGCTCAAGGTGTGAGGCGCCGGGCGGGTGTGGGGATACTCACAAGTCCCCGGTTGGGTGCTTCGTTGTTGGAGTCTACCCCAGTGGACGAGAGGGTTGCCTCCCTACGCCTGCGGGTTATGGGGGGGAAAACTCTGACTGTTGTGTGTGCTTATGCACCCAACAGCAGTTCAGAGTATACAGCCTTCTTGGAGACCCTGGAAAGAGTCCTGTATGGGGCTCCTGAAGGGGACTCTTTAATCTTGCTGGGAGACTTCAACGCACATGTGGGCAATGATGGAGACACTTGGAGGGGCGTGATTGGGAGGAACGGCCCCCCTGATCTGAACCGGAGTGGTGGTTTGTTACTGGACTTCTGTGCTAGTCATGGATTGGCCATAACAAACACCATGTTCGAACATAAGGATGCTCATAAGTGTACGTGGTACCAGAGCACCCTAGGCAGAGGTCCATGATCGATTTCGTTATCGTATCATCGGACCTGAGGCCGTATGTTTTGGACACTCGGGTAAAGAGAGGGGCGGAGATCCGCCCAGAAATGCTGAAGGCTCTGGGTGTTGAGGGACTGTCTTGGTTGACACGTCTCATCAACATTACGTGGAAGTCGGAAACGGTACCGAAGGAGTGGCAGACCGGCGAGGCGTAGTCATGGAGCAGCGGGAGCGGTACTGCAGTCGCTTTACCGCACCGTTGTGACGAAAAGGGAGCTGAGCCAGAAGGCAAAGCTCTCTGTCTACCGGGCCATTTTCGTTCCTACCCTCACCTATGGTCATGAAGGATGGGTCATGACCGAAAGAACGAGATACAAGCGGCCGAGATGGGTTTTCTCCGCAGGGTGGCTGGTGTCTCCCTTAGGGATAAGGTGAGAAGTTCGGTCATCCGGGAGGGACTCGGAGTTGAGCCGCTCCTCCTTCGCGTCGAAAGGAGCCAGTTGAGGTGGTTCGGGCACCTAGTTAGGATGCCACCTGGGCGCCTCCCTAGGGAGGTGTTCCAGGCACGTCCAGCTGGGAAGAGACCAAGGGGTAGACCTAGGACCAGGTGGAGGGATTATATCTCTTCGCTGGCCTGGGAGCGCCTTGGGATCCCCCAGTCAGAGCTGGTTGATGTCGCCAGGGAAAAGGAAGTTTGGGGCTCTCTGCTGGAACTGCTACCCCCGCGACCCGACCACGGATAAGCGGAAGAATGGATGGATGGATGGATATCTGCCGTAGATATTTATTTATAGAGCCCTGATCAGAAGACCTTTTGACAAACTGTAAGAAATGCCGCCAAAACTGAATACGTGACGTGGATCATAAATATATTAGCAATTAAACAACATCTTCCATTTCTTTTCACACAATACGTCTCCTTGCATTATCAACACTAATTCGGCTGACTTTTATATTTGATCCAATTGGTAGATATATTTACACCATAACGGTGCACAGCTGATAGAAAGGGATTTTTTTGTAGTTTTTAAAGATATTATTTACTGAACTTTCCAACTCCTCATGCAGTTGACTGTTACAGGTCTATACAGGTTCATGGTACAATGCACAAGCTTCAAATCGAGAGACTGAAACTGTATTTTTCTTTACCGTTCTGTTATAATTTCTCAATAAAGTGAATCATGTTTGATATTATTTTTTTATTAACTACACCACTGATTAACCCGCACCGCCTAGTGGTTAAAGCATGTTATTGAATTTTGTTGTTGAATAAGTTTAATTTGATGAAAACATTTAAATATAAAGAAGCCTACATACAACATTGAAAATATCAAGAAGATACTGTAGTGATCTCTACAATAAAACAGTTTAGTGCAGGACGTCCAAAGATATTAACAGGAGGATGTGCAAAATAGACAAACTAATAAGGCTTTATTTAAACATTAAATAATACTTTAAGTTAAGGTCTTCTTTTGAATAAGAAAAAAAAGTTGGGGTTATCCACAGATAAATATGAAGTCTGACAAAGTACTTAACGTCCAATATATTGCATAGTTTATTTTGGCACTTGACAATCACCTTCCCTGAATTTGACTCAGGTGTAACTAAAGTCTGATTTAAGGGTTGTTTATATTTCACATCATTAATCAGAATCTGCAAAGTAACTAAAATACATGAAGTGGAGTAAAAATACCAGGTTAACCTCTGAATTGTAGTGGAGTAGAACAAAGTAGTATGCTGCTGTAACAAAAACATTTCTCAACTTGGGATCAATAAAGTATATCTTATCTTACCTTATCTTAAGATGATCGATGGCTACTGCCATATTTGCAAAATTTGCCTCTGAACCTTGACAAGTGCATGTTTCAGGCTTATCAATGAACAACAGGAGGGGTCACAGACATAATACCAGCTGTTAAATAAAGCTTTTCTGACCTTAGGTGTCATGATGTGGGTATATTAATTCACCCATTTATTAATTATATGTTTTAAATGTGATAATACCACTGTGTTTCGTATCCCCTAAACCTCCAGGGTGTACACAGTTTAATACTGGCAATTTCTAATCGTGGGAAATACGAACAAGTCTTATGAAGAGACGTGCCATAGAACATGTTGCGAAACACACAATAGCCAGCATGTGTAGTTCCAATTCCAGTTTTGGAAAGTCTGCTGTGGTTCCATTTCATTTCGTATAGCTGTTTGACGCTCAGCGTAACCTTGTCGCACTGCCACTCCAACATCCAATCACAGGGCTTGATGACTAATCACGGGGTTTGTAAAACAAGGCGGATGTTGTAGTCCCAAACGATAGCTGGGGATTCTGGGTAGTGTAGTGTCTTCGGAAACTGTAGTAACGAAAACTAATTGTTTCTCTGAATCGAAGGTTAAAAACACAAAAGCATTGTACACAATTGAAACCAATCAATATTGTGTAATTAACAAGGATAAACTGATGTTTTTTAGTGGATGAGTAATGCAGATATCACTGTGTAATCATTTGACAGTGAGGGGAATATATCCGGTTTTATTCTGAAAACTTCGAGACCGGAAAAACTGTTTTCACCCACGCTAACTATACATGGAAGCTGCATACACGTTATCCTGGCGAGACCTCATATCATCTTCGTAATATCTATCAAACTATAGATCCTACACATCGGCTGGACGTGGAGAACAATATACACTTCTCGCCAGAAATCGAATCAAAAAGCATTTTAATGGCCAAACTATTCCACAGTTTAGGATTTTCCAGAGAGTGTTATTTGTGAATAAGCGTCCCTCCGGAGCGTTTGCAATGAACGGGCCGGGAGCATGTTGTTTCTTACACGACCACTAGAGCACCTCTAGTGGTCGTGTAAGAAACAAAATATACTTTAAAACGTGTCTCTGGGTCGTAATAAGAGCATGAACAATCAGCCTATATGGTCGTTTTTTGTAGGAGGACAGGGTGATACGCACCATTATGAAATGCACATTAGCTATACAATATGATGTAGCCATCCGTAGGTGGTAGGTCTGGGTTTGTTTGGTCTAAAATAAATCTGATATTTCTGAATCATCTTAGTCTTAAAAGGCAACAATTAAAATAAAATGCGATTGTTCAAATGGAATGTCATTAAGTACATTTTGTATCATCCTTTAATGTATATTCTCAAAAGAAACCTAGAATTGTTCCAGTCTTAGTAATAGACACTTAAAAACCTTTTAATACTATTGTTTGAAATGAGTAGTTATACACATGCCGCATTCGTCTCATTAGTATGCATAAAAAAGTGACAGGTCACACCTCTCCTACTTATGCAAATGAGCTAAGTCCCGCCTCCCATTTGGTCGAGGTGTGAAATCGCAAGTAGGTGTGATATCGTGAGTAGGTGTGAGATCTGTCGATAGGAGGGGGGTGATGTGTATTCACAGGTGTGAAAAATTAATAAATAAAAATAAAAAAATAAAAATAATAAAACATTTGAAAATTTAAAAAATAAATAAAAATGCTGCTTCAATCACATTAGTATACATATAATCTGACAGATGGGCCAGCCCCATTATACTGTTGATGTCCCCCACCTTCCCCCTCACACCCCTTCCTGTCTCCCCCGTCCCCACACCCCCCTTCCGTTGACTGTGATGTCAGAAGACAGTAGGGGTGGAGTTAGATAAATAAATAAAAAGCCAGTCGTTTCCACTCCTCAGGTCATCTTTCAAAAAATAAAAATGGCCAAGAGACGCCTCGACATGGGTTTAATCAGCGAGACGCCTGTGACAACTTTCAGCCATCCGTCGGGAGCGCCAATCAAGAAACGGATGCAGTATATGTGCCGGGTTCAGACGCCTCCAGCTGAAGAACTTCATGAAGAATGGACTCTGAAAAATGGCGATGTTTGGGGTTATGTATTCAACGATATGGCGAATGAACTGCATTTCTACAATCTGAAGAATGGAGAAACGTATGGACCCCGCAGTGTTAAAGTGACACTGACCTCAACAGATTGGGCTGTGTTAACTCTGGTGTCTTCCAGAGATCTCCACGCAACCACTGTATCGAAAGAACTAGTGCATCAAGAATCTATAGTGGAACCAACGGTGTACAAGATATTTGCAAAGAAAAGCAAAGAAACACAGACAGCATGCGAGATCAAGGAAGAGTTTTCACCGCTACCCCCCTCAAGGTGGAGGAAGAGGAAGAAGATATCCCCCCGCCACCAGAAGTGGGAAGAGTCCTGACAGGCACTGTCTGGGAAACTAAAAGCTGACCATCTGGGCGCTGGTATTACCGCTCAAGCCGTTTGGTGACGCTGGGGAAGGACCCCTCTGATGATTTTGTTTTGGAGTATTTCAACTCTACATGCAGGGTTTTTCAAACATCCTTGTGTGTGCCTCTGACTGCTTGGCTGAAAATGATTGATGAGAAATCTACAAAGCTTATAGAACATTTTAAACAGAGTCAGACATCGATGGACATTATACTGGTGAAAAAGACTCTCACTTTTGCAGACGACTCCGCCTCCCACTCAACATAACAAGTCCCGCCTTCCTCATCAGATCATTTTAAAGTGAGAACCCCTCAAGGACATTCGTTGAACACTAACCATGGATCTGAGAAAAAACAAATCTCTCCCCGCGAGTTGCAGCCTGGAGCAAACGCCTGGAGGACTCCCATCCTCTCCAACAATCTGGACACCCGATCTCGACAGCTATATGGCGGGCATTGATATTACTGACTGGGTGGATATATCTCAACCTCCATCTACTCCATCCGAGTCTCAACCCAGGTCTCCAGGGGAATCAGCAACTTATCCCGTAGCAGCAGGCGTTGATTCGCCGTGCTTTCCTTGTGCTCCAGAGGGTGATGCTGCAGAAGGTGTTAGGACATCGTCATTCTTGCATACGGTAAAAGCTGTCGTGGTTCATCTGTTGGATAGGGTCCTGCATATGTACAGAAAGGAAAAATTTTACGGATGTCAAGTCGACCACCCCAGTCAAATGCAAACACGAGTGTTGTTTCCGACCGAAGAATACTATCTGGATCGTAACCTATGATGAAGTGGTAAAGAGACTGTGGACCGTTCGTTTCATTCCAGCCATTCGGGATGCTCTACACCAGGGCCACCTTCATGTGTCGGAGAGGAGAGTCTTTGGAGCTACCGAGGCGATTCTGCACAATCTCAGAAACACCAGACTCTTTGAGGCTAAAATCGAGAAGCTTTACGTCCAGCGTATAGAGAACGACGAGACCCAACTGAAGAATATAAGAGCAGCTTGGGACTTTTGGCAGCAACTTTTTCGTTAAGTATGTTTTTTTATTTGATCTGTTTTATTTTTTATTTTACTTGATCTAGTGTGTCCTGCCTAAAAATCATGTTTATTATTCTCTGCTTGGAGAAAATGTTTTTTTTTTATGTGTGACATATCAATAAAATGCGATGTAAGAAAAGACTGTTGTATTCATTACCTCATCGGGGTTGTAACAGGGAACACACTTTCAGTCACTTTTTGAGAGAATTAAGCATAAATCAGTCAAATGTTTCAAAACAGCCTTGTTTCATCACTGAAATAGCATCAAAATCACAAAATGTCATTAAGAGTCAGAATCCTAAACGAAATCTACTGACAGAGAGTACTTCATTATCTACTTTTCAGCTTTTATACACAAAAGTGTATCTTTCAGTAACTTTCTCAGATAAATTTAAAACATAAATCTGTCCAAATGTTCAAAACAGCCTTCACTGAAATAGCCTCAAAATCACAAACCTGCCCATTAAGAGTCAGATGCTTTACGAAATCTAATAAAACAGAGTCCTTTCATGGTAGTGGTCTGCTTTATACACAAAGTGTATCTTTCAGTACTTTCTCAGAGAATTTAAGATATAAATCTGTCAAATGTTCAAAACAGCCTTGTTTCATTGAAATAGCCTCAAAATCACAAACTTGCCATTAAGAGTCAGAATCCGAATTAAATCTACTAAAACAAAGTACTTCATTATCTACTTTTCAAGCTTTTATACACAAAAGCGTATCTTTCAGTAACATTTTGAGAGACTTAAGCATAATCTGTCAAATGTTCAAACAGCCTTGTTTCACTGAAATAGCCTCAAATCACAAACATGCCATTAAGAGTCAGATGCTTGATGAAAATCTACTAAAACAGAGTGCTTTTCATGGTAGTGGTCAGCTTTTAAACACAAAAGTGTTATATTTCAGTAACTTTCTCGGAGAAATTTAAGCATACATCAGTCAAATGTTCAAAACAGCCTTGTTTCACTGAAATAGCCTCAAAATCACAAACTGCCATTAAGAGTCAGATGCTTGACGAAATCTACTAAAACAAAGTACTTCATTAACTACTTTTCAGCTTTTTATACACAAAAAATGTATCTTCATTAACTTTCTCAGAGAATTTAAGCATAAATCTGTCAAATGTTCAAAACAGCCTTGTTTCACTGACATAGCCTCAAAATGACAAAACTGCCATTAAGAGTCAGAATCCTAACGAAATCTACTCAAACAGAGTACTTCATGGTAGTGGTCAGCTTTTATACACAAAAATGTATCTTTCAGTAACTTTTCTCAGAGAATTAAGCATAAAATTTGTCAAATGTTCAAAACAGCCTTGTTTTCACTGAAATAGCCTCAAAATGACAAACTGTCATTAAGAGTCAGATGCTTGACGAAATCTAATAAAACAGAGTGCGTTCATGGTAGTGGTCAGCTTTTAAACATAAAAGTGGATCTTCCAGTATCTTTTGGAGAATTAAGCATAAATCTGTCAAATGTTCAAAACAGCCTTCACTGAAATAGCCTCAAAATCACAAACTGCCATTAAGAGTCAGAATCTTAACGAAATCTACTCAAACAGACTTTCTTCTACAGATGACTCCTCCCACTCAACGCAATAATGTCCCACCCCACTCAGCAAATCATATAAAACTAAGGACCCCACTAAGATGAACCGTTGAAAACTATCCATGGACTGAGAAAAAACCCAAGTCTGATGTAGCCTCCCCTATTATCACCAGGATAACGGATATGGGCTTAATGACTGGATGTTACAAAGTAGGGGAGAGGATGTTTCCCGAAGAAGAGCTCTCCTCTATATCATATCCATGTAAGGTCTTTAGGACAAAAGAGGACCATGATAACATGACATATGAAGAAATATCTTTCTTTAAAAGATGGTATTATAGATAACCTTTATAGAAACAGTATATCTCATACCACTCGCCAAGATCGCAAAGGACAATTAGCAGAAAAGAAAAGAAAAAGTAAAGAAAAACGAGGAAAAAGAAAATGAAAAGGAGAAGAAAATTGAAAAGCAGACGCAGAATGCGAATGAAAAGAAAAGGGGCAAAAGGATGGAAAACGAAAAAAACAAAAAGAAGGAAGGTGAAAAGAAAAAGGAACAAAGTGAAGAAATGTCAACTAGAGGATGGTGTAGAGCCATTACCGGATCATAATAATCCTATAGATCATCTACCGCTAACCGACTGCTGCGAATGTGTTGAACAAATACCAAAAGCAATGGCAGAGCTTTGCTTCAATATAATGAGAGAAAAAGCGTGATACTGTGGAATTGCCCTAATTGGCGACAGTGCCAGAACATGTATTAAAAGACTGTTGGAGGATCTCTATCTAGTATCGGTTGTCATTACACCGAAGAATACGCCAAATTTGTGACGACATAGACAAAGCTTTTGAAGACATTATATGGTACCTGCCTTTACAGCTAAACAAATCCTACGCCAGGTATTCAACAGACCACAAGAAGCACAAGAAGCCCCAGAAAGGATTACATTCAGAGCTAATAATGTGAAACCGAAGAGAAGCAAAGCAGATTATAATCGCTGCGGGTGAAAGGATACAGAATTTGCATGTGATGTTAATGCATTTATCTGATATAAAAAATGCATTCGTATACTTCCAAGAGACTCCTAAACAATCTACTTGGGCAGTGTGAATTGAACGATAAACCGATCACGGTAAATGAAACGCGGAGAGAAGCAGCAGTGCAAATTGTTAAGTCTATTACCTTGTATGCACTACGACATTAACTTGGTAAAATATAATGTGACATTATATTGAGCAGCACAGGCTCTCCTCAGGGCTCGGTCCTCTCTCCCTTCCTGTTCACAGTCCTATACATCAGACCTTCAGACACTGCTCACAGTCCTGCCATCTGCAGAAATTCCTCAGATGACTCTGCCATTGTGGGCTGTATCATCAGAGATCAGGAAGCTGAGTACAGGAGTGTGGTGGACAGTTTTGTGGAGTGGTGCGGTCAGAACCATCTGCAGCTCAACGTCACAAAAACCAAGGAGCTAGTGGTTGACTTCAAGGAAGCGGAGTACCGCCCCAAGCCCAATTACCATCGTGGGCATGGATGTGGACATTGTGGACAGCTACAAGTACCTGGGTGTCCACATAGACAATAAACTGGACTGGAGTAAAAACACTGAGGCCTTATATAAGAAAGGCCAGATTCGCCTGTATTTCCTCAGAAGACTCAGGTCCTTCAACGTCCTGCAGCACTATGTTGCAGATGTTTTATGACTCAGTGGTCTCCAGTGTGATCTTCTTTGCTGTAGTGTGGTTGGGGCAGCGGGGTGAAGACAGCTGATGCCAACAGACTCAACAAGCTCATCAGGAGAGCAGGCTCTGTCCTGGGAGTGGATCAGCAGTCGTTGGCGGTGGTGTCGGAGGGGAGAATGCTGAGGAAACTTCTCGGCATTCTGGACAACGGGTCTCTCCCCCTGCATGCCACACTGGTTTTCCTACCGGAGCACTTTCAGCCACAGACTGAGATCACCGATAACCACCACACAGCGCCACAGGAGGTCTTTCCTCCCAGTGGAAATCAAACTCTTTAACTCCTCACCCCTAAGTAAAGGGCACTGAGAACTTCCACACCAACACTATGTGCAATATACATATCAATATAATTAACATCATTGCAATACACTCGCTGCTATATATATATATACTATGTGCAATATTATATTATTATTAGTATTATTATGAATAATGCTATGATAACGTGCAATTACGTAACTGCCACTAGGTTTTAATTGTTGCACTACTAACTACTAAATACTGCTAATAATGATTGCATTGATTATGTGACCATCTATGTTTCTATGTGTCATGTCTGTGGATGTTTAATTGCTCTTGTTCTGCTGTGTTTATTGTGTTTATTGTATTTTGTTACTCTAGCACAACAATTTCCTTCGGGATGAATAAAGTCTTATCTTATCTTATTTTATCTTTCACCCGCAACGATTATAATCTGCTTTGCTTCTTCTTCGGTTTCACCATTATTAGCTCTGAATGTATCCTTTCTGGGCTTCTTGTGCTTCTTGTGGTCTGTTGAATACCTGGCGTAGGATTTGTTTAGCTGTAAGGGCAGGTACCATATCAGGGGTAGACATTAGGGTAAAAAGCCACTGGCCCTCCGGGCCGGTGGAATTGTATTGTCACTGGCCCCACCATTGTAACCACTGGCCCGGAGCATTCGTCCAAAAAAAAATATATCGACAAATAATGAAGAAAATTAACACATTTGTTGCAATAGAAATTATACATTACTACTTGTACTACAACATTTGAACAATCAGTTCTTCCTCATTTGTTCATATTTGGTTTATTAAATTAATGATATTGTGGTCATTGTTAAAAAATGTCTGCTATTATGAGTATTATTATTTGTATAATGCACTTTCTGCCTTCCTGTCATTAGGAGTTAGACATGTAATGGCTATAGATTAGATCCTTCATTATCCTAAACTGCTGGGACATTTCCCTAAACCCAATACCTTTTATATTTTCGACTCTTCACTTACTTGTCAGCATAGGTCGGCATTGATGTACAGAGCCGACAGAAGACCTTGTTATATTGGCATCGTATTGAGAGGTGCAGCCAGTGACGCGTCCTAAAACCAGGAAGTAAGCTGCTGGTTCCTCGACAAGGGTTTTGTAAAATAGCTGGAAATAAGGTCTGTGGAAAACAAACAAACCTGCAACGTTTTGTTCAGCCGGATAATCTCCACATGTCTACCCTACTTTATAATTTTCGAATCATAAATCTAATCGATAGATTATAAAAGGGTTTTAGGACGCGTCACTGCACCACTAGAAGCCAACTCCATCGATGAAGCTGGCTGAAACTTTCTCTCCCTCTTCTTCTCATGCTCCCTGTCACTCTCCTTTAACTCCTCCGTGACTTTCTTTTATTTGAAAATAGTTTTTTGCCCGGCGCTTGGCCGGTTACCGCTGGTATTAAAAACATTTTGGCGAATGGTTAGGTGGCGCGATACTCTGTAGTGAAGGAGCGCGCTCACGGGAGCCTGCTCGCGCTGAGCTCCGCAGCAAACAGCTGTTTGCTTTTCACCCAACAACGACAACCGACTCACGGAACGCTATGTTGTAGCGTTAATAAACGAACCAATTTAACTAAATTGCTAGTCAAAATACCAATACCACAGGAAACATTTTTTTTTAAACAATATTTTTAGTGGCCCGAGCGGGCAAGTGGAAAGTACGTTATGCTGGCCCGGGGTGTCTAAATAGTGCTCCCGGGCCAGCGGGCCAATTATAATGTCGAGCCCTGCATATAATTGTCTTCAAAAGCTTTGTCTATGTCGTCACACGTTTTGGCGTATCCTTCGGTGTAATGACAACCGATACTAGAATAGAGATCCTCCAACAGTCTTTTAATACATGTTCTGGCACTGTCGCCAATTAGGGCAATTCCCACAGTATCGCGCTTTTTCTCTCATTATATTGAAGCAAAGCTCTGCCATTGCTTTTGGTATTTGTTCAAACACATTCGCAGCAGTCGGTTAGCGGTAGATGATCTATAAGATTATTATGATCCGGTAATGGCTCTACAACACCATCCTCTAGTTGACATTTCTTCACTTTGTTCCTTTTTCTTTTCACCTTTCTTCTTTTTGTCTTTTTCGTTTTCCGTCCCTTTGCCCCTTTTCTTTTCATTCGCATTCTGCGTCTGCTTTTCATTTTTCATCTCCTTTTCATTTTTCTTTTTCTTCGTTTTTCTTTACTTTTTCTTTTCTGCTAATTGTCGTTTGCGATCTTGGCGAGTGGTATGAGATATACTGTTTCTATAAAGGTTATCTACAATACTATCTTTTAAAGAAAGATATTCTTCCTATGTCATGTTATCATGGTCCTCTTTTGTCCTAAAGACCTTACGTGGATATGATATAGAGGAGAGCTCTTCCTCGGGAACATCCTCTCCCCTACTTTGTAAAATCCAGTCATTAAGCCCATATCCGTTAACTTGGTGATAATAAGGGGAGGCTACATCAGACTTGGTTTTTCTCAAATCCATGGCTAGTTTTCAACGGTCGTCTTAGTGGGGTCCTTAGTTTTATATGATTTGCTGAGTGGGGTGGGACTTATTGCGTTGAGTGGGAGGAGTCATCTGTAGAAAGTACTCTGTTTGAGTAGATTTTGTTAAGATTCTGACTCTTAATGGCAGTTTGTGATTTTGAGGCTATTTCAGTGAAGGCTGGTTTTGAACATTTGACAGATTTATGTTTACATTCTCTGAGAAAGTTACTGAAAGATACACTTTTCTTTTTAAAAGCAGACCACTACCATGAAAGTACTCTGTTTGAGTATATTTCGTTAGGATTCTGACTCTTAATGGCAGTTTGTCATTTTGAGGCTATTTCAGTGAAACAAGGCTGTTTGAACATTTGACTGATTTATGATTAAATTCTCTGAGAAAGTTACTGAAAGATACACTTTTGTGTATAAAAGCTGAAAAGTAGATAATGAAGTACTCTGTGTCAGTAGATTTCATTAGGAATCTGACTCTTAATGGCAGTTTGTCATTTTGAGGCTATTTCAGTGAATGCTGTTTTGAACATTTGACTGATTTATGCTTAATTCTCTCAGAAAGTTACTGAAAGATACACTTTTGTGTGTAAAAGCTAAAAAAGTAGATAATGAAGTACTTTGTTTTAGTAGATTTAATTAGGATTCTGACTCTTAAAGGCAGTTTGTGATTTTGAGGCTATTTCACTGAAGGCTGTTTTGAACATTTGACAGATTTATGCTTAATTCTCTCAAAAAGTGACTGAAAGTGTGTTCCCTGTTACAACCCCGATGAGGTAATGAATACAACAGTTTTTTCTTACAACGCATTTTATTGATTTGTCACACATCAAAAAAAAACATTTTCTCCAAGCAGAGAATAATAAACATGATTTTTAGGCAGGACACTTAAATAAAAATAAAACAGATAAAATAAAAAACATACTTTAACAAAAAAGTTCTTCCTATTGCTGCCAAAAGTCCCAAGCTGCTCTTATATTCTTCAGTTGGGTCTCGTCATTCTCTATAAGCTGGACGTAAAGCTTCTCGATTTTAGCCTCAAAGAGTCTGGTGTTTCTGAGATTGTGCAGAATTGCCTCGGTAGCTCCAAAGACTCTCCTCTCCGACACATGAAGGTGGCCCTGGTGTAGAGCGTCCCGAATGGCTGGAATGAAACGAACGGTCCACAGTCTCTTTACCACTTCATCATAGTTACGATCCAGATAGTATTCTTCGGTCGAAAACAAACACTCGTGTTGCATTTGACTGGGGTGGTCGACTTGACATCCGTAACGTTTTTCCTTTCTGTACATATGCAGGACCCTATCCAACAGATGAACCACGACAGCTTTTACCGTATGCAGGAATGACGATGTCCTAACACCTTCTGCTGCATCACCCTCTGGAGCACACGGAAAGCACGGTGAATCAACGCTTGCTGCTGCGGGATAAGTTGCTGATTCCCCTGGAGACCTGGGTTGAGACTCGGATGGAGTAGATGGAGGTTGATATATATCTACCCAGTCAGTTATATCAATGCCCGCCATATAGCTGTCGAGATCAATTGTCCAGATTGTTGGAGAGGTAGGATTCTGACTCTTAATGGCAGTTTGTGATTTTGAGGCTATTTCACTGAAGGCTGTTTTGAACATTTGACATATTTATGATTAAATTATCTGAGAAAGTTACTGAAAGATACACTTTTGTGTATAAAAGCTGAAAAAGTAGATAATGAAGTACTTTGTGTCAGTAGATTTTGTTAAGAATCTGACTCTTAATGGCAGTTTGTCATTTTGAGGCTATTTCAGTGAAGGCTGTGTTGAACATTTGACTGATTTATGCTTAATTCTCTCAGAAAGTTACTGAAATATACACTTTGTGTATAAAAGCTGAACAAGTAGATAATGAAGTACTTTGTTTTAGTAGATTTAATTAGGATTCTGACTCTTAATGGCAGTTTGTGATTTTGAGGCTATTTCATTGAAGGCTGTTTTGAACATTTGACTGCTTTATGCTTAATTCACTCAGAAAGTTACTGAAAGTGTGTTCCCTGTTACAACCCGATGAGGTAATGAATACAACAGTTTTTTCTTACATCGCATTTTATTGATATGTCACACATAACAAAAAAAAACATTTTCTCCAAGCAGAGAATAATAAACATGATTTTTAGGCAGGACACTTAAATAAAATAAAACAGATAAAATAAAAAAACATACTTTAACAAAAAAGTTCTTCCTATTGCTGCCAAAAGTCCCAAGCTGCTCTTATATTCTTCAGTTGGGTCTCGTCATTCTCTATAAGCTGGACGTAAAGCTTCTCGATTTTAGCCTCAAAGAGTCTGGTGTTTCTGAGATTGTGCAGAATTGCCTCGGTAGCTCCAAAGACTCTCCTCTCCGACACATGAAGGTGGCCCTGGTGTAGAGCGTCCCGAATGGCTGGAATGAAACGAACGGTCCACAGTCTCTTTACCACTTCATCATAGTTACGATCCAGATAGTATTCTTCGGTCGAAAACAAACACTCGTGTTGCATTTGACTGGGGTGGTCGACTTGACATCCGTAACGTTTTTCCTTTCTGTACATATGCAGGACCCTATCCAACAGATGAACCACGACAGCTTTTACCGTATGCAGGAATGACGATGTCCTAACACCTTCTGCTGCATCACCCTCTGGAGCACACGGAAAGCACGGTGAATCAACGCTTGCTGCTGCGGGATAAGTTGCTGATTCCACTGGAGACCTGGGTTGAGACTCGGATGGAGTAGATGGAGGTTGATATATATCTACCCAGTCAGTAATATCAATGCCCGCCATATAGCTGTCGAGATCAGGTGTCCAGATTGTTGGAGAGGTAGGATTCTGACTCTTAATGGCAGTTTGTGATTTTGAGGCTATTTCACTGAAGGCTGTTTTGAACATTTGACATATTTATGATTAAATTATCTGAGAAAGTTACTGAAAGATACACTTTTGTGTATAAAAGCTGAAAAGTAGATAATGAAGTACTTTGTGTCAGTAGATTTTGTTAAGAATCTGACTCTTAATGGCAGTTTGTCATTTTGAGGCTATTTCAGTGAAGGCTGTGTTGAACATTTGACTGATTTATGCTTAATTCTCTCAGAAAGTTACTGAAATATACACTTTGTGTATAAAAGCTGAACAAGTAGATAATGAAGTACTTTGTTTTAGTAGATTTAATTAGGATTCTGACTCTTAATGGCAGTTTGTGATTTTGAGGCTATTTCATTGAAGGCTGTTTTGAACATTTGACTGCTTTATGCTTAATTCACTCAGAAAGTTACTGAAAGTGTGTTCCCTGTTACAACCCCGATGAGGTAATGAATACAACAGTTTTTTCTTACATCGCATTTTATTGATATGTCACACATAACAAAAAAAAACATTTTCTCCAAGCAGAGAATAATAAACATGATTTTTAGGCAGGACACTTAAATAAAAATAAAACAGATAAAATAAAAAAACATACTTTAACAAAAAAGTTCTTCCTATTGCTGCCAAAAGTCCCAAGCTGCTCTTATATTCTTCAGTTGGGTCTCGTCATTCTCTATAAGCTGGACGTAAAGCTTCTCGATTTTAGCCTCAAAGAGTCTGGTGTTTCTGAGATTGTGCAGAATTGCCTCGGTAGCTCCAAAGACTCTCCTCTCCGACACATGAAGGTGGCCCTGGTGTAGAGCGTCCCGAATGGCTGGAATGAAACGAACGGTCCACAGTCTCTTACCACTTCATCATAGTTACGATCCAGATAGTATTCTTCGGTCGAAAACAAACACTCGTGTTGCATTTGACTGGGGTGGTCGACTTGACATCCGTAACGTTTTTCCTTTCTGTACATATGCAGGACCCTATCCAACAGATGAACCACGACAGCTTTTACCGTATGCAGGAATGACGATGTCCTAACACCTTCTGCTGCATCACCCTCTGGAGCACACGGAAAGCACGGTGAATCAACGCTTGCTGCTGCGGGATAAGTTGCTGATTCCCCTGGAGACCTGGGTTGAGACTCGGATGGAGTAGATGGAGGTTGATATATATCTACCCAGTCAGTAATATCAATGCCCGCCATATAGCTGTCGAGATCAGGTGTCCAGATTGTTGGAGAGGTAGGATTCTGACTCTTAATGGCAGTTTGTGATTTTGAGGCTATTTCACTGAAGGCTGTTTTGAACATTTGACATATTTATGATTAAATTATCTGAGAAAGTTACTGAAAGATACACTTTTGTGTATAAAAGCTGAAAAGTAGATAATGAAGTACTTTGTGTCAGTAGATTTTGTTAAGAATCTGACTCTTAATGGCAGTTTGTCATTTTGAGGCTATTTCAGTGAAGGCTGTGTTGAACATTTGACTGATTTATGCTTAATTCTCTCAGAAAGTTACTGAAATATACACTTTGTGTATAAAAGCTGAACAAGTAGATAATGAAGTACTTTGTTTTAGTAGATTTAATTAGGATTCTGACTCTTAATGGCAGTTTGTGATTTTGAGGCTATTTCATTGAAGGCTGTTTTGAACATTTGACTGCTTTATGCTTAATTCACTCAGAAAGTTACTGAAAGTGTGTTCCCTGTTACAACCCCGATGAGGTAATGAATACAACAGTTTTCGCATTTTATTGATATGTCACACATAACAAAAAAAAACATTTTCTCCAAGCAGAGAATAATAAACATGATTTTTAGGCAGGACACTTAAATAAAAATAAAACAGATAAAATAAAAAAACATACTTTAACGAAAAAGTATCAAAACTCTTCCTATATTCTTCAGTTGGGTCTCGTCGTTCTCTATAAGCTGCTGAAGAAAAGACATTTCTCTATCTGTTAAATCATCCATGTTTGACCGTTTAGGAAATCATCCCCCGCAAAAAACAAAATCAAAAATAGATGTCACACCACTGAAGAAACCTTTCACATCACATCTACATTTATGGACATAAAGACAACATACCATTCGGATACATCAGTAGCAGTTTACATGAGACCCGTCCAGCTTATTCAGGTGGTGTGACCAAAAAGTTGACCGTAACAACAGCTGGGGTCCTCTTGATAGGGGGTTGCTCTATAGAGAAAAAGACAGAGAAATAAAAGAAGAGGGGATAAGTATGTTTTTGAATACACTGGATTATACATTTAACAAAAACAAATCATTTAGCGATCATCTTGTAAAACAACCATAAAAGGCATTTACCGGTATGATAACTCATCAGGAGTGTGAGGGGTGAGTTTGATTCTCAAGCAGAGTCTGTGTTGAGGGGTCGACCCTGACCTGATGAAGAGGGGCTGAGTCTGTCCGACTCGTTAGGGTAGTGTATGAACCACACTGAGACCAGACAAGAGGCAGGATGTGTGCAAAACTCCGGAAAAAGGGGAGGTTATCGCAACAGATGCACAGAGGTTGTTTAACACACACCAAGCAGCATTAACTAATTACATGATATTATAAAATAAAATAATTTTTCAAAGATCAGATCCAGGTCGGGAAAAGCGCAAAGAGGATTTGATGCTGTCACTCAATAACTGGTCCCTCTACGATGAATCTATCACCCCTTATAAACCCCAGCAGCACCAGGTATATGACTCTAAAAACAGCCAATCGGATTATTCCTGATTGTTTAACAAATTAGCATTATATTGTATTTGGTTTTTATGGCAGAGAAAATACTTTTTAGACTTATGCTATTCTCCTATATATATATATTATACACACATTAAAATATATACATACACATTACAAAAACATGTAGATAGTAGATAAATACGAGAAAAAATAATTTAACTGCTGTTCTTCTGTTCTGATCAGACACACACACACACACACACACACACACACACATACACACACACACACACACACACACACACACACACACACACACACACACACACATACTACCTAGACAGCAAATGGTCTGACAGCCCTAGGTAGAGGTAAGTGTGACAGGAGGGGAGAGCATGCAGACTAACTTAATCAACCCCTTTTGGCTAGGACAGTAATGGGTCAGGCATGGGCAGTAAAATGATACATTGAGAGTTACTTTTTGAATCTAGCTGTGTTCCATTGGAGGGTCAGAGCTTTCTGAACTTATTTCTTAGCAGCACTGGGCATTTCTGTGTTGTATTGTGTACAGTTGAGAGTGCACAGATAAACAGTCAGGCATGGGCAGTAAAATGTATCTCCTCTGGCTCTCTACTACAGAGTCACATCTCAACCCCCTACCTGCTTTTCTGTACTTTCACAGCATCAGGCCGACTGCTTGACAATGCGCGCTTGAGAGCCTGATGGGGACCTGTAGATTCATGTGAGGACACCAGTGAAGATCCCCCCCCCAACACACACACACACACACACTTAGGGGCGGGCCCACCTGTCAGATTCTATGCTGTAGATCAGTGACCACCAACTGGCGGCCCGCGGGCCACATCCGGCCCGCCAGACATTGTCATCCGGCCCGCACGACGGGGTGACTGTGGCGTTGGCGGAGTGGTTACTGCGTTCGCCTCCCACCCATTTTTATTTTTACAACGTCTCGTGAGTAAGGTGCAGTACCGGAGTCCAACAGAGAGGCAGCAGCTGCGGGACAGTAGACTGCGTACTGCGAAAACTTCCCTTCCTTGAAGAAGAAGAAGTGATTATTCGTTGTGAAGAGTCTGCTTTGTGTACTCCGCACCACAGCAGCAGCCCTGCTGCGACAGAGTCCAACAGAGAGGCAGGAGCTGCGGGACAGAGTCCAACAGAGAGGCAGGAGCTGCGGGACAGTAGCCTAGAAGCAGGGTTGGGTTGTAACGGAATATATGTAACGGCGTTACGTAATCAGAATACAAAATCAAGTAGGCTAACTGTATTCAGCTGGCGTTACATTTGAAAAAACGAGTAATCTGATTACAGTTACTTTCGTAAACCTGAAGTGAATACATTTTGGAATACTTATTGGAATTATTGGTGGAAAAGTTTCCTCACAAAATGTAATATTCATTACCGGCAGAACTGTGTGCACACTGCACAGCGCTGCAGCATGTCTGTGAGCGAGAGAGAGAGATGCAGCGTGTCTGTGAGGCCCCGCCCCCGCACGCAGATGAGAGAGAGAGATCTCTTTTAAAATATATTGAAAGTTAGAAACGGAGATGGTTAGATAAAATGTGCAAGATAACGTTGATGTAGCATTTCTTTATTGTCGAAATTATGACATTTATAACGGGATAAAATCAAAGTGAATGGCCTGCTGCTGCTGAATGCATGGGGCAAGTGACTGGAACAAGTTTTAAAAGTTATTACATCGTTTCAGATAATAATAATAATAAATAATGATAATTAATAATGATAATTCATTCTATTTAGGGGCGCCTTTCAAAGCACCCAAGGACACCTTACAATTCATAACATATTCTAAGGAAAGGTTTACAGTAGGAGAATGCAGTCTGGGTGATGTTTTTTATGTGGGGTGCCAATGAGAGGGAGCTGTCCAGAATGACACCAAGATGTTGTGTTTGAGTTCTTGATAAGCCATTAAAACAGTAAAACAAGTGTCTCCTGTTTAACAAAACATACCCATCTGTTATGGAAAAAGAAAGTATTCCAAAAGTATTCTACAAGTAACCTGAACACGTTACTTTTTTAAGACACGTAACTGTAACTGTATTCCGATTACTTTCAGAGCATGTATTCAACTGATTACATTTACAAAGTAACCCTCCCAACCCTGCCTAGAAGTGATCCTTCGTTAGCGTGAAGAGTCCCCCCCGCTGGCCCGCGATAGTGTCTATTGGATACATTTTGGCCCTTGGACAAATGTAGTTGGTGATCCCTGCTGTAGATCAAGTGAGAGGTGTTGCATCTATCTTACCTCAGTGTGTGAAACTGGCGGACAGTGAACCTTTGGCCCTACAGTCGGGAGGGGATGTTGTGATTGGAGGGCTGTTCCCTCTGCATTTTGTGGCTCCTAAGCAGCAGAACAGCTACCACGGCAAACCCCAGCTCAAACCTAGTGGGTAATGCTACTTAGTAATTATTTATCTATGTATGTAATATAACATCCCAATAGCTGGCATATAGACTCTCATTTCACTATTTCACTTTTTTTAAACTATTTTTCGTTTTGGAGTTACTTTTTAATATTTACTTGCCCTATATTTTTCTGTTTTTCTGTATTATTGTGTTGCACTGTTGGAGAAGCATCTGACTTAAGATTTTCATCGACATAACTACTCTGTAGCTATGTTCGTATGACAAATAAAGAACCTTGAACCTTAAGTGTGAGGATACTGATGATATCTTATACAGGCCTCCGGTTGATGCTTTTGGTTACAAATCAGACTCTAAAAACAATTATTTGTCCTTGTTCAGTGCTGTTTTAGGTAAAACAACCTCTGTTAAAGGGGCAACTTATGAAAACTATGGAGGTGCTTCTGAAAAGCATTCACTGGTTCAGAGGATCTGCACAGCACAACAAACAGTATTGTTCTGAAACCACTAAGCAATAGTCACAAGAATCTCAGCCAAGATCTTTGCTTTAAAAAAAACAAAAAAACATAAAGCTTAAAGAGATGGGGAACAATGAGCAAAACAAGATTATTTCTAATCATCCATCCACCTCCTTTTCTGAAAATCATATACTGATCCTAGAAAAACATAAAACATGTACAGTATATTGGCCATTTAAGGACTTGTCTGGCTTGTCAGGGTAAGTTCTGCTGTGATGGCTTTAGATTAGGGTATTTGGGCATTCATACAAACAGCATGACTTTGTCAATGATGATTATTTGAAGAAAAGTTACATATAAAATACAGAATAAAAGAAATACATCTTGTCAGCGCTGGGCATGGGCATGCTCTCTCTCTAATAGCAAAGTGACGTATGGTAGAAGGAGGGAAGCGTCTGAAAAACGCTATAAACCAGTGAGAACACACAGTACAGTTTGCCCACTTGGCGACAGTTGATGATGGAGATGTCTCTTATTGCTCTGATACTGTCTATAGGTTTATGTGAGCTGAAGTCAGTTCTTGTTCTGAATATTTTTGGGGATGGTGTGAAACAAGCGGCTGGGCTTACAGGTGATAGGACTGCTGCTGTGCTTAGCACTAATGCTTCATCTGTGACATGTAAGCTACAAGGTACCACTCATCAACCTGCATTCTCTCTGGACGGTGACTATATCATTGGGGGTGTTTTCTCCATACATTATTACATGCACACTGTGAAGCATAACTACACCACCATGCCAGAGCCAATAAGCTGCACAGGGAGGTTAGTACAGGGAGATTTTGGCTAGAATGTGGGCATTTACAGTATATTGATGTGTATATTTTGAATTTGTGTTGCAATGTACTGTGTTGTATGTAAACACATTTTTTGTTTTTTACATAATGTGGATTTATTTTTTCTATTTCATAAAAGGCAATAGTTTAACTGATGTATACATACTTAACCATTTGTTGAATGGAGAAATGTGAAACTTATGATTTATTGGACCATTGCATCAATTCATCAAAGTGATTGTGAATATTGGATATATATCTAATCATGTGTTTGGGTTTTTGACAGATGAATTTCCCATAAAGCCTACAGAGATGCTATTAGTTATTATCCAGACCATATCTTTGAATTTCAGTCATCTTGTAGTCTATCACGTATTATTTTAAAATCTTAAAGTTTTAACATTATCACCGATGTCTGTGTGCAGCATCGACTCCCGTGGACTGCGCTTCTCACGTGCAATGGTCTTCGCCATCGAGCAGATTAACAACAGCACGGAGCTGCTTCCGGGGATCAAGTTTGGTTATGAGATCTATGACACATGTGCCTCGGTGGCCGTGGCGGTGCATGTTGCATTTCAGCTTTCAGGGGGACTGGACCCGGTGTTTAACACCAGCGACAAATGCTCAAAGTCTGGTATGGTGATGGGCGTCGTTGGTACGTCTGGGTCCACGTCTTCCATCAGTATGTCGCGCATCATCGGGCCCTTCAACATACCTCAAGTACATATTAAGAATGAATTCCAAACTATGTTTGAGTCCATTACTTGTTTTGCCTCTGTCCCGTTAAATAACTGTTGTTTTCTTTAGGTGAGCCACTTTGCCACGTGTGCATGCCTGTCTGATAAGCAGCAGTACCCGAGTTTCTTCAGAACAATCCCGAGTGATCAATTCCAGGCTGACGCGCTGGCCAAGCTGGTAAAGCACTTTGGCTGGACTTGGATAGGTGCTGTCCGGTCGGATTCTGACTATGGCAACAATGGCATGGCATCATTCCTGCATGCAGCACGTAAAGAGGCGATCTGTGTGGAATACTCCGAGTCTTTCTCTCGGACCCACCCACGTAGCCGGATCCAGAGAGTAGCTGATGTTATCCGCAGGTTTCTATATCACTGATTCTCCTTTAGTTCCCTGTGCTGACACTGACCTTCTGCCACAGAAAAAACAAAACAAGTTCTAAAAGTGATGGAACATGTTTTTATTACAACAGGAAATGTGTCAATATATCTGTTTATCATCTCTCATGTTTTGTTTTTCTTCATACTTATGATGATATTGTTATAAAAGACAATATTAGTCTTATATTATAACTATTGTTTTTATATGTCATTGAATGTCCCTCCAGGTCAACGGCTAAGGTTGTTGTGGCATTTATTCCCACTGGAGATATGAGAATTCTGCTGGAGGAGCTGTCAAGCAAGCCTTCTCCACCTCGCCAGTGGATAGGTAGTGAGGCCTGGGTAACCGACCCAGACATGCTGAGGTTCAGCTTCCTTGCTGGAGCCATCGGATTTGGCATTGAAAAATCTGTCATCCCAGGTCTGAGGGACTTCCTGCTGGATCTCTCTCCGTCTAAAGTGGCTGAATCCCCATTGCTCACCATGTTCTGGGAGGAAGCATTCAACTGCAGGCTGGTAAAAAGTGAGAAAGTTGTGCCAATTTTAAACATCTGTGATACTTACGGTAGTCTTTTGATTGTGTTCGTTTTTTTTTATTTTCTGTCTAAGTGAAGCTCCCTGAATTGATCAGCCTGTTAAAAACCCCGGATTTTGACTTAAAGAGAAATATAATTTTTGTAATGAAATACATGAGGCGGACATAAGGTGCATCTCGGGGGAATGATCTTACAATGTGATGTTCAGGTCATGTTTATTAACAATGTTGTCTAATATATTGCAAATAACATACATGTACATTATTCTACTTAGGCTAAATGCATTGATTCCAGACTGTTTATTTGTTTAGATGATAGCTATTTATACCTCAATGCACAACAATTTAGGGAAAGTCTCCCTTCAAAAATGGTCATAAAATAAATGCTGAAAAACAAAATCACCCTCTAGAATATGGTTATCCAAAACAAATAGTGCAGAGTTAAAATATTTGTAAAAAATATATATATATAAATTGTGGAATATATTTGTTGACAGGTTACAGTCATTGTAAAATAAAGAAGTTGAACTTTAAAAAGGAATGTAGTAAATGTATGCTTTATGAGAAGTAATATATACACGGTATTACAGTACATTACATGTTACTTGTTAGACGCTTTTATCCAAAGCGACTTACATACTGTATATGTACATACCTAATGTTGGTGAGTTAAAGTACAAGTATTTAAATGTAGAGGGACAGTATCAAAGTCCTGGCTTCAAGAGTTCAGCAGTCTTATTGCGTGTTGAATCAAGCTCTGTAGGCCTGTTAGTGTGTTACCGTCTACCAGACAACAAAGGGCAGAATGTTTATTTCTAGTGTGATAAGGGTTTCTGATGATCCTGTACTGCTGGTTCTAGTGTCCATCATGCATCATTATAACAGGTTAAGTCAGTATTAAATAAAAGGAATACATATTTTGCCTTATACAATAACTATTTGTCTGATGACTGATTTGTGTAAATATGAGCTGCTAAAATAAACTAATAACGTAAAAAACAGATAGACATGTCCGCAAAACAGTGATTTGAAATGTGATGTAAATCCTACAATGCTTGTTTGGCAGGTTAAATAACACAATACACACATAAGTATGAATGAATGTAATCATCATTGCTAAAAACACCTCCCTCTGTCTCTGTGTTTTTAGGTGAAGCCACAGACAGGAGTGTGTGTGATGGAACTGAAGATATAAAGATGCTCCAGAGCTCATACACTGACACATCTCAACTTCGAGTCACTAACATGGTGTACAAGGCTGTCTATGCAATAGCGCATGCCATTCATAACGCAGTGTGTCAGAAAACAGATTCTACTACACAGTGTGATAAGTTCACTAAGCTAGAGGCCAAAGAGGTCAGTACAAATAATGATGTTCTTTTAAGCTGCACGTCTATGTTATCAAATGAATGCTCTTTTAACTTTTAAATTATTTATTTTTTCCCCTTCACTGTCTTCCTTTACTTCATCCCTAGGTTCTTAATCAGTTGAAAAAGTAATTTTTCCCAAAATGGTTATGATGTTTCATTTGATGCCAATGGGGATCCTGTGGCCACATATGAGCTGGTAAACTGGCAAAGAAATGAGAGTGGCAGCATTGAGTTGGTGACTGTGGGGCAATACGATTCATCACTGCCGGTGGGCCAGGAGTTCCTTATCAACAGGAACCTCACCTGGGTGGAGGGTGGCACACAGGTGAGGAGCCCCAAAGCAATAGTTTAACATGCTACATTTTCATATCATCTCAAAGGGTATGATGTCTTATAGCCTCTTAAGCCCCACGGACACGCCGAAGGGGCCGAAATCACAACATCTGCAAGCAAAAGTCTCTGAGGGCTTCTTAAGATTGAATAAACTATGAATGTTTCATATCTATGTAATGGGAAGAACTCAGCAAACAGATTTTTTTTTTTCAAAAAAAAAACCCTGACGCTAACGCTGAGCCTCTGAATTAGCCACGGGAAAAAAAGATATTAGGCCGTTAGCACAGAACTCTAGCTATACTGATTATATACATATTGGATCCGCACAAACAAGCTTAGATAACATCCTGAGATTCCAGAGATTATAGAAGTATAAGGATCATCACTGAGCGATCAGAACTCGTGACAGGGGAATCAAATACAGACAACACACGAGTAGCTTTAGGTAGCAAAACCCGGAGATATGCTCACGTTAGCTGAGCTTAAAGTCGTGTTCAATGGCATTTAAAACGAGAAAAAACGCGGCTGAAGATTAATCTATAGGTTATAGCAATGTGTCTGTCACTTTGAAAAAATTATTGATAATACATAATTCCATTTGTATGCAAAAATCGGAGGAAAACAATTTGCTGCTAATGGTAGCCACCAGAGGCTAGCGCAGCTCTCCGGTTTTTTCTATGCGTCACTATCACTCCTTATTTGGTAACCTGTGTGTGTGGATGTGGAACTTTCCCTCGATCCCATTGGCTCTGACGGTTAGAGAGATGTCAATCAAATCGACCAAGGGGGGCCAGAGATATGGAAAATCCACACAAATGACCCCAGAAGTGTTTTTTTGTTGCTAAATCTTTCTCTAAAAAGGTCAAATGTCACTTGTTTTCCATCAATCTTGATACAGGGTACTTATTATATGTTGTAATTTGGACTCCTAAAGCTTTTAGTCGACTAACCCATCAACCAAGGGTAGTTTGACTATAAGTAAAAATTTATTTTTCGACGGACACTATAATTTACAGTTTTTTACTATGTTCAATCTGAATTTTCTTTAAAGAAAAAAAGGAAATCTATATTGATTCTGACTTTTCTACATCCAACTCACAGGTTTATCGTTACTTTGAGAAAAATATTATTAATTTTCCCCTTTTAGAAGTGAAGTTATGGTCATTTGTTCTGGAAATGTCATTTTCGAGCCTGAGACCTGAAAACAGGCTTGGGCCTAACAGGTTAGAATTCCAATGTTACGAATAATGAGAGAGTATTTTTAACATGACATTTAAGTTTAATTGTTTAAAATATATGTTTACTTACTACTTTTTTTTTAAAGACACAAAGAAAAACATTGTGAAGAAAAAAAACATGAATCTATCCTTTTATAATTTTAGCTTCAGAGCACACCTGTCTACATGTGAGTTAATTTGTATATATGTGACAGGTGCCTGTGTCAGTGTGCACTGACATCTGTCCTTCAGGAACTCGTAAAGTGCTTCAGAAAGGAAAACCCATCTGCTGTTATGATTGTACACCGTGTCCCGAGGGAGAGATTAGCAATGCTACAGGTATTTGTTTTTCTAATGTATGTTACAACATAAAATATAAATTCTAACTGCTTAAAGCTCTTTTCCTTTTTTTCAGATTCCTTTGATTGTTTCTCTTGCCCCAAGGAATTCTGGCCTAATGCAGAGAGAGATACATGTCTTCCCAAACCTGTAGAGTTCCTTTCCTTCAACGAGCCCCTTGGAATCGTCTTGGCTGCTTTCTCAATCGGTGGTGCCTGTCTCACCATTATAACAGCGGCTGTGTTCTATCGTCACAGGAGCTCACCAATTGTCAGGGCCAACAACTCTGAGCTGAGCTTCTTGCTGCTCTTCTCCCTAACTCTCTGTTTCTTATGTTCATTAACGTTCATTGGAGCTCCCTCGGAATGGTCCTGCATGCTGCGCCACACAGCGTTTGGGAACACATTCGTCCTCTGCATGTCTTGTGTTCTTGGAAAAAACTATAGTAGTTCTGACGGCCTTCAGAGCTACACTACCAGGTAGTAATTTGATGAAATGGTTTGGGCCTTCACAGCAAAGATTGACTGTAGTGTCTTTCACGTTTATTCAAGTTTTGATATGTACTATTTGGTTAGTTCTTAGTCCCCCCTTTCCAATGAAAAACCTCACAACATACAAGGAGAGAATCATCCTTGAGTGTGCATTAGGATCAGCTTTGGGGTTCTGGGCTGTACTTGGGTATATAGGCTTACTGGCTGTCTTTTGCTTTGTGTTAGCTGTCCTAGCTCGTAAACTACCTAATAACTTTAATGAAGCCAAGCTTATCACATTCAGCATGTTGATATTCTGTGCAGTCTGGATCACATTTATCCAGCATATGTCAGCTCTCCTGGGAAATATACTGTGGCTGTGGAGATATTTGCCATTCTGGCCTCCAGTTTTGGACTAATTACGTGTATATTCGCTCCAAAATGTTTTATCATTTTGTTTAAGCCAGAGAAAAACACCAAGAAACATTTAATGAGCAGGGGTTTGTAAAAAATGTAGATGGCTTTATAAAGCTTATACTGTGCACATTCAAATATGCTTTCCTTTCTTTTATGCTCAATATTTTACTAATTGTAATGTCATTTTGTGAATTTACTAATAATAACCTATTTTACAATACATTTTGATCAGTTACTGAAAATATAAAATAAAGTGAATAAATAAAGTCAACATTCAGACCGTGTGTGGTACTTGATAAACATTTCCAAAAAAATATTAAATACTGCTTAATCGTAAGAAAAGCTGTCTGAATTGCTATAACATTATTGCCAAAGAGGAAAATACAACATCCCATAGTCCACAATCCTTCAACAAGTTCTTAAAATGAGTTTTGTATATCATTATTATTATATTTAAAATATAACAATTTTCTTAGAATGCATCTTTTGGGACATGTAAGCATACGCACCATTATAAAATGCATATTAGCTTTACAATATGATGTAGCCACCCGTAGGTGGTAGGTCTGGGTTTGTTGGTCTAAATTATATCGGATATTTCTGAATCATCCATCCATCCATCCATCTTCTTCCGCTTATCCGTGGTCGGGTCGCGGGGGTAGCAGTTCCAGCAGAGAGCCCCAAACTTCCTTTTCCCTGGCGACATCAACCAGCTCTGACTGGGGGATCCCAAGGCGCTCCCAGGCCAGCGAAGAGATATAATCCCTCCACCTGGTCCTAGGTCTACCCCTTGGTCTCTTCCCAGCTGGACGTGCCTGGAACACCTCCCTAGGGAGGCGCCCAGGTGGCATCCTAACTAGGTGCCCGAACCACCTCAACTGGCTCTTTCGACGCGAAGGAGGAGCGGCTCAACTCCGAGTCCCTCCCGGATGACCGAACTTCTCACCTTATCCCTAAGGGAGACACCAGCCACCCTGCGGAGAAAACCCATCTCGGCCGCTTGTGTCCGCGATCTCGTTTCTTTCGGTCATGACCCATCCTTCATGACCATAGGTGAGGGTAGGAACGAAAATGGCCCGGTAGACAGAGAGCTTTGCCTTCTGGCTCAGCTCCTTTTCGTCACAACGGTGCGGTAAAGCGACTGCAGTACCGCTCCCGCTGCTCCGATTCTCCGGCCCATCTCACGCTCCATTGTTCCCTCACTCGAGAACAAAACCCCGAGATACTTGAACTCCTTCACTTGGGGTAAGGACTCATTCCCTACTTGGAGTGGACAGTCCATCGGTTTCCTGCTGAGAACCATGGCCTCAGATTTGGAGGTGCTGATCCTCATCCCAGCCGCTTCACACTCGGTTGCGAACCGATCCAGTGAGTGCTGAAGGTCGCAGACCAATGAAGCCATCAGATCCACATCATCTGCAAAAAGCAGTGGTGCAATCCTTAGTCCACCGAACTGCAGACCCCCTCCCCCATGACTATGCCTCGAAATCCGATCCATGTATATTACAAACAGGATTTCTGAATCATCTGAGTCTAAAAGGCAACAATTAAAATAAAATGTAATTGTTCAAATGGAATTTCATTAAGTACATTTTGTATCATCCTTTAATGTATATTCTCAAAAGTACCATGGAATTGTTCCAGTCTTCGTAATAGACACTTATAAACCTTTTTAACACTATTGTTGGAAATTCATTTAATAATTAATCCCATTATTAATCGTCAATCTCCAAACACATTTCACACGAGCCGTCCGTATCTTCACCTATCTAATTGTTTTTCGTTGTGATTGGTCAAATCAAATATGTATGGGCCTTTATGGGGTCAGTATGTACACTACAAGTTGTCCTCCGCCGGAGGTCCTGCCTGGCTGCTTATTTGTTACCTGGTTTCTCCAGTTGTTGTTAATATTCCAAAAATGTGATAGGAAGTAGGCAAAATAACTATATTAAGAGAGAGGTGCCGAATTAAGAAGAGACTGTAGTGGAGAAACAAAGGAGTTTGGGAATACTGTAGATCAGGGGTTTCAAAGTGTGGGAAGGTGAGCCTCCCTCAGAGAACATAAGAACAGCCGCGCCCCCCCTCCCAATTATTATTGCATATTATTATTATTGTTGTTGTTGCTATAATGCAGGGGCATTCAATTGCATTTCAAAGAATTCCTGTAAGAGAAAATGTCATTAAATGCTCTGTTTTCGCCGTCTACCTTTCTCTTTTTTGAGCACGCCATTTGAAATGACTATCTTCGATATCGGGAATGGACCAACAAACATTGGCGCTAGCTTTCTCGACATGACGTGGAGGGGTAAGTTCTTGGTAGCTAGCCAAACTCTTTGTCCAGGCCGATACGGTGGAGCAGGTCTCCGGCGTCGATCCACCACCTCCTTCATCCGACTGGCACTGCTCAAGAGAGCCCGACGAGCACCGGCCCAGATCCGGCGCAACCGACGGACCATAGCGTGAGCTGATGGGACCGTGACCTCGGCCTCATTGGCAGGGAACAGAGGTGGTTGGTAGCCGTGCACACACTGGAACGGTGTGAATCCTGTTGCGGAAGTGGGCAGCGTGTTGTGGGCGTACTCCACCCACATCATGTGCTTGCTCCAGGATGCCTGGTTCTGGGAGACCATGAGCACAAACAGGTCTCTAGTTCCTGGTTAATGCGCTCTGACTGGTCATTCGACTGGGGGTGATATCCTGAGGAAAGGCTCACGGTGGCTCAAGGAGATGGCAGAACTCCTTCCAGAAACGGGAAATGAAACTGTGGGCCCCGGTCTGACACAATGTCCCTGGGAAAACCATGAATGCGAAAGACATGACGTAACATGACCTCTGCCGTTTCCTTGGCAGAGGGAAGCTTGGATAGTGCAATAAATGTGCCATTTTACTAAATCTGTCCACCACCATCAAGACGGTGGTGTTACCTTCTGATATCGGTAGTGACAAAGTCCATCGAGATGTGGGACCATGGCCGATGAGGAACAGGAAGTGGCTGCAGCATCCCCATCTGTGCTTCAGTGGAGGTCTTGTTCCTGGCACAGACAGTGCAGGCCGCAACATATTCTGCCAACCTGCTTCCTCATAGCCGGTCACCAGAAACGTTGCTTGATCATGAAGGTTGTGCGTTTCACTCCAGGATGACAGGTGAGCATAGAAGTGTGAGCCCAGTGTATTACCTGTGATCGAACGGAAACAGGGACAACAACCTATTTTGTGGGCAAACCACTAGGTGCCGGGGTCTCACCATTTGCCTGCTTCACCACTGATTCTATTTGCCATGAAACTGCTCCAACCACACGGTTAGGTGGAAGGATGCTCTCTGGCTCTTTGTCAACAGGTGCAGGATCGTACAAACGTGACAATACATCAGGTTTAACATTCTGTGTGCCTGGTCTGTAGACAATACAAAATGAAACCGATTAAAAACAATGACCATCTAGCCTGGCGTGAGTTCAGTCTTTTGGAGTTCTTAATGTATTCCAGGTTTTTATGGTCAGTCCAAACTAGAAATGGTTGCTCAGCCCCCTCCAACCAATGACGCCATTCCTCCAAAGCTGTTTTAACTACTAAAATCTCCTTATTCCCCACATCATACACTCTAAGAAAAATCTGTAAAATGATGGCCAATGTGGTGTCAAATTTTACTCTTTAAGTACTGTAATCGACTATTACATTACTTTTGCCGTTGAAAACAGTGGTTGCCAGGTCTGCTTATTATAAGTTTCCCCCAAGATTTATTTTGAAAAAAGCAGATCTGCAAGCTCACAACCATATTTATATATACAGTCTATGCTCACAACGCGTCGCAGTCATATGCAGATCTTAAAAGTCTTGTGTCTCATTTGAGTGGTCACATTCACGAGGGTCCTGACTGTAATGTGTCCCTTTGATGGATGTTCTAAGACGTTTAATGTAAAGTCATCCTTTCAACACATATCTCCAGATACCACAAAGGGTGGGATGTGACCAAGATAGCCCCTGTTCATATTTGTGAACTCGCAGAACGGTCTTTGCCAGGTGAAGGATCACATGTAGAGCCTGAGCCTAATGTTGTTGATGCAGAAACACAGTGACAACTTCGGTGATCAAGAGAAAGACACCTACACAGAGAGTCTTGCTCAGTTTTACTTGGGTTGCAGGCAAAGTATTTGGTCCCAGCCTCCACAATTACAGAGATAGCTAATGAATGAAAACTAATAACAGGAATATACCATGGATGTGTTAGCTCGTGAACTTGAGCAGTATGGTGTTCCAACAGAGACATTAACATGTCTTGGGAAGAGTGCATACGAGCAGAGCCCTATGCACAAGGCATTGTATGAAAATGGTCCTTTAACTACGCAAACACAGAAGGCAGCAATATTACAAGGCGCACTATAACTATGTTCAGCCCTGTTGAAGTCAATCTTGGGCACAATAAAACAGTCAGAAGAGGCACTATCATTACATTCCAATACTGGAAACCCTCAGAGCAATTCTGAACAGGAGGTGCAGCTCAGCACAGTTCTAATCCTGATTGTTGAAGATGATGTACTCAGTGATGTCACTGATGGGTGGGCCATGAAATCGAATGCCATGTTTTCCTCAGATCCAGAGTCTTTAAAGGTGATGCTATTTCAGGATGCATTTGAGGTGGCTAATCCACTTGGATCCGCTCAGCAAAAGGTTATTAGCTGTCTACTTCACTCTGGCAAATTTCCATCCACACCAGCGATCAACTGTTGATCAAATACCAGTTGGCACTACTCTGTATAGAGAAGATTGCAAAGATTTTACAGTGGATACGATTTTCAGTAAGCTTGTGTCAGACTTGTGTGAGCTTGAGGAAAGTGGCATATCTTTTGAAGGAAAGATCTATAAAGGTACTGTTGCATGCATAATGGGAGATAATCTGGGCTCTCACACGATTGGTGGGTTTACAGAAAATTTCAGCTCAGCTGAATATATGTGTAGATACTGTTTAGCGACAAGAAATGAATTTCATTCTAACCCTCTCACGGTTTTCACTCATCGAAATCCCGCTGATTATAATGAGTCTGTGCAGTTACTGGAAAGTAACCCTGAAATGAAAACGCATCACGGTATTAAAGGTGACAGTGTTTTCAACAAACTGTCTCACTTTCACGTGTGTCAGCCTGGACTGCCGTCCTGTCTTGCACATGACCTGTTTGAGGGTGTGGTTGACTGATTTAGCAATGTGTTTGCAGTTCTTAATCAAAACAGAAAAGTGGTTCAGTTATGTGGTCCTTAATGCCAGACTCAAATCATTTCCTGGTGAAAGCAGCAACACGTTAAACGCTATTCCCATTAAAGGAGCAAAGCTTGGAGGCCATGCAGCCCAAAACAGGTGGCTTTTGAGATTCTTGCCTATTTTAGTGCATGACCGTATTAAAGATGCTGACAATGCAGTATGGGAACTGGTACTTCTTCTGAGGGAGCTAGTTGAATTTGTCTGTGCACCTCGCCTTTCAGAGTCGCAGATTGCTTATATGAAGGATCTGATCGAACTGTATGTGGAATCGAGGCAAGAGTTATTCCCACGAGTTAAACTTAGGCCGAAACACCACTATCTGCTTCACTATGCTCACTTGAGTTTACAGTTTGGCCCACTCATACATACTTGGACGATTGCACTTTGAATCGAAACATTCTTATTTTAAAAAGTGTATTAGGGCAAGTAAAGACTTCAGAAATGTAACTAAGTCACTTGCTGATAGAAATCAGTTGTTCAGGCCCTATCAGTCTTGCGGTAGTATATTTAGCCCCCAGGTTCAAGTTTCAGACTCCACCAGGTTCTATCCTGAGCTCTATGACCAAAGCATAAGGACAGCAGTTGAAGAATTTGGACTTGACTCGAGTATCTCAGTTGTCACAGAGAAGGTCCAGGTTAAAGGCACGACATATGGAAATGGTATGCTTGTCTTACTGAGATATACTAAAGGACAACTACAATTAGGACAAATAGCGAGCATTATTATAAAAAATGAAATGAGTGTCCTACTTTTTGCTTTGGGGGGAAAACTGCCAGCTGGGTTCCTGAGCTTGCAGTCTATGAAGTTGATGAAAATATGTCTGATATGTTCAGCTGCCAAAATCTGGACAAACTTAATGATTATTATCCACTTTCTTCTTACACATGCCAACATGGAGCTTGTCAAAGAGTTGGTTAAGAAAGCCATACCATCGCTCAGTAGTGATAAGATGGATGCACTCATGCCTAGACTGGAGGAATTAGGAGTTCAATGTGAAGATGACCTGATCCTTGTAGAGGCCCCGGACATTCAGGACACTCTGCCACTCATTCAGTGCAGAAGACTTGTTAAAGCTTTCCATGGAGGTACGTTTTTTTTATTTGTAACCCTAATCTGCACAGTACTGAGGGGTGGACAACACCGACAAAATCAAATATCACTATTATGTATTTATGACTATGTTATGTTAACAGTTGGGTAAGTTCAGTTCATTCTTTAAAATCAGGAAAACACAACAGGTATCACAATATGATACCCAAAATCCTATTAAAAAATCTCATATGATATATCAATATATTGCCCAACCCTGTATACTGTCTGTATATAAATTCACAGACCCTAACGGCCCCTACACACGGCGGCGTGCGTTGTTGCTTGCCGGCGGGAGGGGCTGGAACTCGACCAACAACCAATCACATGAATCTCCCGCCCCAGACACACAAGCACGCGGTTTGATTGGCTAGAGCTTGTACTGGCATATGATTCCATTGGCTGGCGCCTCCGTCGAGGCGTCAAAAGTAGAACATTGCTCTTTTTTTGCAGCGAGCACCGCGAGAGAAGCTACGCTTTGCTCCCACAATGCAGTTTGGCGAATCGTGACGTCACCCCATTCAAAGTGAATGGGCAGAAGCGTTGAAGCGGCAACGCACGCCGCCGGTGTGTAGGGGCCGTTAAGGGTCCATTTGTACCCCTGGTGGTCTCCAACGGACATTGAAAACCAGTGTATTAATTAATTAGTATCATTGGTGATGTGGTTAATTTATGGGATATGTCATCCATAGATTCACAAGCTGCACCACAGTTCAGAAGCCCTGGCCCTACATCTACACCTCTGCCACAGAGTGATGATCTGCCCCCAACACCACCTGCCCATACCCCATCTGCCCACTCCCCATCCTGTGAGCCATATTCCATACCATGGCACAAAATGCCCTCAAAGCTCACGGATGTGTTGGGTGAAAAGAAATGGGTAAAGTCGAAAGAAAGACTACAGATGGTTCGGATCATTGTTGATGATTACCTCCATAACACCCTGGAGGACCTGGTAGATCCAAGCTGATGGAAATCGCCAAGAACATTGTAAGGACAATATCCTCTGTCTTTCAAACAGACAGAGCCCTTTGGAAATATGCTGTTTTCAAAAGATGGTTGTGGTCCTCTCTTTACCCAGCTAGAAAACAGAGTTGAAAATATTAAGAGAACATCAACCCAAGGAAAGAGGCGAGCAGAGGGTGGAGAGGGTGAAGTTCAGCGAAGAAAAAGTGAAGAAATTCCGATCGTTATGGATGTGTGGGAGTGGGATGTTGCTGTCGAGGGAACTGAGAGTAGAGCAGAACTGCTGTCAAAACTAAATGAATTGAAAAGTGCCTTCAAAACCCATGATCCTCAGGTGGGCTGCAACCATCCATTATGTTCTTGTGTATGTATGGATTACTTTTTGATTGAGTAATGGAGAAGCTAATATTTGAGTTTGATTTATTTTTGTATATCAATTCAAATTGGTTTTGTATAATTAACAAAAAAATAACTGATCTACAAGTTCACAATGGGACTCGTTGTGCGCTTGTAATATCAGCTATTTTCACCCGAAATCGATTTATCGTATTTATATTGATAATTTGTTTATTATTGATTGAATTTAATAGTTTGATTAACTGTTGCCTCATATTTTAGGAGTCATCTGGTTCGAAACACTGATGGCTGAAACATATCCCATCCAGCGTGAAACCATCAACGATGGAACCAATGTAAAGGTCCTAAAGGAAGAGTGGCAATTTATATTTGAAGCTGCTCACCTGTTTGATCATGCATCTAGACTCCTTGGCTTTTCGGTACAAAACAAGCCTGGCACAGGAGCTTTCCAAAAAAGAACGCGGCATCAACAACTTCCTTGACACCAAAGGGATGAAGATGGGTGAAGGTCCAGTACAGCTGATCTGTGGCATTGTGAGATACTTCAAGGAAAAAACCCTGATCACCATTTCTGCAAAAATGAGGTACATTTTATGGATTTTAAACCCCACTTTGCGCTGCTGATAATATCGAAATTCGTAAACCATCTCTCCTGGAAACGAAGATAAAAGGAAATCAGTAAAATCCCTTGATTTATTTTCCCCGACCAGGAGAGAATCCCTCATATAATTATACACTTCCATCCCGCAGAGCTCCTATGTCTGGAGGAACAAATGCTGTCCCCCAGTGTTGTAGTCAAGTCACCAATTCACGAGTCCAAGTCACTCTCGAGTCCCCACCTTCGAGTCCGAGTCCAAGTCCCGAGTCACCTAGGGACAGTCGTGTAGTCGAGTCCGAGTCCAAGTCCGAGTCACCCAAGGAGTGTCCGAGTCGAGTCCGAGTCATCATTACCTGTGTTCGAGTCCGAGTCCAAGTCCGAGTCACCCAAGGAGTGTTCGAGTCGAGTCCGAGTCACCATTACCTGTGTTCGAGTCCAAGTCCAAGTCCGAGTCACCCAAGAAGAGTCCAAGTCCAAGTCAGAGTCACAAGTCTTCATGTATTAATCTTAGTGGATATATGTGTTGAAATGTAGCTGTAGCTCCTCTACATTGCTTTTATCCTGTCACGGTATACTAATGTGTCTATTGAACTGCTGTGAAGCGAGTGTGCCTACAATTGTTGTATTAAAAAAGGTGTTTTATACAAATATAAAGCTTATTACTAATAATAATAATAATCATTATTATTATTATTATTATTATTATTATTATTATTATTATTATCATCATCATCATCATCAAGGTTGAGTCCAGTTTCCAATATTGCCTCCAGTGCTCCGTTCTGGCATCTTCAAAAGAGCTGCTTTACAAATGAAAATGGTATACAATTAAACACAATGACACAATGTCACAATTGAACTTATTTAATGGTTTGAAACCCACAGAAACTGAAAATACATTATTAAGAACAATAGAACATGAGAAAGCATGCAGGGCTTTCTACGCAATATAAGTAACATTTTCATTCAATTCCAATTTGAATCTGGCTCCAATTCCTCTCTATGTTAGTGAAGTGATGGGTCCCCTCTCCTACCATAATGTGGCCCTATTGGACAGCACCCATTTGAAATTATGCATTTAGAATACTTAAAATGCAGCTTACAGGTGTACGGAAAACCACAAACAGCTATTTTCCAAAATCCTATGGAGAAAAGCATTGCTTCTTTGTCGAAGGAACCCATGCGCAGCTTACTTCCGGGTTTTAGGACGCCGTCACTGTGCCACTCTAGTCTGGCAGGGAACTTTAGTCTGGCATAAAAATATGTTTTTAGCTGCTAGCGTCAGGAGCAGATGAGCACCCACTCAGGCACACACACTTAAACATCCTTGTTGCATTTTTAAAAGCATCAGATTTGACAACATCGAACAACTCAACCTTGCACGTGAGGCCTCATAAAAATGCCTCCATGACTGAATACCCTTTCAATGGGTGCACTGGAAGCAGGGATGGAGAATACCTGTGTTTATTTTGTTGCCAAAACTTGAAGCATGGGTCTGAGGCCTGGTTGTCAATCAAGTCGAGGTATGCAGTCAGCTGAGCCTGGACAGACCGCCTGTGGGTGGAGGAGGGAGTCTTGCTGTAGTGGGAGAGAGAACATTCTCAGCTTCCTCTGAGGAGCTTCAGGAGCAGGAGGAGACACTGGAACATCACCTTGTTCTGGTCCTGCTGTTGAGATCATTTGCTTCTCACCCTCTGCCTTGATACAATCTGAAATGAGAGGGTATACTTTTGTGAATAAATCTGCTACTGATCTTATTATTTTGTTGTGATACCATTTATAGATGATGTTAATTTGTTTTTACTTGAAAAGGCTAATGTGTAAAAAATGGCCTTATAATTTGGTAATTCTTTCCATAAGGATTGAGTATTCTTATTTTGGCTACACACACCCCAATATCTACAAACAGATAAACCACTTCTAGACATTCATGTACACATATAACTATAATTAATAATGGCTAGTATAAGTTAGAGGCCTGCATACATATATAACAAGTGAACATGTCTCACCAATGATCTGAGTCCATTAGCTGATCTTTGTCATCACTGTCCAGCTGCACATCATGTTTTAGCCACTGGAAACCAAACGATGGGTCCAACACAGATGCTATGAAGTAAGCAGTCGTGAAAGGAAATTTGGTGGGACCTCTTCCTTCAGCTGGCTCGCATCCTGGCATCTTCACTGCTTGGAAGATCTCTGTGAACCTTGTTTTCAAGGAGCTTTTTGTGCCTAGGGGAAGAAAGAATACACACTCAGCAAAAAATCTTTCTTATTGCTAAATAAATTGTATGGTTAAAATTAGGGCTACCCCAACTACTAATCCTCAACCATTGCAAACTAGTTGTGGCATGTTTATGATAATAAACATTTTTGGACCATCCAAATATGGTTTGAGTTCAAGGAATTGAGAAACAATGTTAAAAGTAACATTGTTATCAGTGTGCTAGTATAACAGTGACATAAAAAACCATAATCCTGAGCCTTAACAAATTGAATGTTCAAGCACAAACCAAGCAAGCCACTAATGGTAAAAAGGGATATTTAATCGTTTATTTAGCAGGGACAATGCACATCAATGAACACTTAAAACAATAAAATGTGTCAAGTGTAAATATGCAATATGATTCTAAATGTGTTGCAATGAACGAATATTTTGTTAATTTATTTCAACACAGTCGGCAAAACATCACAACACAAAGCGAAGATAATAAATATAATATCACAATGTCCAACAACCAATAAGTGAACGTTGTGGAATTAAATCGCCGTGAATTTTCACGGCGATTTAATTCGACGTTGTCCCAGTCTTCTCTTCTATCTTCTGTCCACATAATGTGCATTTTGCGCTGCTCTTTCCCAATATGGAAACGAAATCTTTAAAAGCATACAGCACGATGCGGGGTGTGTCTCTGGACATCTTTAGACTGGTATAGCAGCGGGGGCGCGCCCAGTACGTGAACTCGCCTCGCAGGTGCACACGCCAGGACACAGAGGACATCAGACTCCAGAGAAAACTTGCTCGAGTCCGAGTCCAAGTCATCGTGCGTGAGAATTCACGAGTCCGAGTCCGAGTCATCCCAAGGAGTGCCCGAGCCGAGTCCGAGTCCAAGTCCAAGTCATCGTGCGTGAGAATTCACGAGTCCGAGTCCGAGTCGCGTCAATCAGTGTGCGAGTCCGAGTCAAGTCACGAGTCCCGAAAATCAGCACTCGAGTCCGACTCGAGTCCGAGTCCAGGACTCGAGTACTCCATCTCTGCTGTCCCCTAATAGAACAAGGTCTTGTAAGGACAGACTTTCCCCTCCTGACCGAAAAGGATTCTGATTCTAACATTAATCGATTATGTTTGTGTAAATAATATTTTTTTATTACTACTATTAACATTATTGTCTATGGTTAGCCGCTACCTCTGATACAGACACTGGCAGATGGTCTATTTGCCTGCCTGACTGTGTGTTTGTGTACATTGGAAACATAAAATCATCACATTCATATGTGTATCTTTGTTTGTTTTATTTTCCGAAAACAGGACTCCGCGGATGCTGAACTCAGCCTCCCCTGTACCCCATGCATCCTAATCAGAAGTTTGTAGTTGAATCATTTTGCATCCCAGCAAGCTTGGATATATGTTGTCCTTTTGTTCTTAGGTTTACTGATGAGACTATTTGTTGTGATGAAAAGGTATAGAGTTGGTTGATTTTGTTTTGTAAATGGTGCTCAGAACTATGTTGATGTAAAGTCTGACAAACTAAATGCAGAATACCTTTTCAAAGTATTTGTTGCTTGTTCTTACCATAACCTGTGTTTGGACTGAGTATGGAAGATTTGGCGCGTGAGTACGTTGTTATTTTTTTTTAAAATTACTAATACATATTGTTTTTGTGATCTATGTTTAAGGTGACCATCTATTCGAGATTGCTGTTGATCAGGAAGTTGTGAATGACCACATCACCTCCCCCATTGTGGCCCTGAGCTATGCTTTCTGCTTGTTTTATGTCTGCAACATTGAATATCCAAAGGAGATGTCTCTTACCCTGGAATTCATGCAAAGGTAAGCAGCTCATTGTTTTGAAATGTATAAGCTGGGGTATTCAAATTATGAGACTGAGGGCTTCCCACCAGACAAAGCATGTACAAAGGTATCCACTCATCTTCCCTTAGATTACTAGCATAGTTGTGCTCAATTCCAGGATGCTTATGGGATCATGATTATTAAATATATATTATATGTTTTGATCCCATTGACACTCTACAATCAAGCCAAGATAGCCATTGCTCTTTGACAGGGGTCTTCAATGTTGTTCAGTCCAAGGACCCCCTTAGCTGAGAAAGATGAACCAGGGACCCAATACTGCCTAAAATTGTATTGCAGATTCAACTTTTTCATAGAGTTCATAGACCTGTTTGACAGCACTATCACCAGTGTTGTGTAAAGTTTGTTTGCTTACACATTATCTTTTCTATTGTTTGTTTCATGTTAATGTGTATTATCAAACATATAATCACTTATACCCTCAATACTTAATAAATGTTCCTATAACACAGGCAGCACATTTTGCAGCTTCCTGTTGAAGGCCCATGCTCTTTCATATAACTTCAGACGACACCAAGTACATAAAAGGTCTGTCCTAAGGCATTTATTAGGCTCTGACACTGGGTGATTGGGAAAACATGTACAATATTCCTAACAACTATCTCTGAGCTATCTCTTTAACCAAAGACACACATTTAGGCTATTCTATGAGAGCTGCTTTTGTGACTAATATAACAAAATCCATACCAGGATTCATGCCCCAATGTTAATACTTGTAGTGTAACGTGTACATTTGCACCGAGTGTCACAGTTACCACTCCATGTTTGACGCCTGTGCTCTTGTTGCAGATGAGCTTAGTGGTTGTGTCACACTTAAGATTGACTGAAATCTGACAAGCAGACTGCGATATTGAAAGTAACACATTTAGATGCAGTTTTAATGCAGTGGTTGTATGTGTGAAATCAAAATTGAGCAACTATGTTGTCTATTTCGTGACTAAAATGTATATATAGACTGTGTACAATCATAATCGATGCAAATAAATCAACCCTCTTTACCTTGGCTGCCAGTAAAGCTGCTGCAATGAAATCTGGACCTCCGTCTTTGTGCACTGGATCACCACTCGCCTATGGTGATTATGTGGATTGGTCTGCATTATGAGAATACAAACAAACATGATCCACCAATAACCAGTATGTAGCCAATAACCAAAACCAATGTGGATTTAGTAACTCTTCCTGTCAAATTTTCACCTGTACATTTAACAAACTATAACACCGCATACCGTCACCTCTAAATTGTATATGTATGTTTAACAAACACACAACTCCATGATAAATGTAGCAAATACCATGACATGTTACATATAAAATATAGAGGCTGCTACACTAGGCTATGTCACAGTGGTGATGACAGGAAAAGTCACTAAATAGCCTAGTTTGTCAGCACAAAATAATTGTTTTGTTAAATCATATTGTAAAGGTGCATAATGTTTGTATTCTCAAATGCAAACCTATTACCACCACCGAGGAGTGGTGATCCAGAACGGGTTCAGAGGGACCAGACAGAGGTCCCAGTGTCATTGAAACAATCTTCCCGGACAGGACTGTTTACAACAGACTCGCCGGCCATTTTTGACGGCTCATGTAAATTAAATATTTTTTTGTCAAAACAAAAACCATGCAGTTGCTCATTGTTCATTAATTTTAGACATACATTTCAGATTAAAACTTTGTTATCAATCGTCACAACTTCTTTCAGCACTCATGACTACTACTAGCTGTGCTACTCATGCATTGAGTTAACGGTGCCCTGAGATCGTTCAGTGCACGTACAGTATATCCACACAAGTCACAGGTGCACGGGTTATGCTGACATTTCCATCATCAATGTTTATTTATATAGCCCAATATCACAAATGTTACATTTGTCTCAGTGGACTTCACAGTTTGTACAAAATATCAGTATGACAATACGACACCCTCTGTCCTTAGACCCTCACATCGTACAAGGAAAAAACTTTCCAGTATAATATGTTGGTGATGAGCAGACTTTAACAGCACGTTGTCTGAGTTGCTCAGCTTACAGGAGCAAAAGTGTTATTGTAGTAGTATTTGCAACATTAGCTGTAGATAGACACACACACACGGGCACGGTGGAAAAACAAATGTATGCTATTTAGACGGCTCCACTCCTGTAGAGCCACACTACAAGTAGTATCTGAGCTTTATCTGCATGTTACTCTTTAGTTCAGTTTCATTCATTTAGTTGCATGTGTAGCTAAACATATTTGTTTCCTTAGAGTTTCTTTGGAATGAATCCTGACCGAGGGTCCAAGGCTGAGATGAAGGGGAAGAAACAGCACCACATTCCTCCAAAACTGTCGAAGTTCGTGACTGAGCTGAAGGAATTTGACTGGCACATGTGAGCTTTCCTCAAAGCTCAAAACAGAACTTTTTGGACTGAACATACCAACACACACTTTAAAAAAAAAAAAAAAAAAGTTTACTTTTTTTAATTTGTCATTGCATGTTCTCCTACAGGTTGGGACATCGCCTGTCAGCGGGGAATGTTGAGTGGGAGGTGTAGGACAGAGTTGTTACATCCTGGAGGGGGCTCCTCCTTCCTCACTGACAGGTGAGCCAGTAGGGTGCAACAGCAGTGGCAAACAGTGGGAGGAATTTATAACTACTAATTTGATCTTGAGGCGCACATGTACACACAGCCCGACCTCTAACATCATGGTGTTAAGAAAAAGGTTATTGTTGCTGTTATTTTACATACTTGAATGTATGGTCATTTTAGGGTTTTACAATTTTATGGAAATGTCTTAAAAAAAAAAAACCATTTGTATGGCACTCAGGTAGCGAGAGGTACAATTATTGCCCACCACCACAGATTATTTGGGTTCAAATCCCCCATGTTCGGGGGGAGGGAAGTTGGGAGGGTGATATTTGTCACTGCATGTTCTCCTACAGCAGGGGTGTCAAAGTCAAATGGACGGAGGGCCAAATAAAAAATTTAGCTACAAGCCGAGGGCCGGACTGTTCGAATGTTCATTGAAAAATGTTTAAATGACGCATATAGTCTAGTGAACCTAATTGAACCTACTGAAAACCTAACAAATATATTCCAATATGATCAGATAAATAAAGCAATATTTTCTTATGGCTCTGTCAGTAATCTTTAATTTTCAACAGACACAAAGACAAATTTCCTTTATATAAAAATCCCCATAACATGAACATTAAATGAAAGAAACCGGTATTCAAGGCACCATCAGTAGCCTATATTTTCTATTTTAGCAAAAGTGGGCTAAATTTACTTCAAAGAAAAAACAATAATAGCAATTTTCTATCATCCACTCAACTGAAATATTTTTAAAATATAATTGGATTGAAATACAATAAAATAAAGTGCAAAAATCTATTAATCAAAAACAACACTTTGTTTAAGGAGAAGTAACATGCAGTGAAAACAAATATTAAACTTTAACTTTTAAACTTGAACTGAGTAAAAACTCTAAATATGTGATTGCACAGTAATGTTCACTTGTTTGAGGTTGAGGGTGATACTTGGTGGTGTCCCATCTTTTCCACAAGTTCATCAATGTTCGGGGTAAGGCTCTGAGCTGAGGAAATCCTCAGAATTGAGTGGAGGTGTTCAGCAGTAAGTCGACTTCTGTGTGATGTTTTGTTCAGGTTCATCAAAGAAAACAGTTGTTCACACAGGTATGTGCTGCCAAACATAGACAGAACGTTTGAGCAGCCTGGATGCGCAGCTGGGGCATTGTGTCGGGGAGGAAACGGGCGAACTCCGCAGCACCCCACTGCCGCATATTTGCCCTCAGTGCATCATTGCATTGGAGGTCAATCAACTCCATTTGGAGGTTTGGTGGTGCGCTTTCCACGTCAACAGCAAATGGGTTACCGAGCAGTTCCAACCTGCTTTTTTGTGCTTCAAAGTCAGCAAATCGGCGTCGAAAGTCAGCGGCAAGCATACCTATTTTATCAGCCAACTGTGCGCTCGGGGAACGCACTGGTAGAGAGCTTCTCTTTCATGGTCTGGCAGCTGGGAAAGTGGCTCAAATTTTCCTTCCGCATCTGCGTCTCCCACAGAGTCAGTTTGGTTTTAAATGCCTTCACTGTACTGTACATATCAGAGATGACACGATCCCGACCCTGCAGCTGCAAGTTCATTGCATTCAATGACTCGTAATGTCACACAGAAAAGCCATTTCACACAGAAACATTTCGTCTCGGAGTTGTGTTGTGTCTTTGCCCTTTGCTGTCTCAAGAACAGACAAATCTCCTCACGAAGCTCGAAACATCTTTGAAGCACCTTTCCCTGGCTTAGCCATCGCACCTCTGTGTGATAAGGCAAATCACCATGCTTCCGTTTCTAACTCCATCAGAAATGCCCTTGAACTGGCGGTGATTCAAACCTTTGGCTCTGATAAAGTTAACTGTGCGCGTGATGATGCTCATTACATGCTCCATTTTCAAGGCTTTACCGCACAACGCTTCCTGGTGTATGATACAATGATAAGCTGTCAGCTCACCTGTCGCGTTTTTCCTCTTGCATCTTTTTCCCGGATCTTCGCCACCAGTCCGCTCCTGTGTCCACACATCGCAGGTGCTCCGTCGGTTGTCAAACCCACGAGTTTTTCCCAAGGCAGCTCCATCTCATTTACACATCTTGACACCTCTTCATACAAATCATGGCCCCGTAGTTTGTGCCATGCATAGGACGTAAAGCCAAAAACTCCTCTGTCACGCTTAGGCTGGAGTCCACTCCGCGGATGAAAATTGACAACTGGGCAATGTCAGAAATGTCGGTGCTCTCATCCACAGCCAAGGAATATGCAATGAAATCTTTTCCCTTTTCACAAGCTGCTCTTTTAGATTGATGGACAAACTGGTCTACTCTCTCGGCAATGGTGTTTCCTGCTCAGACTCACATTTTAAAAAGAGTTGCCTTTTCTTTTTCTGGGCAAACTTCGTCACAAAACTTTAATCATGCAGTTTTGATGAATCCCCCTCCGTAAATGGCCGGGCTGATTTAGCGATCTCTTCTGCCAAAATAAAACTGGCCTTGACAGCAGCCTGGCCTTGTGATTTGGCTTTTTTGAACAGAGCCTGTCGAGATTTGAGGCCTCGTTTTAATTCCTCTGCCTTTTGTAGCCTTTGTTCCATGTCCATATTCTTGTTTTTGTCCGCGTGTTTCGTTTCATAATGTCGTCTCAGATTATACTCTTTCAGTACCGCCACACTTTCCTCCACACAGAAGACACACAGGTTTTCCCAGCTACCTCCGTGAACATATACTCCGACTCCCACCTTGTTTGAAACCCCCGGTTCTCAGTGTCCACCTTCCGTTTTTGCCATTTTGATGGGTATCTGAAAGTTAATTTTACTGTGATGCTGACGACTGCTGTGCCAATAAATATTGAAATGAAGCAGCCTACTGCTCGGTGCGTCACCGTTGCATTGTGGTAAATGTAGTATTGGTGCGTGTAAAAGATCTGCGGGCTGCTCGGCTTTGCTGCGGTCTGCGGGCCGGTTCTAATAATAAATCAAGATCATCCCAGGGGCCGTAAAAAAACCTTCTCGCGGGCCGGATGTGGCCCGCGGGCCTTGACTCTGACATATGTGTCCTACAGGTTGGGGCAGCGCCTGTCAGCGGGGAATGTTGAGTGGTAGGTGTAGGACGGAGTCGCTACATCCTCCTGGAGGGGGCTCCTCATTCCTCACTGACAGGTGAGCCAGTAGGATGCAACAGCAGTGGGAGTAAGGTTCTGTTTTTTCTTTTCATCATTAAATGCACTTTATACATTAGCAAAAAGGAAATGAATGCACTTTTATGGAAAAAATAAATACATTTTGTTCAATTTCTATATATTGTGCTTTATTCAGTTTGCTTGAAAGTGTAATGATTGTTATTTAGGATTAATTTTTTTTTTTATCCCACGATTAAAAAAAATGAAAAAAAAAGATATTAGGATTGACGGAAGTGTCTGTAAATAGTACATATTAAGGACTGTTAAAATACAGAAGTGTCCATAAATATTATAGACAATGTCTTGTTACTCTACAGAAATATCCGTTAAAGGGTTGACGGAAGTGTCTGTAGAATAATGGACAATGTCCTGGCAGCAAATTACCAGCACTTTGTCCGTTTTTCGACGTTTTTTTTTTTTACAGTGTAGTTCCTTTCTGCAGGTGTCAACTTACGTGAAAGGAACGCACATGAGTGTAGCTTGTTGTCCTGGACAGATCTTTGGGACAGCACCGCCCCAATGCCATCGTTGGAGGCATCCACCTCCACGATGAATTGTCTCTGTGGGTCGGCCACTGTGAGGATTGGGGCAGTCGTGAACAGTTTCTTGAGCTTCTGGAAAGCTTCATCCGCCTGTATATTCCACTTCGAACATAACATGGGGAGAGGTTAAAGCATGTAAAGGTGCTGCAATGCCACTAAAGTTTCTTATAAACCTCCTGTAAAAGTTTGCAAAGCCTAAAAATTGTTGCACCTTTTTCCTGTTGGTGGGAGATGGCCAATTGGCCACTGCACTGACCTTCTCCGGATCCATCTGGATTTGGTTGGCCGAGATGATGTACCCCAGGAAGGAGACGATCTTGACGTGAAACTCACACTTTTCAGCCTTGCAGTAGAGTTGATTTTCCATCAGGCTTTGCAGTACCTGGCGGACATGATGGGTGTGGATCTCCTCATCGGGTGAGAAGATCAAGATGTCATCGAGATAAACGAATACAAACTTGTTGAGATAATCCCTCAGCACATCTTTGAGAAATGACTGAAAAACTGCCGGAGCATTGCATAATCCAAATGGCATGACTAGGTAATCGTAGTGACCACTGGGAGTGTTAAAACCGGTCTTCCACTTATCCCCCTCTCATATCCTAATGAGATGGTAAGCGTTTCTCAAGTCCAGTTTTGTGAAGAGTTTTGCATCCTGCAAAAGTTCAAAGGCTGAAGACATGAGAGGGAGTGGGTATCTATTTGTAACTGTTATTTCATTAAGGGGACTATAGTGGTCCATGGACGGAGGGTACCATCTTTTTTATCGACAAAGAAAAACCCAGCGGCCACTGGGGAGGAGGATGGTCTGATGAGTCCAGTCTTTAGAGAGGAGTCAATATAGGACTTCATAGCCTCCCTTTCCGGTGCAGAGAGAGAGTAAAGTCTACTTTTAGGGATCTGAGAACCAGGCAACAGGTTAATGGGACAGTCATACGGTCGGTGGGGAGGTAGGGACATGGCCCTAGTTTTGTTAAATGCTTCCTTTAAGTCCTGATAACACAAGGGCACTTTATTCAGGTCGGGATAATCTGAAATGGAGTCAGGCTTATGAGTGTGTTTGTCTTGTTCCTTTTCAGGTTCTGTGGAGAACCAGGAAGGTCTGAATAGGTCAGCCTACAGCCTGGGCCCCAGTCCTTAACCCTCCCTAATCGCCAGTCAATGATCGGATTATGTTTGATCAGCCATGGATAACCCAAAATCAAGGGGTGTAGTGCAGAGTCAAATAAATGGAATTTAATTTCCTCTATGTGTGTATTGTCAATGGTTATTTGGACAGGTTCAGATACATGGGTTATTTTAAATAATAACTTGCCATCTAAGGCACTGGCAGTAACAGGGGAAGTCAACGGAACAGTCTTGATGCATTGTCTCTTTGTCAAACTCCATTCCATCAGACTTTCGTCGGCACCTGAATCGACTAATGCCCCCACAGTAATGTCTTGGTCACGCACTTTAATATCTACCATGGTCAATGAACATGGAGGGAAATCAGTTGCAGAGAATTGTCTCACCAGCGCCCTCCATCGTGCCGATGAGCCTCTCCTTTTACTGGGCAAGAAGACACCACGTGACCCTGATGCCCACAGTAGTAACAGCGTCCTTGTTGGACTCGGCGCCGTCTTTCTTCTGGAGAGACCTTGGCTCTGCCCAGTTGCATGGGTTCCTCCGGTGCAGCCGAGGGCGCTGGTTCCTTGGGCGAGGCTGAGGAAGGTGGACTTGGAGCTCCATGGGTGTCGAAGGCAGGTGAGCGCACCATGTGGCTCGGAGGTCGTGCACTGGTTCTGATTCTCTCCTCCTGCCTTTCATGAAGCCTGTTATCAATGCGAATTGACATGGCAATGATGGAATCAAGATCTGTGGGTAGTTCATGGGGTGTCAACTGGTCCTTTATAGAGTCTTGTAGACCATTCATGAAGGCATCAATTACAGCAGGGGTGTTACACCCACTGTCTGCTGCTAGGGTACGAAAATCTATTGCATAGTCTGTCACTTCTCTGTTGTCCCCGTTTGATCTGCATAATGACTCGTGAGGCTTCTCTGGAAGGTGATGAGTGATCAAACACACGGCTTAGGGTCTGGGTAAACATGTTCAGTGACTGACATATGGGCGAGTTTCTTGACCACTCGGCTGTAGCCCAAGCAGCGGCTCTACCAGACATGTGGGACAACATGAAAGCTACTTTAGCTTGGTCCGAAACAAAGGCAGCAGGGTTATGAGCAAAATGTAGTTCACACTGTACCAGAAAGGGTCGACAGTTCCCAGAGTCCCCGGAAAACCTCTCCGGAGGAGCCAGACGAAGCATCGATCCAGGTTGGGTGGTGTGATCCGAAACAACAGCAACAGACGGTGGACCTGGCCTTGCTGGAGTAGGTGCAGAGGAACCGGCTTTGAGGTGTGAGAGAACTTGCTGCATTTGAAGTGCCAGGTGATTTACTTGGTTGGTTACAGCTGATTGGAATTCAACCTGACGATCCGTGAGACCAATCATTCCTTGGTTGATGGAAGACAGCTGTTCAGCATGGAGGGTTAGCTTAGCTTCCTGCGCTAACACATCGGCCTTGAAGGAACCGGAGTCGGCTGAGTCCATTCTGTGGCCAGTTCGTTCTGTTAGGAACCTTGACAGACACTTGGACTCAAACACACGACTCAAAAGAAAGTTGTTCAAAAAGTCTTTCCTTTGAAAAGTATAAAGTTCAAACAAAAATCACTCCTGAGAGGCAAAACGTAGCAAAGCAAATTACTAACTAAATAAACTTGACTATGGTCACAAAGTACAATAATCTCTTGGCGAGACAAGCTGGCTCTCTAAATGGCACAAGACGAACTGGCACAGGACAAAGGGGAGACAGGACTATATATACATGAGGTAAGGGGGAACAGGTGGAAACAATCAGGGGCGGGGCAGACGCTGACGATGGCGGAACACACACAAAGGGAGGAAGTAAGGGGACCTGAAATGAGAGACAAGAGGTAAGTACAAAATAAAACAGGAAGTGCAATGACAGGACTAGACAGGTGAACAAAAAGACTTGACTAAACATAAATCTAACCTGGGCTATGAACTAAACGTGAAACAATAACATGAACCTGATTAACATGACATGAATAATTTAGCAGACATGACAGGATGATGCATAAAAGTACAGTGCAGTCTAAGATATGAATAGTTCAATTAAAAGTCTTCAGCCTGGATTTAAAAGTAATAAGAGTTGCAGCGGACCTGCAGGTTTCTGGGAGTTTGTTCCAGATATTTGGAGCATAATAACTGAACGCCCTGTTTTACCATGTTTAGTTCTGACTCTGGGGACAGAAAGCTGACCGGTCCCTGAAGACCTGAGAGATCTCGATGGTTCATAATTTAGCAGGAGGTCAGAAATTGGTATTTTGGGCCTAAACCATTCAGTGCTTTATAAACCAGCAGCAGTATTTTGAAATCTATTCTTTGATACACAGGAAGCCAGTGTAAAGACTTCAGAACAGGAGTGATGTGATCCACTTTCTTAGTGTTAGTGAGGACTCGAGCAGTGGCGTTCTGAATCAGCTGCAGCTTTCTAATAGATTTTTTTGTGAGACCCTGTAAATACACCATTACAGTAGTCGAGTTTACTGAAGATAAAAGCATGGACAAGTTTTTCCAAATCCTGCTGTGACATTAGTCTTTTAATCCTAGATATATTCTTTAGGTGATAGTTTGGCTGATTTGTTTTAATGTGACTGTTGAAACTCAGGTCAGAGTCCATTACTACACCTAGATTTCTGGCTTTATCTGTTGTTTTGAACATTGCAGATTGAAGCTCAGCGCTAACTTTTATACGTTCTGCCTTGACTCCAAAAAATATTACCTCTGTTTTATCTTTGTTTAATTGGAGAAAGTTCTGACACATCCAGTCATTGATTTGTTCAATGCACTTACTCAGTGTTTGAATTGGAGCATAGTCTCCTGGAGAAATTGTTACGTAAATGTGTGTGTCATCTGCTAGCTATGGTAACTTATTTGTTGTTCTTCATTATCTGAGCCAGTGGTAGCATGTAGATGTTAAAGAGAAGAGGCCCCAAGATGAAGCCTTGAGGAACCCCACATGTCATATTTGTCACTCAGATGTGTATTTACCTATATAAACAAAGTTGTTTCTGTCCTTTAAGTAGGATTCAAACCAATTTAGAACTGTTTCCGAAAGTCCCACCCAGTTTTCCAGTCGGTCTAGTAATATGTTGTGGTCAACAGTGTCAAACGCAGCACTGAGATCTATAAAAGGTGACACAAAGCTGGCAAGAAGCAGAAAATGAGAAGCAACAATGTGGTAAAGGTAGCCCAAAACATTTAGGCAGGATCAACAGCAGTTGTGACGTTACTGCCGATAAACACACTTTCTCCGGTGAAGCAAAACCGCAGATGTCCCTTAACCATTGGCCCTAGGTTTATGAATAAATACAATACAGCGTTAATATCAATAAAAGTAATGAGGTGGGATTGACTAAATAGATCGCCATACAGCGCACATACCGATCTGGCTTTCCTATCGATGACGCAGAGGGGGAAAGCTTCATGCTTTTATGGCTGCGTTGACAGGCTTCACTCGGAGGATCCTCCACTAGGTGAGGCAAAGCAGGGCTAGTATCAACGCGCTGGCAATTGCAGAACCTTTCCTGAAGCGAGCAATGATACTGCAACATACCTGCACCGGTGGCGGAAGAAAACACACGGCAAACACGCAAGTGGGGCGGATCTGTGTACCAACAAACAAGAGACAGCCAGCTAGAAACCTCTGCCCTTTTATAGGGTGCCCCCTGGTGGTGATATGCTCACATGAGCCAAACGAGGAGAATATGCTTTACAATGGGATTAGGACTCTCATCCTGCTACTATCTACCCCCCTATTTGGTATCGTCGCCCCGACGATGAACGAATCCAAGCCAATGTTAGCCAACCTAATTCCAAGGTCTAAAGAGAACCCGACACAGAGTTAAACACAGGACCAGGAGAGTTTTCGGCCACAGGCTCAAAATCTCCCAACGCTCTCGGGAGAATGATGGACATTAGGATGCGCCCAGCGGTTGACCGTGCTGTCCGTCGCAATGTCGCTGCGCTAGAATCAGGGCAAGTGGCTGGAGGGATAGCCAAGCGAGGAGGAAAGCAATTCTGGCATGGCAGCGAGAGCTACCGAAGGGCCAGCCTCAATGGAGGCTTCGTCAGAATGGTGGAAACAGCAACCAAGGGGGTTTCTTGGGTCACCACAGCTGATCTGGTTGAAGGAGGATTCGGAGCTTCATTTCTTTGAAACCCATAGGTCACCATCAGAGGAAAGCTCACCATCTGACTTTGGTGAGTCAGGAGGAATTGAGAGAGGGACAGGGACATCATCTTACAGAGTGTGTTCCAACCACAGCTTTCAACAGACTGCGGTGTCCACCGAACCACCTTTTGGTGCTTTCACCACTATATACCTGACAGAACTCCAAATATCCCCTGATCTTATGGCGCCCTCTTGCACCACAATCTTGAAACCAAACTAACTGGCCCTCATGCAATGGGACATCTTTGACATACTGGTCATGGCACCTCTTTCCTGCGCTCTGCTGTAGTTTTTAACCTCTTGAAGCTCCTTCAAAGGCAAATTGCAATTTTGCCTGATGCTCCTGAATCCATTCATGGACAGGACCACCGACTGGATCAGGGACTCTACCCAACAGAAAATCAACTGGGAGCCTTGGCTCTTGTCCAAACCATCAACAAGAATGGAGATTCACCAGTTGACTGATGGGGAGTAGTGTTGTAGAATACAGTAGTTGTGGCAAGCAGGAGTTCCAATCCCGTTTCCGAGACACAGGCAGAGTATGCAGCAAGTTGTGAAGGGTTCGGTTGAACCGTTCACATTGACCGCCAGATGGTAGGGAGTAGTGCGAGATTTTTCGATGTTATAGAGGCCTGCAAGTTGTTGGATAAGAATGCTCTCAAAGTTTTGGTCCTGGACCGAATGTATACGGCTTGGGACAACCAAACTTTCAAAACCATTCTATGACCAGAACTTGAGCCACAGTGGAGGCTCGGTTGTCACGGGTGGCAAAGGCCAAAGTGTACTTGCTAAAATGTCTGTAATTGCAAGACATTTTCCAACCTACTATAGGTGGGTTCAACGACAGTGAAGTCAATCGCTAACATTTATTGGTCTAGAAGCCAGCAAGTGTCCCATGGGAGCACGAGCCGCTGGTTTGAGTGTCCTTGGCAATTTGACACATCTCAACTGCCTGCACCTCAGAGGACATACCTGGCCAGTAACACCGCTGGCTGAGTCGCTCCAAGTTTCTTTCAATACCTTGGGGGCCATGCCTCTTGTGGACTTCAGTGAGCACCTGCTCTCTCAAAGCAGCTGGGCAAAAGCAGCTGCAGAAGCTGCTTCAGCCCCATCAGAGTGAAAGATCTGGCGATAGAGGACCCCACTCCTCTCAACTAAACCGGTCCCATTGGCGGAGCAGTGCCAATGCTTGCCGGGGACAACTGCTTCCTTTCATCATTGCTAGGACGCCTGCCTCCTTCTCTGCTTGCTGAAGTGCCTCCATATCAGACTGTCTATGATGAGGGCAGGGCCTATTACAGCCGTTTGTGTTGCCTTTGCTACTGGCAAGGCTTGTCGTAAAGGCAAGGGAGCACCGTGCCAAGGGGAGCATGGCTTCAAGATCTTGCACTCCTGGTGGGTGCTGACGGGACAGGGGCATCAGCATTTCGATTACTTCTACCAGAGCGGTACTTAATCTCAAAGTCGAAAGACGCAAGTTGGGCTGCCCAACGTTGTTCAGTAGCTCCAAGCTTTGCCGTGGACAAGTGGCTAAGTGGATTGTTGTCAGTGAAGACAACACATTTATGACCAAGCAGATATTCCCTGAATTTCTCGGTCATTGCCCACTTGAGCCCCAAGAACTCCAGCCTGATGGAAGCTGTAGTTGGCAGAGTTGCATTCAGTGGGCCTCAGACCTAGCTGCATAAGCTATGGGCCTGACCTTACCACCTTGCTCCTGTGATAACACAGCTCCGAGGCCACCAAAGCTTGCGTCGACCTCCAGAATGAATGGGAGGGAGAAGTCGGCAGAGTCAAGCACAGGTGCCGTGGTGAGTTTTGTCTTGAGAGCCTCAAAGCTCCTATGACACTCCTCAGTCCAGTTCCCAGCGATTTCACAACTCAGCCACCAACGTATGTAGAGGGGCCGCCAATTTGGCAAAGCCCTCCACAAACCTACGGTTGTAACTGGCAAAACCAAAGAACGACCGCAGTCCAGAGATGGTAGTGGGGGGCTGCCAACTGGCTACCACCTCCTGTTTGCTGGGATCAGTAGATACATCCTGGTCAGAAATCACATGGCCCAGGTAACGCACCTCTCGCTGGAAGAAAGCACACTTTGAGAGCTTAGCCTTTAAGCCTTCATGCTGTAGGCTTCTCAGCACGACCTCCAACCTCTCAAGATGTTGATCCACGGTGGAAGAGAATACCACGATGTCATCAAGGTATAAAAGCAAAGATTGGCATTGTTGGACCCCGAAGATCCGCTGCATCAATCTTTGGAAAATGCCAGGAGCATTGCAGAGTCCAAAGGGCATCCGATTTCACTCAAAGAGGCCAAACGGGGTGCAAAACCGTTTTTGTCCGGTCTGCTTCTGCAACTGGTACCTGGTTATACCCACTGGCTAAATCCATGGTGGAAAACCAGCGGGCACCCGTCAGCGCATCAAGGGACTCTTCGATTTGAGGCAGAGGAAAAGCAGCTTTCCTGGTTTTGCTGTTTAGCTGCCTGTAGTCTATGCACATACGCAGGCTATCATCCTTCTTTTTCACTAGCACAATGGGGGAAGCATAGGAGCTGCAACTCTCTCTTATGATCTGTGATTCAAGACGTTGGTTGGTGTGCTCCTTCACTACCTTGTACTCAGGCGGGGGAATGCGCCTATGGCGTTGCTTCACGGGGACGTCATCAAGAAGAGGGATGTCATGAGAGATCAAGGTGGTGCAACCCAAGTCCCCCTCATGAGCAAAAAAGACAGATGTGTGCTTCGTCAAAAGAGACCGTACCTTAACCTGTTCTTCAGCAGGCAAGGAAGACAGGTCTAGAGCATCCAGCTGGTCAGGCACAGAGGGAAAGGCAGCCTGGGATGCCACTCTGGCCACACAGGATGGTACTTTGGTGACACCAACAGGCAAGTTGACCAGCTTCATCGAGTGTGCCTACCAGTGTGCGGGGATACAGCAACACGTCTGCGGAGCCTACGTTCACAATAGGCATGTAGGCAGTGCCCCTTTCCACCCGAACCAGAGCTGGAGAGGCAAGCAATCCAGCTGGAAGACCCAAATCCAAGGGCTCAAATAGCACAGTGCCACTTGAGTACTGCTCTGAGCATGTGGCTGCAACAATCTTCATCATGCCACCAGGAATATGACAAGCCTTCCTTCCACACACTTTTACCCCTCCTGAAATGTCAGGAGGGGCCTGCACACTGGCCTGATGGCATTTTTGCAAAGCCTGAATGAATGATTCAGGGGCCTCCGATACAGGAGGCAAAGAAAACAAGGCCAAACCATGCTGACCAAAGAGCTCTTTGTAACATCTGCGAATTATATTCATCCCCAGAATACCAGGGACTGCAGAAGAGACTCCACCGGGGGGGTCATTGACCACCAACACACCACAGCTTGCCATTACCTTTCCACAAAGCTCAACTTCTAGCTCCAAGTAGCCAATGTAAGTGATGGCCAACCCATTGGCTGCTCTGAGCTGCAGCCAATGACAAGATTGGAGCCTCTCCTGGCCCCAGGGCTCAAAATGCTGATGGAAAAAGCTCTCTGTGATTGGAGACACCATGGACCCAGTACCTACCAAACAATTAACCTTAACTCCACCCATGCTTACATCTAAATGTGGACAAGAAGACATGAGCATAGAAGCTTCTCCTGAGCCTGTGACTCCACCCCCGAACTGTGGCTCCTTAATTTGGCAGGCGCTAGTTTTCCGATGGCTGCGTGAAACGGCACTGCCCGCTAGACAGGTGAGGACGGCCGAGCACGAGGCCCAGCACGTACCCCATCGCACTCTCTGGCCAAATGACCGGATAGCTGGCAACGTCTACAAATTATGGGGCCACTATAGGGGGGGGGGGGGGGGGGGCGACTGCGCAGCTGAGAGCCCTGGAAACGAGAAATGCTTTGAGTAAGCGTGTTAAGCTGTACTTGCTGGATTTTAGCATCTCTCTCATCACTCAGTTCAGACACCTGTGAGCCAGTCACCACCTGAGGACAACGGCGCCGGAAGCGGGGGGGCCAGGGGGCCATTGGCCCCCCCCACTTTACATCCCTGCCCCACATTTTCAAATCCCGTTACAATAATTCCCCTCTACTCTAAAGTCGCATCTAAAACGTGATCTGATCTAGCTGTGTATATTTTGTTATTTTTGATTGTTATATTCAATCTCATTAGCTACAGGCATTTTTGAAGCTTGTAAAGGGAAGATGACAGCTCTCACTCGCCACTCTGCTCTTCCACAGCGCCGCTCCCCCTCTCTCCGCTGAAATTATGAATGTAAGGCATAGTAATCATAGATAACACGGCAGGGTCAGTTTGTTTTCAAATAAACAAAGTCTTGGCTTTCAGAATATTAAACTTGTGTTTCTCGTGAGTGTTTTCCCCGGGAAACAAACACAATACACACAAACGCGTATACACACACACTCGCGAGCTTCCCCAGACCAGTGATCCAAACGAAAATATCTTCCCTCCGTTACTATTTTGATCATTTGCTCCGCTAATAATCAATCAGATCGATCCAGAGAAGAGGAAACTTTGAAGGCCTTTTTCTCAAAATGATGACTCGGTGTCATTATATAATGTGACATATTTTGCTTAATATTTGTTTTATTTACAAAAACAATCCTGATATCATTAGCCTGTTAAGCCCGAGGGTCTCCCCAGTGGACCCCTCCCACCGTTTTTTTACGAGACTATGTCTCAGGGCTTCTTAACATTTATGAAACTATTAATGTTCCATACCCTTTTAACGGTAAGAAACTCAGCTAACTGACAATGTGAACCATTTTTAGCTAAAAGAAACACAAGAGTAATACCAAGCCTTTGAATTAGCATGGAGCGAAAAAATGCTAACTAATGCTAACGGACCTTTGCACAGCACTCACGGTAGAAATGCCCTTATTACTTATCGTAACTGCACAAACAAGATATCCGATTAAAGCTGAGACTCCACAGATTCCACACATGTAATGTCATCACTGTATGACCCCGAATTCCTGGAGCTATCAGCCAGAAAGAGAAAGTACATCCGGTTTCAAAAATATTACAATAATTACGTCTTACCTTTTTTGATTTGTGATCAAAAGTTGTGTTCAACGGAATAAAAACGCCGCTCAAGGTTAATCCAATGTCTTTGTGTCACGTAGAAATGTTTACTGATAATCCATCATCATATTTATGGCAATATACTGGGTATAAAGTTTTGCCGTCCAGGCTTGTACTTTCAGATATGCTTCGTTTGCTTCTCTATTACGTCCACAATGGTAATGTTTACGTGGATTTGGGAAATGCCCATCGATTCTATTGGATGTATTGGTTAAGAAAAAGGTGTAAATCACCCAAATCGACCAATGGGTTCCAGAGATATAATAATAATAATAATAATAATAATAGATTTAATTTGTTAGCGCTTTTACAGGTGCTCAAAGACGCTTTACAGATATAGTGAAGGGAAAAGGAAGGACAAAATAAATATATAGTAAACAATCACACATTAAAAGCCAGATTGAAGAGGTGAGTTTTTGTAAGTTTTTTGAAGGTGGTGAGGTCAGTGCAGTCTCTGATGGGTTGGGGGAGTGAGTTCCAGAGGGAGGGGGCAGCGACGGAGAAGGCTCTGTCCCCCCAGGTCCGGTGATTGGTGCGGGTGGGGATGGATAGGAGGTTGGCTTCTGATGAGCGGAGGCAGCGGGAAGGGGCGTGGTGGTGCAGCAAGTCTGTGAGGTAGGGGGGGGCCTGATTGTTGAGGGCTTTGTGGGTAATGAGGAGGACTTTGAAGTTGATTCTTTGATGACGGGGAGCCAGTGGAGGTTCTGGAGGACGGGAGTGATGTGGTCTCGGGAGCGGGTGTGGGTGAGGAGGCGGGCAGCAGAGTTCTGGTATGTTGGAGTTTATTGAGGAGGTTGGATGGTATGCCGTAGAGGATGCTATTGCAGTAGTCGAGTCGTGAAGTGATGAATGCATGAATCAGGGTTTCAGCAGCAGAGAGGAGAGTGATGGGCGGAGACGGGCAATGTTTTTGAGGTGGAAAAAGGCTGTCCTGGTGATGTGATTTATGTGGTGGTTGAATTTGAGCTGACTGTCGAAGATGACTCCGAGGTTGCGGATGTGAGGGGGGGAGATAGAGTGTGGCTGTCAATGGTGAAGTTGAAATTGAAATTCTGGATGTCTTTGATACGGGATGGGGGGCCAATGATGATGATGTCTGATTTGGCACTGTTCAGTTGGAGATAGTTTGTTTGCATCCATGCTTTTTTTCTGAGAGACAGTTGGTGAGAGTGGAGTATGTTGTGGGGGTGATGGTTTTTGTTGAGATATAAAGTTGGATGTCATCGGCGTAGCAGTGAAATTGAAGGTTGTGGCGACGAATTATTTTGCCAAGGGGGAGCATGTAAAGGATGAAGAGGAGGGGGCCAAGCACCGAACCCTGGGGGACACCTTGGGACAGAGGAGCAGTGGAGAGGTGCAGTTGTTGATGTTGATAAACTGATGTCTGTCGGTGAGGTAGGATTTCAGCCAGGAGAGTGCAGTGTCGGTGATGTTGAGTGATGATTCGAGGAGGGACAGCAGGATGGCGTGGTTGATGGTGTCGAATGCTGCGGTGAGGTCGAGGAGGATGAGGATGTTAAGGTTGCCGGAGTCAGAGGAGAGGAGGAGGTCGTTTGTGATTTTGAGAAGAGCTGTTTCGGTGCTGTGTTTTGATCGGAACCGGATTGAAATGGCTCAAAGAGATCATTGGAGCTGAGGTGGGCTTTAAGTTGTGAGGCAACGACACGTTCAAGTATTTTTGACAGAAAGGGGAGATTTGAGATGGGCCGGAAGTTGGACATGATGTCAGGTGTGAGTCCAGGTCTTTTGAGAATGGGTGTGACAGCAGCCAGTTTGAGAGAGGGGGGAACTGATCCAGATCTGAGGGAGGAGTTAATGATGGTGGCGATGAGTTGGGAGATGGCAGGGAGGCTCTCTTTAACAAAGTTGGAGGGCATTGGGTCAAGTGTGCAGGTGGAGTTAATTCCAGTCATGAAGTCGGACAGTTGCATGGGGGTCACAGGGGAGAAGTGGGACAGGGGGTGTGAGGTGAATGGGGGGGAGCCAGGAGGGAAGGTGGGGGGCTGATGAGGGTGTCAGATTGCTGTAAATGTTGCTGATTTTGGTTTGGAAAAACGAGAGGAAGGAGTTGCACTGTTCGGTGGTGAAGGATGAGGTGGCGTTGTCACAGGGTTTGAGAAGTTTGCTGATGGTGGAGAACAGACGCTTGGGGTTGCTGGAGCCAGACTGAATGAGTTGGGAGTAGTAATTAGACCGGGCTGCTTTGAGTGCGTTACTGTACTGCTGGAGATAGTCTTTGTAGATTTGAAGATGGACTGTTAGTGTGGTTTTCTTGTGTTGGCGTTCAAGTTGACGTTCCTTGATTTCATTTGGCGGAGTTCGGGGGTATACCAGGGGGCGGAGTGTATGAAAGAGACATTTTTTGTTTTTGTGGGGGCCAGTTCATTGAGACAGAAGGAGAGGGTGCTGTTATAATAGTCCACAAGTTCAGATGGGTTTTCCGAAAGTGGGGAGGGGGAGACAGACATCTTGCAGGTAATGGAGGCAGTGATTGCTGAAGGTGAGATGGATTTGAGATTTCTGTAGGTTATTGTGCGTTTTTGCTTTTGGGCGGGGATGGGGATGTTGATGTCCATGATGATGGCCAGGTGATCAGAGATGTGGAGATTGAAGCTGGACAGATGATGGATGGTGAGACCAGTGGAGCAGACCAAGTCCAGGATGTGACCACGGCTGTGTGTTGGGAAGTTGATGTGTTGAGAGAAGTTGCAGCAGTGAAGGGTTTCATTAAATTCAGAGGCATATTTGCAGGTCGGGTCGTCAACATGAATGTTAAAATCACCTAAGAGGAGAACAGATGGGGATATGGCAGAAAGCTGAGTGAGAATGTCAGAGAGATCGGAGAGAAAGGAGGGGTTTGGCTTCGGGGGACGGTAGATGATGGCTGTGACCAGGGGAGTGGGACCAGATAGTTTAAAGATCAGGTGTTCAAATGAAGAAACATCAGGGATGGGGATTATGGTAGCTTTTATTTCCTTTCTGATAATAGCAGCTATACCACCACCCCGCCCTTGTGGGCGAGGTTTGTCTATGTATGTGAATCCTGCTGGGGTGATTTGATTTAAAGAAAAGATATGGACCTGCGTAAAGTATAAAGAATGCCAGCCAGCGTAAGTACATTACGCAGCAGACTTTACTTATTGTTTACTACGGAAGGAAGCAGGAAGCAGGAATTGCCGGGACAAAGAGGAAGGTAAGCCATTAGCCTAGCGCATGTTAGTACCTAGCGCCACTTGTTTTGATGTACGTTTTTGTTGATAACCTCGCGAGTTTGTATCTTTCAGTGTTGAGGTGGGCACCGTTAGATTCTGTGTCTTTACGGTCATAAACAATGTGTTGGATGTGGAGCTAGGATAGTAATAAGGGAGCTAGGAGTGATTTTTGGTGCAGTAATAGGTTAGCATTTTTCGCTCGGGGCTAATTCAGAGGCTCACTGTTAGCATTGTGTGTTTTTTTTTGAAAAAATAAATGAAAAAGATCATTTAAATTAGTTTTTTCGCGTTATATGGATATAAAATATTCATAGTTTATTAAATATTAAGGTTCCTTAGACGTTGTTTCCTGCAAATGACGCGATCTCGGGTCCGTGATCCTAAGAGGATAACAGAGTAGTTTTATTTTTATTTTTTATTTTTTCACAACAGTTGTATTTGGATGGAATGAATACCTATAGTGATAATTCAAAGTAATAAAAATGATTTTTACAGTGTAAAGGTTCAAATGGAACTGATGGTTCCCAAATTACCCAGAGGTGAGTCCGCCTATTTTTCTAAACCTCTGTAAAAAGGTCAAATTTAACTTGTTTGCATCAATCTTGATACAGGGTACTTATTATATGTTATAGTTTGGATTCCTAAAGCTTTTAATCTACTAACCCATCATTCAAGGGTGGTTTTCACTATAAGTAATGTTTTTTTTTTAGGCCGACATTAGAATTTACATGTTTTTACTATGTTCCATCTGAATTTACTTTAAAATAAAAACATCTACATTGATTCTGACACTTCTACATCCAACTCACAGATGTAACCTTGCTTTGAGAGAAAAGATTATTAATTTACCCCTTTTAGAAGTGAAGATATAGTATTTGTTGTGATAGTGGCATTTTCGAGCCTGAAACCAGAACAACAGGCTATGGGCTTAAGAGGTTAGAAAGCTAGGAATCTCCTCTTTCCAACACAACTCAAAATGTGTCTTCGGGTCAATGCGACTGATTTCGATGGAGCAGCAGGTCACTTTGCATTAGGTAAAATAAAGCAGGCAGACATAACAGGAAAAATATGTACATTGTAATCCAATCAAATAGGACATTGTCACACCATTCAAATGTATCCATGTAAGCTACATTACAACCAATAAAAAAGCTAAGATATGGTTATTTGTTATATAGGCTACATTGTTCTGTGTGTGTCAGCCGTTAACCTAGATGCACTTGCAAACATGTCAGAAGAACCGGCGCATAAGAAAACAAAATACTGTCAAACTAAACTGAAATTCAACAACTTAAATGTCACATCCCTGACATCCGCAACTCCGGAGCCTGGTCCTTCAAACATAGAACCAGCGCAGCCAGATGAACCCAAAAGCAGCAGCTCTGCGGTCGCAGAAACTGTCAAAACCGCCGCCGCCCCGGCATCGTTGAACCGAAAAAAGGCTGGTTCCGACTGCATGGAGGTTTGTTGTCGGGACACTGTGATGGGCAAATAAAAGCTTATTTGGGCAAAGAGAAAGGTACTTCAATGCAGAATGGTACAAAACAGAGAGTGGTTAATTATTTGCAAAACCACTAAACGAGCCTTCTGTGAAATATGCAGATTTGCTGCTGTCAAACGGCTTGTAACTTTCTCCAAATGTGGAGATGACAGCTTTGTAAATACCGAGTTAATAACTGGAACTTTTCACAGAGCTTACTTCAGTCAAACACCAGTCAACATTCAGCTTGTCAAACAAGAGCGTAGCAGGGAAGAAGAGATGGAATGATGGAGCCACTGCGCTGTCATATGTGTGTGCTGGACCTAGTTTAATTTACAGGAAAGGAGTGAGTAGAGGGTCAAGTTCCATTCTTGTTCTGTTTTCTCTGACTATCTTCCTCCTGAACACCCTCTCAGACTTTCATTTGCTCGCGCTACTAAAGAGACACGTTACCATGGAAACCAAACAATGGTGTAGCTGTATTGAAGTCCGAGTGGAAACAGTAACATTTGGTGCGTTATGTTAGAATGAAACAAATCAGATTTAGTCAGAAATTAAGAGAAATGCGGGATAAATATGACCCCGGGTGGAAAACGGGAGTATCGATCCCACGAAAATCGGGAGGGTTGGCAAGTATGTCACATACACACACACTTTTGGCCCCCCCCACTTCTGAAATTAATCCGGCGCCGCTGCCTGAGGACCACCCTGAACTCCATACTGTAGACCAAGAATGAAGGGACGAGTGACTTCGGCCCCTATTGCCACCAGGCAAACCCTCACGTTCCCACCTGATTGCTTCCGCCCCAGCATCAAGTAATGCCGCAGTAGGTTGCCGACGCACAAACTGTTTTAACTCTCGTCGCAATGCACAATCAATGACATGCTCTACAAATTGGTCGTGTAGCAAATCTCTGCATTTTGCATGTCATCAGGCGCCCGCTGCTTTACAGATGACATAAGACTAAGCAACGCAAGGGAGAATTCCTGCAAAGTCTCCCCTTCTTGCTGCCGTCGGGACAAGAAAGCCTCTTGTAAAGCTACGTAAGAATCAGAACAACCATACGGCTCTGTCAAAACAGCAATTATTTTGACAGGGTCTTCCCGCTCTGCACTTGCTCTGTATTTTCTCTCATCACGGGCCTCTCCTTCAAGATGGTCAAACAAAAAAATGCCTGATCGGATGCAGCCAAACGGCGCGCTTTCATACAAGCCTGTACTTCCTCGATCCACTCACTCAACCCTATTCCTGATCTCCCCCTAAACATAGGACATTTCCTATCTCGGGCACAAAATCCAGTCTATCCGCTGAAGGGGCACTGGCATTGGAAGGATTAGAAGGGGGAACAGTTAAGGTGCAGCACTAGGACCAGGCACCTCCACAGCCCGTTCCTGCAACAGCCTCTCATTGTCTGCTTTTAACTGGGCAACTAAATCCCTCAAGCTACACTGTTGCTAATTCAGCAACCACTCTCACTCCATAAACGTCCAGGAGCGACGTTTGGTCAGGGTACCCGAGGCGTGCAGTTGGGACGCTCCTAGGCTCCTTCAGCTTCATAAAGGGACGCAAATAGCTTTAAACTGATTGCAATGTATTCCCATCTGCGCTGGATTTGACGCTCATGGAAGCACGGCATTCGTTTGTGTCGGCTGCCCTTAAAGGCAATGTGAGCGTCCATTCCCATTGGATAACGGAGAATTGTACACCCGGAAGTAAGTATTCCCCTTACTGTCGATTGATTTGACAGTGATATCTGCACTACTCATCGACTAAAAAACACCAGATTATCCTTGTTAATTACACAACATTGATTGGTTTAATTTGTGTGCAATGCTTTTGTATATTTCCCCTTCCATTCGGAGAAACAAATATTTTTTCGGAGTTTAGGATGGAGAAAAGACACTACACTACCCAGAATCCCAGCTATCGTTTAGGACTACACCATGTGCTCTGTTTGACAAACCCCGTGATTAGTTCTCAAGCTCTGTGATTGGTTGACCTTCAACTGCATTCCATATGAAATTTTTTTATTTTTTATTTATTCAGCAGTGCTTGCTTACTCTTTCAAAGTCATCACATGAATGCATTGTAATAAATGGTTTGGCTGCATTAAATATTACACATCTGTCGTAGTTCTTTACATTACATTACATTACATTGCATTTAGCAGACGCTTTTGTCCAAAGCGACTTACAATAAGTACATACGACCAGGAAGACACAGCCCAGAAGAAAAACAGAATCATATAAGTACAGCAGGTATCATAGAGCCACACATTTCAAGTGCTACTCAGCTGGCTATAGATAGGCCAGTCCTATGTTAGTATATAAGTGCTTTGTCAGCTGGCTATAGATAAGCCAGTCCTATGTTAGTATATAAGTGCTTTGTTAGTAATTCTATCGCTCGAAGTGGAATCTAAAGAGATGAGTTTTCAGTCTGCGCCGGAAGATGTGCAGGCTTTCTGCCGTCCTGATGTCAATGGGGAGCTCATTCCACCATCTTGGAGCCAGGATAGCAAACCCACGTGTTTTTGCTGATGGGAACTTGGGTCCACCTCGCAGCGAGGGTGCAGCGAGTTGTTTGGCTTATGCCGAGCGGAGTGCACGCGCTGGGGTGTACAGTTTAACCATGTCCTGGATGTAGGAAGGGCCAGATCCATTCGCAGCATGGTATGCAAGTACTAGTGTCTTGAAGTGGATTCTAGCAGTTACCGGGAGCCAGTGAAGGGAGCGAAGGAGCGGAGTGGTGTGGGAAAATTTTGGAAGGTTGAAGACCAGACGAGCCGCTGCATTCTGGATGAGCTGAAGAGGTCGGATGGCACATGCAGGTAGACCAGCCAGGAGGGAGTTGCAATAGTCTAGGCGTGAGGTGACGAGAGCCTGGACCAGAACCTGGGTGGCTTTCTGGGTCAGCTGGGGACGAATCTTCCTGATGTTGTACAGCGTATATCTGCAGCAACGAGTTGTAGCAGCGATGTTTGCAGTGAAGGAGAGGTTGTTATCCAGGGTCACACCCAGATTCCTTGCGGTCAGAGTCGGGGAAACAACAGAGGTGCCGATGTTGATCGTCAGGTCAAGAGTAGGACAATCTTTTCCCGGAAGGAAAAGCAGTTCAGTCTTGTCAAGGTTGAGCTTGAGGTGATGAGCAGACATCCACTGAGAGATGTCAGCTAGACAAGCAGAGATGCGTGCGACGACCTGGGTCTCTGAGCGGGGAAAGGACAGAATCAATTGGGTGTCGTCAGCATAGCAGTGGTAAGAAAAACCATGCGGGCTAATGACCGATCCGAGCGAGTTTGTGTACAGAGAGAAAAGGAGGGGACCAAGAACAGAGCCCTGAGGGACCCCTGTAGTTAATTGACAAGGGTCAGACTCAGACCCTCTCCAAGTTACCCTGTAGGTACGGTCTTTGAGGTATGAGGCGAGGAGGGAGAGTGCAGAGCCTGAAACTCCAAGTTCTTGGAGAGTGCGAAGGAGGATCTGATGGTTCACCGTGTCGAATGCAGCTGACAGGTCCAACATGATGATGACAGAGGAGAGGGATGCAGCTTTAGCAGTGTGCAGTTCCTCAGTGACAGCAAGGGGGCCGTTTCTGTGGAGTGACCTGCCTTGAAACCAGACTGGTGCGGATCCAGGAGGTTGTTCTGGTGGAGATAACAGGAGAGTTGTTTAAAGACAGCGCGTTCAAGTGTTTTAGACAGGAACGGGAGGAGAGAGACAGGCCTGTAGTTTATAACATCGGACGGGTTGAGAGTGGGTTTCTTTAGGAGAGGGTTTACTCTCGCCTCCTTGAGACTGTTTGGAAAGTGACCAGAAGTTAGAGAAGTGTTGATGAAATGGGTGAGAAACGGTAGAATTTCAGGAGCGATAGTCTGAAGGAGGTTTGAAGGGATGGGGTCCAGAGGACAGGTGGTAGGGCGGGCAGAGGTAATGAGGGTAAGAACCTCACTTGGAGAGAGAGGGGAAAAGGAGGTTAGTGAGTGGTTGAAAGGAGGGTCTGGTGACCCAGCGGTCAGTAAAGGTGAGTCAGAAAAAGAAGAGCGAATATCATCAACCTTTTTTTCGAAGTGGTTAACAAAGTCGCTTGACAGAAGTGAGGAGGGGGGGGGGCTTTGGGAGGGTCCAAGAGGTGGAGAAGATGGAAAATAGTTTTTTGGGATTGGAATAGGAAGATTGGATCTTATCTTGAAAGAAAGTGCTCTTGGCCTGAGAGATGGAGGCAGAGAAAGAGGAGAGGAGAGCCTGATAGGTTAGGAGGTTGTCACGGTGTCTGGATTTCCACCATTTCCGCTCTGCTGCCCGAAGGACGGTTCTATTAGCACGCAGTGCGTCATTTAGCCAGGGAGCAGGGGGGGACTGACGAGCCTGCCGAGATGTGAGAGGACAGAGAGAGTCCAGAGAGGATGAGAGAGTAGAGAGGAGAGTTTCTGCAGCAGAGTTTGGAGGCAGGAGTTGAAACGAATCAGAGGAAGGGAGGGCTGAGAGCACCGATGAGGCAAAGGTAGAGGGGGAGAGGGAACGAAGGTTACGGCGGACAGGTGCAGGCTGAGAAGAGATTATTTTGTTATGTCTGGAAAGGGGTAGAGAGAATGAAAGGAAGAAGTGATCGGATGTGTGGAGCGGGTTAACAGAGAGGTTAGAAGTAGTGCAATTCCTTGAGAATATGAGATCAAGGACATTGCCAGCTTTGAGTTGGTGGGGATGGAGACAATGAGAAAGCGAAGGCGGTTAACAGAGATATTAGTTCGTCTATCTTCCCCGTCTGGAGGTTGAAGTCTCCGAGAAGTACAGCCGGAGGGCCAGTTTCAGGGATGTGTGAGAGAAGATGATCTAACTCCTCCAAGAAGTCCCCCAAGGCGCCTGGCGGACGGTAGAGAACAACAATGGTTAATTGTATAGGATGGGTTACTGTGACGGCATGGAATTCAAAGGTGGAAGGAGTGAAGTTAGGAAGCTTGAAGAGGGAAAAGCTCCATTTGGGAGAGAGCAGGAGACCAGTGCCACCTCCTCTGCCAGTGGGTCTGGGCGTATGGGAGAAGGAATATGCTGTGGAGAGAGCTGCTGGGGTGGATGTGTTGGATGGAGTAATCCAGGTCTCCGTGAGGGCAAGGAAATCCAGAGACTGCAGGGAAGCGTAGCCAGAGATGAAGTCAGCCTTAGGAACACTGACTGGCAGTTCCACAGGCCACCTGAAACTAAGTGTTGGATGTCAGAGGAGCATGTGGGATAGACGAGAGCAGGCCGAATATTTCGATTACGAGATACACGGGCCAGTGATAGTGGCGAGAGGACACATGAACGGGAATGGAGAAAATACACATGATTATAGCATGCGGGACTAACCAAAATGAAATAAAATACCAGCGATACTTAGCTCAATCAAAGTAGGATTTGCCTCCTCTTTGCCTCCCTCGTGACTCCCGCAGGACTCCAATGTCTTTGTCAGTCTTACTCCCGCAGGACTCCAATGTCTTTGTCAGTCTTACTCCCGCAGGACTCCAATGTCTTTGTCAGTCTTCGTCTGTCTGACGCTGAAGCTGACGCTCCAGGAAATAGCTAACTAAAAAGGAGCCTGATTGATGAGTTCACACAGCAGTGGGCCACGCCCCTCTAATTAGTTAACTCTCTACAGCTGATGGGCGACAGCTGGACAGGGCGTGTATATTCTCACGCGGTTTCGACTGGGCTTCAGAGATGAGCAGAATTACAGCTTTCCTCTGAGCAGACCATGGCACAAAATGCCCTCAAAGCTCACGGATGTGTTGGGTGAAAAGAAATGGGTAAAGTCGAAAGAAAGACTACAGATGGTTCGGATCATTGTTGATGATTACCTCCATAAACACCCTGGAGGACCTGGTAGATCCAAGCTGATGGAAATCGCCAAGAACATTGTAGGACAATATCCTCTGTCTTTCAAACAGACAGAGCCCTTTGGAAATATGCTGTTTTCAAAAGATGGTTGTGGTCCTCTCTTTACCCAGCTAGAAAACAGAGTTGAAAATATTAAGAGAACATCAACCCAAGGAAAGAGGCGAGCAGAGGGTGGAGAGGGTGAAGTTCAGCGGAAGAAAAAGTGAAGAAATTCCGATCGTTATGGATGTGTGGAGTGGGATGTTGCTGTCGAGGGAACTGAGAGTAGAGCAGAACTGCTGTCAAAACTAAATGAATTGAAAAGTGCCTTCAAAACCCATGATCCTCAGGTAGGGCTGCAACCATCCATTATGTTCTTGTGTATGTATGGATTACTTTTTGATTGAGTAATGGAGAAGCTAATATTTGAGTTTGATTTATTTTTGGTATATCAATTCAAATTGGTTTTGTATAATTAACAAAAAATAACTGATCTACAAGTTCACAATGGGACTCGTTGTGCGCTTGTATATCAGCTATTTTCACCCGAAATCGATTTATCTGTATTTATATTGATAATTTGTTTTATTATTGATTGAATTTAATAGTTTGATTAACTGTTGCCTCATATCTTTAGGAGTCATCTGTTCGAAAACTGATGGCTGAAACATATCCCATCCAGCGTGAAACCATCAACGATGGAACCAATGTAAAGGTCCTAAAGGAAGAGTGGCAATTTATATTTGAAGCTGCTCACCTGTTTGATCATGCATCTAGACTCCTTGGCTTTTCGGTACAAAACAAGCTGGCACAGGAGCTTTCCAAAAAAGAACCGGGCATCAACAACTTCCTTGACACCAAAGGGATGAAGATGGGTGAAGGTCCAGTACAGCTGATCTGTGGCATTGTGAGATACTTCAAGGAAAAACCCTGATCACCATTTCTGCAAAAATGAGGTACATTTTATGGATTTTAAACCCCACTTTGCGCTGCTGATAATATCGAAATTCGTAAACCATCTCTCCTGGAAACGAAGATAAAAGGAAATCAGTAAAATCCTTGATTTATTTTCCCGACCAGGAGAGAATCCCTCATATAATTATACACTTCCATCCCGGCAGAGCTCCTATGTCTTGGAGGACCAAATGCTGTCCCCCAGTGTTGTAGTCAAGTCACCAATTCACGAGTCCAAGTCACTCTCGAGTCCCCACTCTTCGAGTCCGAGTCCAAGTCCGAGTCACCTAGGGACAGTCGTAGTCGAGTCCGAGTCCAAGTCCGAGTCACCCAAGGAGTGTCCGAGTCGAGTCCGAGTCATCATTACCTGTGTTCGAGTCCGAGTCCAAGTCCGAGTCACCCAAGGAGTGTTCGAGTCGAGTCCGAGTCACCATTACCTGTGTTCGAGTCCAAGTCCAAGTCCGAGTCACCCAAGAAGAGTCCAAGTCAAGTCAGAGTCACAAGTCTTCATGTATTAATCTTAGTGGATATATGTGTTGAAATGTAGCTGTAGCTCCTCTACATTGCTTTTATCCTGTCACGGTATACTAATGTGTCTATTGAACTGCTGTGAAGCGAGTGTGCCTACAATTGTTGTATTAAAAAAGGTGTATACAAATATAAAGCTTATTACTAATATAATAATAATCATTATTATTATTATTATTATTATTATTATTATTATCATCATCATCATCATCAAGGTTGAGTCCAGTTCCAATATTGCCTCCAGTGCTCCGTTCTGGCATCTTCAAAGAGCTGCTTTACAAATGAAAATGGTATACATTAAACACAATGACACAATGTCACAATTGAACTTATTTAATGGTTTGAAAACCCACAGAAACTGAAAATACATTATTAAGAACAATAGAACATGAGAAAGCATGCAGGGCTTTCTACGCAATATAAGTAACATTTTCATTCAATTTCCAATTTGAATCTGGCTCCAATTCCTCTCTATGTTAGTGAAGTGATGGGGTCCCCTCTCCTACCATAATGTGGCCCTATTGGACAGACACCCATTTGAAATTATGCATTTAGAATACTTAAAATGCAGCTTACAGGTGTACGGAAAACCACAAACAGCTATTTTCCAAAATCCTATGGAGAAAAAGCATTGCTTCTTTGTCGAAGGAACCCATGCGCAGCTTACTTCCGGGTTTTAGGACGCGTCACTGTGCCACTCTAGTCTGGCAGGGAACTTTAGTCTGGCATAAAAATATGTTTTTAGCTGCTAGCGTCAGGAGCAGATGAGCACCCACTCAGGCACACACACTTAAACATCCTTGTTGCATTTTAAAAGCATCAGATTTGACAACATCGAACAACTCAACCTTGCACGTGAGGCCTCATAAAAATGCCTCCATGACTGAATACCCTTTCAATGGGTGCACTGGAAGCAGGGATGGAGAATACCTGTGTTTATTTTGTTGCCAAAACTTGAAGCATGGGTCTGAGGCCTGGTTGTCAATCAAGTCGAGGTATGCAGTCAGCTGAGCCTGGACAGACCGCCTGTGGGTGGAGGAGGGAGTCTTGCTGTAGTGGGAGAACATTCTCAGCTTCCTCTGAGGAGCTTCAGGAGCAGGAGGAGACACTGGAACATCACCTTGTTTCTGGTCCTGCTGTTGAGATCATTTGCTTCTCACCCTCTGCCTTGATACAATCTGAAATGAGAGGGTATACTTTTGTGAATAAATCTGCTACTGATCTTATTATTTTGTTTGTGATACCATTTATAGATGATGTTAATTTGTTTTACTTGAAAAGGCTAATGTGTAAAAATGGCCTTATAATTTGGTAATTCTTTCCATAAGGATTGAGTATTCTTATTTTTGGCTACACACACCCCAATATCTACAACAGATAACCACTTCTAGACATTCATGTACACATATAACTATAATTAATAATGGCTAGTATAAGTTAGGCCTGCATACATATATAACAAGTGAACATGTCTCACCAATGATCTGAGTCATTAGCTGATCTTTGTCATCACGGTCCAGCTGGCACATCATGTTTTAGCCACTGGAAACCAAACGATGGGTCCACAACACAGAGGCTATGAAGTAAGCAGTCGTGAAAGGAAATTGGTGGGACCTCTTTCCTTCAGCTGGCCTCGCATCCTGCATCCTGGCATCTTCACGGCTTGGAAGATCCTCTGTGAACCTTGTTTTCAAGGAGCTTTTTTGTGCCTAGGGGAAGAAAGAATACACACTTCAGCAAAAAAATCTTTCTTATTGCTAAATAAATTGTATGGTTAAAATTAGGGCTACCCCAACTACTAATCCTCAACCATTGCAAACTAGTTGTGGCATGTTATGATAATAAACATTTTTGGACCATCCAAATATGGTTTGAGTTCAAGGATTGAGAAACAATGTTAAAAGTAACATTGTTATCAGTGTGCTATATAACAGTGACATAAAAACCATAATCCTGAGCCTTAACAAATTGAATGTTCAAGCACAAACCAAGCAAGCCACTAATGGTAAAAAGGGATATTTAATCGTTTATTTAGCAGGGACAATGCACATCAATGAACACTTAAAACAATAAAATGTGTCAAGTGTAAATATGCAATATGATTCTAAATGTGTTGCAATGAACGAATATTTTGTTAATTTATTTCAACACAGTCGGCAAAACATCACAACACAAAGCGAAGATAATAAATATATAATCACAATGTCCAACAACCAATAAGTGAACGTGTGGAATTAAATCGCCGTGAATTTTCACGGCGATTTAATTCGACGTTGTCCCCAGTCTTCTCTTCTATCTTCTGTCCACATAATGTGCCATTTTGCGCTGCTCTTTCCCAATATGGAAACGAAATCTTTAAAAGCATACAGCACGATGCGGGGTGTGTCTCTGGACATCGTTAGACTGGTATAGCAGCGGGGGGGCCGCCCAGTACGTGAACTCGCCTCGCAGGTGCACACGCCAGGACACAGATGACATCAGACTCCAGAGAAAACTTGCTCGAGTCCGAGTCCAAGTCATCGTGCGTGAGAATTCACGAGTCCGAGTCCGAGTCATCCCAAGGAGTGCCCGAGCCGAGTCCGAGTCCAAGTCCAAGTCATCGTGCGTGAGAATTCACGAGTCCGAGTCCGAGTCGCGTCAATCAGTGTGCGAGTCCGAGTCAAGTCACGAGTCCCGAAAATCAGCACTCGAGTCCGACTCGAGTCCGAGTCCAGGACTCGAGTACTCCATCTCTGCTGTCCCCTAATAGAACAAGGTCTTGTAAGGACAGACTTTCCCCTCCTGACCGAAAAGGATTCTGATTCTAACATTAATCGATTATGTTTGTGTAAATAATATTTTTTTATTACTACTATTAACATTATTGTCCTATGGTTAGCCGTACCTCTGATACAGACACTGGCAGATGGTCTATTTGCCTGCCTGACTGTGTGTTTGTGTACATTGGAAACATAAATCATCACATTCATATGTGTATCTTTGTTTGTTTTATTTTCCGAAAACAGGACTCTCCGCGGATGCTGAACTCAGCCTCCCTGTACCCCATGCATCCTAATCAGAAGTTTGTAGTTGAATCATTTTGCATCCCAGCAAGCTTGGATATATTGTTGTCCTTTTGTTCTTAGGTTTACTGATGAGACTATTTGTTGTGATGAAAAGGTATAGAGTTGGTTGATTTTGTTTGTAAATGGTGCTCAGAACTATGTTGATGTAAAGTCTGACAACTAAATGCAGAATACCTTTTCAAAGTATTTGTTGCTTGTTCTTACCATAACCTGTGTTTGGACTGAGTATGGAAGATTTGGCGCGTGAGTACGTTGTTATTTTTTTTTAAATTACTAATACATATTGTTTTTGTAATCTATGTTTAAGGTGACCATCTATTCGAGATTGCTGTTGATCAGGAAGTTGTGAATGACCACATCACCTCCCCCATTGTGGCCCTGAGCTATGCTTTCTGCTTGTTTTATGTCTGCAACATTGAATATCCAAAGGAGATGTCTCTTACCCTGGAATTCATGCAAAGGTAAGCAGCTCATTGTTTTGAAATGTATAAGCTGGGGTATTCAAATTATGAGACTGAGGGCTTCCCACCAGACAAAGCATGTACAAAGGTATCCACTCATCTTCCCTTAGATTACTAGCATAGTTGTGCTCAATTCCAGGATGCTTATGGGATCATGATTATTAAATATATATTATATGTTTTGATCCCATTGACACTCTACAATCAAGCCAAGATAGCCATTGCTCTTTGACAGGGGTCTTCAATGTTGTTCAGTCCAAGGACCCCTTAGCTGAGAAAGATGAACCAGGGACCCAAATACTGCCTAAAATTGTATTGCAGATTCAACTTTTTCATAGAGTTCATAGACCTGTTTGACAGCACTATCACCAGTGTTGTGTAAAGTTTGTTTGCTTACACATTATCTTTTCTATTGTTTGTTTCATGTTAATGTGTATTATCAAACATATAATCACTTATACCCTCAATACTTAATAAATGTTCCTATAACACAGGCAGCACATTTTGCAGCTTCCTGTTGAAGGCCCATGCTCTTTCATATAACTTCAGACGACACCAAGTACATAAAAGGTCTGTCCTAAGGCATTTATTAGGCTCTGACACTGGGTGATTGGGAAAACATGTACAATATTCCTAACAACTATCTCTGAGCTATCTCTTTAACCAAAGACACACATTTAGGCTATTCTATGAGAGCTGCTTTTGTGACTAATATAACAAAAATCCATACCAGGATTCATGCCCCAATGTTAATACTTGTAGTGTAACGTGTACATTTGCACCGAGTGTCACAGTTACCACTCCATGTTTGACGCCTGTGCTCTTGTTGCAGATGAGCTTAGTGGTTGTGTCACACTTAAGATTGACTGAAATCTGACAAGCAGACTGCGATATTGAAAGTAACACATTTAGATGCAGTTTTAATGCAGTGGTTTGTATGTGTGAAATCAAAATTGAGCACTATGTTGTCTATTTCGTGACTAAAATGTATATATAGACTGTGTACAATCATAATCGATGCAAATAAATCAACCCTCTTTACCTTGGCTGCCAGTAAAGCTGCTGCAATGAAATCTGGACCTCCGTCTTTGTGCACTGGATCACCACTCGCCTATGGTGATTATGTGGATTGGTCTGCATTATGAGAATACAAACAAACATGATCCACCAATAACCAGTATGTAGCCAATAACCAAAACCAATGTGGATTTAGTAACTCTTCCTGTCAAATTTTCACCTGTACATTTAACAAACTATAACACCGCATACCGTCACCTCTAAATTGTATATGTATGTTTAACAAACACACAACTCCATGATAAATGTAGCAAATACCATGACATGTTACATATAAAATATAGAGGCTGCTACACTAGGCTATGTCACAGTGGTGATGACAGGAAAAGTCACTAAATAGCCTAGTTTGTCAGCACAAAATAATTGTTTTGTTAAATCATATTGTAAAGGTGCATATGTTTGTATTCTCAAATGCAAACCTATTACCACCACCGAGGAGTGGTGATCCAGAACGGGTTCAGAGGGACCAGACAGAGGTCCCAGTGTCATTGAAACAATCTTCCGGGACAGGACTGTTTACAACAGACTCGCCGGCCATTTTTGACGGCTCATGTAAATTAAATATTTTTTTGTCAAAACAAAAACCATGCAGTTGCTCATTGTTCATTAATTTTAGACATACATTTCAGATTAAAACTTTGTTATCAATCGTCACAACTTCTTTCAGCACTCATGACTACTACTAGCTGTGCTACTCATGCATTGAGTTAACGGTGCCCTGAGATCGTTCAGTGCACGTACAGTATATCCACACAAGTCACAGGTGCACGGGTTATGCTGACATTTCCATCATCAATGTTTATTTATATAGCCCAATATCACAAATGTTACATTTGTCTCAGTGGACTTCACAGTTTGTACAAAATATCAGTATGACAATACGACACCCTCTGTCCTTAGACCCTCACATCGTACAAGGAAAAACTTTCCAGTATAATATGTTGGTGATGAGCAGACTTTAACAGCACGTTGTCTGAGTTGCTCAGCTTACAGGAGCAAAGTGTTATTGTAGTAGTATTTGCAACATTAGCTGTAGATAGACACACACACACGGGCACGGTGGAAAAAACAAATGTATGCTATTTTAGACGGCTCCACTCCTGTAGAGCCACACTACAAGTAGTATCTGAGCTTTATCTGCATGTTACTCTTTAGTTCAGTTTCATTCATTTAGTTGCATGTGTAGCTAAACATATTTGTTTCCTTAGAGTTTTCTTTGGAATGAATCCTGACCGAGGGTCCAAGGCTGAGATGAAGGGGAAGAAACAGCACCACATTCCTCCAAAACTGTCGAAGTTCGTGACTGAGCTGAAGGAATTTGACTGGCACATGTGAGCTTTCCTCAAAGCTCAAAACAGAACTTTTTGGACTGAACATACCAACACACACTTTAAAAAAAAAAAAAAAAAAAGTTTACTTTTTTTAATTTGTCATTGCATGTTCTCCTACAGGTTGGGACATCGCCTGTCAGCGGGGAATGTTGAGTGGGAGGTGTAGGACAGAGTTGTTACATCCTGGAGGGGGCTCCTCCTTCCTCACTGACAGGTGAGCCAGTAGGGTGCAACAGCAGTGGCAAACAGTGGGAGGAATTTATAACTACTAATTTGATCTTGAGGCGCACATGTACACACAGCCCGACCTCTAACATCATGGTGTTAAGAAAAAGGTTATTGTTGCTGTTATTTTACATACTTGAATGTATGGTCATTTTAGGGTTTTACAATTTTATGGAAATGTCTTAAAAAAAAAAACCATTTGTATGGCACTCAGGTAGCGAGAGGTACAATTATTGCCCACCACCACAGATTATTTGGGTTCAAATCCCCCATGTTCGGGGGGAGGGAAGTTGGGAGGGTGATATTTGTCACTGCATGTTCTCCTACAGCAGGGGTGTCAAAGTCAAATGGACGGAGGGCCAAATAAAAAATTTAGCTACAAGCCGAGGGCCGGACTGTTCGAATGTTCATTGAAAAATGTTTAAATGACGCATATAGTCTAGTGAACCTAATTGAACCTACTGAAAAACCTAACAAATATATTCCAATATGATCAGATAAATAAAGCAATATTTTCTTATGGCTCTGTCAGTAATCTTTAATTTTCAACAGACACAAAAGACAAATTTCCTTTATATAAAAATCCCCATAACATGAACATTAAATGAAGAAACCGGTATTCAAGGCACCATCAGTAGCCTATATTTTCTATTTTAGCAAAAGTGGGCTAAATTTACTTCAAAGAAAAAAACAATAATAGCAATTTTCTATCATCCACTCAACTGAAATATTTTTAAAATATAATTGGATTGAAATACAATAAAATAAAGTGCAAAAATCTATTAATCAAAAACAACACTTGTTTAAGGAGAAGTAACATGCAGTGAAAACAAATATTAAACTTTAACTTTTAAACTTGAACTGAGTAAAAACTCTAAATATGTGATTGCACAGTAATGTTCACTTGTTTGAGGTTGAGGGTGATACTTGGTGGTGTCCCATCTTTTCCACAAGTTCATCAATGTTCGGGGTAAGGCTCTGAGCTGAGGAAATCCTCAGAATTGAGTGGAGGTGTTCAGCAGTAAGTCGACTTCTGTGTGATGTTTTGTTCAGGTTCATCAAAGAAAACAGTTGTTCACACAGGTATGTGCTGCCAAACATAGACAACGTTTGAGCAGCCTGGATGCGCAGCTGGGGCATTGTGTCGGGGAGGAAACGGGCGAACTCCGCAGCACCCACTGCCGCATATTTTGCCCTCAGTGCATCATTGCATTGGAGGTCAATCAACTCCATTTGGAGGTTTGGTGGTGCGCTTTCCACGTCAACAGCAAATGGGTTACCGAGCAGTTCCAACCTGCTTTTTTGTGCTTCAAAGTCAGCAAATCGGCGTCGAAAGTCAGCGGCAAGCATACCTATTTTATCAGCCAACTGTGCGCTCGGGAACGCACTGGTAGAGAGCTTCTCTTTCATGGTCTGGCAGCTGGGAAAGTGGCTCAAATTTTCTTTCCGCATCTGCGTCTCCCACAGAGTCAGTTTGGTTTTAAATGCCTTCACTGTACTGTACATATCAGAGATGACACGATCCCGACCCTGCAGCTGCAAGTTCATTGCATTCAGATGACTCGTAATGTCACACAGAAAAGCCATTTCACACAGAAACATTTCGTCTCGGAGTTGTGTTGTGTCTTTCCCTTTGCTGTCCAAGAACAGACAAATCTCCTCACGAAGCTCGAAACATCTTTGAAGCACCTTTCCCTGGCTTAGCCATCGCACCTCTGTGTGATAAGGCAAATCACCATGCTCCGTTTCTAACTCCATCAGAAATGCCTTGAACTGGCGGTGATTCAAACCTTTGGCTCTGATAAAGTTAACTGTGCGCGTGATGATGCTCATTACATGCTCCATTTTCAAGGCTTTACCGCACAACGCTTCCTGGTGTATGATACAATGATAAGCTGTCAGCTCACCTGTCGCGTTTTCCTCTTGCATCTTTTCCCGTATCTTCGCCACCAGTCCGCTCCTGTGTCCACACATCGCAGGTGCTCCGTCGGTTGTCAAACCCACGAGTTTTTCCCAAGGCAGCTCCATCTCATTTACACATCTTGACACCTCTTCATACAAATCATGCCCCGTAGTTGTGCCATGCATAGGACGTAAAGCCAAAAACTCCTCTGTCACGCTTAGGCTGGAGTCCACTCCGCGGATGAAAATTGACAACTGGGCAATGTCAGAAATGTCGGTGCTCTCATCCACAGCCAAGGAATATGCAATGAAATCTTTTCCCTTTTTCACAAGCTGCTCTTTTAGATTGATGGACAACTGGTCTACTCTCTCGGCAATGGTGTTTCTGCTCAGACTCACATTTAAAAAGAGTTGCCTTTTTTCTGGGCAAACTTCGTCACAAACTTTAATCATGCAGTTTTTGATGAAATCCCCCTCCGTAAATGGCCGGGCTGATTTAGCGATCTCTTCTGCCAAAATAAAACTGGCCTTGACAGCAGCCTGGCCTTGTGATTTGGCTTTTTTGAACAGAGCCTGTCGAGATTTGAGGCCTCGTTTTAATTCCTCTGCCTTTTGTAGCCTTTGTTCCATGTCCATATTCTTGTTTTTGTCCGCGTGTTTCGTTTCATAATGTCGTCTCAGATTATACTCTTTCAGTACCGCCACACTTTCTCCACACAGAAGACACACAGGTTTTCCAGCTACCTCCGTGAACATATACTCCGACTCCCACCTTGTTTGAAACCCCCGGTTCTCAGTGTCCACCTTCCGTTTTGCCATTTTTGATGGGTATCTGAAAGTTAATTTTACTGTGATGCTGACGACTGCTGTGCCAATAAATATTGAAATGAAGCAGCCTACTGCTCGGTGCGTCACCGTTGCATTGTGGTAAATGTAGTATTGGTGCGTGTAAAAGATCTGCGGGCTGCCGGCTTGCTGCGGTCTGCGGGCCGGTTCTAATAATAAATCAAGATCATCCCAGGGGCCGTAAAAAAACCTTCTCGCGGGCCGGATGTGGCCCGCGGGCCTTGACTCTGACATATGTGTCCTACAGGTTGGGGCAGCGCCTGTCAGCGGGGAATGTTGAGTGGTAGGTGTAGGACGGAGTCGCTACATCCTCCTGGAGGGGGCTCCTCATTCCTCACTGACAGGTGAGCCAGTAGGATGCAACAGCAGTGGGAGTAAGGTTCTGTTTTTTCTTTTCATCATTAAATGCACTTTATACATTAGCAAAAAGGAAATGAATGCACTTTTATGGAAAAAAATAAATACATTTTGTTCAATTTCTATATATTGTGCTTTATTCAGTTTGCTTGAAAGTGTAATGATTGTTATTTAGGATTAATTTTTTTTTTTTATCCCACGATTAAAAAAAATGAAAAAAAAAGATATTAGGATTGACGGAAGTGTCTGTAAATAGTACATATTAAGGACTGTTAAAATACAGAAGTGTCCATAAATATTATAGACAATGTCTTGTTACTCTACAGAAATATCCGTTAAAGGGTTGACGGAAGTGTCTGTAGAATAATGGACAATGTCCTGGCAGCAAATTACCAGCACTTTGTCCGTTTTTCGACGTTTTTTTTTTTACAGTGTAGTTCCTTTCTGCAGGTGTCAACTTACGTGAAAGGAACGCACATGAGTGTAGCTTGTTGTCCTGGACAGATCTTTGGGACAGCACCGCCCCAATGCCATCGTTGGAGGCATCCACCTCCACGATGAATTGTCTCTGTGGGTCGGCCACTGTGAGGATTGGGGCAGTCGTGAACAGTTTCTTGAGCTTCTGGAAAGCTTCATCCGCCTGTATATTCCACTCGAACATAACATGGGGAGAGGTTAAAGCATGTAAAGGTGCTGCAATGCCACTAAAGTTTCTTATAAACCTCCTGTAAAAGTTTGCAAAGCCTAAAAATTGTTGCACCTTTTTCCTGTTGGTGGGAGATGGCCAATTGGCCACTGCACTGACCTTCTCCGGATCCATCTGGATTTGGTTGGCCGAGATGATGTACCCCAGGAAGGAGACGATCTTGACGTGAAACTCACACTTTTCAGCCCTTGCAGTAGAGTTGATTTTCCATCAGGCTTTGCAGTACCTGGCGGACATGATGGGTGTGGATCTCCTCATCGGGTGAGAAGATCAAGATGTCATCGAGATAAACGAATACAAACTTGTTGAGATAATCCCTCAGCACATCTTTGAGAAATGACTGAAAAACTGCCGGAGCATTGCATAATCCAAATGGCATGACTAGGTAATCGTAGTGACCACTGGGAGTGTTAAAACCGGTCTTCCACTTATCCCCCTCTCATATCCTAATGAGATGGTAAGCGTTTCTCAAGTCCAGTTTTGTGAAGAGTTTTGCATCCTGCAAAAGTTCAAAGGCTGAAGACATGAGAGGGAGTGGGTATCTATTTGTAACTGTTATTTCATTAAGGGGACTATAGTGGTCCATGGACGGAGGGTACCATCTTTTTTATCGACAAAGAAAAACCCAGCGGCCACTGGGGAGGAGGATGGTCTGATGAGTCCAGTCTTTAGAGAGGAGTCAATATAGGACTTCATAGCCTCCCTTTCCGGTGCAGAGAGAGAGTAAAGTCTACTTTTAGGGATCTGAGAACCAGGCAACAGGTTAATGGGACAGTCATACGGTCGGTGGGGAGGTAGGGACATGGCCCTAGTTTTGTTAAATGCTTCCTTTAAGTCCTGATAACACAAGGGCACTTTATTCAGGTCGGGATAATCTGAAATGGAGTCAGGCTTATGAGTGTGTTTGTCTTGTTCCTTTTCAGGTTCTGTGGAGAACCAGGAAGGTCTGAATAGGTCAGCCTACAGCCTGGGCCCCAGTCCTTAACCCTCCCTAATCGCCAGTCAATGATCGGATTATGTTTGATCAGCCATGGATAACCCAAAATCAAGGGGTGTAGTGCAGAGTCAAATAAATGGAATTTAATTTCCTCTATGTGTGTATTGTCAATGGTTATTTGGACAGGTTCAGATACATGGGTTATTTTAAATAATAACTTGCCATCTAAGGCACTGGCAGTAACAGGGGAAGTCAACGGAACAGTCTTGATGCATTGTCTCTTTGTCAAACTCCATTCCATCAGACTTTCGTCGGCACCTGAATCGACTAATGCCCCCACAGTAATGTCTTGGTCACGCACTTTAATATCTACCATGGTCAATGAACATGGAGGGAAATCAGTTGCAGAGAATTGTCTCACCAGCGCCCTCCATCGTGCCGATGAGCCTCTCCTTTTACTGGGCAAGAAGACACCACGTGACCCTGATGCCCACAGTAGTAACAGCGTCCTTGTTGGACTCGGCGCCGTCTTTCTTCTGGAGAGACCTTGGCTCTGCCCAGTTGCATGGGTTCCTCCGGTGCAGCCGAGGGCGCTGGTTCCTTGGGCGAGGCTGAGGAAGGTGGATTGGAGCTCCATGGGTGTCGAAAGGCAGGTGAGCGCACCATGTGGCTCGGAGGTCGTGCACTGGTTCTGATTCTCTCCTCCTGCCTTTCATGAAGCCTGTTATCAATGCGAATTGACATGGCAATGATGGAATCAAGATCTGTGGGTAGTTCATGGGGTGTCAACTGGTCCTTTATAGAGTCTTGTAGACCATTCATGAAGGCATCAATTACAGCAGGGGTGTTACACCCACTGTCTGCTGCTAGGGTACGAAAATCTATTGCATAGTCTGTCACTTTCTGTTGTCCCCGTTTGATCTGCATAATGACTCGTGAGGCTTCTCTGGAAGGTGATGAGTGATCAAACACACGGCTTAGGGTCTGGGTAAACATGTTCAGTGACTGACATATGGGCGAGTTTCTTGACCACTCGGCTGTAGCCCAAGCAGCGGCTCTACCAGACATGTGGGACAACATGAAAGCTACTTTAGCTTGGTCCGAAACAAAGGCAGCAGGGTTATGAGCAAAATGTAGTTCACACTGTACCAGAAAGGGTCGACAGTTCCCAGAGTCCCCGGAAAACCTCTCCGGAGGAGCCAGACGAAGCATCGATCCAGGTTGGGTGGTGTGATCCGAAACAACAGCAACAGACGGTGGACCTGGCCTTGCTGGAGTAGGTGCAGAGGAACCGGCTTTGAGGTGTGAGAGAACTTGCTGCATTTGAATTGCCAGGTGATTTACTTGGTTGGTTACAGCTGATTGGAATTCAACCTGACGATCCGTGAGACCAATCATTCCTTGGTTGATGGAAGACAGCTGTTCAGCATGGAGGGTTAGCTTAGCTTCCTGCGCTAACACATCGGCCTTGAAGGAACCGGAGTCGGCTGAGTCCATTCTGTGGCCAGTTCGTTCTGTTAGGAACCTTGACAGACACTTGGACTCAAACACACGACTCAAAAGAAAGTTTGTTCAAAAAAGTCTTTCCTTTGGAAAAGTATAAAGTTCAAACAAAAATCACTCCTGAGAGGCAAAACGTAGCAAAGCAAATTACTAACTAAATAAACTTGACTATGGTCACAAAGTACAATAATCTCTTGGCGAGACAAGCTGGCTCTCTAAATGGCACAAGACGAACTGGCACAGGACAAAGGGAGACAGGACTATATATACATGAGGTAAGGGGGAACAGGTGGAAACAATCAGGGGCGGGGCAGACGCTGACGATGGCGGGAACACACACAAAGGGAGGAAGTAAGGGGACCTGAAATGAGAGACAAGAGGTAAGTACAAAATAAAACAGGAAGTGCAATGACAGGACTAGACAGGTGAACAAAAAGACTTGACTAAACATAAATCTAACCTGGGCTATGAACTAAACGTGAAACAATAACATGAACCTGATTAACATGACATGAATAATTTAGCAGACATGACAGGATGATGCATAAAAGTTACAGTGCAGTCTAAGATATGAATAGTTCAATTAAAAGTCTTCAGCCTGGATTTAAAAGTAATAAGAGTTGCAGCGGACCTGCAGGTTTCTGGGAGTTTGTTCCAGATATTTGGAGCATAATAACTGAACGCTGTTTTACCATGTTTAGTTCTGACTCTGGGGACAGAAAGCTGACCGGTCCCTGAAGACCTGAGAGATCTCGATGGTTCATAATTTAGCAGGAGGTCAGAATTGTATTTTGGGCCTAAACCATTCAGTGCTTTATAAACCAGCAGCAGTATTTTTGAAATCTATTCTTTGACACACAGGAAGCCAGTGTAAAGACTTCAGAACAGGAGTGATGTGATCCACTTTCTTAGTGTTAGTGAGGACTCGAGCAGTGGCGTTCTGAATCAGCTGCAGCTTTCTAATAGATTTTTTTGTGAGACCTGTAAATACACCATTACAGTAGTCGAGTTTACTGAAGATAAAAGCATGGACAAGTTTTTCCAAATCCTGCTGTGACATTAGTCTTTTAATCCTAGATATATTCTTTAGGTGATAGTTGGCTGATTTGTTTTAATGTGACTGTTGAAACTCAGGTCAGAGTCCATTACTACACCTAGATTTCTGGCTTTATCTGTTGTTTTGAACATTGCAGATTGAAGCTCAGCGCTAACTTTTATACGTTCTGCCTTGACTCCAAAAAATATTACCTCTGTTTTATCTTTGTTTAATTGGAGAAAGTTCTGACACATCCAGTCATTGATTTGTTCAATGCACTTACTCAGTGTTTGAATTGGAGCATAGTCTCCTGGAGAAATTGTTACGTAAATGTGTGTGTCATCTGCTAGCTATGGTAACTTATTTTGTTGTTCTTCATTATCTGAGCCAGTGGTAGCATGTAGATGTTAAAGAGAAGAGGCCCCAAGATGAAGCCTTGAGGAACCCCACATGTCATATTTGTCAACTCAGATGTGTATTTACCTATATAAACAAAGTTGTTTCTGTCCTTTAAGTAGGATTCAAACCAATTTAGAACTGTTTCCGAAAGTCCCACCCAGTTTTCCAGTCGGTCTAGTAATATGTTGTGGTCAACAGTGTCAAACGCAGCACTGAGATCTATAAAAGGTGACACAAAGCTGGCAAGAAGCAGAAATGAGAAGCAACAATGTGGTAAAGGTAGCCCAAACATTTAGGCAGGATCAACAGCAGTTGTGACGTTACTGCCGATAAACACACTTTCTCCGGTGAAGCAAAACCGCAGATGTCCCTTAACCATTGGCCCTAGGTTTATGAATAAATACAAATACAGCGTTAATATCAATAAAAGTAATGAGGTGGATTGACTAAATAGATCGCCATACAGCGCACATACCGATCTGGCTTTCCTATCGATGACGCAGAGAGGGGAAAGCTTCATGCTTTTTATGGCTGCGTTGACAGGCTTCACTCGGAGGATCCTCCACTAGGTGAGGCAAAGCAGGGCTAAGTATCAACGCGCTGGCAAATTGCAGAACCTTTCCTGAAGCGAGCAATGATACTGCAACATACCTGCACCGGTGGCGGAAGAAAACACACGGCAAACACGCAAGTGGGGCGGATCTGTGTACCAACAAACAAGAGACAGCCAGCTAGAAACCTCTGCCCTTTTATAGGGTGCCCCCTGGTGGTGATATGCTCACATGAGCCAAACGAGGAGAATATGCTTTACAAGGGATTAGGACTCTCATCCTGCTACTATCTACCCCCCCTATTTGTATCGTCGCCCCGACGATGAACGAATCCAAGCCAATGTTAGCCAACCTAATTCCAAGGTCTAAAGATAACCGACACAGAGTTAAACACAGGACCAGGAGAGTTTTTGGCCACAGGCTCAAAATCTCCCAACGCTCTCGGGAGATGATGGACATTAGGATGCTGCCCAGCGGTTGACCGTGCTGTCCGTCGCAATGTCGCTGCGCTAGAATCAGGGCAAGTGGCTGGAGGGATAGCCAAGCGAGAGGAAAGCAATTCTGGCATGGCAGCGAGAGCTACCGAAGGGCCAGCCTCAATGGAGGCTTCGTCAGATGGTGGAAACAGCAACCAAGGGGTTTCTTGGGTCACCACAGCTGATCTGGTTGAAGGAGGATTCGGAGCTTCATTTCTTGAAACCCATAGGTCACCATCAGAGGAAAGCTCACCATCTGACTTTGGTGAGTCAGGAGGAATTGAGAGAGGGACAGGGACATCATCTACAGAGTGTGTTCCAACCACAGCTTTCAACAGACTGCGGTGTACACCGAACCACCTTTTGGTGCTTTCACCACTATATACCTGACAGAACTCCAAATATCCCTGATCTTATGGCGCCCTCTTGCACCACAATCTTGAAACCAAACTAACTGGCCCTCATGCAATGGGACATCTTTGACATACTGGTCATGGCACCTCTTTCTGCGCTCTGCTGTAGTTTTTAACCTCTTGAGCTCCTTCAAAGGCAAATTGCAATTTTGCCTGATGCTCCTGAATCCATTCATGGACAGGACCACCGACTGGATCAGGGACTCTACCCAACAGAAAATCAACTGGGAGCCTTGGCTCTTGTCCAAACATCAACAAGAATGGAGATTCACCAGTTGACTGATGGGGAGTAGTGTTGTAAGAATACAGTAGTTGTGGCAAGCAGGAGTTCCAATCCCGTTTCCGAGACACAGGCAGAGTATGCAGCAAGTTGTGAAGGGTTCGGTTGAACCGTTCACATTGACCGCCAGATGGTAGGGAGTAGTGCGAGATTTTTCGATGTTATAGAGGCTGCAAAGTTGTTGGATAAGAATGCTCTCAAAGTTTTGGTCCTGGACCGAATGTATACGGGCTGGGACACCAAACTTTCAAAACCATTCTATGACCAGAACTTGAGCCACAGTGGAGGCTCGTTGGTCACGGGTGGCAAAGGCCAAAGTGTACTTGCTAAAAATGTCTGTAATTGCAAGGACATTTTCCAACCTACTATAGGTGGGTTCAACGACAGTGAAGTCAATCGCTAACATTTCATTGGGTCTAGAAGCCAGCAAGTGTCCCATGGGAGCACGAGCCGCTGGTTGAGTGTCCTTGGCAATTTGACACATCTCAACTGCTGCACCTCAGAGGACATACCTGGCCAGTAACACCGCTGGCTGAGTCGCTCCAAGTTTCTTTCAATACCTTGGGGGCCATGCCTCTTGTGGACTTCAGTGAGCACCTGCTCTCTCAAAGCAGCTGGCAAAAGCAGCTGCAGAACTGCTTCAGCCCCATCAGAGTGAAAGATCTGGCGATAGAGGACCCCACTCCTCTCAACTAACCGGTCCCATTGGCGGAGCAGTGCCAATGCTTGCCGGGACAACTGCTTCCTTTCATCATTGCTAGGACGCTGCCTCCTTCTCTGCTTGCTGAAGTGCCTCCATATCAGACTGTCTATGATGAGGCAGGGCTATTACAGCCGTTTGTGTTGCCTTTGCTACTGGCAAGGCTTGTCGTAAAGGCAAGGGGAGCAACGTGCAAGGGAGCATGGCTTCAAGATCTTGCACTCCTGGTGGGTGCTGACGGGACAGGGCATCAGCATTTCGATTACTTCTACCAGAGCGGTACTTAATCTCAAAGTCGAAAGACGCAAGTTGGGCTGCCCAACGTTGTTCAGTAGCTCCAAGCTTTGCCGTGGACAAGTGGCTAAGTGGATTGTTGTCAGTGAAGACAACACATTTATGACCAAGCAGATATTCCCTGAATTTCTCGGTCATTGCCCACTTGAGCCCCAAGAACTCCAGCCTGATGGAGCTGTAGTTGGCAGAGTTGCATTCAGTGGGCCTCAGACCTCTGCATAAGCTATGGGCCTGACCTTACCACCTTGCTCCTGTGATAACACAGCTCCGAGGCCACCAAAGCTTGCGTCGACCTCCAGAATGAATGGGAGGGAGAAGTCGGCAGAGTCAAGCACAGGTGCCGTGGTGAGTTTTGTCTTGAGAGCCTCAAAGCTCCTATGACACTCCTCAGTCCAGTTCCCAGCGATTTCACAACTCAGCCACCAACGTATGTAGAGGGGCCGCCAATTTGGCAAAGCCCTCCACAAACCTACGGTTGTAACTGGCAAAACCAAAGAACGACCGCAGTCCAGAGATGGTAGTGGGGGGCTGCCAACTGGCTACCACCTCCTGTTTGCTGGGATCAGTAGATACATCCTGGTCAGAAATCACATGGCCCAGGTAACGCACCTCTCGCTGGAAGAAAGCACACTTTGAGAGCTTAGCCTTTAAGCCTTCATGCTGTAGGCTTCTCAGCACGACCTCCAACCTCTCAAGATGTTGATCCACGGTGGAAGAGAATACCACGATGTCATCAAGGTATAAAAGCAAAGATTGGCATTGTTGGACCCCGAAGATCCGCTGCATCAATCTTTGGAAAATGCCAGGAGCATTGCAGAGTCCAAAGGGCATCCGATTTCACTCAAAGAGGCCAAACGGGGTGCAAAACGACGTTTTTGTCCGGTCTGCTTCTGCAACTGGTACCTGGTTATACCCACTGGCTAAATCCATGGTGGAAAACCAGCGGGCACCCGTCAGCGCATCAAGGGACTCTTCGATTTGAGGCAGAGGAAAAGCAGCTTTCCTGGTTTTGCTGTTTAGCTGCCTGTAGTCTATGCACATACGCAGGCTATCATCCTTCTTTTTCACTAGCACAATGGGGGAAGCATAGGAGCTGCAACTCTCTCTTATGATCTGTGATTCAAGACGTTGGTTGATGTGCTCCTTCACTACCTTGTACTCAGGCGGGGGAATGCGCCTATGGCGTTGCTTCACGGGGACGTCATCAAGAAGAGGGATGTCATGAGAGATCAAGGTGGTGCAACCCAAGTCCCCCTCATGAGCAAAAAAGACAGATGTGTGCTTCGTCAAAAGAGACCGTACCTTAACCTGTTCTTCAGCAGGCAAGGAAGACAGGTCTAGAGCATCCAGCTGGTCAGGCACAGAGGGAAAGGCAGCCTGGGATGCCACTCTGGCCACACAGGATGGTACTTTGGTGACACCAACAGGCAAGTTGACCAGCTTCATCGAGTGTGCCTACCAGTGTGCGGGGATACAGCAACACGTCTGCGGAGCCTACGTTCACAATAGGCATGTAGGCAGTGCCCCTTTCCACCCGAACCAGAGCTGGAGAGGCAAGCAATCCAGCCGGAAGACCCAAATCCAAGGGCTCAAATAGCACAGTGCCACTTGAGTACTGCTCTGAGCATGTGGCTGCAACAATCTTCATCATGCCACCAGGAATATGACAAGCCTTCCTTCCACACACTTTTACCCCTCCTGAAATGTCAGGAGGGGCCTGCACACTGGCCTGATGGCATTTTTGCAAAGCCTGAATGAATGATTCAGGGGCCTCCGATACAGGAGGCAAAGAAAACAAGGCCAAACCATGCTGACCAAAGAGCTCTTTGTAACATCTGCGAATTATATTCATCCCCAGAATACCAGGGACTGCAGAAGAGACTCCACCGGGGGGGTCATTGACCACCAACACACCACAGCTTGCCATTACCTTTCCACAAAGCTCAACTTCTAGCTCCAAGTAGCCAATGTAAGTGATGGCCAACCCATTGGCTGCTCTGAGCTGCAGCCAATGACAAGATTGGAGCCTCTCCTGGCCCCAGGGCTCAAAATGCTGATGGAAAAAGCTCTCTGTGATTGGAGACACCATGGACCCAGTACCTACCAAACAATTAACCTTAACTCCACCCATGCTTACATCTAAATGTGGACAAGAAGACATGAGCATAGAAGCTTCTCCTGAGCCTGTGACTCCACCCCCCGAACTGTGGCTCCTTAATTTGGCAGGCGCTAGTTTTCCGATGGCTGCGTGAAACGGCACTGCCCGCTAGACAGGTGAGGACGGCCGAGCACGAGGACCAGCACGTACCCCATCGCACTCTCTGGCCAAATGACCGGATAGCTGGCAACGTCTACAAATTATGGGGCCACTATAGGGGGGGGGGGGGGGGGGGGCGACTGCGCAGCTGAGAGCCCTGGAAACGAGAAATGCTTTGAGTAAGCGTGTTAAGCTGTACTTGCTGGATTTTAGCATCTCTCTCATCTCACTCAGTTCAGACACCTGTGAGCCAGTCACCACCTGAGGACAACGGCGCCGGAAGCGGGGGGGCCAGGGGGCCATTGGCCCCCCCCACTTTACATCCCTGCCCCACATTTTCAAATCCCGTTACAATAATTCCCCTCTACTCTAAAGTCGCATCTAAAACGTGATCTGATCTAGCTGTGTATATTTTGTTATTTTTGATTGTTATATTCAATCTCATTAGCTACAGGCATTTTTGAAGCTTGTAAAGGGAAGATGACAGCTCTCACTCGCCACTCTGCTCTTCCACAGCGCCGCTCCCCCTCTCTCCGCTGAAATTATGAATGTAAGGCATAGTAATCATAGATAACACGGCAGGGTCAGTTTGTTTTCAAATAAACAAAGTCTTGGCTTTCAGAATATTAAACTTGTGTTTCTCGTGAGTGTTTTCCCCGGGAAACAAACACAATACACACAAACGCGTATACACACACACTCGCGAGCTTCCCCCAGACCAGTGATCCAAACGAAAATATCTTCCCTCCGTTACTATTTTGATCATTTGCTCCGCTAATAATCAATCAGATCGATCCAGAGAAGAGGAAACTTTGAAGGCCTTTTTCTCAAAATGATGACTCGGTGTCATTATATAATGTGACATATTTTGCTTAATATTTGTTTTATTTACAAAAACAATCCTGATATCATTAGCCTGTTAAGCCCGAGGGTCTCCCCAGTGGACCCCTCCCACCGTTTTTTTACGAGACTATGTCTCAGGGCTTCTTAACATTTATGAAACTATTAATGTTCCATACCCTTTTAACGGTAAGAAACTCAGCTAACTGACAATGTGAACCATTTTTAGCTAAAAGAAACACAAGAGTAATACCAAGCCTTTGAATTAGCATGGAGCGAAAAAATGCTAACTAATGCTAACGGACCTTTGCACAGCACTCACGGTAGAAATGCCCTTATTACTTATCGTAACTGCACAAACAAGATATCCGATTAAAGCTGAGACTCCACAGATTCCACACATGTAATGTCATCACTGTATGACCCCGAATTCCTGGAGCTATCAGCCAGAAAAGAGAAAGTACATCCGGTTTCAAAAATATTACAATAATTACGTCTTACCTTTTTTGATTTGTGATCAAAAGTTGTGTTCAACGGAATAAAAACGCCGCTCAAGGTTAATCCAATGTCTTTGTGTCACGTAGAAATGTTTACTGATAATCCATCATCATATTTATGGCAATATACTGGGTATAAAGTTTTGCCGTCCAGGCTTGTACTTTCAGATATGCTTCGTTTGCTTCTCTATTACGTCCACAATGGTAATGTTTACGTGGATTTGGGAAATGCCCATCGATTCTATTGGATGTATTGGTTAAGAAAAAGGTGTAAATCACCCAAATCGACCAATGGGTTCCAGAGATATAATAATAATAATAATAATAATAATAGATTTAATTTGTTAGCGCTTTTACAGGTGCTCAAAGACGCTTTACAGATATAGTGAAGGGAAAAGGAAGGAACAACAAATAAATATATAGTAAACAATCACACATTAAAAGCCAGATTGAAGAGGTGAGTTTTTGTAAGTTTTTTGAAGGTGGTGAGGTCAGTGCAGTCTCTGATGGGTTGGGGGAGTGAGTTCCAGAGGGAGGGGGCAGCGACGGAGAAGGCTCTGTCCCCCCAGGTCCGGTGATTGGTGCGGGTGGGGATGGATAGGAGGTTGGCTTCTGATGAGCGGAGGCAGCGGGAAGGGGCGTGGTGGTGCAGCAAGTCTGTGAGGTAGGGGGGGGGCCTGATTGTTGAGGGCTTTGTGGGTAATGAGGAGGACTTTGAAGTTGATTCTTTGACAGACGGGGAGCCAGTGGAGGTTCTGGAGGACGGGAGTGATGTGGTCTCGGGAGCGGGTGTGGGTGAGGAGGCGGGCAGCAGAGTTCTGGATATGTTGGAGTTTATTGAGGAGGTTGGATGGTATGCCGTAGAGGATGCTATTGCAGTAGTCGAGTCGTGAAGTGATGAATGCATGAATCAGGGTTTCAGCAGCAGAGGAGGAGAGTGATGGGCGGAGACGGGCAATGTTTTTGAGGTGGAAAAAGGCTGTCCTGGTGATGTGATTTATGTGGTGGTTGAATTTGAGCTGACTGTCGAAGATGACTCCGAGGTTGCGGATGTGAGGGGGGGGAGATAGAGTGTGGCTGTCAATGGTGAAGTTGAAATTGAAATTCTGGATGTCTTTGATACGGGATGGGGGGCCAATGATGATGATGTCTGATTTGGCACTGTTCAGTTGGAGATAGTTTGTTTGCATCCATGCTTTTATTTCTGAGAGACAGTTGGTGAGAGTGGAGTATGTTGTGGGGGTGATGGTTTTTGTTGAGATATAAAGTTGGATGTCATCGGCGTAGCAGTGAAATTGAAGGTTGTGGCGACGAATTATTTTGCCAAGGGGGAGCATGTAAAGGATGAAGAGGAGGGGGCCAAGCACCGAACCCTGGGGGACACCTTGGGACAGAGGAGCAGTGGAAGAGGTGCAGTTGTTGATGTTGATAAACTGATGTCTGTCGGTGAGGTAGGATTTCAGCCAGGAGAGTGCAGTGTCGGTGATGTTGAGTGATGATTCGAGGAGGGACAGCAGGATGGCGTGGTTGATGGTGTCGAATGCTGCGGTGAGGTCGAGGAGGATGAGGATGTTAAGGTTGCCGGAGTCAGAGGAGAGGAGGAGGTCGTTTGTGATTTTGAGAAGAGCTGTTTCGGTGCTGTGTTTTGATCGGAAACCGGATTGAAATGGCTCAAAGAGATCATTGGAGCTGAGGTGGGCTTTAAGTTGTGAGGCAACGACACGTTCAAGTATTTTTGACAGAAAGGGGAGATTTGAGATGGGCCGGAAGTTGGACATGATGTCAGGTGTGAGTCCAGGTCTTTTGAGAATGGGTGTGACAGCAGCCAGTTTGAGAGAGGGGGGAACTGATCCAGATCTGAGGGAGGAGTTAATGATGGTGGCGATGAGTTGGGAGATGGCAGGGAGGCTCTCTTTAACAAAGTTGGAGGGCATTGGGTCAAGTGTGCAGGTGGAGTTAATTCCAGTCATGAAGTCGGACAGTTGCATGGGGGTCACAGGGGAGAAGTGGGACAGGGGGTGTGAGGTGAATGGGGGGGAGCCAGGAGGGAAGGTGGGGGGTGCTGATGAGGGTGTCAGATTGCTGTAAATGTTGCTGATTTTGGTTTGGAAAAACGAGAGGAAGGAGTTGCACTGTTCGGTGGTGAAGGATGAGGTGGCGTTGTCACAGGGTTTGAGAAGTTTGCTGATGGTGGAGAACAGACGCTTGGGGTTGCTGGAGCCAGACTGAATGAGTTGTGAGTAGTAATTAGACCGGGCTGCTTTGAGTGCGTTACTGTACTGCTGGAGATAGTCTTTGTAGATTTGAAGATGGACTGTTAGTGTGGTTTTCTTGTGTTGGCGTTCAAGTTGACGTTTCCTTGATTTCATTTGGCGGAGTTCGGGGGTATACCAGGGGGCGGAGTGTATGAAAGAGACATTTTTTGTTTTTGTGGGGGCCAGTTCATTGAGACAGAAGGAGAGGGTGCTGTTATAATAGTCCACAAGTTCAGATGGGTTTTCCGAAAGTGGGGAGGGGGAGACAGACATCTTGCAGGTAATGGAGGCAGTGATTGCTGAAGGTGAGATGGATTTGAGATTTCTGTAGGTTATTGTGCGTTTTTGCTTTTGGGCGGGGATGGGGATGTTGATGTCCATGATGATGGCCAGGTGATCAGAGATGTGGAGATTGAAGCTGGACAGATGATGGATGGTGAGACCAGTGGAGCAGACCAAGTCCAGGATGTGACCACGGCTGTGTGTTGGGAAGTTGATGTGTTGAGAGAAGTTGCAGCAGTGAAGGGTTTCATTAAATTCAGAGGCATATTTGCAGGTCGGGTCGTCAACATGAATGTTAAAATCACCTAAGAGGAGAACAGATGGGGATATGGCAGAAAGCTGAGTGAGAATGTCAGAGAGATCGGAGAGAAAGGAGGGGTTTGGCTTCGGGGGACGGTAGATGATGGCTGTGACCAGGGGAGTGGGACCAGATAGTTTAAAGATCAGGTGTTCAAATGAAGAAACATCAGGGATGGGGATTATGGTAGCTTTTATTTCCTTTCTGATAATAGCAGCTATACCACCACCCCGCCCTTGTGGGCGAGGTTTGTCTATGTATGTGAATCCTGCTGGGGTGATTTGATTTAAAGAAAAGATATGGACCTGCGTAAAGTATAAAGAATGCCAGCCAGCGTAAGTACATTACGCAGCAGACTTTACTTATTGTTTACTACGGAAGGAAGCAGGAAGCAGGAATTGCCGGGACAAAGAGGAAGGTAAGCCATTAGCCTAGCGCATGTTAGTACCTAGCGCCACTTGTTTTGATGTACGTTTTTGTTGATAACCTCGCGAGTTTGTATCTTTCAGTGTTGAGGTGGGCACCGTTAGATTCTGTGTCTTTACGGTCATAAACAATGTGTTGGATGTGGAGCTAGGATAAGTAATAAGGGAGCTAGGAGTGATTTTTGGTGCAGTAATAGGTTAGCATTTTTCGCTCGGGGCTAATTCAGAGGCTCACTGTTAGCATTGTGTGTTTTTTTTGAAAAAATAAATGAAAAAGATCATTTAAATTAGTTTTTTCGCGTTATATGGATATAAAATATTCATAGTTTATTAAATATTAAGGTTCCTTAGACGTTGTTTCCTGCAAATGACGCGATCTCGGGTCCGTGATCCCTAAGAGGATAACAGAGTAGTTTTATTTTTATTTTTTATTTTTTCACAACAGTTGTATTTGGATGGAATGAATACCTATAGTGATAATTCAAAGTAATAAAAATGATTTTTACAGTGTAAAGGTTCAAATGGAACTGATGGTTCCCAAATTACCCAGAGGTGAGTCCGCCTATTTTTCTAAACCTCTGTAAAAAGGTCAAATTTAACTTGTTTTGCATCAATCTTGATACAGGGTACTTATTATATGTTATAGTTTGGATTCCTAAAGCTTTTAATCTACTAACCCATCATTCAAGGGTGGTTTTCACTATAAGTAATGTTTTTTTTTTAGGCCGACATTAGAATTTACATGTTTTTACTATGTTCCATCTGAATTTACTTTAAAATAAAAACATCTACATTGATTCTGACACTTCTACATCCAACTCACAGATGTAACCTTGCTTTGAGAGAAAAGATTATTAATTTACCCCTTTTAGAAGTGAAGATATAGTATTTGTTGTGATAGTGGCATTTTCGAGCCTGAAACCAGAACAACAGGCTATGGGCTTAAGAGGTTAGAAAGCTAGGAATCTCCTCTTTCCAACACAACTCAAAATGTGTCTTCGGGTCAATGCGACTGATTTCGATGGAGCAGCAGGTCACTTTGCATTAGGTAAAATAAAGCAGGCAGACATAACAGGAAAAATATGTACATTGTAATCCAATCAAATAGGACATTGTCACACCATTCAAATGTATCCATGTAAGCTACATTACAACCAATAAAAAAGCTAAGATATGGTTATTTGTTATATAGGCTACATTGTTCTGTGTGTGTCAGCCGTTAACCTAGATGCACTTGCAAACATGTCAGAAGAACCGGCGCATAAGAAAACAAAATACTGTCAAACTAAACTGAAATTCAACAACTTAAATGTCACATCCCTGACATCCGCAACTCCGGAGCCTGGTCCTTCAAACATAGAACCAGCGCAGCCAGATGAACCCAAAAGCAGCAGCTCTGCGGTCGCAGAAACTGTCAAAACCGCCGCCGCCGCCGGCATCGTTGAACCGAAAAAAGGCTGGTTCCGACTGCATGGAGGTTTGTTGTCGGGACACTGTGATGGGCAAATAAAAGCTTATTTGGGCAAAGAGAAAGGTACTTCAATGCAGAATGGTACAAAAACAGAGAGTGGTTAATTATTTGCAAAACCACTAAACGAGCCTTCTGTGAAATATGCAGATTTGCTGCTGTCAAACGGCTTGTAACTTTCTCCAAATGTGGAGATGACAGCTTTGTAAATACCGAGTTAATAACTGGAACTTTTCACAGAGCTTACTTCAGTCAAACACCAGTCAACATTCAGCTTGTCAAACAAGAGCGTAGCAGGGAAAAGAAGAGATGGAATGATGGAGCCACTGCGCTGTCATATGTGTGTGCTGGACCTAGTTTAATTTACAGGAAAGGAGTGAGTAGAGGGTCAAGTTCCATTCTTGTTCTGTTTTCTCTGACTATCTTCCTCCTGAACACCCTCTCAGACTTTCATTTGCTCGCGCTACTAAAGAGACACGTTACCATGGAAACCAAACAATGGTGTAGCTGTATTGAAGTCCGAGTGGAAACAGTAACATTTGGTGCGTTATGTTAGAATGAAACAAATCAGATTTAGTCAGAAATTAAGAGAAATGCGGGATAAATATGACCCCGGGTGGAAAACGGGAGTATCGATCCCACGAAAATCGGGAGGGTTGGCAAGTATGTCACATACACACACACTTTTGGCCCCCCCCACTTCTGAAATTAATCCGGCGCCGCTGCCTGAGGACCACCCTGAACTCCATACTGTAGACCAAGAACTGAAGGGACAGAGTGACTTCGGCCCCTATTGCCACCAGGCAAACCCTCACGTTCCCACCTGATTGCTTCCGCCCCAGCATCAAGTAATGCCGCAGTAGGTTGCCGACGCACAAACTGTTTTAACTCTCGTCGCAATGCACAATCAATGACATGCTCTACAAATTGGTCGTGTAGCAAAATCTCTGCATTTTGCATGTCATCAGGCGCCCGCTGCTTTACAGATGACATAAGACTAAGCAACGCAAGGGAGAATTCCTGCAAAGTCTCCCCTTCTTGCTGCCGTCGGGACAAGAAAGCCTCTTGTAAAGCTACGTAAGAATCAGAACAACCATACGGCTCTGTCAAAACAGCAATTATTTTGACAGGGTCTTCCCGCTCTGCACTTGCTCTGTATTTTCTCTCATCACGGGCCTCTCCTTCAAGATGGTCAAACAAAAAAAATGCCTGATCGGATGCAGCCAAACGGCGCGCTTTCATACAAGCCTGTACTTCCTCGATCCACTCACTCAACCCTATTCCTGATCTCCCCCTAAACATAGGACATTTCCTATCTCGGGGCACAAAATCCAGTCTATCCGCTGAAGGGGCACTGGCATTGGAAGGATTAGAAGGGGGAACAGTTAAGGTGCAGCACTAGGACCAGGCACCTCCACAGCCCGTTCCTGCAACAGCCTCTCATTGTCTGCTTTTAACTGGGCAACTAAATCCCTCAAGCTACACTGTTGCTAATTCAGCAACACACTCTCACTCCATAAACGTCCAGGAGCGACGTTTGGTCAGGGTACCCGAGGCGTGCAGTTGGGACGCTCCTAGGCTCCTTCAGCTTCATAAAGGGACGCAAATAGCTTTAAACTGATTGCAATGTATTCCCATCTGCGCTGGATTTGACGCTCATGGAAGCACGGCATTCGTTTGTGTCGGCTGCCCTTAAAGGCAATGTGAGCGTCCATTCCCATTGGATAACGGAGAATTGTACACCCGGAAGTAAGTATTCCCCTTACTGTCGATTGATTTGACAGTGATATCTGCACTACTCATCGACTAAAAAACACCAGATTATCCTTGTTAATTACACAACATTGATTGGTTTAATTTGTGTGCAATGCTTTTGTATATTTCCCCTTCCATTCGGAGAAACAAATATTTTTTCGGAGTTTAGGATGGAGAAAAGACACTACACTACCCAGAATCCCCAGCTATCGTTTAGGACTACACCATGTGCTCTGTTTGACAAACCCCGTGATTAGTTCTCAAGCTCTGTGATTGGTTGACCTTCAACTGCATTCCATATGAAATTTTTTTATTTTTTATTTATTCAGCAGTGCTTGCTTTACTCTTTCAAAGTCATCACATGAATGCATTGTAATAAATGGTTTGGCTGCATTAAATATTACACATCTGTCGTAGTTCTTTACATTACATTACATTACATTGCATTTAGCAGACGCTTTTGTCCAAAGCGACTTACAATAAGTACATACGACCAGGAAGACACAGCCCAGAAGAAAAACAGAATCATATAAGTACAGCAGGTATCATAGAGCCACACATTTCAAGTGCTACTCAGCTGGCTATAGATAGGCCAGTCCTATGTTAGTATATAAGTGCTTTGTCAGCTGGCTATAGATAAGCCAGTCCTATGTTAGTATATAAGTGCTTTGTTAGTAATTCTATCGCTCGAAGTGGAATCTAAAGAGATGAGTTTTCAGTCTGCGCCGGAAGATGTGCAGGCTTTCTGCCGTCCTGATGTCAATGGGGAGCTCATTCCACCATCTTGGAGCCAGGATAGCAAACCCACGTGTTTTTGCTGATGGGAACTTGGGTCCACCTCGCAGCGAGGGTGCAGCGAGTTGTTTGGCTTATGCCGAGCGGAGTGCACGCGCTGGGGTGTACAGTTTAACCATGTCCTGGATGTAGGAAGGGCCAGATCCATTCGCAGCATGGTATGCAAGTACTAGTGTCTTGAAGTGGATTCTAGCAGTTACCGGGAGCCAGTGAAGGGAGCGAAGGAGCGGAGTGGTGTGGGAAAATTTTGGAAGGTTGAAGACCAGACGAGCCGCTGCATTCTGGATGAGCTGAAGAGGTCGGATGGCACATGCAGGTAGACCAGCCAGGAGGGAGTTGCAATAGTCTAGGCGTGAGGTGACGAGAGCCTGGACCAGAACCTGGGTGGCTTTCTGGGTCAGCTGGGGACGAATCTTCCTGATGTTGTACAGCGTATATCTGCAGCAACGAGTTGTAGCAGCGATGTTTGCAGTGAAGGAGAGGTTGTTATCCAGGGTCACACCCAGATTCCTTGCGGTCAGAGTCGGGGAAACAACAGAGGTGCCGATGTTGATCGTCAGGTCAAGAGTAGGACAATCTTTTCCCGGAAGGAAAAGCAGTTCAGTCTTGTCAAGGTTGAGCTTGAGGTGATGAGCAGACATCCACTGAGAGATGTCAGCTAGACAAGCAGAGATGCGTGCGACGACCTGGGTCTCTGAGCGGGGAAAGGACAGAATCAATTGGGTGTCGTCAGCATAGCAGTGGTAAGAAAAACCATGCGGGCTAATGACCGATCCGAGCGAGTTTGTGTACAGAGAGAAAAGGAGGGGACCAAGAACAGAGCCCTGAGGGACCCCTGTAGTTAATTGACAAGGGTCAGACTCAGACCCTCTCCAAGTTACCCTGTAGGTACGGTCTTTGAGGTATGAGGCGAGGAGGGAGAGTGCAGAGCCTGAAACTCCAAGTTCTTGGAGAGTGCGAAGGAGGATCTGATGGTTCACCGTGTCGAATGCAGCTGACAGGTCCAACATGATGATGACAGAGGAGAGGGATGCAGCTTTAGCAGTGTGCAGTTCCTCAGTGACAGCAAGGAGGGCCGTTTCTGTGGAGTGACCTGCCTTGAAACCAGACTGGTGCGGATCCAGGAGGTTGTTCTGGTGGAGATAACAGGAGAGTTGTTTAAAGACAGCGCGTTCAAGTGTTTTAGACAGGAACGGGAGGAGAGAGACAGGCCTGTAGTTTATAACATCGGACGGGTTGAGAGTGGGTTTCTTTAGGAGAGGGTTTACTCTCGCCTCCTTGAGACTGTTTGGAAAGTGACCAGAAGTTAGAGAAGTGTTGATGAAATGGGTGAGAAACGGTAGAATTTCAGGAGCGATAGTCTGAAGGAGGTTTGAAGGGATGGGGTCCAGAGGACAGGTGGTAGGGCGGGCAGAGGTAATGAGGGTAAGAACCTCACTTGGAGAGAGAGGGGAAAAGGAGGTTAGTGAGTGGTTGAAAGGAGGGTCTGGTGACCCAGCGGTCAGTAAAGGTGAGTCAGAAAAAGAAGAGCGAATATCATCAACCTTTTTTTCGAAGTGGTTAACAAAGTCGCTTGACAGAAGTGAGGAGGGGGGAGGGGCTTTGGGAGGGTCCAAGAGGGTGGAGAAGATGGAAAATAGTTTTTTGGGATTGGAATAGGAAGATTGGATCTTATCTTGAAAGAAAGTGCTCTTGGCCTGAGAGATGGAGGCAGAGAAAGAGGAGAGGAGAGCCTGATAGGTTAGGAGGTTGTCACGGTGTCTGGATTTCCACCATTTCCGCTCTGCTGCCCGAAGGACGGTTCTATTAGCACGCAGTGCGTCATTTAGCCAGGGAGCAGGGGGGGACTGACGAGCCTGCCGAGATGTGAGAGGACAGAGAGAGTCCAGAGAGGATGAGAGAGTAGAGAGGAGAGTTTCTGCAGCAGAGTTTGGAGGCAGGAGTTGAAACGAATCAGAGGAAGGGAGGGCTGAGAGCACCGATGAGGCAAAGGTAGAGGGGGAGAGGGAACGAAGGTTACGGCGGACAGGTGCAGGCTGAGAAGAGATTATTTTGTTATGTCTGGAAAGGGGTAGAGAGAATGAAAGGAAGAAGTGATCGGATGTGTGGAGCGGGTTAACAGAGAGGTTAGAAGTAGTGCAATTCCTTGAGAATATGAGATCAAGGACATTGCCAGCTTTATGAGTTGGTGGGGATGGAGACAATGAGAAAGCGAAGGCGGTTAACAGAGATATTAGTTCGTCTATCTTCCCCGTCTGGAGGTTGAAGTCTCCGAGAAGTACAGCCGGAGGGCCAGTTTCAGGGATGTGTGAGAGAAGATGATCTAACTCCTCCAAGAAGTCCCCCAAGGCGCCTGGCGGACGGTAGAGAACAACAATGGTTAATTGTATAGGATGGGTTACTGTGACGGCATGGAATTCAAAGGTGGAAGGAGTGAAGTTAGGAAGCTTGAAGAGGGAAAAGCTCCATTTGGGAGAGAGCAGGAGACCAGTGCCACCTCCTCTGCCAGTGGGTCTGGGCGTATGGGAGAAGGAATATGCTGTGGAGAGAGCTGCTGGGGTGGATGTGTTGGATGGAGTAATCCAGGTCTCCGTGAGGGCAAGGAAATCCAGAGACTGCAGGGAAGCGTAGCCAGAGATGAAGTCAGCCTTAGGAACAGCTGACTGGCAGTTCCACAGGCCACCTGAAACTAAGTGTTGGATGTCAGAGGAGCATGTGGGATAGACGAGAGCAGGCCGAATATTTCGATTACGAGATACACGGGGCCAGTGATAGTGGCGAGAGGACACATGAACGGGAATGGAGAAAATACACATGATTATAGCATGCGGGACTAACCAAAATGAAATAAAATACCAGCGATACTTAGCTCAATCAAAGTAGGATTTGCCTCCTCTTTGCCTCCCTCGTGACTCCCGCAGGACTCCAATGTCTTTGTCAGTCTTACTCCCGCAGGACTCCAATGTCTTTGTCAGTCTTACTCCCGCAGGACTCCAATGTCTTTGTCAGTCTTCGTCTGTCTGACGCTGAAGCTGACGCTCCAGGAAATAGCTAACTAAAAAGGAGCCTGATTGATGAGTTCACACAGCAGTGGGGCCACGCCCCTCTAATTAGTTAACTCTCTACAGCTGATGGGCGACAGCTGGACAGGGCGGGTATATTCTCACGCGGTTTCGACTGGGCTTCAGAGATGAGCAGAATTACAGCTTTCCTCTGAGCAGATCTGAGATGTACAGATCTCTACCAGCTAAAATGACTGCAGAACAATTAAAAGAGTAAACTAACTGACACAGAGCAGTAGAATTAACCAAGAATATAACTTACAGAGGTTGCTGCTTCAATCGATCTTGCCGCGACCGGATCGCTATGAAGACTGAGTTTTTTTCAGTTTTTAAATGCGTATTTAAATGCTTTGCAGCTGGCAAATAATTAATTCACAGCGTGTATGTACTTCACGCAATCAGCTGGACAGGGCGTGTATATTCTCACGCGGTTTCGACTGGGCTTCAGAGATGAGCAGAATTACAGCTTTCCTCTGAGCAGATCTGAGATGTACAGATCTCTACCAGCTAAAATGACTGCAGAACAATTAAAAGAATAAACTAACTGACACAGAGCAGTAGAATTAACCAAGAATATAACTTACAGAGGTTGCTGCTTCAATCGATCTTGCCGCGACCGGATCGCTATGAAGACAAGCGATCCGCTTTATTTTTATTTATCTACAGAGATCGGGCTCAGAATAGACCGGAAGCTATTCTTTTACCATTCAGTTTTAATTTCACAATAAAGTTCGTAGTAATAATTTGTTTTGATATTATTGTTTTTTATTAACTACTAGACCGCTGGGTCATGTTAAGACCATCTTTTCTGTGTTGCTGTGGGTTTTTTCCATCGCTTTTGTGTTACAAATATCAAAACAATAACTAAATATATCCGTCGTAAACTAAACCAGAAACAGCAGTATATTTTAACACTGTAAACTTGACAGCTTTTTAACCCAAACCACTGGTTAAAGCACGTTATTACACGTTTAGAGTAATGCAATTCAGGTAGATTGTGTTGCTCTTTAATGACTGTTTAAAATTCCTTTTTCTTAATGTATTTCATTTTTGTAAAGCACTTTTGAATGTGTTATATTTTATGAAAACATTTAAATATTAAGAGTATATACAAAATAGGAGGAAAGTAGAAGGTCAATGATAGAAATACAGAATAGAAAATATCAAGAAGATACTGTAAATGGTATCTATAATAATAATAATAATACATGGGACTTGTATTGCGCTTTTCAAGAAACTGAAAGACGCTTTGACAGAGAATAAAAAAACAAACAAAAAAACAAAGAAATACAAAAAGAGAAACAAAACAAAAAATAGGGGGGGGGGTGGTCAGTGGTTGAATGCAGTGTTGAACAGGTGGGTTTTGAGTGATGTTTTGAATGCTGTGAGGGAGGAAGAATCTCTGATAGATTGGGGTACACTGCAAAAAAGGGGAAAGTGGGGTTGTTCAATTTGCAAATATGCATTTAATATATGAAACATAATTTATTCATGTTTCTCGTTGAAACATGAATCAATCATGTAGAACTATGTTAATCTTGAGGGTGGTACGTTCTATAAGTCTCAATCATGTTAGAAATAAGAAAAAAGTTATGTTTGTCTCTGTAACTCCGCCCACTGAGCACATACGTCAGCAGCTTGCTCTGCAGCCGATTACTCAGCTTCTAATTATTATTTCCAAATATTTTATTCACAAATTAATATGGTCGGACCTAATTGAACCTGAACAATATGGCACTTTAATGGACAAGATGTAAAGCAGAAAAAAATTGCAAAATATATTTATTTTTAAAAATGTAAAGCTTTTTCTTTTTTAAACAAAGGATCGGAGGAGTAAGCTGGTTCTGTCCAGAGAACATCTCTACAAGGTAAAAGTTAATTAAAGTTATTTAATGTCATCAAATGTCATCAAATGTTCATCATAGTTACAGGTTATCACAAGACGCATTGTTTGCAAAAAGCAGAGTTCACATTTGCCGTTACAACGAGCAACGTAAATACAGCTGTCAATTTGTAAACATTGTCATTCACCGGTGTTAGCTAGGATAAAGCCATGAAAATCATAAGGTGAGTTTATATTGATTGACTAGTGTTTAGCATGTTTTTTTATACTGTGAGTATTTGTAGAGTGTAAGTCCGACAGTTGCTTGATTTACAATATTTAAAACTATGAACCTTGTCCAAAGTTATGCACATTAAACCGAGCTCAGTGGGGAGGGGGGAGTCATAGATGATGGATGAGCTTGCGGCATGTTTGCATGTCTATACGTCTTGTTTTAAATGATTGTTTCATGTCTGCTGTCAGGCGGTGTAGAACTTTACTGCGTCGGTCCGGCTCTGCATGTCTACTCTTGTGCCGACTTTTAAGGGCGCTGATGCAGGTTGTAGGCCTACCTTACGTTAAGCGACCATCTTTACCCTTAAGGTGTTGATTGTTAAAGATACAATATTGTCTGTGGGACCGCAGTGTTTTTCCTAAAAAACTGTGTTTATGTCTGCTTTGATCCGCTCTGTGTTCATGTAAATACACACAGATCAACACAGAGACTGCAGTGCACGTCTCCATTGAAACCAATGGAAATTAGTTTGTATATGGCTTCGCCCTCTAAGGCTATCGCTATTGGGTTATCCCCCTGCGCCCCCGCGCAGCACTGAAACACTTGTAGTCCACGCCCACCCTTTAGGTGGGCCCCACCCTCGGGCCTCCTTCCGGTATAAATAGGAAGGGGGCCCGGCAATCTGCTCCCTCTTTTCTTCAGCAACCAGCACAGTTACTGAAGCACAGGAAAAGTCAAGTCATGAGCAACAACTGTGTCCGTGATTGTCCCTCATGTAAGACGGGGTACATCATGAGCTATGACTTACACGCGATATGCGAATCCTGCCTGGGGCCAGAGCACGCGGACGCGGCTCTCAGTCAGCAGGTCGCTTGTTCGCATTGTGCCCGTCTCCCGTCAGCCGACAGGAAGCGAAGAGCGGACGCTCTAGCTGCTGTGGCTGAGGAGGACGATTGGCCCGTCCAGAACAGGGACGACGGCCTGTCTCTGGAGCCAAGTGCGGGGCAGGAGTCGGACGACTCCTACCCCGTCTCCCTCCATGGCTCGCCATGCGGCTCTCCCCTCCCCCTCTCCCCTGGACGGGGGAGACAGGGTCGGAGCGAGGTACGGGTGTGGCGGCCGAGCACGCGGTCCCCTTCTCCGTGGCCACGGCGCTACCGGCGTTGGGTGGCATTATGCTGGAGCTGCCGGAGATCATCGGCAAAGCAGCAGCATGCAAAGGTCTCCCCGTTCCCCCAGGACGGGAGAGGGTGGCTCTGGACGACATGGCCGGAGTGTTTTCCCGGGTTCAGACGGGCAGGAGTGACCCGATCTGGCCGCGCTTCCCCGCCATTAGGAGGTACCAGGAGGGGGCAGCGGCAAACCCGAGGAACCTGAGGGCTCCGGTGCACCACCTTTGTTTCCTTCACTAGGGTGTTACAGAGGAGGGTTTTCCAACCACCCCCGCTCTGGAGCCGAGCTTGACAGCGTTCTTTGGGGTTAGGCAGGCCAACTTGATCACCGGACGGCGCCCTATGTTGGCCTCCCCCAAGGACCAGTATGTCGCCCGCCAGGCTGACCGGGCGCACCAATGTGCGTTTCAGGCGTCTGCAGCGGCAAACAACATCGCGTTGCTGGCCAACTCGGTGGTTACGCTGGTGGAGTGGTCCACCACCGTGGCACCAGAGGAGGCGGAGGAGATAGGCAAGCGGCCAGCACGGCACTCACGCTGTGCGCAGCCGTGGCTGTCTCCCAGGCGAGGATCGCAGCATGGATGACGCAGATCCAGTGCCACCTCTGGCTGCAACAGGCGGCTGTTACAGAGCCAGCCAGGAAGGTCTTGCTGGACGCTCCGATCAGCCCGGATGGGCTGTTCGGACTCCAGTTTCTAGCCATGGTCGAGTCCATGAAGGCGGCAGCGGAGCAGGCGGATGATATCCGCCAGCACGTCGGCTGGCTCCAGCCTGCGGCGAACCAGCGGCAGCAGCAGCAGCAGCGGCCAACCCGGCCATAGCGACAGTCACAGAGACGCTCACAGCAACCGCAGCCGAGGCGTCAGACTCGTCCGTCGGCGGCGGCAGGGGCACCGTCCCGCGCCTCCGCCCCACCACCAGCAAAGAGGGGGGGTCAAAAGGGAGTGAGGTACTCCCGTTCGTCGTCTGCTCAACGAGAGCCGCCGAGGAAACAAAGCCGGCCTTGACGGTTTGGGAGGGAGTATGAGGAAAATAAAAGAAGCATATTTCCCAACATGTTGTCTGAGTCATTAGTTTCAAATGTGTTTCACATATCCCCCACTCTGGGTGAACCAGCTGCCTATGACCTATCGGTTAATAGCCAGCAGGGTTCGTTACAAAAGCCTGCGCATTTTAATCTATCGATTAATAAGCTGCAGAGCGCGGTAACTATGCCAGCTGCCTCCAATCTGTTGATTAGTAGGCAGCAGGGTTCGCTGCAGAGGCCTGGTGGTTATGACTTTTCGGTTATTAAACCACAGACCTCGCGGCATTCCTCTGTCCAAGATACGTCACCTACACACGGTCACAATAAACCCATGAGCGCCGTGGTAACGCCTCATGTGGATGTCACTGCACACACCTCCACTCATCCTCTGAGCGTGTACGCGCCTCATGATGAGAGACCGAGTGAAATGCAGCGTGTGGAAACTCCCTCGCAGCCCTTTTGCCTCACGGGCAGCGGCGATGGCGTGGCTCGTCACCATGACGACCATTACGGCACATCACAGAGAAGCCAGTTCCATGGGATACAAGAAACACTCCCATTATCCCAGGAACAGCGTCTTGCGCGGTTTACTCCCGCCGTTCTCACCGCCTCTTTGTGCATTATAGAGAGCGCTCGATCGGGCAACCTCGGTCTGCACAACGGCTGTCACACTGGCTGTGTGAGGCTGTGTCACAGGCATATGTCTCCTCTGGGGTGGAGCCCCCGGAGAATATCAAGGCGCACTCCACCAGAGGAATTTCCTCCTCCACGGCGTTGCACGGAGGAATGTCAGCTGAAGATATTTACACTGCTGCATCTTGGTCTTCCCCCTGTTCATGTATTCATTTTTATTTGAGGGATGTCTCCCATTCCTCTCTGACGCACCCTGTACTGGGTGTCCTGTCGGAGTGAGTGACATCAGGGATCCAGCTGTGCGCCTCTCTCCTGCCTCTCGGCACACGGAGAGCGGCCCTTTTCCCCTCTTATGAGAGGGATGTTCCTTTTTCCTCTGACACACTTTGTACGGAGTGCCTGGTCAGAGTGAGTGACGTCAGGGATCCAGCTGAGCGCTCTCCTACCTGTCTGATACGCAGAGAGCTGCTGTTCCCCCTCTATGATCGCAGGACAAGGTGGGACCTTCGTCTCTACTTTCTTACAGCGGCCGGTATGTATTGTTCCCAGCAATCACCCCGTCGGGAAGACAGGCATGTTTTGCTATGTTCCAGGGACGGTGATGCGCCATTACGCATGGCACAACAGGCAGGGGGGTGTTATTGAGCAGGTGTGTCTGTGCTTCTAGTGCCGGGCGGACCCAGTGGGGTGCAGACTACATCATGTTTCGCCCTTAACCCAATAGCGATAGCCTTAGAGGGCGAAGCCATATACGAAATAGAACTGAGGTTACCTACTGTAATCAATCAATCAATCAATCAATGTTTATTTATATAGCCCAATATCACAAATGTTACATTTGTCTCAGTGGACTTCACAGTTTGTACAAAATATCAGTATGACAATACGACACCCTCTGTCCTGAGACCCTCACATCGTACAAGGAAAAACTTCCGAAGAAAACCCACAGTTTAAAGGGAAAAATGGGAGAAACCTCAGGGAGAGCAACAGAGGAGGGATCCCTCTCCCAGGACGGACAGACGTGCAATAGATGCTGTGTGTAAATTGAAAAGATAATACATTTGCAACATAGGTAGTCCAAATGTTTGGAAATGCATGTGTGTATAATAGGAAGATGAATCCACGAGGATATCCATCCAGGACCTATGATCCAGGACCACAGCCACGACTAAAGATCCAGGGCTCGCGATGCAGGACACAGGACCGCAGGATCATTCATGACTCCGGATCCCAGCGTATATAGACACCAAAAAGAAAGAAATTTGGGGAAGCTGGGTTAATCGGAACATGGGAGTACACAGGTATAGACAGAGAGAAGGAAGAAGTAAGATGTCCCCCGACAAACTAAGCCTATATCAGCAAAACTAGGGGCTGAATCTAATCAGCCCTAACTATAAGCTTTATCAAAAAGGAAGGTCTTAAGCGCACTCTTAAAAACGGATAGGGTGTCTGCCGCCCGAACACAAACTGGAAGCTGATTCCACAAATGTGGAGCTTGATAAGAAAAGGCTCTGGCTCCCATTGTACTTTTAGAGACTCTAGGAACAACCAACAACCCTGCATTCTTGGAACGCAATGCCCTAGTACAGGGGTGGCCAACCCGCGGCTCTCGAGCCGCATGCGGCTCTTTGCCTAGTTTCATGCGGCTCTTCAGTTCATATCGAATTGTATATGTGTGAGTTTGGGGGAGAGACACTGACTCCTGACTAGTGTTGCACGGTGTACCAATACTTGAAAGGTACCGCGATACCCTGCCGTTAAAAACGTTACTATTCCTCTGTTTCATTAGTATCAGTACTTTAAGAATGACGGGGGGAAGTACTCCGATGAGAAAGGGCCGTTTAAAAAGAGCCGTGTGTTCAGCGCTCTGCTTCCACTCCCTGCAGCCGTGCCTGCAGTCCCGCCCCTCTCAAGCACGCTCAAGTGCCTCCCATCTCTTGTGCACGCGCTAGCTGCCAGAGCATGTGAGAAAACGAGAAGCATGGCTGCAAGTGGGAGTGCAACTGCCGCTGCGCCTCGGCTTGTTGACAAAAAAGAGAAATTTGGAAGTATTTGAGCTATATCTCTGACAGTGAGGCCTGCCTACGGACACCACGAGGCCTGTCTTTAAGAAATGTATTAATTTTACTTAATACGAATTCTTGTCATTTATTGTATTTATTGTTCTCATTGTTTAAAAGTTTGTGTTGTGGTTATGGTTCTGGTGTGAAATAAAGCACAATAATTACATTTAAGACTGTTTCCCTTTTTTTAAGAAAAGTATCGAAAAATAATCGGAATCGCAATTCTTGACTTGGTATCGAAACTAAAATATTGGTATTGTGACAACACTAGCTACTCCTGACAGTTAAACCTGATATTTCGTAGGTCTGTTAAGTATTGAATGCTGATCATTCTGACGTAATTTTGCCGGTCAAAGTTGTTTGGGCTCGGATAAAATCGTTCCGTTACTTTCGTCCTGTGTTACTTTCGTCCTGGCTCTCCCTACCTCATTTCATTTCATTTCATTTCAAACCTTTATTTAAACAGATAGGTCCCTTGAGATCATGGATCTCTTTTACAAGGGAGACCTGCATCAATTTGTTCCACATGAAACATAAAAACAAACAATAGAGGACATCATATTTACATATTCACCAACACTTACAAACACCCATAGTGTCATAAAGCATTTCGTGCAGACGTGCACGTACCTGGGTATGTGTGGTGTCAGGTGTCAGTATGAGAGGATGACAGCGCGTCTAATTTTGATGTGGCCCAAGAGCCAATCACAATAATACCTGTGATGCAGTGAACCAATCACCTTTGAGGGGGGGAAAACCTATCGTTGATTAAACACTATCCAGTGTTTCCCCTACCATTGTCTTGGAGGGGCGCTGCGCCCCGCGAACGGAGTTATATATATTTAAAATTTTTAAATATTATTATATATATTGCAAATAATCTATAACTACTGTCACTTTTCACATTGAACATGTGCTCTTTTATTAAATAAACTAAACGCTTTCATTTTAAGTTGTGAGTTTAGTGTGTTTGACCCTAAAAAACACTGATGCATTAATCAATAACAATAATCCACAGCTCCTCTCTCTGCTCCAGAGGATTTAAAAAATATTTATCCCAATGTCACAAAAATGCATCAGTGACGTGGTTGAAATCTTTTCTCCAGAAAACAAAAAACTGAAACCAGCGGTATCAGTGACTGTGTGTTTGATGTGGCTCTTTGCAGTAAAATATAAAAAATGTGGCTCTTAACCTCTGAGTGGTTGGCCACCCCTGCCCTAGTAGGACAGTAGGGTATAATGAGTTCTTTAAGGTAAGATGGCGCCTGCCCATTAAGGGCTTTGTATGCGAGAAGAATAATTTTAAATTCTATCCTGTGTTCTATAGGGAGCCAGTGTAAGGCAGCAAGAACAGGAGTAATGTGGTCCCTTTTCCTAACTCTGGTTAGTACACGAGCTGCAGCATTTTGAATCAGCTGAAGCGACTTGACTGACTTCTTGGTACACCCTGATAATAAAGAGTTACAATAATCCAGCCTTGAAGTAACAAATGCATGGACTAGTTTCTCTGCATCGTTTTGAGGCAAGATATGCCTGATTTTTGCAATGTTACGTAGATGGAAGTAGGCGGTCCTTGAAATTGATTTTATGTGGGCGTTAAAGGATAAATCCTGGCCCTCAATTCCAATTGTATTGTCACTGGCCCCACCATTGTAACCACTGGCCCGGAGCATTCGTCCAAAAAACAATATTGACTAATAATGAAGAAAATTAACACATTTGTTGCTATAGTAATTTATGCACTTACTACAACATTTGAACAATCAGTTCTTCCTCATTTTCCTCAATTGTTCATATTTGGTTTATTAAAATAATGATATTGTGGTCATTGTTAAAAAATGTCTGCTATTATGAGTATTATTATTTGTATAATGCACTTTCTGCCTTCCTGTCATTAGGAGTTAGAGATGTAATGGCTATAGATTAGATTAGATCCGTCATTATCCTAAACTGCTGGGACATTTCCCTATAGCCAATACCTTTATATGTTCTGCTCTTCACTTGCTTGTCAGCATAGGTCGGCATTGATGTACAGAACCGACAGAAGACCTTGTTTATATTGGCATCATCATGAGAGGTGCAGTGACGTGTCCTAAAACCAGGAAGTAAGCTGCTGGTTCCCTCGACAAAAGTAATGGGATTTCTCCACAGGGTTTTGGAAAATAGCTGGAAATAAGGTCTGTGGAAAACAAACCTGTTTGATAAATGCACGTTTTGTTCTGCCGGATAATCTCCACATGTCTACCCTACTTTTATAATTTTCGAATCATAAATGTAATCGATAGATTATAAAAGGGTTTTAGGACGCGTCACTGCACCACTAGAAGCCAACTCCATCGATCAAGCTGGCTGAAACTTTCTCTCTCTCTTCTTCTCATGCTCCCTGTCACTCTCCTTTAACTCCTCCGGTGACTTTCTTTTATTTGAAAATTGTTTTTTGCTCGGCGCTTGGCCGGTTACCGCTGTTATTAAAAACATTTTGGCGAATGGTTAGGTGGCGTGATAGTCTGTCGTGAAGGAGCGCGCTCACGGGAGCCTGCTCGCGCTGCGCTCCGCAGCAAACAGCTGTTTGCTTTTCACCCAACAACGACAAGCGACTCACGAAACGCTATGTTGTAGGGTTAATAAACAAAACAATTTAACAAAATTGCTTGTCAAAATACCAATACCACAGGAAACATTTTTTTTTAAACAATATTTGTAGTGGCCCGAGCGGGCAAGTGGAAAGTACGTTATGCTGGCCCGGGGTGTATAAATAGTGCTTCCGGGCCAGCAGGCCAATTATAATGTCGAGCCCTGCTGGAGGCCAAATTAATGCCATCCATAGTTAGTATATCTTTAGATAATTTGTTTCGTAGATTCTTCGGGCCAAGTACAATAACTTCAGTTTTGGTCGTGTTTAACATCAAAAAGTTTAAGGTCATCCACGTTTTTAAGTCCTTGAGGCAGTCGAGGCCAGCTTCTATGAGTAAATGGCGCAGCCCTCTAAGTGCGGGCCCCACTGGCTCTACGAATAGCTGAAGAAAAGTTATATTGTATGGGAGCAGATTGCCGAGCCCCCTTCCTATTTATACCGGAAGGAGGGTGGGGCCCACCTAGCGGGTGGGCGTGGACTACAAGTGTGTCAGTGCTGTGCGGGGGCGCAGGGGGATAACACAATAGCGATAGCCTTAGAGGGCTGCGCCATTTACTCATAGAAGCTGGGGTTACAGTAGGTAACCTCAGCTTGCAACGCTGATTTGTATGGCTCTGTACAAAGTTGTACTCATTGCATTAGTATAGGCTACTGTAGCTTTTTACACTGGAGGCGCCCATCTCGGCCGAAGTCGGTTCATATTAACGTAAAGGTACATAATTAAATGGTAAATGTCGCCTTTAAGGAGCAGAACATTTTTGTTTTATTTGTGTGTGAATAATGAAATAATTTCAAATATGTTTTTCTGTAATAGGTAATTGGTGTGGAGAAGATTGACCTCAGCCTTCCTTTGAACATTGTTCCAAAGGCTCTGTAGTAAATGGTGAGTATTCAAATGTTTTGTGTGATTTACTTGACTAATTTAAACTTGATCTTTAACTAATTGAAAACTGGTATTAGTCTGAACATTTCTCTGGAGTGCACTTCCTGCCGAGATCCGTAATGCTGCCTCCCTGGACATCTTCAAATCTTCACTAAAAACACACCTGTTCACCCTGGCCTTCGGGCCCTAGCCCTTTTCTGGTCCCCCGGCTTCCTTTATTTATTTTCTTTTGTTTGCCCGTTGATTGTCTGTTTGTTTTATTTGTCCACCATGTACAGTGACCTTGGGTCCCTTGAAAGGCGCTATATAAATATCATTTATTATTATTATTATTATTTCTGAATATTTATTCATAACATTTCCATACTGCAAACATTGCAGGGATATACACATTTTCTGATTTGGCAAAATATATTCAGAAAGTGAGAGGCAGAAGCCAAACATTCTGCGATAAAGCCTCCTTCACAAAAGTGATAATGTTTTGTTTGTTGAAATGGCTATAAGGGTGTTTCTTATATGTAGTCTTATATTACAGTAATACTTATTTTAAGTCGCTTTGGACGTAAATTAAATGTAATGTAGTCTAACCTGGTTGTTCGTACTTGATATAAAAAGTTATTCTTATTATGGAGCCAAAACAGGAGTAATGTGGTCCCTTTTCCATGCTCTGGTCAATACATTTTGAATCAGCTGAAGCAACTTAACTGACTTCTTGGTACACCCTGAAAATAAAGAGTTACATTAAGCTAGCCTTAAAGTAACAAATGCATGGACTAGTTTCTCTGCATTGTTTTGAGGCAAGCACACAACTACAATCATAACATCATTAGAAAATGAAATGATTTCATGATTTTTATGACTGTGATATTTGGTTTTCTTTGATAAATGCGGAGTTTAAGTGTATAACAACCCTGCCCCTCCAATCAATATTTCTCTCTCAGCTGGATGTGCTATCTGACAAACTTCTGAAGGTTTTTGAGAATAGAGGAGGTCAGATAGGCCAGCGTCTGAACTGTATTATGTCAAACATGACTCAAGTAAGAATTCATTTTAAGGAAATTATACAACGAGTCAATAGTGTACACATTTCATTGAGCAAAAGAGATTATTTCTTTTCTTATTCCCCTTCACTTAGGTTGATGATGTCGATTTAGGCCGGAATTGTATTCTCAAGGGGCTGTGTGTGCACCTCAATGAGAGAGTTTGTGGTCAGTAGAAGTAATATTTGACCTTTTGATTTTTTTGTTGGGCGTTAAAATATGTATTTATTGAAACACCACATAGTATATAGCCTAAAGTATGTGAACATCCCTGTTTTTTGTTTAATAGCCAGACTACACTGAGAAGCTAGAGGGCTTTTAATTTAAAACGGATACAGGAAATGAAACATTTGTTATCAGGTCAGACAGGAGTATATCAGATAACAAGGAGGCTTAAAAGTACTGATATCTGACCAAATGTACTTGTTAAACACAGGGACTTAGTAATGGGTATATATATGTATTGATTTGTTAGATCTCACTCTGTTCCTTTTGTGACTGTGCACTCTACAGGCAGAAGATGAAGACGTCATTCTGCGGTCCATTGAGGGGATTACAGTGGGCCTTTATGTTGTCAAACACAATTCCACCATGAGACCAGAGGACAGATGAGACCAGAGGACAGATGAGACCAGAGGACAGATTGTCCTGGAAGGCCAACAGGTAGCCTCCTAACTGATGTGGACAACATTGCATTAGCTGCTACCATGCTGTTTGGACTAATGTATGCAATAAACCTGAACTACCCCCCTAAACTGAAGTGCTAGACGGCAACATGCTCTCCAAGAAAGCCCAAGCGTTTAAAAACCAACTGTTTGAGTGAGCTGTTGCCATGGAACATTGTGCACTTTTACAGCATTGATACTGGACTTTCATCGATACAACTGTCTTGCACTTCCTTGGCTCATGCTTTTTGCTTGATTTGCATGTTTCAGAAATGTGTGTTTTTCCTGGGGTCATGTGTTTTCAGAATGTACCACTTGTCATGTGTTTCAGAATGTACTAATTGCGCTACTTCAAAATGTCAGTTCTTGTTTTTATTTGTAATACTTTCTTTAGTGCATATGTGGTGAGAAACCAGGCCATTTTTATACTTTCATGTATTTTTCCAAAGCAATGCCATTGCTTTTTTTGCATTAAAGTGCCCTTTCATATTAGCAGGTTACTATTTAAATAATGGATTTGCAAGAACATTTCCTTTTTTCGGCTAGGCGTTGACATTTTCTGTTAATTGTTTACTATGAATGAGTTACAAAAATAAGCCTTTCTTTGCAATTTGGCCCAATAAACCTTTATTTTGGTCGGGAGAATAGTTTCCTTTAAGCTTCCTTGTTGTGTTCTAACACAATAATGTATATGTACATGCATCACAAACTTTTTCTATTTCTTTATTTTCAATGTATTTGTTAATTCTCCTGGGGCTGCATGATGGAAAAACCAAAAGCTCATCTGGATGTATGGTGGTTGTTTATATTGTTTTATGTTTTGAGAAAAATACATGAATGTTGTTGAAAGAAATGTGTTTGTCTTTATTGACTATTTGTTTTAAAATGTTGTGATAAATGCTGTAGCTATAAGAGATTAGGATGGATCCTGTAGAAGAATGTATGAAATGCCTCTATTCACATGAAATAAGTAATCTTATGTACCCCTTGAGAACTAGGTAGATTAAACAGAAAACTATAGCATGTAGTTTAAACAAAACATTCATGTGGCTCTGTACAGAAATATACTGAGTATATTAAAAGCCTAAAATGAACATAAAAAAGTAATGTTGGTTAAACATAGGGTAAATGAATATACCTATATTAAAGGAAATATTCAAATGAACATTTGAATTTCACATGTTATGTCAAACATTCTTTGACATAACATAGCTGTGTGTCTTTAACATAATGGAATAGTTTTGAGTACACATGTTTTTCATGTGTGCAACTGGTTTCCATATTAAAATCATGTTAATCCAACGGCCTTTTTTTCAGTGTAGTGAGTTCCAGAGGGTGGGTGCAGCAATGGAGAAGGCTCTGTTTAGAACTGAATAAAACAGTTTAGTGCCGGATGTACAAAGATATTAATAGGAGGATGTGCAAAACAGACAAACTAATTAGAAATAGACTGTTATAAAGAGTATATTTTCTTCAAGAATGTTCTTAGTATGATACAAAATACCTATTGTTTTTGACAGTTTAGTCTGTACATAATTGATATGGTGCTTCCAATTGAGTTTTTCGTCAACAAGCAGTCCTAAAAATGTACATGCACCAACTTTGTCTATCTCTGTATTGCAAATCCGTATAATGCAGTCATTTCTACTCTCAGACTTTGTATTGAATAACATGTCATTTGTTTTGGCCACATTATAAGGGATAATTTATTAACTGCAAACCAGTTAAATAGTATTTTTAATTCTACATTCACCATTTTAACAAGATCGCCAAGATTATGATGGGAGCAGAGAATTCAAAGTTCAGGTTCAGCCTCAATATATTTGGGGAGAATTAAAATGAGCCGTCTTTATTTGTATACAGCCAAGCCCCCTCCTGTGTTCGCAGTGGCGTTTTTATATGTACAAAAGTGGTGGGGCACAAAAAACTATAGGTTACTTACGTAACCCCAGTTCTCAGAGTAACATGAAGTGAGATGTCTCACTATGGGATGTGCCTCAACGCGTATGCAAACAGAAGCATCAATCTCATTACGCCAATCCTGATTTGCTGGTGATCTTGACGTCTACGTCCCACCCTTTAAGTAGCTTGCGCTACGTCGCAGCGTCATTCAAAATAAGCACCTCTGCTCGCTTCGCCTTAGCAAGAAGGGCCGTCTGGTGAGACATCTCACTTCATGTTACTCTGAGAACTGGGGTTACGTAAGTAACCTATAATACTCATTTATAACACTCCGTTCGATGTCTCACTATGGGATATTGAAACTCCCGTATACACACACTGCAGTTCATCTAGTGGCCAGTAGGAGCAGGCTGCAGAAGAGAGCAATTCCCATAGACCCCCATGTTAAAATGCCCAACTTTACAGCAGAAATAAACATGTTTACATCGTGGTTCAAAAAACCATATTCTCGATATAGTTAGATTCCCCCTTCATGACTACTGTGTGGGGGGTGAATTTTTTGTCAACTCATCTGTTTAATTAATATTAAGCCTTAAAGCTTTTGCATAAATGAGGGTGTGGTCACTTTGATGGACATGTACATGCCTCACTGTCAGCTAACAGCAACTTGTCCACTCTGCTAGGCTACAACCAGAGAGGCTACAACGTTAGTTAGTCATAGTACTGTACTTGACCCTTTAGCTTTAGCCGTGTTCGTGGTGATTGTGCCTTTTAGGGAATATTGTTACAAATACCAGACAATTAAAATGTTGTGCTGTGCGCTTGAATGTACTAACAGAACTTCCAAGAAGTCTAAAATTATAATATTATACATGTTAACCCCGTTCGCAGGTGTTTGTGTGGTAGCTTAGCTTGCTACTTATTAGCCAGCTAAGGACGTAACCCTTTATACATACATATACATTTTAGTTTATGATTCAGCCTTGGGTAAGACTTTTATAGTCTATGGCTATGACGCCCATAATGCTAAACGGGAGCAAATGTTAATAGGGGACCCAATTATCCCAGTGGTGGCCGCTGGAGCTAACGGAGCCGCAGGGGGCTAGCTCCAGCCGGCGTCCCGGAGCTAGCCCACTGCGGCTCCGTTAGGTCCGGGCGGTGGAGTCCGTCTTTTCTCAACGTGTGAATGACAAGCATTAAGAATAACAAAATATAGCTAATTCTCTTGCAGATTGTCTCATTTGATTATAAATGTAACGTTTATATAGGGGAACTACACTGTTAGCAGTAACTTGGTATGCATGTATTTCATGTTAGCTTAGCTTCTTAGCCTGAGCTAGCTCTGTTTACTTCCAGTTCGGAGGCAGCAGGTCCCGCCTCGGCTCCGCCTCTTTGCCCTTATTTGGAGCAGGCGGGATTAGACTCTGACGTTACAGTCGAGCCGTTAGTGGCCGACTTCGCCTACTAAGGGCTTCACGACAACTCTGCAGAATACTATGGGTGACGTCACGGACACTACGTCCATTTATATACAGTCTATGATTGCTAGACATGCTTATCTCAAAAATCACCAAAACAACCAGAACTTAACAGGTAGAACCCTGTCTCAACACGGGCCCAGCACTGCGCGGGCCACACTTGGAGCAGAGACATCTAGCCTGTAAAAGCAGACAAAAGTGAGCGGTGAGGACCAGCTCACTGCTGCACAAATGTCTTGGATGGAAACACCCTTGAACAAAGCCCAGGATGTAGCCAGTCCACGAGTAGAATGAGCACGCATGCCCGTTGGTGCTTGCAAACCCTGACTCGTATAAGCCAGAGCAATCGCTTCCACAATCCAGTGGGAGAGCCGTTGCCTGGTAACGGGCTTGCCCTTATGAGTGTTAACCCAGGATACAAAGAGTTGGTCATTGCATCGAAACTCTTTTGACCTGTCCATATAGGTGCGTCAAGCATGGACTGGGCACAGTCAATTCAGCCGCTGTTCCTCAGAGGAACACAGTGGCGGAGGAAATTCCTCAATGTCAATGGGGGTACATGAGCCAACCACCTTAGGTACAAAGGCAGGGTTGGGCTTTAGCAACACTCTCGTTTGCCCCGGGTTGTACAGAGAGCGCATGCATGTCACTGACTCGCTCGGCAGATGCCAGAGCCAGTAACAACACTGTCTTCAGTGACAGGTGTTTCATGTCAGCTTCTTCCAGGGGTTCAAATGGAGGTCGAGTGAGCCCATCTAAAACCACTGCCAAGTCCCATAAGGGCACCAGTGACCTGGAAACAGGGAGGAGCCTGCGAGCCCCTTTCATAAAACGGCAGACCGAGGGATGTTGGCTAGCCGTCTTTCCCTCAAAGCCCACATGGCATGCAGCAATAGCAGCCAGGTACACTTTGATTGTAGAGAAAGCTCTGTGTTTATCAATCAGGTCCTGTAGAAATGATAGAATCACCCCGACAGGACATTGAAAAAAGATGTGTCCCTTTTGAAGGCACCACTCCTCAAACACCCTCCACTTACAGTCATAGAGGGACCTGGTGGAGGAAGCTCTTGCACTCTGAATAGTGTTTATCACGTTCTGAGGGAGTCCCACTGTATTCAGGTTATACCACTCACGGGCCAGGCCCATAGTGCCAAGCGCTCTGGGCGTGGGTGAAAAATCGTCCCCCCCGCCTGAGACAGTACAGATGTAGCACTCCAGATAGGACTCACATGGGTGTGTCCCAGTCAAAAGCCCAGCGGATCCCAGTGGCTGGGGGTGTTGCCAAATTTCTAGAGGGCGTTGCCAAATTTCCACATTTGTTCAATTACAGGATTTAACCATGAGATGGCGATTCATTCACAAATACACAAAGACAACTGGGTGTGGTAGAACTTAGTCTGTTTGCAATATTTGCAGCTCTGCAGTTGTGTTTGTTGAATACTGTAGCATTTAATCACTTATTTGTTATGGTTTTCACAGGCTACTATAATGACAAAACATCAGTTTTAGATCAAATAAAGTATATAGTTTGCTTTATGCAGTATATTTTTTGTAATATTGTTGGGGTGTTTTTACACAGTACAGTAGATTGAAGTAAATCAATTTATACATTAAGATAAGATAAGATAAGATGGACCTTTATTAATCCCCATGGGGAAATAAAAAAAAAACAGGATAGCACAGATTCACACAGATTAATAAAATCAAAAATAAGATGAGTGATGAAAATAATAATAATGAGAAACTATGTAATAAGAAATTAATAAAACTAAAATATAATTATCATATCATATATTATAATGTGTAATATCATACATTAACCCCATTATAACAGATGCCACATTGAATGGATGAACACATTTATGCATCAATAATTCCAACAGAGTATTTCTAAATACAAGTTGTAAAAATACTTATATGTATTTAATATTAATAACATAATGATTAATTTCAGATGATAATACTTTTCAGGGTTAGGTCCGGTCTGACAGCGCTTAGCTCTCTGCTGCAGAAAATATCACTGCTCTAAACAAAGTAAAAAATGCTACATCCAAACGGAATAAATATAATTAATTATGATGAATACGTTAAGTCTTCTTCATTGTTTTTCACTTTTATTAAATGTTTGATATTTCCGGCACAGACCTTTTCATACCGGCAATGCACGATAGAAACAACAGAAAGTACTACAGTTTAAATATGCCAGTGTTAATTTCGTCAAAGAAAACTATGACGAAAAATGTTCGTCAACAACCTTTTTTACATGACTAACACGAGACGATGACGAGCTAAAAATAGATTCTTGATAACGAAAACTATGACGAAATGTATATTTAGTTTTCGTTGACGAGACGGGACTAATGTGTTAATGGTGGACTATCGGACATTCAAAATGCAGCATATTTTCCCCCAAGTGTCCATCTTGTCTGTCAAAATGTATCTTACGTTTCTAACTTGCAATATCATTATTTCCGCTCTCTTCACTCCAGAAGAGCGATCTCCCTGTGTCTCTCTGTGTGCGGGGGGCGAGGCCTAACAGACACGCTGCAGAGGACACAGAGATCTGCCGGGGACGGAGCGTTCAGAGAGTATATAGAGACACATTTTGACTAAAAGTTGAAAATGTAATTTTTCATCCACTAAAAGTTGACTAAAACGTTTTGAGTATTCGTCAACTAAAACTAGACTAAAACTACGAAGGATAGGAATGACTAAAATGTGACTAAAACTAATAACCATTTTCGTCTAAAGGCTAAATCAAAAACAGCTGCCAAAATTAACACTGAAATATGCGAACACAAACCTACAGACTGGGGGTTGGGAGATCACAGGAGGGGGGGGGGGGAGAGCTGTGGAATGTGACCACCCCCCTTGGGAGACTTACTCCACACATTCTGATGGCCAATTAGTTTTAAACAAAGAGTTTGCAGCATACAGCACAGGCAACATGGGGGGTGGGGGCTTCTCAAAAGATTTTTGTTTGTTGTTGTTTTGTGTCAGTTTTACGTCGCCACTTCCATTCACATTTTCATCATTGTTCCACAATGTTTATTGTGTATATCCATATATTTTATACTATACTTGCACTGCTTACCGTTTTCATACTTTATATATCTTAGCATATTCATACACATTGTTAATACTGCTCACAGGCTGCTAGTGTATTCATACCCAAGCTCACTGTTTATTCATCAATCAATTCATTCTATATTTTATTCTGTAGATTGTGTACATTACTTTTCACTTTACTGCTTGATGCACCGTTAGAAGCTAAACTGCATTTCGTTGTCTCAGTACCTGTAATCTGTGCAATAACAATAAAGCAGGCATCTTTATTGTAGCCTCAACAATCAAGTTCTAAGTAGTGCAATATGAAATAAAAACAAAACAAATCTGTGCTGTTGTATTTGCTGTAAAGTGTCTCTACTGTAGGCTATTTTTATTATATGTACAGCACTTTGGCTCGACCAAAAATCGTTTATAAATGTGCTATATAAATAAAACTTGATTTGATTTGAAAAACAACTACACTCTTTTGGCAGTGTTGGGGTGCCGAGAGATGGGAGTCGGAGGAGGGGTATCAAAGGTACAAGCTAGACTTTTATTTAGCATCTGAAAACCATTGTAAACAACTTCATGCCCGGGAAGCGAAGACCGGCGGAAACAGGAAGTCCGGTTCACTAAAATGTCCGTGCAGAACAATACCCCAACCCATAGATCCGTGGGTGAATAATGTCAATCACCACAGTGTACACATTAACAACAACAACACTATTTGGGCAGTGTAACAATTAAACAAGAACTACACTCTTTTGGCAGTAACAATTAGATAAATAATAAACTGTCAGACTGACACTGAAGACAAACAAACTATTTTCAGCAATCAATCTGTTTAGTTGACTCTGGGTGACATGTGGCGATTTAAAAAAATCGTTTTTTGGCTGTTTAGATGGTGTTGCTCCATCTGGGTCACTGCCGGTGGTTGAGACGGTGGGGTCTTTGGCAACTAGTTTTATAGCCTCATGTACATTAGTTAGGTGCTTCAGGAGATTGGCATTGCTGTTATTCGATGTGGACAATGCTTTCTTTCCTGCACACAGTTTATTTGACCATAATATTTTGTGCGTCCTTTATCCCACAAATTGAAAATAGTGGTTATATCTCCAAGTTGTAAATGCGCTGCTGCTCTTGACAGGGGCGGACTGGGACTACAAATCAGCCCGGGACTCTCGACCGGCCCACTTCGGTACCGCCGGCCCACCGCAGTGCTAGTGACTTACCGCAGAGGTAGACATTAAGGGTAAAATGCTACTGGCATTATATTATCACTGGCCCCACCATTGTAACCACTGGCCCGGAGCATTCATCCAAAAAAAAAAATTAACACATTTGTTGCAATAGTAATGTATGCACTAACTACATTACTACTTGTACTACAACATTTGAATCATCAGTTCTTCCTCATTTTCCTCAATTGTTCATATTTGGTTTATTAAAATAATGATATTGTGGTCATTGTTAAAAAATGTCTGCTATTATGAGTATTATTATTTGTATAATGCGCTTTCTGCCTTCCTGTCATTAGGAGTTAGACATGTAATGGCTATGTAATTGATTTGATTAGAACCTTCATTATCCCAAACTGCTGGGACATTTCCCTATAGCCAATACCTTTATATTGTCTACTCTTCACTTACTTGTCAGCATAGGTCGGCATTGATGTACAGTACAGAGCCGACAGAAGACCTTGTTTATTTTGGCATCATATTGAGAGGTGCAGTGACGCGTCCTAAAACCAGGAAGTAAGCTGCTGGTTCCCTCGACAAAAAAGCAATGGGATTTCTCCACAGGGTTTTGGAAAATAGCTGGAAATAAGGTCTGTGGAAAACAAACCTGTTTGATATAATGCACGTTTTGTTCAGCCGGATAATCTCCACATGTCTACCCTACTTTTATAATTTTGAATTATAAATGTAATCGATAGATTATAAAAGGGTTTTAGGACGCGTCACTGCACCACTAGAAGCCAACTCCATCGATTAAGCTGAAACTTTCTCTCCCTCTTCTTCTCATGCTCCCTGTCACTCTCCATTAACTCCTCCGGTGATTTTCTTTTATTTGAAGATTGTTTTTTTCCCGGTGCTTGGCCGGTTACCGCTGGTATTCAAAACATTTTGGCGAATAGTTAGGTGGCGCGATAGTCTGTAGTGAAGGAGCGCGCTCCCGCTCACGGGAGCCTGCTCGCGCTGTGCTCAATCTTAGTTTGTAACATGTTAGTCCCAACACTGGTAAACACACACCTGATCACCTGAGAGCTGCCGTTTCATTCACAACGGTCTGCTTTTAACAACTCAATGTGTGATTGTTATAGCAGTAATATTAGACACTAATAATACAGTAAACTATTAACACTGTACATATTATTGTTTGCCCGTGGGATTAGGATGATCGGTAGTGAGAGCCGTGCTGCATTTTCCTCCGGTCGGATGTGATATAAAAACAAACCGATTATTGTTGTTGTTGTAAACCACGTGGATTAAACTACATGTATTAGTGCATTCATTTCAATTCGCGAACATATGATACATTAAATGATCGTGAGGATGATGATTGAAAATCGTTTGTTTGAGCCGGGCTGCATTTCCTGATGAAAAAACATAGCGATGATTTTGTACTTACACCTAGGCCTACGTGAATTAAACAACATTATTTTGTTAAATAAAAACATGGTGATGTTTTGTAAATGATTACATGTCTCTTATTTAGCACAGAATATGATCCTATCCGTGACATATGGATCTTAACAAATATCCGATCAGATACCTGTTGATCTATCAGTTTATTTCACATGAGTTCCAGTGTGGCAGCTTTTCACGGCTCCCCCTGGTGGATCCATGATCCATTGCAGCTGGTTTCATTAAAATTACATTTATTTATCAAGGGGGCGTATCAAGTCCTGCGGGGGGGTTTTCCTTTTCAGCAGGGGCCCACCCCGTGCAGATCACGGACCCGCATGGGTAGGCATCTGAAATGAAGCGCGACATCTGTATGTCCCTGCGTAGTGGGAGCTGCCACGGTTGCCCGCACAGCAGCTGATATATCTCCGCCAGCCAGTACATTGCAGGCCAGTGTGGAGCTATTAGGATCAGTGTGTGGCGTTGTTCTCTCACTCTGGCCAGAGTTGGGGTGGGAACGCGTACAGAAAGACCGGAGGCCAAACGTGCGCGAGCGCGTCCACGCCTAACGGTGCATTTAAATCGCGTATTGAAAAGAACAGCTGACATTGAGCGTTTTCTTTTGATGCGAACAGATCCACCGTGGCCCGGCCGTAACGCACCCACAGCTGACTCACAATTATTGGATGTAGAGTCCAGTCTGCATATAGTGGTGCATCTCAGGACAGCAGATCTGCCCCGAGGTTCATCACTCCTGGTACGTGCGTCGCTCTCAGAGAGAGGAGACGTCCGCAGCTCCATAAGATCAGTTTGCGTGCCAGCATGTGTAACTGGAGAGAACGCAAACCCCCTTGGCGGTTTATATACGATATTGTGGTCGTGTTGTCTGTCCTCACAAGGACATGATGTCTTCTGAGAAAAGGCAGAAAGTGTTTCAGGGTGAGGAACACCTCTAAAAGCTCCAGATAATTTATGTGTGACCGTTGGAGGTCTCTGCTCCAGAGACCCCTCACAGGTCGACCTTCGTATATATACCCCCCCAGCCCGTCAGACATGCGTCTGTGGTGACCACCTTCCGCGATAGGACAGCACCCATAGGCACGCCCCGTACTAGAAAAGTTGGGTGCAGCCAGTGGCGCAGTGCCATTATGCATTTCATAGTGACCATCACTCTCCGCGCGCCATGATGTACGGGGTCATCATGAGCCCCAGTAACCGCAGACATGATCTGAAGAGAACATATTTGTGTGGCTGGAAATGAGCGAGGCAAGCCCTGAAGGCTTTCACTCTCTCTGCTGACAGGCGGGCTGTAAAGGGCACCGAATTCAGGCGTAGGCCCAGGAAGAGTACAGTCTGGGCTGGGGACAACATGCTCTTTTCTATGTTTATTACGAAACCCAGGTCGAGCAGGTGTTTTAAGATGACATTTGTCTGCGTAATAGCCTCTTGCTCTGACTGTGCGAGAAGGAGCCAATCATCCAGATAAGTTGCCAGGCGAATACCCTGTTGTCTTAACGGGGCTATCGCGGCTTCCGTACACCGTACAAACACTCGTGGGCTGAGAGACAGACCGAAGGGAAGTACTCGTAACAGACACCCTGAAAGGCGAACCTCAGATATTTCCTGTGAGGATAATATACTGGGATGTGGAAATACGCGTCTTTCAGGCCGACTGATGTGAACCAATCGTTTTGGCGTACGAGACGCAACAGAGATGTGTGAGTGAGCATTCTGAATTTGTATCTTTTGAGATATTTGTTCAGAGCCCTCAAATCTAGTATAGGCCGAATCCCGTTCCCTCCCCTTTTGGGAACGAGGAAATACTTGGAATAAAAGCCGCTCTGACTCTGTTCGGAGGGTATTATAGATATAGCCTTCTTGTCTAGTAGCGAGAGAATCTCTTGCTCCAGAATATGGGCCGACTCCCCGGGCTTGCGAACGTAGAATGCCCGAAAAGTGAGGGGGGTTGACAGTGAATTGGAGTCTGTAACCCCGTGCTATTGTCTTGAAAACCCAAGCAGAATCTGTGAGCATCCTCCACTTTTCGCTTCTCAATGCGAGTGGAGATGTCACATCCCTGTCGTCTGCCCTCTGTGTCTTTATTTGTTGTGTTATGGGGCCCTCTAGTGTCTGAACACGGTGGTACCCCAGGTTGACAACCCCGGTCGACACTGCGCATGCGCGTGGCGGTGATGCCTTCACAGCCCCGTCCATCGTCCGTCTTCTGAGAGAGGTAGCAGCCACTCTTAGAAGGGGGGTAGACGTCAGAGTGTTTATTGTTTTTATTATTTTTCTTTTCATTTTTATTGACTGCGCCCTTGGCTTTAAGCCTGGAAACGACAGTGGAAAATGATTTATTAAGAAACAATAGTGATGACATATGTTTGTGTGACTTAAACGAGCAGCGGAGTTTGCTGTCTTTGATGTTAAGTCCATTTCCCTCATGGCGCAAACTTGAGGATGACGTTCTGACATCACTCGAGGCGGCGGGAAGATGGGGGCATGGTTGCACCCCGGAAACACATGAGCATCTAACACTGGAATGTGTTCTGGAGCTGGAGAACAGGGAACTTCCAGCTCTTTTATCGAGGAGAGGGGGCTGTCAGGCCGCCCTTTTCTTGTTCCTCGTCTGGTGGCTGAAAGTCTGGACCGGCTGTGCCTGAGCGGCTGCAGCCGGAAACGGAGACTTTCTTGGCCAGCTCGTCTTCGCCTCGTGTCTGGGCTGGAGACCCGGGACGGGCTGTGGTCCCTGCTGTTTCGGGATCTTGAAACGGGCAGGACGTGATGCAGCCTGAGCGAAGGACTGCCGCGGGGCCGTTGAAGGCGGCGGCTAGGACCCTTCGGGGAAGACAAAGCTGGAGAGCCTCATCCTCCTTCTTTTTGGATTCACGGAGCCAAATATGCCCTCGGGAACAATAGGCATGTCCAAGACGTCCTCTTTTTCCCGGTCTGGAAGGTTCGTCAGGGTTAGCTACCTGGCTCTCTCCTGTACCACCATTATCCCCAGTGCTTTGCCCGTGGCTTGGACTGCACAGCGCTGCACACGGAGGCAAATGTCCGTGATCGCTGCGATTTCGTCCCACACGGCAGGCTCAGGTTTGATTGTCATGTCCTCGCAGAGCTCCGCCTGGTAGGCGGTCAGCAGCGAGGAGACGTTGAGCGCAGCAAAGCTGCGGCTTTATAGGCTTGTTCGGTCATTGCTGACTGGAAGCGGTCTGCCTTTGCCGGTAGCGTGGGGTTCCTGCTCGGTGCCGAAGCCAGCCGCGTTTGGAGGTGGGCTGCCACCAACGGCTCCATGGGCGGCTTGCGGAGCAGGCCAAGCTTCTCCTTGCCGTCACAGTCCAAAGAGGAGGCACCCTGGATTGGGGCCTTGTTCCTGAAAGGGCGGTCTCTCCACGAGACCGACACCTCGTCCAGCATCTCTGGAAAGACTGGGAGAAGCTGCTTCTTCATCCTCGCTGCTTGGGGCAAGCTCTTCCCCTCATAGCGAGATCTGGAGGTCTCCTTGGCCACTTCAGGCCAGGGGATGTCCAGCCTGGACGCAGCGTGTTGGCACACGGCCTGCAAGTCCATACTGAGGCAGGGCGAAGCTGGTGTGCTTTCGCCCGAGGGAGAGGACATCGCCTCCGGCTTGGCAGCCTGGGCAGATGAAACGAAGATGTCATCTTCGTGCTCATCCGAGTCGGATAAGAGGAACTCAGAGGCATCCTCTTCATCCTCCTCCATATAATCCAGCTGTAGGACATCCTCCGCGGGTGGAACCACGGTGAGGTCCAGTTGGGAGCCTCAGCCTGACACGGCGCGGGGCTCCCATTCCGCGGCTACCACCGTTGTTGAGCGCGAGCCTGACACAGCGCGAGACTCCGACTCCTCTGGTGTGAGGGAGAGAAGGGTCCATCCTCGTTTGCAGGGATGTCGGCGCGGAGGGATAAACTAGCAACAGGTATGTTACTGTTTGAAGAAAAAAATAAATCAAACCTTACTGTTATTTCGAAAGAAATAACGGCGGGCAGATTACAATATTAACTGGTGTGTTAATATTTGTTCAAATCTTCTGCGAAGCAAAAAAAGTAACCGGCAAGCGCCCGTCGACGGAATGTTACCTTGGGTTCAGTCTGTGGACCGCTACTGATATTTGAGATGTGCTCTGAAGCGAGAAGAGGTGTTTGAAAGACGCTGCGACGTAGCGCAAGCTACTTAAAGGGTGGGTGGATTCCCTGACGTAGACGTCAAGATCACCAGCCAATCAGGATTGGCGTAATGAGATTGATTCTTCTGTTTGCATACGCGTTGAGGCGCATCCCATAGTGAGACATCGAACGGAGTGTTATGAATGAGAACGTATAGATGTCTATATATAAGCTTCTGCAGTGAGGTTCATGGCTGGTGAGGCACTGGCACTGACTCTTCAGGTTTACAAATATTATATTTTGACCTAAATCAAAATATAATATTATTTTCAAAAGCTTTTTTAGTCTGATGCTTCGATTAATTTTAAACACACAGTTCAACAAAAGGATACCCAAAATTAAATGTTATCATTTAAATATTGAATTGTTCTCTCTTAGTAAGATCCCATTTTCAATAAAATTGCGGTCTTACCTTGACTTGAAGATGAAGTCCATTTGCTTATCCTTCTGGACAAAAATCTCTTTTACTTTTTTGTAAAAGTCCTCCTTATCTTCTTGTAGTTTCAAAAGTCTATCATAAATCTAATCGATAGATTTATGATTAGAAAATTATAAAAGTAGGGTCGACATGTGGATATTATCCGGCTGAACAAAACATGCATTTATCTAACATATACGTTTCCCACAGATCTTATTTTGAGCTATTTTCTAAAATCCCATGGAGAAATATCATTGCTTTTTTGTGGAGGGAACCCATGCGAAGCTTACTTCTTGGTTTTAGGATGCGTTTCTCTCCTCCTCTTCACACACACCACACTTTTCGCGGCACACGTACTTACAGCTAATCAGCTCTGAATGATGTGAGATGACGTATGGTGGGGATGGCAGCTCAGTGCCCCTATGGTCATTATTTTTTTTGCCACACACATTAAATAGGACAATACTCTGAGCATGCGCAGTGTAGTTTTTATAGTCACCGTTCACTTAGACAGTGAGAGGGAGGGGCATGATCGGGTTTTGTCCCACATGGCTCTAAACAGCTCATAGGCACACACACTGTAGACACTAATTAGAAGAACACAGACTAAAACAGCAATATATAGACGAATCAGATGATTAAACATGATCTTAAAATACATTTTGTTATTTATTTTTTGCATTTTTTTGTAATCATTATTTGTAATACTTTCTGCTGACACTAGGTGGGGATGTGCCCCTAATGACCAGTCGCCACTGTGTGTTCCAATGTATCCAATGTAGGATATAAACACGACTAAACTGCAATGATAGCAAAGCTGTGGCTTGGGTTTTTGCGGTAATAAAGTCCAAATCATCGTTGGGCTGACAGCCAATGAGTGACGTCTGAGGAAGAGGAAAAATGTAAATTAAACATTGTTGAGACAATGCTGCATATCTTGCATTTATTGACATAGAGGAGCCTTATTGTTTACCTTTTTAATATCATTTTTTGTAATTTTCAATTGCTTGGTTTTCATGAAATTAGCCTGTTTTCCTATTAAAGTGTAACAGATTGATGCATCTCCACAGATCATCTTAACGGCTTCGGAATCCCCCCCATTGTAGTTAAAAAACTGTCAAACTAGTGCCCCCAAACAGCATCTTGCATAGGGCCTCCAAAAAGCTAGAAACGGCCCTGGTCACGCCTCCACCGTTCCCGGAAATGCATCCATGGAGGAACCATCAGTGTATCCTCGGTTATAGCTCCTCCAGAGAGCCTCCTCGACGCTCGATCCGCATTTAGAGAAATGAGATGTCCTTCAAAATGGCGCGCTGAAATTCATTTCCGGGTCACTACCGGAGGACCGAGGACTCGAGGAGGGGAAATCTGAGTATTGAGAAACCTCTTCGGTGTAGTCCTAAACGATAGCTGGGGATTCTGGGTAGTGTAGTGTCTTCTGCCATCCTTTACTCTGAAAAAATATTTGTTTCTCCGAATCGAAGGGGAAAAATACAAAAGCATTGCACACTTGAAACCAGTGGTCACCAAGGTTGCAACAGAGGCAAGTCACCAGACCAATCAGAGAGTTGCATGGAAGTACACGTGCGCTTGTGTAATTGAAGCTCGGCTCTGTGTGGCAATAGCGCATTTAGTGTGATAGATAGAGAGAGAGAGAGAGAGAGAGAGAGAGAGAGAGAGAGAGAGAGAGAGAGAGAGAGAGAGAGAAATAGAGAGAGAGAGGGACGGGTGCTAGCGGGGACCGTGATGTTAGCATCTGGTTAGCTAGCTGCATTAACGGACATAAGGAGCTGTTTCCACAACAAGCTGGAGGAGAGTCCTCCCCTGTCAGACTGAGGGGCTCAGGTGAGCTAAAGGACTCTGAGTGTTTAGAACAGTTTTGTCACAAATTATTCAAAAGATTATTTCCGCGGCACACCTTCATATGATCATTATAGTTATACAAACAATAAGAGAATAAATGAAAAACAGGTATGAAATACTATATGGCAGTAAAACAAGAATACAGTTTAAAAAATGGAGTGATTTGTAAAATATCCATAAAGAAAAAGAAAATCTGTTTACTGTTCTGTTTCATATGGGTGCTGAGAGAGGTATCCATAGATCTCTTCATGTTGCTCTCAAAGTGCACCAGATTGATGCTTTCAACGTCAATATTTAAAAAGGACCTAGAGGAGGTGAGGACCCCCCTAGAGGAGGTGAGGTCCGCCCCCCACTCATAAAAAATAGCACTTTACCCCTGCCTATATGCCGTGAGCTGATTATGGAGCCTTCATTGTAACAGTAATTCAGATGCAATTATATAGCCTATATAAAAGGCCTCAAATTGGAAGCACTGTCTGGGCCGTCTTTTTCACTCAATTCTGCAATAGGTAGATCTCGCCTTTCACCTAGGCTGAGGTCGGTGAACTTGACCTTAAAAAGGTTGGTGACCACTGCTTTAAACCAATCAATGTTGTATAATTAACAAGGATAATCTGGTGTTTTTTAGTCGATGAGTAGTGCAGATATCACTGTCAAATCAATCGACAGTAAGGGGAATGCTTACTTCTGGGTGTACAATTCTCCGTCATCCAATGGGAATGGACGCTCACATTGCCTTTAAGGGCAGCCGACACAAACGAATGCCGTGCTTCCATAAGCGTCAAATCCCGCCGCAGATGGGAATACATTGCAATCAGTTGAAAGCTATTTGTGTCCCTTTATGAAGCTGAAGGAGCGTCCCAACTGCACGCCTCGGGACCCTGACCAAGCTTCGCTCCTGGACGTTTATGCAGTGAGAGTGTGTTGAATTCAGTGGAGATAGGGCACCAAAATAGACCGGCAATACACAATAATAACCCCTGACTTACCAAAGGTCCACAAGAAACCAACTGCTGTTTTGCTTCGGAACACAATTAAGGCGAGACACGGCAGGCAAAAACATCGTTTTTCAAGTACTGGTCAATTTTGAGATTTTGTGCTATTTTGATTCCATAACATGTTTTCTTTCAGGCTTTTGGAAGGAAAACGTACAAAATACACATTTAAGTGTTTATTTTACTATAGTTTGTCTATTTGCGTCTGTAGATTTCTCCTAAATTCACCAAAAGTTAGCTTTCTAACGTAACATAAAGTACCGCGACCGCTGTGTGCACCATGTCAACAGAGATATCGTTGGAAAGCTCCGTCTCTCCTGCACAATCTCATCGGATCCAAATATGGTCATTTCCTTTGTATCAGCAACCAATCGTGAAAGCACAAAGGGGTCTTAAACCAAGAAACGAAATCTCATTGGCTGGTGTCAATTTCTGACAACGTGATTCGTTCAGATGCGTCACGTGGTGTGCTAAAACACTTCCTGTTTAGCTTTCCGCTAGAAATTGAAATCTCAAAATCGCAAAAGAACGGCGAAAAAAACGTTCACAGAGAAGACGACAACAATTGTCTCTTGCACGAAGCAAGGTTATACAAAAAACAAATGACCCCGAACATGAAATACCTTCACGGAGTGCGTCGATGCGCAAGCTGTCATCCAGAGAACAGGAGGGTTTAGCTAGCGCCTCACTGCAATCTTTAAAGGTCGTTTTCTCAAAATGAGTTTTTTCTCCTACTCTGAGTTCGAAATTTCAACTTCAGAAGCACGTAGAGACACCAAACCTTCCAGTTATATTCCTATCAATATTATGAAGGCTTTTACAGAAGGGTTTGTTCATATATAATTCATAGCCTGAATTATAACTAATTGTATACCTAAAAACATGGCGAAAATGGATATTTTTAGGGCTGTTGACAGTATTTTCTGATTTATTGAGTGATAAAAAGAGATATCCAATATCCCTTCTGTAAAAGCCTTAGATACTAATATGACTACAAAATGAAACAAGAATTTGGAACCTGGCTTTATCCAAAGTTCAGATTTCGATTCCTGAAATGTGTTAAAATATGTGCATATTTAATGAGATAATGGATAATTTGCATATTTAAACATGCTATTTCAGAAAACTTGTAATACAAAAGACAATTGCCTTATTGTAAGACATTAACTGGAGAAATTTCTAGCTGATACCTTTAAGTTAAAAAAATTACCCTATTCACCTGGGGTGTCTCGCCTTAATACAGGGTAAACTAGCTTCTAGCAATGGCCACAATGCAACACTAATAATATTACAAATAATTGAAACCCACGTCTCTGCTCTCTAAAAGTAAATCCTGCCGACAACTCCAGTTTGTGGCAGTTGCCGCAGAGGGGAGGATAGGTGAATGTATTTGTTAAAGTTGGTTTGATTACACCATTCACAATTCCGACAACGCCACCTTGTAGGGATGTAACGATACCAAAAACTCACGGTACGATAATATCGCGATAAAAAGTCCACGGCACGGTATTTATCGCGATATTGAATAATAAAGGGGGGAAAAAAAATTAATAATCATTTTTTCTTTTCAATAAAACATTTTTTTACTCGGAAAATGTTTCTTTATTAAATAATAAATCTGCATTTTAGTAGGATAGCTGTATTGTCAAAAACAAAGTGACAGTAACAGACTGGAACAAGAAAACCAGTGTTTTTGTACCGATAGTAGGCCTACCACCCAACAAAGTAGGCATTTTCTTTGTGCCACTGCATCTCACAAATAAACAAGGACATTTAATATTCAGACCCTGCAATAAAATAAATCAAGTTTCACTTTAGTTTTTCAAGTAACTCAACTCAAACTCACTAGTCACTCACTCGGCATCATCAGACAGGTTTTTAGGAATATGAGAATGTCCACATTTCCAGGTATTTATAAGCTGGGATGTTTGGGCATTTACAATATCCCCTGCTCTGAAAAAACTCTCTTGCTTGGTACTGATGTTGCTGGGACAGCAGTGGTCGCGTTAACCGAATATTTTTTTTTTTATATCGGCATAACACCGCCCCCCCCGTTGACAGTTCACGAGCGTGCTCTCTCGTGAACAGTACATGCTATATAAAGCCGTGGAGGGCGGGAGTTTATAAACCATAGAGTAACCGCCCTTACGGGACGCTGAAATAAGTAAAGCGAACGCACCCGCAAGGACACCTGGCCTCCTATTGGATGAGGGATTTTGATAGGATTGTTGCACAAAAGTTTCGAGCGCGCACAGAATAAATCTGTAAACAGCAATATATCTGAGTGCAAGCGTACAGTTTGAGCAGAAGCAGAGCAAATCTAAGTGCAAGCAGGCACTATTTGAGTGCGACGACAGGGTTTGAGGGAAATAAATACATAAAGTATGCTCTCAAATTTAAATACCACGCTCTTGAATAAAGATAGGGAATAACCCCCATATAAATACGATGTCCTTTTGTGTTCTGTTGTCTTATGTTCATGTTGTAACCTACTTGCTGCCATGTTGGACAGGTCTCTCTTGAAAAAGAGATCGATGATCTCAATGGCACCATCTGGTTAAATAAAGGTTTAGAACAAAAAAAAGTGTTTTTAAAAAACTTTTTTTTTTTTATCGCGGTAGATTTTGTCAGTCTCACGACGGTATTGGGACGTTTATTTACCGCGATACCGCGATATTCGGTATATCGTTACATCCCTACCACCTTGGCAGTTTCACCCAAGGAAATATTAACACTTTATTCAGTTAGAGTAAACTAACTGGGGTTTTTTATTTTTTATTTATTCATTTAGTTCTTTATTTTAATATTTATAACATAACAAAGGATTTCATAAAGTATTTTTAAAATAGTTTATACATTATTCGAATATAGGAATAGTAGATAGGATTACTTAAAATATAGTACCTTATATTTCATCTTTTTTTCCCTTTAGACCCTTGTGGTTTATTCTTAAAAACCCTTACCCACCCCCCATTTCCCCTCTGCTGGTCTATGGTCTTGTAGAGGATAACGGGGTACAGAGTCGCTTAGATAAGTGGGGGAGTGCATCTGACGAAGAGATAGGTTGTTGTGCTCCCTATCTCTGTTTCTTATCTATATCTAATAGAACTGCTCGGGTCTTGATAGATTGAGTGGGGAAGTTTGTGAGATCTTTCTAGAGGGTTATCAAGAATAACTTTTATCCAATGACCTTTTCCCTCTCTGTCTGTGTCTGTGTATTCTCTTGTTCCGATTAACCCAGCCACATCTTTTTTCTTGTTTTGTATCTATATCTACGCCGGGATCCGGAGTCGAGGCTGATCCTCTTGCTGTAGTCCTGTGTCTTGGATCCTCTATCCTGAGTTCTGGATTAAATCGTGGACTTCGAGTCGTGGCTGAACCTGTCTCTGCGGTCCTGCCTTGGGTCTCGTCATGCTGCTTCCCTGATGGCTTCCACAGGATTGGAGCTGACATCCCCGTGGATTCATCTTCTTATTACAGACACATGCATTTCCTAACATTCGGTCTATATGCTATAAAATGTATTATCTCTTCGATTTACACACGGCATCTATGTGTCTGTAATAAGAAGATTACAGACACGTCTGTCCGTCCTGGGAGAGGGATCCCTCCTCTGTTGCTCTCCCTGAGGTTTCTCCCATTTTCTCCCATTTTTTCCCTTTAAACTGTGGGTTTTCTCTGGAAGTTTTTCCTTGTACGATGTGAGGGTCTAAGGAAAGAGGGTGTCGTTTTTCTCATACTGATATTCTGAACAATCTGTGCTGTTGTATTTTCTGTAAAGTGTCTCTACTGTAGGCTATTTTTATTATATGTACAGCACTTTGGCTCGACCAAAAATCGATGATGATGAATGATTTGATTGGATCCTAAGCCGTACACAGCTACCACAGCAAACCCCAGCTCACACCTAGTGGGTAAGTGTGAGGACACTGATGATATCTTATACAGCCCCATATCCATTGAAGATGCCATAGCCATAGCTCTCCACTCTGCACTGAGCCATCTGGAACATCGTGGGAGCTACGTCAGATTGCTCTTTATTGACTAAAGCTCAGCGTTCAACACAATCATCCCGGACATTCTAGTTTGCAAACTATCAAACCCATAGGCCAGGGATCACCAACTACATTTGTCCAAGGGCCAAAATGTATCCAATAGACACTATCGCGGGCCAGCGGGGGGGGTACAGGTACTGCATAAAGCTTAGCAGACTCTTCACGCTAACGAAGGATCAGTTCTAGGCAGGGTTGGGAGGGTTACTTTGTAAATGTAATCAGTTACTGATTACTGAATACATGCTCTGAAAGTAATCAGAATACAGTTACAGTTACGCATCTTAAAAAAGTGTTCAGGTTACTTTTAGAATACTTTTAGAATACTTTCTTTTTCCATAACAGATGGGTATGTTTTGGTAAACAGGAGACACTTGTTTTACTGTTTTAATGGCTTATCAAGAACTCAAACACAACATCTTGGTGTCATTCTGGACAGCTCCCTCTCATCTGCACCCCACATAACATCACCCGGACTGCATTCTCCTACTGTAAACCTTTCCTTAGAATATGTTATGAATTATAAGGTGTCCTTGGGTGCTTTGAAAGGCGCCCCTAAATAGAATGAATTATCATTATTATTATTATCTGAAACGATGTAATAACTTTTAAAACTTTTTCCAGTCACTTGCCCCATGCATTCAGCAGCAGCAGGCCATTCACTTTGATTTGATCCCGTTATAAATGTCATCATTTCGACAATAAAGAAATGCTACATCAACGTTATCTTGCACATTTGATCTAACCATCTCCGTTTCTAACTTTCAATATAAAAGAGATCTCTCTCTCTCATCTGCGTGCGGGTGTGGGGCCTCACAGACACGCTGCAGCGCTGTGCAGTGTGCACACAGTTCTGCCGGTAATGAATATTACATTTTGTGAGGAAACTTTTCCACCAATAATTCCAATAAGTATTCCAAAATGTATTCACTTCAGGTTTACGAAAGTAACTGTAATCAGATTACTAGTTTTTCAAATGTAACGCCAGCTGAATACAGTTAGCCTACTTGATTTTTGTATTCTGATTACGTAACGCCGTTACATATATTCCGTTACAACCCAACCCTGCTTCTAGGCTACTGTCCCGCAGCTCCTGCCTCTCTGTTGGACTCTGTCGCAGAGGGGCTGCTGCTGTGGTGCGGAGCCACAAAGCAGACTCTTCACAACGAAGGATCACTTCTTCTTCTTCTTCTTCTTCTTCTTCTTCAAGGAAGGGAAGGTTTCACAGTACGCAGTCTACTGTCCCGCAGCTGCTGCCTCTCTGTTGGACTCCGGTACTGCACCTTACTCACGAGACGTTGTAAAAAAGAAAATGGGTGGGGGGCGAACGCAGCAACCACTCCGCCAACGCCACAGTCACCCCCGTCGTGCGGGCCGGATGAGAATGTCTGGCGGGCCGGATGTGGCCCGCGGGCCGCCAGTTGGTGGTCACTGCCATAGGCCTTCCCTAACCCACCTGTTCCTGGATCAAAGATGTCCTCACTAACCGCCCCCCAGCGTGTGAGACTTGGCCCCCATCACTCCTCCACCCGCACTCTCAGCACCGGCTCTCCTCAGGGCTGTGTGCTGAGCCCTCTCCTGTACTCGCTCTACACCCGCGACTGTAGTCCAGCCCACCCAGGGATAATCATCGTCAAGTTTGCTGACTACACCACTGTGGTGGGGCTTATCTCAGGAGGAGACGAGTCGGCCTACAGGAGTGAGGTACTGAAGCTCTCAGCGTGGTGTTCAGTGAACAACCTGGCACTGAACCCCACAAAAACCAAAGAGATGATCGTAGACTTCAGGAGGAACACTACCGACCTCGCTCCCCTCTACATTAACGGCGAGTGTGTGGAGAGGGTCCACACCTTCAAGTTCCTCTGCGTCCTCATCACCAACAACCTTGTCTGGAAGGACAACACCACAGCTGTCATCAAGAAGTCCCAGCAGCGTCTGCACTTCCTGAGGGTGCTCAGGAAGAACAACTTGGCCACTAAGCTGCTGGTGACCTTCTACTGCTATACCATCGAGAGCCTATTAACATACTGCATCACATTGTGGTACGCCAGCTGCACTGAGGCAGACAGGATGAGGCTCCAGAGAGTTGTAAAAGCAGCACAGAGGATCATCAGCTGCCCTCTCCCCTCCCTGATGGACATTTACATAAATGTACACAAAGACAGTTTTTTCCCAAGAGCCATCATTGCTCTTAACACCTGAAAGTCATACCTCTTAAACATCCTGCATGTGAAATAAATGTGACTCTATATGCATATATATCATTATTATTATTATTATTATAAATATATACCTACTATTATTACATTATAGATTGTATTTTTATACCCCTGGAAATAATGACTGCACTTTATTCCTAAGTATGTATGCTGCGTGTATTTGTTTTCTTATGTTGTGATGTTTTTTGTTTTGATGGCACCTTTTGATAGGGAGAAGCATTTATTTATCTCATTGTACATGTATAAGGACATTAAACGATTATATTCAATTCTATGTTGATGCTTTTGGTTACAAATCAGATTCTAAAAACAATTATTTGTTCATGTTCAGGCCTGTTTTAGGTAAAACAACCTCTGTTAAAGGGGCAATTTATGAAAACTATAAAGGTGCTGCTGAAAAGCCTTCACTGGTTCAGAGGATCAGCACAGCACAACAAACAGCGCTGTTCTGAAACCACTAAGCAATAGTCACAAGAATCTCAGCCAAGATTTTTGCTTTAAAAAACACAAAACCATAAACCTGGGGAACAATGAGCAAATAACCCCCAAAACAAGATTATTTCTAATCATCCATCCACCTCCTTTTCTGAAAATCATATACTGATCCTCGAAAAACATAAAACACGTACAGTATTTTGGCCATTTAAGGACATGTCTGGCTTGTCAGGGGAAGTTCTGCTGTGATGGCTTTAGATTAGGGTATTTGGGCATCCATCCAAACAGCATGACTTTGTCAATGATGATTATTTGAAGAAAAGGTACGAATAAAATATAGAATAAAATAAATACATCTTGTCAGCGCTGGGCATGGGCATGCTCTCTATCTAATAGCAAAGTGACGTATGGTAGAAGGAGGGAAGCGCCTGAAAAACGTTATAAACCAGTGAGAACACACAGTACAGTTTGCCCACTTGGCAACAGTTGATGATGGAGATGTCTCTTATTGGTCTGATACTGTCTATAGGTTTATGTGAGCTGAAGTCAGTTCTTGTTCTGAATAGTTTTGGGGATGGTGTGAAACAAGCGGCTGGGCTTACAGGGGATAGGACTGCTGCTTTGCTTAGCACTAATGCTTCATCTGTGACATGTAAGCTACAAGGTACCACTCGTCAACCTGCATTCTCTATGGACGGTGACTATGTCATTGGGGGTGTTTTCGCCATTCACAATTACATGCACACAGTGAAGCATAACTACACCACCATGCCTGAGCCACTAAGCTGCACAGGGAGGTTAGTACAGGGAGATTTTGGCTAGACTGTGGGGATATACAGTACAGTATATTGATGTTTATATTGTGAATTTGTGTTGCCATGTAGTTGTATGTAACAAAATGTGGATTTGTTTTCTCTTTCATCAAAATGTATAGTTTAACTGATTTATATACATTTCACAATTTTTAAAGAGAGATATGTGTAATTTAGGATTAAATTGACCATTGAAACAATTCAGCAAAGTTATTGTGAATTTTGGATATCAAGTGTTTGGGATTTTGAAACATGTTTATTTTATGTGTATTTAATTGGTTCACATAAAGCCTAAAGAGAAGCTGTTCCTTATTATCCAGACCATATATTTGAATTGCAGTCATCTTGTAGTCTATCACATATTATTTTTAAATCTTAAAGTTTTAACTTTAACACCGATGTCTGTGTGCAGCATCGACTCCCGTGAACTGCGCTTATCACGTGCAATGGTCTTCGCCATTGAGCAGATTAACAACAGCACAGAGCTGCTTCCGGGCATCAAGCTTGGTTATGATATCTACGACTCATGTTCCTCGGTGTCCGTGGCGGTGCATGTTGCATTTCAGCTTTCAGGTGGACTGGACCCGGTGTTTAACACCGGCGACAAATGCTCGCAGTCTGGTATGGTGATGGCCGTCGTTGGTGAGTCTGGGTCCACGCCTTCCATCAGTATGTCGCGCATCATCGGGCCCTTCAACATACCTCAAGTAAATATTAAGAATCTATTGCAAACTGTGTTTGAGTCCATTACTTGTTTTGCCTCTGTCCTGTTAAATAACTGTTGTTTTCTTTAGGTGAGCCACTTTGCCACGTGTGCATGCCTGTCTGATAAGCAGCAGTACCCGAGTTTCTTCAGAACAATCCCGAGTGATCAATTCCAGGCTGACGCGCTGGCCAAGCTGGTAAAGCACTTTGGCTGGACTTGGATAGGTGCTGTCCGGGCGGATTCGGACTATGGCAACAATGGCATGGCGTCTTTCCTGCATGCAGCACGTAAAGAGGGGATCTGTGTGGAATACTCCGAGTCTTTCTATCGGACCCACCCACGTAGCCGGATCCAGAGAGTAGCTGACGTTATCCGCAGGTTTCAATATCACTGATTCTCCTGTAGTTCACTGTGCTGACACTGAACTTCTGCACAGAAAAACCAAAACAAGTTCTATGAGTGATAGAACATGTGTTTATTACAAAAGGAAATGTGTCAATATATCTGTTTATCATCTCTCATGTTTTGTTTTTCTTCATACTTATGACTTACATTGTTATAAAAGACAATATTAGTCTTATATTATAACTATTGTTATATGTCATTGAACGTCCCTCCAGGTCAACGGCTAAGGTTGTTGTGGCATTTATTTCCCCTGGAGATATGAAGATTTTGCTGGAGGAGCTGTCACGCAAGCCTTCTCCACCTCGCCAGTGGATAGGTAGTGAGGCCTGGGTAACCGACCGAGACATGCTGAGGTTCAGCTTCTGTGCTGGAGCCATCGGATTTGGCATTGAAAAATCTGTCATCCCAGGTCTGAGGGACTTCTTGCTGGATCTCTCTCCCTCTAAAGTGGCTGAATCCCCATTGCTTACCATGTTCTGGGAGGAAGCATTCAACTGCAGGCTGGTAAAAAGTGAGAAAGTTGTGCCAGTAGTGTCTTGATTGTGTTCGTTTTTTATTTTCTGTCAAAGTGAAGCTCCCTGAATTTATCAGTTAAAGACTAAACCCCAGATTTAGACTGAAAGGGAAATCTAATATTTGTAATGAAATACATGAGAGGAACATAAGGTGCATCTCGGTGATTGATCTCGCAATGTGATGTTCAGGTCATGTTTATTAACAATGCTGTCTAATATATTGTAAATAACATACATGTACATTATTCTACTTGTGCTATTATGCATTGAATACAGACTGTTTATTTGTTTAGACGAAAGCTATTTATTCCTCAATGCACAACAATTTAGGGAAAGTCTCCCTTAAAAAATGGTGATAAAATAAATGCTGAAAATCACGCTCTAGAATATGTTTATCCAAAACATATAGTGCAGAGTCAAAATATATGTAAAAAATATATATACATAAATTGTGGAATATATTTGTTGACAGGTTACAGTCATTGTAAAATAAAGAAGATGAACTGTAAAAAGGAATGTAGTAAATGTATGCTTTATGAGAAGTAATATATACCCGGTATTACATTACATTTGACTTGTTAGACACTTTTATCCAAAGCGACTTACATACGGTATATGTACATACTTAATGTAGGTGAGCTAAAGAGTAAGTACAATTATTTAAATGTAGAGGGACAGTATCAAAGTCCTGACTTCAAGAGTTCAGCAGTCTTATTGCGTGTTGAATCAAGCTGTGTAGTCCTGTTAGTGTGTTACCGCCTACCAGACAGCAAAGGGCAGCATGTTTATTTCTAGTGTGATAAGGGTCTCTGATGATCCTGTACTGCTGGTTCTAGTGTTCATCATGCATCATTATAACAGGGCAAGTCAGTATTAAATAAAATGAATACATATTTTGCCTCATACAATAAGTATTAAATTAAAAGAGGACATATTTTGCCTTATATAATTGTAAGTATTGGTCTGATGACTGACTTGTGTAAATATGAGCAGCTAAAATAAACTAATAACGTAAAAAACAGATGGACATGTCCGCAAAACAGTGATTTGAAATGTGGTAAATCTTGCAATGCTTGTTTGGCAGGTTAAATAACACAATACACACATAAGAATGAATGAATGTAATCGTCATGGCTAAAAACACCTCCCTCTGTCTCTGTGTTTTTAGGTGAAGCCACAGACAGGAGTGTGTGCGATGGAACTGAAGATATAAAGACGCTCCAGAGCTCATACACTGACACATCTCAACTTCGAATCACTAACATGGCGTACAAGGCTGTCTATGCAATAGCGCATGCCATTCATAACGCAGTGTGTCAGAAAACTGATTCTACTACACAGTGTGATAAGTTAACTAAGCTAGAGGCCAAAGAGGTCAGTAAAAATAATGATGTTATTTTAAGCTCCACGTCTATGTTATCAAATGAATGCTCATTTTATTTTAAATGATCTCTTTTTTCCCTTCACTGTCTTCCTTTACTTCATCCCTAGGTTCTTAATCAGCTGAAAAAAGTAAATTTTTCCCAAAATGGTTATGATGTGTCATTTGATGCCAACGGGGATCCTGTGGCCACATATGAGCTGGTAAACTGGCAAATAAATGAGAGTGGCAGCATTAAGTTGGTGACTGTGGGGCAATACGATTCATCACTGCCTGTGGGCCAGGAGTTCCTTATCAACAGGAACCTCACCTGGGTGGAGGGTGGCACACAGGTGAGGAGCCCCAAAGCAATAGTTTAACATGCTACATTTTCATATCATCTCAAACGGTATGATGTCTCATACCTCGGTACCTCATTACAATTCCGATGTTACGAATAATGAGAGAGTATTTTTAACATGAAATGTTATGTTTTATTGTTTAAAATACATGTTTACTTTACTTTAAAAATTACAAAACAGAAATGCAAAAGACACAAAGAAAAACATTGTGATGAAAAAAACATGAATCTATCCTTTTATCATTATAGCTTCAGAGCACACCTGTCTACATGTGAGTTAATTTGTATATATGTGACAGGTGCCTGTGTCAGTGTGCACTGACAGCTGTCCTTCAGGAACTCGTAAAGTGCTTCAGAAAGGAAAACCCATCTGCTGTTATGACTGTACACCGTGTCCCGAGGGAGAGATTAGCAATGCTACAGGTATTTGTTTTTCTAATGTATGTTTACAACATAAAATGTAAATTCTAACTGCTTAAAGCTCTTTTCCTTTTTTTCAGATTCCTTTGATTGTTTCCCTTGCCCCAAGGAATTCTGGCCTAATGCAGAGAGAGATTTGTGTCTTCCCAAACCTGTAGAGTTTCTTTCCTTCAACGAGCCCCTTGGAATCGTCTTGGCTGCTTTTTCAATCGGTGGTGCCTGTCTCACCATTATAACAGCGGCTGTGTTCTATCGTCACAGGAGCTCACCAATTGTCAGGGCCAACAACTCTGAGCTGAGCTTCTTGCTGCTCTTCTCCCTGACTCTATGTTTCTTATGTTCATTAACGTTCATTGGAGCACCCTCGGAGTGGTCCTGCATGCTGCGCCACACAGCGTTTGGAATCACATTCGTCCTCTGCATGTCTTGTGTTCTTGGAAAAACTATAGTAGTTCTGACGGCCTTCAGAGCTACGCTACCAGGTAGTAATTTGATGAAATGGTTTGGGCCTTCACAGCAAAGATTGACTGTAGTGTCTTTCACGTTTATTCAAGTTTTGATATGTACTATTTGGTTAGTTCTTAGTCCCCCCTTTCCAATGAAAAACCTCACGACATACAAGGAGAGAATCATCCTGGAGTGCGCATTAGGATCAGCTTTGGGGTTCTGGGCTGTACTTGGGTATATAGGCTTACTGGCTGTCTTTTGCTTTGTGTTAGCTGTCCTAGCTCGGAAACTACCTAATAACTTTAATGAAGCCAAGCTTATCACATTCAGCATGTTGATATTCTGTGCAGTCTGGATCACATTTATCCCAGCATATGTCAGCTCTCCTGGGAAATATACTGTGGCTGTGGAGATATTTGCCATTCTGGCCTCCAGTTTTGGACTAATTACGTGTATATTCGCTCCAAAATGTTTCATCATTTTGTTTAAGCCAGAGAAAAACACCAAGAAACATTTAATGAGCAGGGGTTTGTCAAAAATATAGATGGCTTTATAAAGCTTATACTGTGCACATTGAAATATGCTTTCCTTGTTGATTTAAATATTCATATTGGAGTTTCTTTTATGCTCAATATTTTACTAATTGTTATGTAATTTTGTGAATTTACTAATAATACCCTATTTTATAACATATTTTGATCAGTTACTGAAAATATCAAATAAAGTGAATAAATAAAGTCAACATTCAGACCGTGTGCGGTACTTGATTATCTGTCAGGGTATAACGAAGCATGTAGGACCCAAATGCAGATTTCACAGAAAATACCTTTATTTCAAGGTTAAATAGTAACAAACAGAACTCTTCCCCGTGAACACAGTCAAAGACAAACAAGGATCTCACAAAGAATAACAGGAAAAGACTAACCTAAATGCACACAGGACTAATCAAAGAAACAAGAGACAGGGGGAGTGCTTAAGTCCGGGGGCCCGGGGACTCACGGTGTGCAAGGTTATGGAAGTGCCCATGTGAGGGAGGCATGCTGGAGATCATTAGTCCGTCCTTTGATGCACTATTCCCCTTCTTTCAAACACTTTTCCTGGGTTTTAGCCTGTCATTCTGCACGATATCATTTAACATTGACCCTATCCTGAAAATGTACATATTCTGTGCATTTCCCGACCATTTAAACATTATTTATGACTTGTAAAGTACAGTGATGAGCCCTGGTAGTATCAGACTATTTCAAACAACTTTTCCCCGCATTTACTTATTCCTGAAAAAAGTGAAATGTTGTACTTTCACACACATGTGTCTTCGCTTCAACCTCAACAAACTCTCTCCTGTACCATCTGTATGAGGCACTATTTTCAGATACTTTTTGTTCATTTTCACCCCTTTTTCCCTGGTTCTCAAAAAAATGACTCAGACAAATTTAGACTCTGGAGGAATGTAAGGGGTGTTGACAGGGGACTCTACCCGCGTTATGAGGCACTATTTTTCGGATACTTTTTTACATTTTCTGCACAGCCTGCTATCTGGGTTCACGGATTCACTCTGCCTCTATTTACACCACTTTTCCCAACGTTTCAAACCCTTTTCCTGGGTAAAATTAGGTCTGTCACTTTGGGTAACCGCACCAGTCTCGTACGTCTCCCGAGAGTGGACGTCCATTGCCTCTAAATAGGGTTAGGATCTGGTGGCAGCGGGACCTCTGACTGAACAGGATTCAGAGTTGGCAGGACCCCCGGCGAGACAGGTGACGGCGGGACCCCCAACAGGACAGGGCACGGAGTTGGCAGGACTCTCAGCGGAATCCCCAACGAAACAGGACAAGGAGTTGGCAGGACCCCCGGCTAGACAGGTGACAGTGGAACCCCCAACGGACCAGGACATAGTGTTGGCAGGAACTCCGGCAGAACAGTAGTCGGCGGGACCCCCAACAGGACAGGACACAGAGTTGTTAGGACCCTCAGCGGAACCCCCAACAAAGCAGGACAAGGAGTTGGCAGGACCCCCGGCGAGACAGGTGACGGCGGGACCCCCAGCGGAACAGGACACAGAGTTGTCAGGACCCCCAGCATAACCCCCATCGGACCAGGACATTGGGTTGGCAGGACCCCCGGCAGAACAGTAGTCGGCGGGACCCCCAACGGGACAGGACACGGAGTTGTCAGGACCCTCAGCGGAACCCTCAACTAAACAGGACAAGGAGTTGGCAGGACCCCCAGCAAGACAGGTGATGACGGGACCCCCAATGGAACAGGACACATAGTTGGGACTTGAGAAGGTACTGGAGAAGGGAAATGAGAAGGGATTTGAGAAAGGACTTGAGAGGGGACTTGAGAGGGGACTAGAGAAGGGACTTGAGAGTGGACTTGAGAGGGGATTTGAGAAGGGACTAGAGAAGGGACTTGAGAAGGGACTAGAGAAGGGACTAGAGAAGGGATTTGAGAAGGGACTAGACAAGAGACTAGAGGAGGGACCATGCCTGCTGGGGCCTGAACCAGGGCCTGAACCATGGCTGCTGGGGCCGGGACCATTGCTGCTGGGGCTGGTACTGGAGCCGGAACCATGGCTGCTGGGGCCGGTACTGGAGCCGGAACCATGGCTGCTGGGGCCTGTACTGGAGCCCAAAGCATGGCTTCTGGGGCTCTGGCTTTTAGCCTGGACTTGCGACTCCTTCTCTTAGGAGCCTTTTGGAGGCTCCGTGGACCTCCAAAAGCCAGATGAGTACCCGAGAACAGATCCTGGACAGGAGCAGGAAATGGGGGAAGAAGCAGGGGCTACCTCAAGACAGAACACACCGAGATGGTGTATGGTATTAGGTTGGGAATTGGGAGGCAGGGGGCTAGCATGCCTGGGCTAGCAGGCCGGGAATCTCATGTCGGGAGGAAGTCCATAATCTAGTCCATATCTAGCCAGGTAAGAACTTCAATAAACATGGCAGTAGTTATAAGGATGCCGCTTTCGTCACATTAGTATGCATAAAAAGTGCCAGGTGGATACGCCCCCAATTATGCAAATGAGCTAAGTCCGGCCTCCCATTGTTCGATATCCTTTGATGTGAGGGGGTGAGTTGTGAAAAGCCCCCCTGTGGAGTGCCTTTGTTGTCTAATTCTTTGATGTGTTGATTAAGGCAGTCTCTTTGAAGTTATGTTGTCTGGCCCCTGCCCCCTCAAACCCTTTTGTAGTCTAGGTCTGTGATGTGAGTTGTTATAACAGGTAGGTGTGAAAAGCCCCCCTGTGTAGTGCCTTTGTTGTCTAATTCTTTGATGTGTTGATTACGGTAGTCTCTTTGAAGTTATGCTGTCTGGTCCCTGTCCCCTCAGGGTTGTCTAATCTAATTATCCTTTGATGTTTTGCCCTTTGATGTGAGGTGTTATAACAGGCAGGTGTGATTTCACACTGGTGTGTTATAAGCCTTTGATGTTAATCTAGGTGTCTCTTTGAAGTTATGCGTGAGACGGTCTAGCCCCCCGCCCCCTCCCAGCCCAGGCCTCTCCCTCCTTTCTCCAACCCCTTCCTTTTTTGCTATGAGGCTAGCAGATAGTGGGGGGTGGAATTAGGTGAAAATAGAAATATGCAGACTATTTAAAAACACAGTAATTTCCACTTACCAAGTCACCTTTCAAAAAGGAAAAATTACCAAGAGACGCCTGTGACAACTTACCGCCATCCGTTCGGAGCGCCAGTCAAGAAACGAATGCCGCAGCTGTGCGGGGGTCAGACGCCTACAGCCAGAGATTTGTGCACAAACTTATCTCGTGCCCTCCTTTGGTCATGGGCGCGCGTTCATGTGTGCTGGAGGAGGGGCTCTGTGAGGAAGTGGCAGATTTTCCCCCTGGTTGTGTACTTTTCAAATACGTAAAGAGGGAAATAATAAAACAATTTAAAAAACATGATCTTTGTCTATTTTTTAATAATTACTTTACACAACTATAAGGAAACCCCCTATGAAGTTATATGAGGATGTATGGGTGTAATATTAGAATTTGCTGTATGCAACAAAAAAGGTTTGACTGGTGAAGACTCTCACTTTTACAGAGGGCTCCTCATGTTTCTTTTTTAAGTTTTTGTGAAACTGTTAACTACAAGGAAGTATATGTTTGCAAAGAGGGTATTCATATTCATTTAAAAAGATCTTATTTAGGTTTTTAAGGCGAGACACGGCAGGCAAAAACATAGTTTTTCAAGTCCTGGTCAATTTTGAGATGTTGTGCTATTTTGATTCTATAACATGTTTTCTTTCAGGCTTTTGTAAGGAAAACGTACAAAATACACATTTAAGTGTTTATTTTACTATAGTTTGTCTATTTGCGTCAGTAGATTTCTCCTAAATTCACCAAAAGTTAGCTTTCTAACGTAACATAAAGTACCACGACCGCTGTGTGCACCATGTCAACAGAGATATCGTTGGAAAGCTCCGTCTCTCCTGCACAATCTCATCGGATCCAAATATGGTCATTTTCTTTGTATCAGCAACCAATCGTGAAAGCACAAAGGGGTCTTAAACCAATAAACAAAATCTCATTGGCTGGTGTCAATTTCTGACAACGTGATTCGTTCAGAAGCGTCACGTGGTGTGCTAAAACACTTCCTGGTTAGCTTTCTGCTAGAAATTGAAATCTCAAAATGGCAAAAGACCGCCGAAAAAAAACGTTCACAGAGAAGACGACAACAATTGTCACTTGCACGAAGCAAGATATACAAAAAACAAATTACCCCGAACATGAAATACCTTCACGGAGTGCGTCGAGGCGCGAGCTGTCATCCAGAGAACAGGAGGGTTTAGCTAGCGCCTACTGCAATCTTTAAAGGTCGTTTTCTCAAAATGAGTTTTTTCTCCTACTCTGAGTTCGAAATTTCAACTTCAGTAGCACGTACATACACGAAACCTTCCAGTTATATTCCTATCAATATTATGAAGGCTTTTACAGAAGGGTTTGTTCATATATCATTCATAGCCTGAATTATACAACATTGTAGACCTAAAAACATGGCGAAAATTGATATTTTAGGGCTGTTGACAGTATTTTCTGATTTATGGAGCGATAAAAAGAGATATCCAAAATCCCTTCTGTAAAAGCCTTAGATAATAATATGACTACAAAATGAAACAAAAATTTTGAACCTGGCTTTATCCAAAGTTCAGATTTCGATTCCTGAAATGTGTTAAAATATGTGCATATTTAATTAGATAATGGATAATTTGCATATTTAAACATGCTATTTCAGAAAACTTGTAATACAAGAGACAATTGCCTTATTGTAAGTAATTAACTGGAGACATTTCTAGCTGATACCTTTAAGTTAAAAAAATTACCCTATTCACCTGGGGTGTCTCGCCTTAATAGTGATACCTAAGGATATTCTCTTTAGTTGTATGGATTGTGAACTAATGTGTAATTACTTTATTAACTATAAGAAAGTCTCTCTGAAGAGGGAAATAATCATTTAAAATATACTATTGCCCTCATGATCTTGATCTTTTTTATAATTACTTTACACAACTATAAGGAAGCCCAATATGAAGTTATGTGAGGGTGTATAGGGGTAATAATATAATTTTGCTGTATGCAACAAAAAAAAACTGGTGAAAAAGATTCTCACTTTTACAGAGGGCTCCGCCTCCCACTCAACATAACAAGTCCCGCCCTCCTCACCAGATCATTTAAAAGTAAGGAGGTGGAAATAGATGAAAAAAAAGATACGCTCAAACTAAATAACAAGACAGTCATTTCCACTCACCAAGTCACCTTTCAAAAAAGAAAAATGGCCAAGAGACGCCTCGACATGGGTTTAATCTGCGAGACGCCTGTGACAACATACAGCCATCCGTCCGGAGCACCAATCAAGAAACGAATACAGCATCTGTGCCGGGTTTAGACGCCTCCAGCCGAAGAACTTCATGAAGAATGGACTCTGAAAAATGGCAATGTTTGGGGTTATGTATTCAACTATATGGCGAATGAACTGCATTTCTACAATCTGAATAATGGAGAAACGTATGGACCCCGTAGTGTTAAAGCGACACTGACCTCAACAGATTGGGCTGTGTTAACTCTGGTGTCTTCCAGAGAGCTCCACGCAACCACTGTATCGGAAGAAGTAGTGCATCAAGAAACCATAGTGGAACCAGCGATGTACAAGATATTTACAAAGAAAATCAAAGAAACGCAGACAGCATGCAAGATCAAAGAAGAGTTTTCACCACTGCCCCTCAATGTGAAGGAAGAAGAAGAAGGAGATATCCCCCCGCCGCCAGAAGTGAGAAGAGTCCTGACAAGCACCGTCTGGGAAACTAAAAGCAGACCATCGGGGCGGGGGTATTACAGCGCAAGCTGTTTGGTGACGCTGGGGAAGGACCCCTCTGATGATTTTGTTTTGGAGTATTTCAACTCTACATGCGGGCAGGGCCGCCTTAATGCACGGGCTGACCTGGGCTGAAGCCCAGGGGCCTACGGAGATTGGGGGCCTATCATGAGCCAATACAAAAAATAAAAAAATCACAAGATAAATACATTTTTGAAGCTTGTAAAGGGAAGAAGACAGCTCTCCCTCTCGCCACTCTGCTGTTCTGCTGTTCCCCTCCCTCCGCTGAAATTATGAATGTAAGGCGTATAGTAATCATAGATAATACGGCAGGGTCCGTTACAGTTTGTTTTCATCTGATCTCAATTAAACAAAGTCTTGGCTTTCAGAATATTAAACTTGTTTCAGCAAATTCAGATGATAAATACAACTTTGAAGCTTGTAACGGCATGATTACAAGCGAAAAATAAATAAATACACACAAACACACACACGTACACACACACACACACACACACACTCGCTTCCCCCAGACCAGTAATCCAAACGAAAATATCTTCCCTCCATACTATTTTGATCATTTGCTCCGCTAATCAATCAGATCGATGGATTCCAGAGATTTTTCTCAAAAATGATGACCAGAACAGTCAGTGGGCACCACTTAACAGTCAATCAGAATGAGAATATGTTTCACATGTGACTTATTCAAATTGCGAGTGATTGAGTGACAGATGAAGGTTCTTTAGGAGAAAATGTCGGAGAAGAAAAAGTTTGAGAGTGGCGCTCGGAAAAGGAAATTGTTGAGGGAAAAGGAGTTTCGAGACAAGCAGCTATTACCAAAAATGCCGAAGCTTACAGGTTATTTTAAACCTGTATGCCAGGATGAGGAAGAAGGACAGATGAGTTCTGTACCGAGCGGCAGCGGTGCCGGCTGCGGGGCCTCGGAGCCAAGTAGGCCGTCTGGTTCTGATAGCGATGGAGTAGCGGGAGAGGAAAAACAGACAGGAGGGACATTATCTGTTGGAGGAGATGGAGAGGACGACAAGGACTTGCTACGTGGAGGGGAGCCAACGGAAACCGGACAAATACATGAGGGAGGCCCGATACGTCACTCATATGGAGGAGAGGACCAGGCGCGCGTAGAGCAGAGTGGAGAAGTGCAATCACAGAGCCTGCCGGCTATAAATGACTTTGATTTGTTGTTTAAATAGGGGGCCTACAATCAGCCCCAGAGCCTGATGGCAGGTTAAGGCGGGCTTGCATGCAGGGTTTTTCAGACATCCTTGCGGGTGCCTCTGACTGCTTGGCTGAAAATGATTGATGGAAAAGCTACAAAGCTTAAAGAACTTTTTAAACAGAGTCAGACATCAATGGACATTATACTGGTGAAAAAGACTCTCACTTTTGCAGAGGACTCCGCCTCCCACTCAACATAACAAGTCACACCCTCCTCACCAGATCATTTAAAACTAAGGACCCCTCAAAGAAAAGCATTGTATTTTCTAACTATGTAAAAGGTCTTACGAAAATGTGTTATCTCTGTATCAAGATGATGTGTAGGAAAACAAAAATATAATACAAATGGTTTAGGGGGTAAAATGTAACCATCTTGGACTTAATATTCTAACAACATACTTTATCTGAATACATTTTCTTTTAAACGCACTTTTTTGAAATTATTTATTTATTATTTCAGTGGAACAATCCAGTTTTTTGTTAACATCAAATACTTTTTTCTCTTTTCTTGTGTTACTAAGATACCTTTAGACACACTTGGGCGTATGCAACACTTAACAACTGGTAGAATATGAAGTGCTTTGTAAGGAATTTGGTTTTATTTTAATGGCAGTTTTTTTTTTTGTAAAAACACTTGTTCAGTTAAACAAGGTTTTTTCTTTTTCTGATAACCTTTCATATTTTAGTTATTTTCTGCTTACAACATACTTTAAGATACACCTTGATGTACGCAACACTTAACAAAAGGGTATAATATGAAGTACTTGGTAAGGAATGGGGTTTTCTTTAAGGGGTGCAGAACTCTAGAACCGGGTAAAATATTAATTAATTTGTAATGAATTGAGTTTTCTTTCTTTTGATTTTCAACATACTATTTGTACACAATGACTTTTCCATATTTCTGACAAACTATACTTTTTTGACTTTTTCCGTAAAATCTTGACAAAACTATTACTTATTCTTAAATTTGACCTATTACTGCTTGGTTGGAAATGATAGATGAAAAAGCTACAACGCTTAAAGAACTTTTTTAAAAACTCTCAATTCTATAAATGACTCCCCCCATTCAATGCAATAAGTCCCACCATACACTCAGCAAATCATCTAAAACGAAGGACCCCACTAAGACGACCGTTGTAAACTAGCCATGGATCTGAGAAAAACCAAGACTCCCCCTGCGAGTTGCAGCCAGGAACAGACTCCTGGACTACCATCATCACCACCATTTTGGACACCCGAATCCTGCAATACTACTCAGAGTACTTCATGGTAGTGGTCAGCTTTTATACACAAAGTGTATCTTTCAGTAACTTTCTCAGAGAATTTAAGCATACATCTGTCAAATGTTCAAAACAGCCTTGTTTCACTGAAATGGCGTCAAAATCACAAACTGGTTGAAACTATACAGTGAATTGGAGAAATTACAGCACAGAGTGTTCTACTACGACACAGATAGTATACTCTATGTGACAAGACAGGGGCAGTCTCCAGTACCTTCATGGTAGTGGTCAGCTTTTATACACAAAAGTGTATCTTTCAGTAACTTTCTCAGAGAATTTAAGCATAAATCTGTCAAATGTTCAAAACAGCCTTCAGTGAAATAGCCTCAAAATGACAAACTGCCATTAAGAGTCAGATTCTTAACGAAATCTACTAACACAACGCACTTCATTATCTACTTTTCAGCTTTTATACACAAAAGTGTATCTTTCTAGGTCATCACACGTTTTGGCGTATCCTTCGGTGTAATGACAACCGATACTACAATCGAGATCCTCCAACAGTCTTTTAATATATGTTCTGGCACTGTCGCCAATTAGGGCAATTCCACAGTATCGCAAAAGACCACTTAGGAAAAAAACGGCTGTTTGACATCATGGAGGAATGCGTCCGCTACATGAGTGCTTTGGCTCGGATACAATTGTTGCCTGGAAGACCCCAATCATGGTTCTGAACAAAGTTAAAGTGCCTCTGGAGGAATACAAGGGGAGTTGTCACGGAATTATGAGACACTATTTTCGGATACATTTTATCCATTTTCACCCTTTTCTATGGTTCTTCCAAAGTTAACTTAAACTTTTTCTTCCTCTGGAGGAATGCAAGGGGAGTTGTCAGGGGACTTTACCCGCATATGAGGCACTATTTTCGGATACATTTAATCCATTTTCACCCTTTTCTATGGTTCTTCCAAAAGTTAACTTAAACTTTTTCTGCCTCTGGAGGAATGCAAGGGAAGTTATCAGGGGACTTTACCCGCATATGAGGCACTATTTTCGGATACATTTCATCCATTTTCACCCTTTTCTATGGTTCTTCCAAAAGTTAACTTAAACTTTTTCTGCCTCTGGAGGAATGCAAGGGGAGTTGTCAGGGGACTTTACCCGCCTTATGGAACACTATTTTCGGATACATTTTGCCCGTTTTCATGGTTCTCCCAAAGGTGAACTCAGACTTTTTCTTGATTTCTCACTGATTAAATGGCAAACGCGACCCGCCATCGGAGAGCCTCCGCCGGCCCGGCCTCGTGCCGGTGCTTTGGCGGTCGGTTCCTCCGAACTGCGGGTTATTCTCCTGTGAACGCACTGATCGAATGGCAAACGCGACCAGCCATCGGAGGGCCTTCTCCCCCGGTCCACGTACCGGTGCTTTGGCTGTCGGTTCCTCCGAACTGCGGGTTTGACTCTAATGGCCGGGAGGGTGTGCGGTGTGGGGGTAACCCTGCATGTCTCTTCCCTCTCGGGCCGCCCGATATGAAGCGTGACCAAGACGTACCGTCTGACTCAGGGGTCCTACCACGGGTCCCGCAGCGGGATGGAGGTTCCGGGCTGGAACCTCCCCACATCCGCCGCGGTGCACCCGGCAAACACTGTCGTTTCTCGAACCCTCCACTGTTGCATAGCGGCCTTTGTCGGCTGCGGCATTCAGCAATTGGCCTTGCTCCGGGCACCGGTTCCCCCGGGGACCAGTGTTCGGTGGCTTCACATGATATAGGGTCGACCCTACTTCATCACAGGCTACCTGTTTGATCCTGCGTAACAACCATATATGCTTGTCTGCAAAGAGTGAACTGCCTGATCCTGCCCTGGTGTTTCTCTACGGCTAGTGTCCAGCCGTCAGCTGTGCTATCAGCAAATTTGACCCGCCATCGGAGGGCCTCCTCCCCGGGTCCACATGCCGGTGCTTGGCGGTCGGAATAATAATATTTGACAGGGCTCAGGGGTCTGCACTTCGAAGCTCCTGGAGCGGACAAAGATATGTGTATTTGCCTGAATGATGGAAATAAACAAAAAAATGCTATTTTACAGGACATGACAAATATAGATGTATTTTCACAGCTTTTTGGAAATACACCAAATGTGATTTTGCAGGGCAACACGCAGCTCATTTTACCCACGTGATGTGGTGCAGCACATTACGGAGCTAATTTAACGACATGGCATACCAGGGGCACTAAGGTGCACTAAGGTCTTACCCGGATGTCCTTATGTGTTTAGTCAGAGTGAGAGTGCTTGAGTTTGGGTACACATCTTTGCCAGGCGCACCCACCCGTGGAAAGACAAAATATGACAAAACAGTTCAAGTGTGAACCTCCAGCACATGGGGGGTGGTGCCGTGAAGAAGGCCGAATATTGATGCTGGTGTGCGGACAGTAAAGCACCACAAAATCCACCACCTTTAAGTGTTACCAGGGCCATGAGAACATCCTCCACAGGAGGGTAGGTGGTGCTCTGAATAAGGCAGAATATTGATGCTGGTGTGCGGACAGTAAAGCACCACAAAATCCACCACCTTTAAGTGTTACCAGGGCCATGAGAACATCCTCCACAGGAGGGTGGGTGGTGCTCTGAATAAGGCCGAATATTGATGCTGGTGGGCGGACAGTAAAGCACCACAAAATCCACCTTCTTTAAGTGTTACCAGGGGCATGAGAACATCCTCCACAGGAGGGTGAGTGGGGCTGTGAATAAGGATGAATATGGATGCTAGTGGACGGACAATAAAGCACCGCAAACTCCACCCCCCCTTTAAGGTTACCAGGGGCACGAGGTTCTTGAGGGTGTGATCATCTGGGTTTAGTCCGTGGGGGAGTGCTTAAGTTCGGGGGCCCGGGGTCTCGCGGTGTGCAAGGTTATGGAAGTGTGCATGTCAGGGAGAGATGCTGGAGCTGCTTCGTCCGTCGTTTGGGGCTCTGTGAGCGGGTACAAATAGGTGGTTTTCCCGGTCTATTTCATGGATGTCTCACATAGCCTGTTTGCTCATGTAAGGGAGAGATGCTGGAGCTGATTAGTCCATCGTTTGGGGCTCTGTGAGGGGCTACAAATAGGTGATTTTCCCGGTCTATTTCATGATTTTCGAAATTCTCGAAAAAACGACTGAGTGCCAACGGAGGAGGGGCTCAAAATAGCTCAAGTCTTCGGCGCTTCCGGCGGAAGCCCCGGACACATTTTCACATTTTCACACCCGTTTCAATTTACAACGGAGAAGGGATTCGAGACCTCCCTTCCTCCGTCAAATACATCTATTCATGTTTTCCAAGCTACCATCTGCCCGAAATCGGAAACCCGGTTTTTGAGAGCACTTAGAAAAAAAACGGCTGTTTGACATCATGGAGGAATGCGTCCGCTACATGAGTGCTTTGGCTCGGATACAATTGTTGCCTGGAGGACCCCAATCATGTTCTTACAAAACTTTATGTTTTTTAACTGGTCTCTGGAGGAATGCAAGGAGAGTTTGAGGGGATTCTACCTGTATTATGATGCACTATTTTCGGATACATTTGGCCCGGTTGCATGGTTCTCCAAAAAGGTTAACATGCTTTTTCTGCCTCTGGAGGAATTCAAGGGGAGTTTGAGGGGACTCTACCTGCATTATGATGCACCATTGTCGGATACATTTGGCCCGGTTTCATGGTTCTTCCAAAAGTGACATTGTACTTTTCCTGACTGTGGAGGAATGTGAGGCGAGTTGTCAGGGGACTCTATCCGCCTTAAGAGACACTATTTTCGGATACATTTTATTCATTTTCACCCTTTTCTCTGGTTCTCCCAAAAGATAACTTAGAGACTTTTTCTGCCTCTGGAGGAATGCATGGTTAGTTGTCAGGGGACTGTACCTGCATTATGACGCAGTATTTTCGGATACATTTGGCCGGTTTTCATGGTTCTACAAAAATATAACATAGTATTTCCAGACTCTGGAGGAAAGAAAGGGAAGTTTGATGGGACTCTACCCGCATTATGATGCACTATTTTGAGATACATTTGGCCGGTTTTCATGGAGTATTTCCCTTCCTCTGGAGAGGCCGAGAGATGACAGGGTTCTCTGCCCGCCTAACGAGTGCCTAAATGGGACACCTTTCGCACGATGATGCAAATGTAAAAAACAATGTTTTGAATATAACCTGGAGAGATTTGACATGGGGTCTTTCTAGTTCGCTGAGTGCAACTTTCTTGAGTCTTTTCACGTTTCCTTCTTTGTCGCCCCCGGTTCTATACATTCTACTGGGTACACTTCCCGGTACCAAAATGCTCATGCATACAGATAGGATGTTGATGTGTTGTCCGATCTGTAAGAGTTCCTATCGCGCCCTGAGCAAGCACCTGCCGAGGAACCATAGTGTGCGTAATTTAGTTGAAAGAAAAATTCTGCTGTTCTTGGCCAATGGACGTACAAACATTAGGCTCCATCCCTGCATCATTGCAGGATGCAAGTATACCGGGACAAGGCTGGACCGGCACTTGTACCGAGACCATGTCGAGCTGTCCCGGGAGGAGCTATATGTGGTCGTAAATAAACTAAAAATGACAGTGGCAACGAAGGACCTTCGAGCACTCCGACTGACAAACCCCACAGTAGCGATGATTACGACTTGGGATGTGGACACTGAGGGTGATGAGGTCCTTTCACAACCTCCACCCTTGTCCCCAGTGATTGAATGTGACAACCCGGACTGTAAGGAATGGAGGATGGAGGCAAACACAATGAGGGCTCAGAGGGACAGATATGCTGCTGAGGTGAAATCCCTGCGCTGCAAGCTGCAGCAGAGGATAAAACATAAGCGACAGAGGAGGGACCAGAGGGCCGATAACATGCATGGGTTCGATGAAGAGTATGGGGAGGAACAAGAGCGGGTGTTTCTAAGGAAACAACCCCGAACAGAGGCAACACCAACGAGGCAGTCCAAGTCCAAAGGTCCCTCCTTCAGCAAGTCCCCCATTCCCTCGTGCAGCTATTCCCCCATTCCCTCGTGCAGCAAGTCCCCCATTGCCTCTAGCGAGGCCTCATCTTCCTCCCCTCCCATAAATTCCCCCTGGTTCTGCGGCAGGGGCCGGGGGAATATAATGCGGGATATAACATTCCCACGCATCATGGGTAAGTGTGTTAGATGTGTCACAAATGCAGTTTCTGTAACACACAATGTGTTGTCATTAAAGTACTGTGTTATGTTTCACAGAGGACTATCTGCAAGGCTACCGGGAGCATTATGAGGGCATCGACCCAACAGTGAGGCTCCAAGAAAACGCAGTCTCCAAAATAAGCAGAGTGAAATCGTTCCTAAGCTTCATGACACACAGTTTCAAACGCCTGTCTGACTGGCTCTTTCTGAGGGATCTGAAGAGGATACGTGGGTGAGTAACATCAAAAAACTGTCCATGATGTCAGCATCATTGTGTGTGTTCTCCACATTGATGCAATACGATGTACTGATGCGTTTTCCTTTGCCAACAGCTGGTCCCGGAGCCTGATAAAGTCCAGCCTACAGGTCACGACCTCTGACTTCTATATCAAAAATATATCACACTTTCTAAAATACATGGCAGCCACACCATGCAAGTGGAGCAGGCTCAACCAAAACGATGATGATTGTAATCCAACGGGAACTTGCTGCCATCCTGAAGTCCCTGAGGAAGAAGGTGATTATCCACCAGATGCAGGTGAAGCGGGACAAGATGGAAGGTCTGCCGAGCCATAAAGACATCATGGCATGTTTGACTGTGGCCAAAACTTGCATCCCTCAGCTCCTGAACGTGATGGCCAGCAATCCGACTACCGCAACCCGGCTCTTGCTCTATGGGTACATGACCCTCCATTGGAGCTGCATTTATGGCCACCGTCCGGGGGTCTACTCCAACATGACCAACGCCGAGGTCCGAAAGGCGGAGACAACTGGCACTGACTTTGGCTACCTCATCCACGTGAGTGTTATTACAAAATGTGTTTATTCTGGCAGTGATAAACATGTTGTGCATGATTGATACTTGTATTGACGCTCTCTACCTCTGTCATAGCAGGTAAGCAACCACAAGACGGCCAACGCGTTTGGTGAAGCGCAGCGGTACCTCACCATAGAATAATTCGGATGGATGAAGAGGTGGCTGGAAATCAAGAGGACGCTGACCTGCACCCAGAACCGCTACTTCCTATACACAGCGGGGAAGAACCCGTCGAGGAACCTTTCCTACTTCCTGAGGTTGGCATGGGCTGATGTGGGACTAAAAGGTCCCATTAACTTCACCAACCTCCGCACAGTCCACGCAGATAATGCGAAGAGTTTTCAGGACATAGGCAATCGCCAAAGAGTGAGTGATTTCATGTGTCACAACACTGCAACTGCAGACACATTTTATGCCAAGAATCCTTCTTTGAAGGAGGCTGCGGACATACGGCTGCTCTTCACAGAGTCACTGCAAGCAGCGGCAGCAGCATCATCGGGGAGTGAAGACAATTTGGGGGACATTGACAGTGACAGCTCTGGAGAGGAGCATAGCCCCACTCCCTACCAAGACTCCCCCGATGCCGAGACGTCAGATGAAGAATTCGATTTAAACTTCAACGCTTGGAGAGCGGCGAACAGGGAACAGTCAATGGCCGAACACAGTCCCTCAAACATGGGTGAAGAGAGGGTGCCAGACTCTGCACCAACTTCACCCGATACGGACAATGTTACCAGTGCACAAGCCAATGACCAACTTGTAAATATGGAATGTGTTGTTGTACTCAGTCCCCTTGTGCTGTATGAGTGAATAATGTTAACATGTTATAAAGTGACAATGTCAATGTATATAATTCTGTAAATAAAGTTTATTTAAATTACTTACTTGGTCCTATTTTTTAAAAACTATTACACCCTAGTTGAGTTGGTACTCGATAAATGGAGTGAACAAGTGGCAATAGTGAGCTGTGTGAGAGGGAAGGTAAAGCAATATGCTGAAAATATGGGTGTTTTCCCCTTTAAGATCCCCAGGGGCACGAGGTTCTGGTGGTGTGCATGGAGGGGTTCAGTCCGAGTGAGGAGTGCTCAAGTGTTGGAGGATGTGTAAGGCAGAGGAGGGTAAAAAAAAAGTTAAAGTGTGAACCTCCAGCAGGGCAGGTGAAGAAGACCGAATATTGATGATGGTGGGCGGGCGGGCGGTTGAGCACCGCAAAATCCACCCCCTTTATGTATTACCAGGGGCATGATAACATCCTCCACAGGAGGGTGAGTGGGGCTGTGAATAAGGACGAATATGGATGCCGATGGGCAGACGTTAAAGCACCGCAAACTCCACTCCCCCTTTAAGGTTCCCAGGGGCACAAGGTTCTTGAGGGTGTGATCATCTGGGTTTAGTCCGTGGGGGAGTGCTTAAGTTCGGGGGGCCGGGGACCCAAGGTGCGCGAGGTTATGGAAGTGTGCATGTCAGGGAGAGATGCTGGAGCTGCTTCGTCCGTGGTTTGGGGCTCTTTGAGCGGGTACAAATAGGTGGTTTTCCCGGTGTATTTCATGGATGTCTGACATAGCCTGTTTGCCCATGTCAGGGAGAGATGCTGGAGCACTTTACCCGCCTTGTAAACCCTTCTTCCTGGGTAAAACAATCAATGTATTTCCGCCTGCTTTCCATCAGCACCTGACAGCCTGTTTGCTCATATCAGGGAGAGATGCTGGAGCTGCTTCGTCCGTGGTTTGGGGCTCTTTGAGCCGGTACAAATAGGTGGTTTTCCCGGTGTATTTCATGGATGTCTGACATAGCCTGTTTGCCCATGTCAGGGAGAGATGCTGGAGCACTTTACCCGCCTTGTAAACCCTTCTTCCTGGGTAAAACAATCAATGTATTTCCGCCTGCTTTCCATCAGCACCTGACAGCCTGTTTGCTCATATCAGGGAGAGATGCTGGAGCTGCTTCGTCCGTGGATTGGGGCTCTTTGAGCGGGTACAAATAGGTGGTTTTCCCGGTGTATTTCATGGATGTCTGACATAGCCTGTGATAGCCTCTATTTACAATACTTTTCCCCCCCTTTCAAACACGTATTCCTGGGTTGAAAAGTCAGGTGCTGCACCACCACCTGTGCTCTGGGTCTATATTCACAACCCTTTTCCCCACATTTCAAACAGTTTTCCGCACGTTTTAAACACTTATTTGCAATGTCTATTTCATGGACACCAATCTATGTATTAATGTCCGTGATATGGACATGTTATTCTGTACACACCACGGACAATGATGTCCACTCAGTGGACATTACGCACATTTTATATCTCTGCGGGGAAAGCTCGTCAGTCTCCGGTTCTTTTTCCACGTGGAAGGCCCCTGCACTGGCTATCTATGTAGCACCCCAGCTTATTTTTATTTTGCTCTGGGGCCGAACTGCATGCCTGTACACTTGGAGTACCGCGACCAGTAGTTAATGTCCACACAGTGGACACACATGTCCCTAAGGTATGTAAGGTTATCAGAAAAAGAAAAAACCTTGTTTAACTGAACAAGTGTTTTTACAAAAAAAAAACCTGCCATTAAAAGAAAACCAAATTCCTTACAAATCACTTAATATTCTACCAGATGTTAAGTGTTGCATACGCCCAAGTGTGTCTAAAAGTATCTTAGTAACACAAGAAAAGAGAAAAAAGCATTGATGTTAACAAAAAACTGGATTGTTCTACTGAAATAATAAATAAATAATTTCAAAAAAGTGCGTTTAAAAGAATATGTATTCAGATAAAGTATTTTGTTAGAATATTAAGTCCAAGATGGTTACATTTTACCCCCTAAACCATTTGTATTATATTTTTGTTTTCCTAATAGAGACAGAGTCACCTGAATTAATTTTGTCTCCATACCTTTTTTATTTTTTACATTTTGTAACAATCTTTAAACATTTGTGGAGAACAAACACTGTAGTTAAAATGAGTGTCTTTATGACGTCTCTCACACCGTTGGTATTTTTCACAAAATTAATTTTTAAACACATCATCTTGATACAGAGATAAGACATTTTCGTAAGACCTTTTACATAGTTAGAACACACAATGCTTTTCTTTGAGGGGTCCTTAGTTTTAAGTGATCTGGTGAGGAGGGTGTGACTTGTTATGTTGAGTGGGAGGCGGAGTCCTCTGCAAAAGTGAGAGTCTTTTTCACCAGTATAATGTCCATCGATGTCTGACTCTGTTTAAAAAGTTCTTTAAGCTTTGTAGCTTTTCCATCAATCATTTTTAGCCAAGCAGTCAGAGGCACCCGCAAGGATTTCTGAAAAACCCCGCATGTAGAGTTGAAATACTCCAAAACAAAATCATCAGAGGGGTCCTTCCCCAGCGTCACCAAACGGCTTGCGCGGTAATACCACCGCCCCGATGGTCCACTTTTAGTTTCCCAGAATATCCTTAGGTATCACTATTAAAAACCTAAATAAGATCTTTTTAAATAAATATGAATACCCTCTTTGCAAACATATACTTCCTTGTAGTTAACAGTTTCACAAAAACTTAAAAAAGAAACATGAAGAGCCCTCTGTAAAAGTGAGAGTCTTCACCTGTCAAACCTTTTTTGTTGCATACAGCAAATTCTAATATTACACCCATACATCCTCATATAACTTCATAGGGGGTTTCCTTATAGTTGTGTAAAGTAATTATAAAAAAAAAGACAAAGATCATGTTTTTTAAATTGTTTTATTATTTCCCTCTTTACGTATTTGAAAAGTACACAACCAGGGGGAACATCTTCCACTTCCTCACAGAGCCCCTCCTCCAGCACACATGAACGCACGCACATGACCAAAATAGGGCACGAGATAAGTTTGTGCACAGATCTCTGGCTGTAGGCGCACAGCTGCAGCATTTGTTTCTTGACTGGCGCTCCGAAGGGATGGCGGTAAGTTGTCACAGGCGTCTCTTGGTCATTTTACTTTTTTGAAAGATGACTTGGTAAGTGGAAATTACTGTGTTTTTAAATAGTCTGCATATTTCTATTTTCACCTAATTCCACCCCCCACTATCTGCTAGCCTCATAGCAAAAAAGGAAGGGGTTGGAGAAAGGGGGGAGAGGCCTGGGCTGGGAGGGGGCGGGGGGCTAGACCGTCTCAGGCATAACTTCAAAGAGACACCTAGATTAACATCAAAGGCTTATAACACAACATTGTGAAATCACACCTGCCTGTTATAACACCTCACATCAAAGGGCAAAACATCAAAGGCTAATTAGATTAGACAACCCTGAGGGGACAGGGACCAGACAGCATAACTTCAAAGAGACTGCCGTAATCAACACATCAAAGAATTAGACAACAAAGGCACTACACAGGGGGGCTTTTCACACCTACCTGTTATAACAACTCACATCAAAGGCTTAGACTACAAAGGGGTTTGAGGGGGCAGGGGCCAGACAACATAACTTCAAAGAGACTGCCTTAATAAACACATCAAAGAATTAGACAACAAAGGGGTGTGAGGGGACAGGGGCCAGACAACATAACTTCAAAGAGACTGCCTTAATCAACACATCAAAGAATTAGACAACAAAGTCACTCCACAGGGGGGCTTTTCACACCTACCCATTATAACACCTCAACCCCTCGCATCAAAGGATCTCGAACAATGGGAGGCGGGACTTAGCTCATTTGCATAATTGGGGGCGTGTCCACCTGTCACTTTGTATGCATACTAATGTGACGAAAGCGGTATCCTTATAACTCATGGCTTCTCTGTTGCCATCTGTTGCGCCTCTGCCAGAGCAGCCTCTTTCTGCTGAACACTGGACGCTCCCCTCCACCTACCATAGCAGAAAGCCAATGAATAATAGGTAGCCAAGAAGTAAAACTATGTAACTCCACCTCAAATGGATCATCTGCTGGATTCATTTTTGGTGAGATCCTTCTGTCAAGGTAGAGCGAAGCAGGCAGGACTCAAATGCAGATTTCACAGAAAATACCTTCATTTCAAGATTAAATAGTAACAAACAGAACTCTTCTCCGTGAACACAGTCAAAGACAAACAAGGATCTCACAAAGACTAACAGGAAAAAACTAAGCTAAATGCACACAGGACTAATCAAAGAAACAAGAGACAGGTGAGGAGGGAGGAGAAAACACAGGGGCACAAGGTGAACACAATCAGGAAATCAAAGACAGATCTAGACAAGACAAAACACAACACAGACAGATCGTGACATTAACATTTCCAAAAAAATATGAAATACTGCATAATCGTAAGAAAAGCTGGCTGAATTGCTATAACATTATTGCCATAACATTATTGCCATTATTTTGAATATTCTTATTATTATATTTAAAATATAACCATTTTCAAAGATTGCATCTTTTGGGACACAGCATACCAACTGATACACAATGCTCAGCTGTGAATCAAGCATACGCACCATTATAACATGCACATTAGCTTTACAATATGATGTAGCTACCAGTAAGTGTTGGGTCTCAGTTTGTTTGGTCTAAAATACATCTGATGTTTCTGAATCATCTGAGTCTTAAAAGGCAACAATTAAAAATAAAATGCAATTGTTCAAATGGAATTTCATTAAGTACATTTTGTATCATCCTTTAATGTAAATTCTCAAAAGTAACCTGGAATTGTTCCAATCTTACCCCCAGTTTCCACTCGGTCCGTCTGCACCGCGATTTTGGTCCGCCATAACCCTCCGGACGCGTCCCAGAAGCGTTTCAGAAGCGTATATGTGGGGGATTGGCCTGGCCCGGATGCTCACCTTTCCACTTCCTGCGAGGGGGGGGCTGCCTGCCAGACCTTACGTTACGGCTGCGCCGCGGCAAAAATAGGATTCATCCTAATTTTAGAGAAGCGCTGTGCCGAGCCGCTTCTGGGACGCGTCTGAGATGTAACGCGTCGCGTGTGGTGGAATAGCACCCATTGACCAGAGTGGCCGCGATCCTTATGACCGTCGCGGCGCAGCCGTAACACGGCGCAGACGGACCCGGTGGAAACTGGAGGTAAGTAATAGACACTTAAAAACCTTTGAATACTATTGTTTGAAATTAATTTAATAATTACTCACATTATTAATAGTCACACGAGCAGTAGTCTTCACCTATGCAATTGTTTTTGTTGTGATTGGTTACACCAAATATTATGGGCCTTTATAGGGTCAGAATGTGGACTACAATTTGTCCTTACCGGAGATCCTGCCTGGCTGCTTATTTGTTCCTTATTTAGCCTGGTTTTTCCAGTTGTTTTGAATGTTCCCAAAAGTGTGATGGGAAGTAAAGAACTATATTAAGAGAGAGGTGTTTTGAAAGAAGAAGAGACTGTAACAGTGTAACAGAGAAACAAAGGAGTTTGGGAATACTGTAGATAAAGTGAGAGTTGTTGCATCTATCTTACCTCAGTGTGTGAAACTGGCGGACAATGAGCCTTTGGCCCTACAGTCGGGAGGGGATGTTGTGAATGGAGGGCTGTTCCCTCTGCATTTTGTGGCTTCTAAGCCGCAGAACAGCTACCACAGCAAACCCCAGCTCAAACCTAGTGGGTAAGTGTGAGGATACTGATGATATCTTATACAGGCCCCTGTTGATGCTTTTGGTTACAAATCAGACTCTAAAAAATTATTTGTCCTTGTTCAGGCCTGTTTTAGGTAAAACAACCTCTGTTAAAGGGCAACTTATGAAAACTATAAAGGTGCTGCTGAAAAGCCTTCACTGGTTCAGAGGATCAGCACAGCACAACAAACAGCGTTGTTCTGAAACAAGCAATAGTCACAAGAATCTCAGCCAAGATCTTTGCTTTAAAAAAAACAAAACCATAAAGCTAAAAAAGATGGGGAACAATGAGCAAATAACGCCCAAAACAAGATTATTTCTAATCATCCACCCACCTCCTTTTCTGAAAATCATATACTGATCCTAGAAAAACATAAAACATGTATGTTCTTCACCTATGCAATTGTTTTTGTTGTGATTGGTTACACCAAATATTATGGGCCTTTATAGGGTCAGAATGTGGACTACAATTTGTCCTTGCCGGAGATCCTGCCTGGCTGCTTATTTGTTCCTTATTTAGCCTGGTTTTTCCAGTTGTTTTGAATGTTCCCAAAAGTGTGATGGGAAGTAAAGAACTATATTAAGAGAGAGGTGTTTTGAAAGAAGAAGAGACTGTAACAGTGTAACAGAGAAACAAAGGAGTTTGGGAATACTGTAGATAAAGTGAGAGTTGTTGCATCTATCTTACCTCAGTGTGTGAAACTGGCGGACAATGAGCCTTTGGCCCTACAGTCGGGAGGGGATGTTGTGAATGGAGGGCTGTTCCCTCTGCATTTTGTGGCTTCTAAGCCGCAGAACAGCTACCACAGCAAACCCCAGCTCAAACCTAGTGGGTAAGTGTGAGGATACTGATGATATCTTATACAGGCCCCTGTTGATGCTTTTGGTTACAAATCAGACTCTAAAAAATTATTTGTCCTTGTTCAGGCCTGTTTTAGGTAAAACAACCTCTGTTAAAGGGCAACTTATGAAAACTATAAAGGTGCTGCTGAAAAGCCTTCACTGGTTCAGAGGATCAGCACAGCACAACAAACAGCGTTGTTCTGAAACAAGCAATAGTCACAAGAATCTCAGCCAAGATCTTTGCTTTAAAAAAAACAAAACCATAAAGCTAAAAAAGATGGGGAACAATGAGCAAATAACGCCCAAAACAAGATTATTTCTAATCATCCACCCACCTCCTTTTCTGAAAATCATATACTGATCCTAGAAAAACATAAAACATGTACAGTATATTGGCCACTTAAGGACATGTCTGGCTTGTCAGGGCAAGTTCTGCTGTGATGGCTTTAGATTATGGTATTTGGGCATCCATCCAAACAGCATGACTTTCTCAATGATGATTATTTGAAGAAAAGTTACATATAAAATATAGAATAAAATAAATACATCTTGTCAACGCAGGGCATGGGCATGCTCTCTCTCTAATAGCAAAGTGACGTATGGTAGAAGGAGGGAAGCCTCTGAAAAACGTTATAAACCAGTGAGAACATACAGTACAGTTTGCCCACTTGGCGACAGTTGATGATGGAAATGTCTCTTATTGCTCTGATACTGTCTATAGGTTTATGTGAGCTGAAGTCAGTTCTTGTTCTGAATATTTTTGGGGATGGTGTGAAACAAGCAGCTGGGCTTACAGGGGATAGGACTGCTGCTGTGCTTAGCACTAATGCTTCATCTGTGACATGTAAGCTACAAGGTACCACTCGTCAACCTGCATTCTCTATGGACGGTGACTATGTCATTGGGGGTGTTTTCTCCTTTCACTATTACATGCACACAGTGAAGAATAACTATACAACCATGCCCGAGCCACTAAGCTGCGCAGGGAGGTTAGTACAGGGAGATTTTGGCTAGAATGTGGGCATATACAGTATATTGATGTGTATATTGTGAATTTGTGTTGCCATGTACTGTGTTGTATGTACAAACTCTAAAAATAATAATCATTTATAAATCTTTTAGTTTCTTACATAATGTGGATTTATTTTTTCCATTTCATAAAAGGCAAAAGTTTAACTGATATATACATACTTAACCATTTGTTGAATGAAGATATGTGAAACTTATGATGTATTCGTCCATTGCATCAATTCATCAAAGTTATTGTGAATATTGGATATATAATCAAGTGTTTGGGTTTTTGACAGATGAAGTTCCCATAAAGCCTACAGAGATGCTATTCGTTATTATCCAGACCATATATTTGAATTTCAGTCATCTTGTAGTCTATCAAGTATTATTTTTAAATCTTAAAGTTTTAACATTAACAACGATGTCTTTGTGCAGCATCAACACCCGTGGACTGCGCTTCTCACGTGCAATGGTCTTCGCCATCGAGCAGATTAACAACAGCACGGAGCTGCTTCCGGGCATCAAGCTTGGTTATGAGATCTATGACTCATGTTCCTCGGTGTCTGTGGCGGTGCATGTTGCATTTCAGCTTTCAGGTGGACTGGACCCGGTGTTTAACACCGGCGACAAATGCTCAGAGTCTGGTATGGTGATGGGCGTCGTTGGTGAGTCTGGGTCCACGCGTTCCATCACTATGTCGCACATCATCGGGCCCTTCAACATACCTCAAGTAAATATTAAGAATCTATTGCAAACTGTGTTTGAGTCCATTACTTGTTTTGCCTCTGTCCCGTTAAATAACTGTTGTTTTCTTTAGGTGAGCTACTTTGCCACGTGTGCATGCCTGTCTGATAAGCAGCAGTACCCGAGTTTCTTCAGAACAATCCCGAGTGATCAATTCCAGGCTGACGCGCTGGCCAAGCTGGTAAAGCACTTTGGCTGGACATGGATAGGTGCTGTCCGGGCGGATACGGACTATGGCAACAATGGCATGGCGTCTTTCCTGCATGCAGCACGTAAAGAGGGGATCTGTGTGGAATACTCCGAGTCTTTCTATCGGACCCACCCACGTAGCCGGATCCAGAGAGTAGCTGACGTTATCCGCAGGTTTCAATATCACTGATTCTCCTTTAGTTCACTGTGCTGACACTGACCTTCTGCACAGAAAAACCAAAACAAGTTCGATGAGTGATGGAACATGTTTTTATTACAACAGGAAATGTGCCAATATATCTGTTTATCATCTCTCATGTTTTGTTTTTCTTCATGCTTATGACAATATTGTTATAAAAGACTATATTAGTCTTATATTATAACTATTGTTGTTATATGTCATTGAACGTCCCTCCAGGTCAACGGCTAAGGTTGTTGTGGCATTTATTTCCACTGCTGATATGAAGATTTTGCTGGAGGAGCTGTCACGCAAGCCTTCTCCACCTCGCCAGTGGATAGGTAGTGAGGCCTGGGTAACCGACCCAGACATGCTGAGGTTCAGCTTCTGTGCTGGAGCCATCGGATTTGGCATTGAAAAATCTGTCATCCCAGGTCTGAGGGACTTCCTGCTGGATCTCTCTCCCTCTAAAGTGGCTGACTCCCCATTGCTTACCCTGTTCTGGGAAGAAGCATTCAACTGCAGGCTGGTAAAAAGTGAGAAAGTTGTGCCAATTTTAAACACATGACACTCACGGTAGTGTCTTGATTGTGTTCGTTTTTTTTATTTTCTGTCAAAGTGTATCTCCCTGAATTGATCAGCCTGTTAAAGACCAAACCCCGGATTTTGACTGAAAGGGAAATCTAATATTTGTAATGAAATACATGAGGCGGACATAAGGTGCATCTCGGTGAATGGTCTCACAATGTGATGTTCTGATCATGTTTATTAACAATGCTGTCTAATATATTGTAAATAACATACATGTACATTATTCTACTTAGGCTATTATGCATTGATTCTAGACTGTTTATTTGTTTAGATGAAAGCTATTTATTCCTCAATGCACAACAATTTAGGGAAAGTCTCCCTTCAAAAATGGTCATAAAATAAATGCGGAAAAAAAATCATGCTCTATAATATGTTTATCCAAAACATATAGTACAGAGTTCAAATATATGTAAAAAATATATATACATACATTGTGGAATATATTTTTTGACAGGTTACAGTCATTGTAAAATAAAGAAGATGAACTTTAAAAAGGAGTGTAGTAAATATATGCTTTATGAGAAGTAATATATACACATTATATGTAGGCTAGATACATATTGTAGGTGAGTTAAATAGTAAGTAGAAGTATTTAAATGTAGAGGGACAGTATCAAAGTCCTGACTTCAAGAGTTCAGCAGTCTTATTGCGTGTTGAATCAAGCTGTGTCGGCCTTTTAGTGTGTTACAGTCTACCAGACAGCAGAGGGCAGAATGTGTATTTCTAGTGTGATAAGGGTTTCTGATTATCCTGTACTGCTGGTTCTAGTGTCCATCATGCATCATTATAACAGGGCAAGTCAGTATTAAATAAAAGGAATACATATTTTGCCTTATACAATAAGTATTTGTCTGATGACTGATTTGTGTAAATATGAGCTGCTAAAATAAACTAATAACATAAAAAACAGACATGTCCGCAAAACAGTGATTTGAAATGTGATGTAAATCCTGCAATGCTTGTTTGGCAGGTTAAATAACACAATACACACATAAGAATGAATGAATGTAATCATCATGGCTAAAAACACCTCCCTCTGTCTCTGTGTTTTTAGGTGAAGCCACAGACAGGAGTGTGTGCGATGGAACTGAAGATATAAAGACGCTCCAGAGCTCATACACTGACACATCTCAACTTCGAATCACTAATATGGTGTACAAGGCTGTCTATGCAATAGCGCATGCCATTCATAACGCAGTGTGTCAGAAAACTGATTCTACTACACAGTGTGATAAGTTCCCTAAGCTAGAGGCCAAAGAGGTCAGTACAAATAATGATGTTCTTTTAAGCTGCACATCTATGTTATCAAATGAATGCTCATTTTATTTTAAATGATCTCTTTATCCCCTTCACTGTCTTCCTTTACTTCATCCCTAGGTTCTTAATCAGCTGAAAAAAGTAAATTTTTCCCAAAATGGTTATGATGTGTCATTTGATGCCAACGGGGATCCTGTGGCCACATATGAGCTGGTAAACTGGCAAAGAAATGAGAGTGGCAGCATTGAGTTGGTGACTGTGGGGCAATACGATTCATCACTGCCGGTGGGCCAGGAGTTCCTTATCAACAGGAACCTCACCTGGGTGGAGGGTGGCACACAGGTGAGGAGCCCCAAAGCAATAGTTTAACATGCTACATTTTCATATCATCTCAAACGATATGATGTCTCATACCTCGGTACCTCATTAAAATTCCAATGTTACGAATAATGAGAGAGTATTTTTAACATGACATTTACGTTTTATTGTTTAAAATACATGTTTACTTACTTTTTTCTTTTTTTTTAACTAAACAGAAATGTAAAAGACACAAAGAAAAACATTGTGAAGAAAAAAACATGAATCTATCCTTTTATAATTTTAGCTTCAGAGCACACCTGTCTACATGGGAGTTGATTTGTATATATGTGATAGGTGCCTGTGTCAGTGTGCACTGACAGCTGTCCTTCAGGAACTCGTAAAGTGCTTCAGAAAGGAAAACCCATCTGCTGTTATGACTGTACACCGTGTCCCGAGGGAGAGATTAGCAATGCGACAGGTATTTGTTTTTCTAATGTATGTTTACATCATAAAATATAAATTCCAACTGCTTAAAGCTCTTTTCCTTTTTTTCAGATTCCTTTGATTGTTTCCCTTGCCCCAAGGAATACTGGCCTAATGCAGAGAGAGATACATGTCTTCCCAAACCTTTAGAGTTTATTTCCTTCAATGAGCCCCTTGGAATCGTCTTGGCTGCTTTTTCAATCGGTGGTGCATGTCTCACCATTATAACAGCGGCTGTGTTCTATCGTCACAGGAGCTCACCAATTGTCAGGGCCAACAACTCCGAGCTGAGCTTCTTGCTGCTCTTCTCCCTGACTCTATGTTTCTTATGTTCATTAACGTTCATTGGAGCACCCTCGGAGTGGTCCTGCATGCTGCGCCACACAGCGTTTGGGATCACATTCGTCCTCTGCATGTCTTGTGTTCTTGGAAAAACTATAGTAGTTCTGACGGCCTTCAGAGCTACACTACCAGGTAGTAATTTGATGAAATGGTTTGGGCCTTCACAGCAAAGATTGACTGTAGTGTCTTTCACGTTTATTCAAGTTTTGATATGTACTATTTGGTTAGTTCTTAGTCCCCCCTTTCCAATGAAAAACTTCACAACATACAAGGAGAGAATCATCCTGGAGTGCGCATTAGGATCAGCTTTGGGGTTCTGGGCTGTACTTGGGTATATAGGCTTACTAGCTGTCTTTTGCTTTGTGTTAGCTGTCCTAGCTCGGAAACTACCTAATAACTTTAATGAAGCCAAGCTTATCACATTCAGCATGTTGATATTCTGTGCAGTCTGGATCACATTTATCCCAGCTTATGTCAGCTCTCCTGGGAAATATACTGTGGCTGTGGAGATATTTGCCATTCTGGCCTCCAGTTTTGGACTAATTACGTGTATATTCGCTCCAAAATGTTTTATTATTTTATTTAAGCCAGAGAAAAACACCAAGAAACATTTAATGAGCAGGGGTTTGTAAAAAATGTAGATGGCTTTATAAAGCTTATACTGTGCACATTGAAATATGCTTTCCTTGTTGATTTAAATATTCATATTGCAGTTTATTTTATGCTCAATATTTTACTAATTGTAACGTCATTTTGTGAATTTACTAATAATACCCTATTTTACAATACATTTTTATCAGTTACTGAAAATATCAAATAAAGTGAATAAATAAAGTCAACATTCAGACCATGTGTGGTACTTGATAAACATTTCCAAAAAAATATTAAATACTGCATAATCGTAAGAAAAGCTGGCTGAATTGCTATAACATTATTGCCAAAGAGGAAAATACAACATCCCATAGTCCACAAATCCTTCAACAAGTTCATAATTTTTTAATATTCTTATTATTATATTTGAAATATAACCATTTTCATAGATTGCATCTTTTGGGACACAGCACACCAACTGAAACACATACAATCTTCAGCTGTGATTCAGCCATAAGCATACACACCATTATAACATGAACATTACCTTTACAATATGATGTAGCTACCAGTAAGTGTTGGGTCTGGGTTTGTTTGGTCTAAAACACATCTGATGTTTCTGAATCATCTGAGTCTTAAAAGGCAACAATTAAAAATAAAATGCAATTGTTCAAATGAAATTTCATTAAGTATATTTGTTATCATCCTTCAATGTATATTCTCAAAAGTAACCTGGAATTGTTCCAGTCTTAGTAACAGACATTTAAAAACCTTTAAATACTATTGTTTGAAATTAATTTATTAATTAATCCAACACAGTCTCACTCACTGAACGTCCAGGTGCGACGCTTGGTCAGGGTCCTATGGCGTGCAGTTGTGACGCGCCGAGTCTCCTTCAGCTTCATAAACGGACGCAAAGAGCTTTCAACTGATTGCAATATATTCCCATCGGCGGTATTTGACGCTCAGGGAAGCACCGCATCGGTCCATGTCGGCGGCATTTAAAAGCAATGTGAGCGTCCATTCCCATTGGATAACGGAGGATTTTACACCCGGAAGTAAGTATTCTCTTTACTGTCGATTGATTTTACATTCATATCTGCACTACTCATCAACTCAAAAACACCAGATTATCCTTGTTAATTACACAACATTGATTGGTTTAAATTGTGTACAATGCTTTTGTATTTTTCCCCTTCGATTCGGAGAAACAAATATTTTTTCGTAGTTTAGGATGGCAGAAGACACTACACTACCCAGAATCCTCAGCTATCGTTTGGGACTACACCATGTGCTTTACTTGACAAACCCCATGATTAGTCCTCAAGCTCTGTGGTTGGATGTTGGAGTGGCAGTGCGCAAAGTTTACATGGAGCGTCAAACAGCACTTTGAAATGGAATGAATCCCATCGACGGCACACTAACCAAAACAGGAATCAAACGTGTCCTACATTTATTTTAGTTACTTTACAGATTTGGATTAATGATGTGAAATATAAACAACCCTTAAATCAGACTTTAGTTACACCTGTGTAAAATTCAGTGAAGGTGATTGTCAAGTGCAAACAATCAGGCATGATATTTGATAGTTGGTGGTTGAGAAGACAAAAAATGTATCTGCAGATCCCTATAAAGCATATTCATTACTCGTTATTCTCTAATCGTTCATCAAAAACTGTATATAATGGCTATTTTGCACATCCCTTTCAAGATTTCCAAAGTTTTATGGAGATATCATATACACAACTATGGTGTAGTTATGCAATGATGACAAACTTGTGTCCTAGGTTCTTCAACAAGACATCCATCAATATGTGTGTATACTTCCACCATTAAACTGTCATATTCTGCACATTTCTTATTCTATCTACATACATCTTATAAGAGTATAATAAATATGTATAATATCGGTTAAAATAAGTGCTTCAACATAGTTAACATTGTAGGAAAGTTGATTGTCAAGTCCCAAAACAAACCATGCAATATATGAAAGGTTAAGTAATTTGTCAGGCTTAATATTTATCAGATACCCCCAAAGCTTTTTGCTTACAGCCTAATTAGTTTGTCTGTTTTGCACATCCTCCTATTAATATCTTTGTACATCCGGCACTAAACTGCTTTATTATAGATATCATTTACAGTATCTTCTTGATATTTTCTATTCTATATTTCTATCATTGACCTTCTATTTTCCTCCTATTTTGTATATACTCTTAATATTTAAATATTTTCATAAAATATACCACATTCAAAAGTGCTTTACAAAAATGAAAGACATTAAGAAAAAGGCATTTTAAACAGTCATTCAAAAGCAACACAATCTACCTGCATTGCAATTACTCTAAATGTGTAATAACGTTTTTTAACCAGTAGGTGGTTTGGGTTAAAAAGCTGTCAAGTTTACAGTGTTAACAAAATAAAATATACTGCTGTTTCCGGTTTAGTTTACGACGGATATATGTTGTTAATGTTTTGATATTTGTAACACAAAAGCGATGGAAAAAACCCACAGCAACACAGAAAAGATGGTCTTAACATGACCCAGTGGTCTAGTAGTTAATAAAAAACAATAATATCAAAACAAAATATTACGACTAACTTTATCGTGAAATTAAAACAGAACGGTAAAATAATAGTTTCCGGTCTATTCTGAGACCCGATCTCTGTAGATAAATAAAGAACTACGACAGATGTGTAATATTTAATGCAGCCGAACCATTTATTACAATGCATTCATGTGATGACTTTCAAAGAGTAAAGCAAGCACTGCTGAATAAAGTATGATTTTATCTTTTACGAAACGTTTTTTTTCATATGGAATGCAGTTGGAGGTCAACCAATCACAGAGCTTGAGGACTAATCACGGGGTTTGTCGAGCAAAGCACTTGCGACGTGTAGTCCCAAACGATAGCTGAGGATTCTGGGTAGATGTCTTCTGCCATCCTAAACTCAGAAAAAATATTTGTTTCTCCGAATCAAAGGGGAAAAATACAAAAGCATTGTACACAATTTAAACCAATCAATGTTGTGTAATTAACAAGGATAATCTAGTGTTGTTGAGTTGATGAGTAGTGCAGATATCACTGTAAAATCAATCGACAGTAAAGATAATACTTACTTCCGGCTGTAAAATCCTCCGTTATCCAATGGGAATAGACGCTCACATTGCCTTTAAATGCCGCCGTTTATGAAGCTGAAGGAGACTCGGCGCGTCACAACTGCATGCCATAGGACCCTGACCAAGCGTTGCTCCTGGAAGTTCAGTGATTGAGACTGTGTTGATTAATCACATTATTAATAGTCAATCTCCAAACACATTTCACATGAGCCGTCCGTAGTCTTCACCTATGCAATTGTTTTTCGTTGTGATCGGTTAAACCAAATATTCATGGGCCTTTATGGGGTCAGTATGTTCACTACAATTTGTCCTTGCCGGAGGTCCTGCCTGGCTGCTTATTTGTTCTTTATTTAGCCTGGTTTTTCCAGTTGTTTTGAATGTTCCAAAAAGTGTGATGGGAAGTAAAGAACTATGTTTAGAGAGAGGTGTGTTGAAAGAAGAAGAGACTGTAACAGTGTAACAGAGAAACAAAGGAGTTTGGGAATACTGTAGATCAAGTGAGAGGTGTTGCATCTATCTTACCTCAGTGTGTGAAACTGGCGGACAGTGAGCCTTTGGCCTTGCAGTCGGGAGGGGATGTTGTGATTGGAGGGCTGTTCCCTCTGCATTTTGTGGCTCCTAAGTAGCAGAACAGCTACCACAGCAAACCCCAGCTCACACCTAGTGGGTAAGTTTGAGGATACTGATGATATCTTATACAGCCCCATGTTGATGCTTTTGGTTACAAATCAGACCATAAAAACAATTATTTGTCCTTGTTCAGGCCTGTTTTTGTCAGGATTCTCATGATATGTCACGTTTTTAGTTTTGTATGTTTTAGGTTTGGGTTTATTTTGCTGTTCGGTTCTCCCTGTCATGTTTTCTTCCTTGTATATTGTCTGGTCCCTCTCTCTGTGTTTTTCCTCCTGTCGTTAGTTTCCCTGGTGTGTCTAATTGTCTGATTGTGTTCACCTGTGGCCCTTGTGTTTCTCCTCCCCTGCCCGGCTGATTCTCGTCTTGTGATTACCCCTCTCTGTATTTAGTCTTTTCCTGTGTTCAGTGTTGGTTCGTCTTTTGTTTGCGAATGAGTTCACCGGTGATAGTTCTGTTTTGTCCAAGTTATTTTTATTTTATCCTTGAAATAAAGGCTTTTTTCAGCGTCATCTGCATTTGGGTCCTGCTTGCTTCACTCACCGTAACAGTACGAACCAACCAAGGATGGGCCCAGCAGATCCATTTGAGCAGGAATTATTGGATTTTTCCTTTTCTCTGGCTTACTGCTCTGATCGATGGAGGGGAGCGTCCGGAATTCAGCAACGTGAGGCTGCTCTGGCTGAGGCGCACCAGAGGGCTATGGAGGAACCAGGTTTAGTTAAATTCTTACCTGGCTGGATTTTGGACTTCCTCTCGGTGTGTGATTCCCGGCCTGCTAGCCCCAGGCATGCTAGCTCCCTGCCTCCCAATTCCCAACCTGACACCATACGCCTCGGCGTGTTCCGTCTGGAGTCAACCTCTGCTTCTTCCCCAGTTCCTGCTCCTGTCCAGGAGCCGGTCTCTGGAACTCGTCTGGCTTTTGGAGATCCAAGGAGTCTCCAAAAGGCTCCTAAGAGAAGGAGTCGCAGGTCCAGGCTAGCAGCCCTAGCCCCAGAAGCCATGATTTGGGCTCCAGTACAGGCCCCAGCAGCCATGGTTCCAGCCCCAGTTCTGGCCCCAGCAGCCATGGTTCCCGGCCCCAGTTCCGGCCCCAGCAGCCATGGCTCCGGCCCCAGTTCTGGCCCCAGCAGCCATGGCTCCGGCCCCAGTTCTGGCCCCAGCAGCCATGGTTCTGGCCCCAGCAGCCATGGCTCCGGCCCCAGTTCTGGCCCCAGCAGCCATGGCTCCGGCCCCAGTTCAGGCCGCAGCAGCCATGGTTTCAGCCTCAGTCCTGGCCCCAGCAGCCATGGTTTCGACTCCAGCCCCTCGTCTCCGTCCGACGCCAGCTCCCCGTGCCCTGTCGGCATTCCAGCCGACTCCAGCCCCCCGTGTTCTGTTTCCATCTCCGGCCCCAGTTCTGGCCCCATCTCCAGTAAACACAGCCTACATTGCAAGCATTTTTATAATATACAGTAATGTAAAATAAGCACTATCGTTGAACTTACTGCCAAAAATAATATGAAATTCATCCCTGGTGTCTTTCTGTCTGTCATCCCTTGATTCTACTTGCTTTGACTGTTCAAATGAGATGTTAACCATCAAAATTGGATAAGGAGTTCCAGAGATATCACTGTGCAAAACACACTGTCAATTTTGACCGAAAATAGCATATGACCTAACGCAAGAGAAGGGTTAAGGACATGTCTGTCTTGTCAGGGCAGGTTCTGACGTGATGGCTTTAGATTAGGGTATTTGGGCATCCATCCAAACAGCATGACTTTCTCAATGATGATTATTTGAAGAAAAGTTACATATAAAAGAAATACATCTTGTCAGCACTGGGCATGGGCATGCTTTTACATTACATTTCATTTAGCTGACGCTTTTATCCAAAGCGACTTACAATTACCAATTACAGGGACATTCTCCCTGGAGTAACTAAGGACTAAGTGCCTTACTCAAGGGCACACTAGTGGTGGTGTTCCTGGCGGGATTTGAACTTGCAACCTTCCGATATTCAGCCCACCTCACTATCCATTAGACCACCACTGTCCCATGCTCTCTCTAATAGCAAAGTGACGTATGGTAGAAGGAGGGAAGCGCCTGAAAAACGTTATAAACCAGTGAGAACACACATTACAGTTTGCCCACTTGGCGACAGTTGATGATGGAGATGTCTCTTATTGGTCTGATACTGTCTATAGCTTTGTGTGAGCTGAAGTCAGTTCTTGTTTTGAATATTTTTGGGGATGGTGTGAAACAAGCGGCTGGGCTTACAGGGGATAGGACTGCTGCTGTGCTTAGCACTAATGCTTCATCAGTGACATGTAAGCTACAAGGTACCACTCGTCAACCTGCATTCTCTATGGACGGTGACTATGTCATTGGGGGTGTTTTCTCCATACACTCCAACATGCACACTGCGAAGCATAACTACACCACCATGCCCGAGCCACTAAGCTGCGCAGGGAGGTTAGTACAGGGAGATTTAGGCTAGAATGTGGGCATATACAGTATATTGATGTGTATTGTGAATTTGTGTTGCAATGTACTATGTTGTATGTACAAACTTAAAAAATAATAATTTATAAATCTTTTAGTTTTGTACATAATGTGGATTTATTTTCTTTATTTCATAAAAGGTAATAGTTTAACTGATGTATACATACTTAACAATGTTTTGAATGGAGAGATGTGAACATTGTGATGTATTGGACCATTGAATCAATTCATCAAATGTATTGTGAATATTGGATATATAATCAAGTGTTTGGGTTTTTGACAGATGCAATTCCCATAAAGCCGACAGCGATGCTATTCGTTATTATCGAGGCCATATAATTGCAGTCATCTTGTAGTCTATTACGTATTATTTTCAAATCTTTAAGGTTGAACATTAACACCGATCTCTGTGTGCAGCATCAACCCCCGTGAACTGCGCTTCTCACGTGCAATGGTCTTCGCCATCGAGCAGATTAACAACAGCACGGAGCTGCTTCCGGGCATGAAGCTTGGTTATGAGATCTACGACTCATGTGCCTCGGTGTCCGTGGCGGTGCATGTTGCATTTCAGCTTTCAGCGGGACTGGACCCGGTGTTTAACACCGGCGACAAATGTTTGCAGTCTGGTATGGTTATGGCTGTCGTTGGTGAGTCTGGGTCCACGCCTTCCATCAGTGTGTCGCGCATCATCGGGCCCTTCAACATACCCCAAGTAAATATTAAGAATTGATTGCAAACTGTGTTTGAGTCCATTACTTGTTTTGCCTCTGTCCTGTTAAATAACTGTTGTTTTCTTTAGGTGAGCTACTTCGCCACGTGTGCTTGCCTGTCTGATAAGCAGCAGTACCCGAGTTTCTTCAGAACAATCCCGAGTGATCAATTCCAGGCTGACGCACTGGCCAAGCTGGTAAAGCACTTTGGCTGGACTTGGATAGGTGCTGTCCGATCGGATTCTGACTATGGCAACAATGGCATGGCATCTTTCCTGCATGCAGCACGTAAAGAGGGGATCTGTGTGGAATACTCCGAGTCTTTCTTTCGGACCCACCCACGTAGCCGGATCCAGAGAGTAGCTGACGTTATCCGCAGGTTTCTATATCACTGATTTGGTTCACTGTGCTGACACTGACCTTCTGCACAGAAAACCAAAACAAGTTATTTAACCCTTATGTTGTGTTCGGGTCTCCCGTGACCTGTTTCAAGTTAAAATTATATAATAACTACCCTCTAGTTTTTTTGTATCGGAACAAGGCTTCATGATATCCTCCACAACAGCTGTATAAACACTACAAACCTGACTTTGACAATTGTAGCCAAGTCTACAAAAAGTGTATAATTTGGTATTCAGGTCTGGGAAGACCCAGCAGAATTGTTTTGGGTGATTCGGGGTCAAATCTTGCCCAATCAAGATTAATTGTTTTCATGTTTTGTTTTTCTTCATACTTATGATGATATTGTTATAAAAGACAATATTAATCTTATATTATAACTATTATTTGTATATGTCATTGAACGTCCCTCCAGGTCAACGGCTAAGGTTGTTGTGGCATTTATTTCCCCTGGAGATATGAGAATTCTGCTGGAGGAGCTGTCAATCAAGCCTTCTCCACCTCGCCAGTGGATAGGTAGTGAGTCCTGGGTAACCGATCGAGACATGCTGAGGTTCAGCTTCCTTGCTGGAGCCATCGGATTTGGCATTGAAAAATCTATCATCCCAGGTCTGAGGGACTTCCTGCTGGATCTCTCTCCGTCTAAAGTGGCTGACTCCCCATTGCTTACCATGTTCTGGGAGGAAGCATTCAACTGCAGGCTGGTAAAAAGTGAGAAAGTTGTGCCAATTTTAAACATACATGACACTCGCGGTAGTGTCTTGATTGTATTTTTTTTGTTCTTTCTAAAAGTGAAGCTCCCTGAATTTATCAGCCTGTTAAAGACCAAACCCCAGATTTTGACTGAAAGGGAAATCTAATATTTGTAATGAAATACATGAGGCGGACATAAGGTGCAACTCGATGAATGGTCTCACAATGTGATGTTCAGGTCATGTTTATTAACAATGCTGTCTAATATATTGTAAATAACATACATGTACATTATTCTACTTAGGCTAAATGCATTGATTCCAGACTGTTTATTTGTTTAGATGAAAGCTATTTATTCCTCAATGCACAACAATTTAGGGAAAGTCTCCCTTCAAAAATGGTCATAAAATAAATGCTGAAAAAATATTCTTATCTAAAACATATAGTGCAGAGTTAAAATATATGTAAAAAATACATAAATTGCGGAATATATTTGTTGACAGGTTACAGTCATTGTAAAATAAAGAAGTTGAACTGTAAAAAGGAATGTAGTAAATGTATGCTTTATGAGAAGTAATATATACACGGTATATGTACATACATAATGTAGGTGAGTTAAAGTGCAAGTATTTAAATAAAGAGGGAGAGTATCAAATTCATGAGGTCAAGAGTTCAGCAGTCTTATTGCGTGTTGAATCAAGCTCTGTAGGCCTGTTAGTGTGTTACAGTCTACCAGACAACAAAGGGCAGAATGTTTATTTCTAGTGTGATAAGGGTTTCTGATGATCCTATACTGCTGGTTCTAGTGTCCATCATGCATCATTATAACAGGGCAAGTCAGTTTTAAATAAAAGGAATACATATTTTTGCCTTATACAATAAGTATTTGTCTGATGACTGATTTGTGTAAATATGAGCTGCTAAAATAAACTAATGTAAAAAACAGACATGTCCGCAAAACAGTGTTTTGAAATGTGATGTAAATCCTGCAATGCTTGTTTGGCAGGTTGAATAACACAATACACACATAAGAATGAATGAATGTAATCATCACTGCTAAAAACACCTCCCTCTGTCTCTGTGTTTTTAGGTGAAGCCACAGACAGGAGTGTGTGTGATGGAACTGAAGATATAAAGACGCTCCAGAGCTCATACACTGACACATCTCAACTTCGAATCACTAACATGGCGTACAAGGCTGTCTATGCAATAGCGCATGCCATTCATAAAGCAGTGTGTCAGAAAACAGATTCTACTACACAGTGTGATAAGTTCACTAAGCTAGAGGCCAAAGAGGTCAGTACAAATAATGATGTCATTTTAAGCTGCACGTCTACGTATGTTATCAAATGAATGCTCATTTTATTTCAAATGATCTCTTTATCCCCTTCACTGTCTTCCTTTACTTCATCCCTAGGTTCTTAATCAGCTGAAAAAAGTAAATTTTTCCCAAAATGGTTATGATGTGTCATTTGATGCCAACGGGGATCCTGTGGCCACATATGAGCTGGTAAACTGGCAAAGAAATGAGAGTGGCAGCATTGAGTTGGTGACTGTGGGGCAATACGATTCATCACTGCCGGTGGGCCAGGAGTTCCTTATCAACAGGAACCTCACCTGGGTGGAGGGTGGCACACAGGTGAGGAGCCCCAAAGCAATAGTTTAACATGCTACATTTTCATATAATCTCAAACGGTATGATGTCTCATACCTCAGTACCTCATTAGAATTCCAATTTTACGAATAATGAGAGAGTATTTTTAACATGACATTTACGTGTTATTGTTTAAAATACATGTTTACTTTTTTTTTTTTTTAAATAAACAGAAATGTAAAAGACACAAAGAAAAACATGGTGAAGAAAAAAACATGAATCTATCCTTTTATCATTATAGCTTCAGAGCACACCTGTCTACATGTGAGTTGATTTGTATGTGACAGGTGACTGTGTCAGTGTGCACTGACAGCTGTCCTTCAGGATCTCGTAAAGTGCTTCAGAAAGGAAAACCCATCTGCTGTTATGACTGTACACCGTGTCCCGAGGGAGAGATTAGCAATGCTACAGGTATTTGTTTTTCTAATGTATGTTTACATCATAAAATATAAATTCCAACTGCTTAAAGCTCTTTTCCTTTTTTTTCAGATTCCTTTGATTGTTTCCCTTGCCCCAAGGAATTCTGGCCTAATGCAGAGAGAGATACATGTCTTCCCAAACCTGTAGAGTTTCTTTCCTTCAACGAGGCCCTTGGAATCGTCTTGGCTGCTTTTTCAATCGGTGGTGCCTGTCTCACCATTATAACAGCGGCTGTGTTCTATCGTCACAGGAGCTCACCAATTGTCAGGGCCAACAACTCTGAGCTGAGCTTCTTGCTGCTCTTCTCCCTGACTCTATGTTTCTTATGTTCATTAACGTTCATTGGAGCACCCTCGGAGTGGTCCTGCATGCTGCGCCACACAGCGTTTGGGATCACATTCGTCCTCTGCATGTCTTGTGTTCTTGGAAAAACTATCGTGGTTCTGACGGCCTTCAGAGCTACGCTACCAGGTAGTAATTTGATGAAATGGTTTGGGCCTTCACAGCAAAGATTGACTGTAGTGTCGTTCACGTTTATTCAAGTTTTGATATGTACTATTTGGTTAGTTCTTAGTCCCCCCTTTCCAATGAAAAACCTCACGACATACAAGGAGAGAATCATCCTGGAGTGCGCATTAGGATCAGCTTTGGGGTTCTGGGCTGTACTTGGGTATATAGGCTTACTGGCTGTCTTTTGCTTTGTGTTAGCTGTCCTAGCTCGGAAACTACCCAATAACTTTAATGAAGCCAAGCTTATCACGTTCAGCATGTTGATATTCTGTGCCGTCTGGATCACATTTATCCCAGCATATGTCAGCTCTCCTGGGAAATATACTGTGGCCGTGGAGATATTTGCCATTCTGGCCTCCAGTTTTGGACTAATTACGTGTATATTCGCTCCAAAATGTTATATTATTTTATTTAAGCCAGAGAAAAACACCAAGAAACATTTAATGCGCAAGGAAAAAATGTAGATGGTTTTTAAAAGCTTATACTTTAGACATTCAACATATTCTTTCGTTGTTGGTTCAAATATTCATATTGTAGTTTCTTTTATGCTCAATATTGTACATATTTTAATGTCATTTTGTGAATTTACTAATAGCCTATTACCTAAATACATTTATATCCGTTGCATTAAATATAAAATAAAGTGAATAAATAAAGTCAACATTCAGACCATGTGTGGTACTTCATTGACATTTCAAAAACATATTAAATACAGCATGGTTGAAATGCTATAACGTTTATTGCCATAGCAGAAAATTAAACTTCCCTTACTGTAGTTCACACATCCTTCAGCAAGTTGTTAAAATGTGTTTTGAATTCCCAAAAATCTAAAAGGTCGTTTAGTTTGAAAAATAAAAACACACACAGTTAACTGATTGAATAATCAAATACATTTTTTTTTAAATAACCATTTTCATAGAGGGCAACTTTAGGGACACAGCACACTAACTGAAACACCAACAATGCTCGGCTGTGAAATAGCCATAAGCATACACACCATTATAACAAGCACATTAGCTTTAAAATATGATGTAGCCACCCGTAAGTGTTAGGTTTGGGTTTGATTAATCTAAAAAATTCTGTAATTTCTGAATCAACAATTTCTGGCAACAATTAAAATAAAATGCAATTGTTCAAATGGAATTTCATTACGTACATTTTGTATCATCATCTAATGTATTATACATAATATGTATATATTATCAAAGGTAACCTGGAACAGACTTGTTCCAGTCTTAGTAATAGACACATTTTAATACAATTGTTTGAAATTAAAGTTTTTAATTCATCACATCAATAATAGTCAATCCTCAAACACATTTCACATGAGCCATCCATAGTCCTCACCTGTGCCATTGTGTTTAATTGTGATTGGTTGGACTGAAGATGACTCATGAATCATAATCTATGACAGCATATTAGCATAACAGTTTTTATATGCTTAATTTGTCTTTCAGATAATTTTTATAGACCATTGTCTCCTGCACGCATATGCAGCCTTTATGGGGTCAGTATGTACACTACAATTTGCCCTTGCCGGAGCACCTGCCTGGCTGCTTGTTTGCTCCTTATTCAGCCTGGTTTTTCCAGTTATTTTTAATGTTCCCAAAAGTGTGATGGGAAGTAAAGAGCTATGTTTAGAGAGAGGTGTGTTGAAAGAAGAAGAGACTGTAACAGAGAAACAAAGGAGTTTGGGAATAGATCAAGTGAGAGGTGTTGCTTCTATCTTACCTCAGTGTGTGAAACTGGCGGACAGTGAGCCTTTGGCCCTGCAGTCGGGAGGGGATGTTGTGATTGGAGGGCTGTTCCCTCTGCATTTTGTGGCTCCTAAGCCGCAGAACAGCTACCACAGCAAACCCCAGCTCACACCTTGCAAGGGGTAAGTGTGAGGATACTGATGATTTATTATACAGCCCCATAGATGTTATACATTTTTTTTTTTTATATTTTCATCTAACTGTGGTACCATCTCTATATTGCTGTTACACTGTATTTTCCTATGGCATGATGAATTACATGGATTGCACCAAACTTTTCAAATTGTTGCAGCTTTGATCATAGAGCTTTCCGCTGGATGATGACCATGGTATTTGCAGTGGAGGAAATTAATCGTAATACCAGCCTGTTACCAGGTGTTAAACTAGGCTACCGGATAATGGACAGCTGTGACCATGTACACACCAGCCTGCGAGCTCTTATGTCTTTAGTCAGTCACTCTAAAGCGTGGATGGGAGAGTTGAAACAAATGGTAAAAACTGAAAAAATATTAGATATGCCAAAGGAAACTTTGCCCTCATGTCTGGTGGATTATCCCGTACATGCTGTGATTGGCCTTGCATCTTCTACCCCAGCAAGAGCTGTAGCTCATACACTCGGTCCATTCAATATCCCACTGGTAAGAAAGGAAAGAAACATTCACAGTACATTAGCTGTACTCAAGTTAATACTGTTTTTTGTTTCGGTTTTCTCTTATCTTAATACATTGTATCTCAATAGGTGAGCTTTTTTGCCACTTGTACTTGTCTTACTAACAAGGACTCATACCCGTCATTCTTGCGGACTGTACCTAGTGATCTCTTTCAAGTTAGAGGTCTTGTTCAGCTGGTCACCTTCCTCAACTGGCTCTGGGTAGGCACTATTGGCACCATGGTGAGATACAACCTTTTTTTCTCCCATTTCAGTCAATCAAAAAAACTTAAATTATTAACAAAACGTTTCTCTATATATTTCAGGATGACTACAGTCAATATGGCATCCAAGCATTTTCTAGTCAGTTTAAAAAACAGGGTGGGTGTGTGGCATTTCATCTGATTATCCCAAAATCACCCTCTGTGACTGAGTTACAAGACATTGCCAACAAGCTGCAGAGTTCAACTGCACAGGTAGTGGTAGTCTTTGCAACAGAGGGACAGCTGCTGGATCTGTTCTTAGAGGTTAGTCCTCTAAACTCCAATTATTGTATCTGCATAGGCCAATATTTATAAGATGTATTTTGCAGATTTAAAATAATAAGAGTATTAGGAATATTAAAATAATGTGTGTGATCATGCTCATATTTGCTTTCTTATCACATTTGTAAATGTGTTTTATTTTCCAGCTAGCTGAGAGAAATGTGACAGGGATTCAGTGGGTAGCTAGTGAAGCCTGGGTCACAGCTAGCCTGCTGACCTCTCCCCACTTCCACCCTATCCTAGAAGGCACACTGGGATTCTCCTTCCCTGGAGTCATGATACCTGACTTGGAAGAGTTCCTGTTGAATGTCCGTCCCTCTCCCAAACCGGGACATGAATTTGTCAACATGTTCTGGGAAGAGCTGTTTAGCTGCACGCTAGAGTTTAGAGGGGAAGGCTCTAAAGAAAGGGAAGCAGACACTGTGAATAACGTGGAATTGGATGCATTTGGTTACAAATCAGATTCTCTAAACAATTCCTTGTCCTTGGCCAGACCTGTTATAGGCAAAACAACCTCTGTTAAGGGGTTAACTTATGAAAATTACAAAGGTGCTGCTGAAAAGCCTCTATGCACTGGTTCAGAGGATCTGAGGTTCACTGAAAGCAGTTATACTGATGTATCTAAGGTCAGAATATCATATAATGTATATAAAGCTGTATATGCCATCGCCCATGCTCTGCACACTTTACTGAAGTCTGATTCTGCAGGACATAGCAAGTCATTTACTTCTAGTCAGGTGCGTTAAACCATTACAGAATATATTTATATCAATCATTTATTTCAATTATGTCATTCTCTAATGTATTATTTGTTTGTTTTCTCTCTCCTTTCTCTCACAGTTGCTGCAACATCTGAAGAAAGTGAATTTCACCAACCAGTTTGAGGAGAAGGTATATTTTGACTCAAATGGAGAGCCGGTACCTCTCTATGACATCATTAACTGGCAGAAAGACAGCAAGGGTCAAATAAGGTGGAATACAAATCGAGATTGAGTATATTTATATCTATATTTATATGTGTTGTGTCTATCTAAGCATGTACCTGTAACTGGGTAATCATAGTGTACCATTGCTGGGATTGGTTGCATTTAAAACATTTTTCATGCTGTATTTAGATTTGTCAAAGTGGGAAGTTATGACGGTTCGGCTCTATTCAGACAACAATTGCAGATAGATCACAGCACCATTGTCTGGACCGAAGGACAGTCACAGGTGGGTCATACATCACTTAAAATGTCTTTACCGGATATACAATTTCAAGTATTACCTGATGATTCAAATGATTGTAATTTTACTTCAGTGAAAAACTCTTGGTTCTATTGAAGCATCTAGTCTGAAGCAAAGCAATTATTGACACCTTTATCTGTTTAGGTTCCTATATCTCAGTGCAGTGCTCCATGCCTCCCTGGCACCAGGCAGGCCAGACGTTTAGGAGAGCCACACTGCTGTTTTGATTGTTTGCCCTGTGCAGATGGAGAGTTCAGCAACCAGACTGGTATCCCAAAAACTTACCAGGACATGTTTGATGGATGCAAAGATGTAGAATTAAGTTTTTGTGCATTTATACAGTTTCCACTTTCTGTATCTCCATAGGATCCACTGAATGCACAAAATGCCCCGAATATCATTGGCCAGACAAAGAAAAGGTGAAATGTGTGGCCGGGATTGAAGAATTCCTGTCTTTCCACGACGCCATGGGTATCATTCTGGTTGCACTTACACTGCTGGGTGTTGTCCTGACAACTATCGTCACTATTGTCTTTCACCGTTTCCGTACCACACCGATTGTGAAGGCAAACAACTCAGAAATCAGTTTCCTGCTTCTTCTGTCACTCAAGCTCTGCTTCTTGTGTTCCTTGGTGTTTATTGGACAGCCCTCTGTTTGGACATGTAGACTCCGCCAGGCAACATTTGCGATTAGTTTTGTCCTCTGTCTGTCTTGTCTTCTTGTTAAGACCATTGTGGTTCTCTTGGCCTTCCGGGCTAATGAACATGCTTCCAGGGCTCTCAAGCTGTTTGGTCCCTGTCAACAGAGGTCTCTGATCATCTGCACTATAGCTCCTCAGGTAGGAGGGCGTTAGAACCGATGTATGACCTCAATTTGTGACTTGTTTTTTGTTTGTTTTTACAGAATTTATAATTTGTTCACCTTGCCCTCAGGTTTGTCTGTGTGCTGGTTGGCTTTTGGGTGCACCTTCCTTCCCATTCAAGAACCCAAACTACCAAGCCTCAACTGGAAAAGTAAGAATTACAGTGTGCAAAAGTGATATATTTGATACTATACTATTAGTAGTCCCTTAAAACCTGTTAACCTCTTAAGCCCTGATCCTGTTGTTCAGGTTTCAGGCTCGAAAATGCCACTAACACAACAAAGACTATATCTTCACTTCTAAAAGGGGTAAATTAATCATCTTTTCTCTCAAAGCAAGGTTACATCTGTGAGTTGGATGTAGAAGTGTCAGAATCAATATAGATGTTTATATTTTAAAATAAATTCAGATGGAACATAGTAAAAACATGTACATTCTAATGTCCGCCTAAAAAAAACCCATTACTTATAGTGAAAACCACCCTTCAATGATGGGTTACTAGACTAAAAGCTTTAGGAATCCAAACTATAACATATAATAAGTACCCTGTATCAAGATTGATGCAAAACAAGTGAACTTGACCTTTTTAGACAGATTTAGAAAAATAAAGTCCAGCCGGACACACCTCTGGGTAATTTGGGAACCATCAGTTCCATTTGAAATGTTTCACTGTAAAAATAATTGTATTACTTTGAATTATCACTATAGGTATTCATTCTATCCAAATACAACTGTTGTGAAAAAAATAAAATAAAATATAAAAACATACTCTGTTATCCTAACGTCATTTGCAGGAAACAACGTCTAAGGAACCTTACTATTTAATAAACTATGAATATTTTATATCCATATAACGGGAAAAAACTCATTTAACTGATTTTTTTCATTTCTTTTTTTAAAAAAAACACACAATGCTATCAGTGAGCCTCTGAATTAGCCCCGAGCGAAAAATGCTAACCTATTACTGCACCGAAAATCACTCCTAGCTCCCTTATTACTTATCCTAGTTGCACATCCATCATCGTTTATGATCGTAAGGAAACACAGAATCTAACAGTGCCCACCTCAACACTGAGATATACAAACTTGCAAGGTTATCAACAAAAACGTACATCAAAACAAGTGGCACTAGGTACTAACATGCGCTAGGCTAATGGCTTACCTTCCTCTTTGTCTGGTCTAAACTGGTCTTCAATGGCATTACAACGATAAAAACGATGATGTAGTTAATCCATAGGTTAATATCCAATGGGGCTGTGTCCCCTTTGAAATGTTCTGATAATCCATAATCAATAAAACTGCAATTCCGTTATCTGCTGTCCGCTCTGTGCTCCGTGTGCTCTGGGTCCCGGCAATTCCTGCTTCCTGCTTCCTTCCGTAGTAAACAATAAATGAAGTTGGCTGCGTAATGTACTTAAACTGGCTGGCATTCTTTATACTTTGCGCAGGACGATATCTCTGGAACCCATTGGTCGATTCGTGTAATTTACACCTTTTTCTTAACCATCAGAACCAATAGAATCGATGGGCAGTTCCCAAATCCACGTAAACATTACCATAGCGGACGTAATAGAGAAGCGAACAAAGCATATCTGAAAGTGCACGCCTGGACTGCAAAACTTTATACCCAGTATATTGCCATAAATATGATGATGGATTATCAGTCAAAATTTCTACGTGACACAAAGACATTGGATTAACCTTGGATTAACCTTATTCCGGTGAACACAACTTTTGATCACAAATCAAAAAAGGTAAGACAGTAGTGATCACTACAGGTGGTGCACCTTCGATGCACCGCCTCCGACTCCTATCTCTCGGCACTACAAGACGTAATTATTGTAATATTTTTGAAACCGGATGTTGTTTACTTTTTCTTTTCTGGCTGATAGCTCCAGGAATTCGGGGTCTTACAGTGATGACATTACATGGGTGGAATCTGTGGAGTCTCAGCTTTAATCGGATATCTTGTTTGTGCAGTTAGGATAAGTAATAAGGGCATTTCTACCGTGAGTGCTGTGCAAAGGTCCGTTAGCATTAGTTAGCATTTTTTCGCTCCATGCTAATTCAAAGGCTTGGTATTACTCTTGTGTTTCTTTTAGCTAAACATGGTTCCCATTGTCAGTTAGCTGAGTTTCTTACCGTTAAAAGGGTATGGAACATTAATAGTTTCATAAATGTTAGGAAGCCCTGAGACATAGTCTCGTAAAAAAACGGTGGGAAGGGTCCACTGGGGGGACCTTCGGGCTTAAGAAGTTAAGCCTTTTTTTCACGAAACTGTGCCTCAGGGTTAAAAAGAGATGTCAATCATTGAAATCGACCAAGGGGGGCCAGAGATATGGTTTTTCTTTTGCTAAACCTCTCTAAAAAGGTAAAATTGTACTTGTTTTGCTTCAATCTTGATACAGGGTACATATTATATGTTATATTTTGGATTCCTAAAGCTTTTAGTCTACTATCCCATCATGTTATGTTCACATTTTGCACCCTTTGGTAATGTTCGGGTCAAATTGACCCGGGACATATTTCAGGTTTAAAAAAAATACAGAACTAAATTCAACATGCACAATTCCTTATATATATTGTCTTTAACTCATTCCCCAACAATATAAATGAAATATATGATTAGTTTTTGAAAATACTCTTTGCTAGATAACATTTAACAATGGAAGTGTCCATCGTTTTTTATGATAAAAATGTAATTTATGTTAAAATGACAAATGTAAATGAACATTTTTTTCATTAATGTTTATTATTTTTAATCTGTCATATAATAATCAAAGCCCTGAAGGAAATAAAGCAATATAGCAGCAATTGGAACACAAGAACCACACATCCAAAAGTATTTGGCTGTGAAATATAGAGGGAATGAAACATCCATATAAATTACATAGAACAGATATAAACACAAAGCAAATAAAAATAATTAACAGTCACTATTCATAAAATACAGTATATCCGAAAAATATATTGATGAAGTGACGCTGCAGAACATCATGTGAATCAATGTCTTCCAGCAGCTGGCTCTGAGTCAAGTTCATCTTCCAATTTGCTGTCAAATTCTGAGTTTTCCTCCACATTATCCTCATCTTCAGAAATATCTTCCTGTCCCATTTCACCGTGTTCTTCTAATGCATTCCACTCACTCTCGTCCATTATTAGCTCCAAGGCTCTCTGAGCAGAATATCTGTTGGCCATTTTGCTGGTAGATAATTGTAGTTCTGCACTTGTTATGGAAATCCAAGCTCAATACTGGAGAGTACAAGTCAGAGTGGTTAAACAAATAAATGGTGAAACGGACAGAGTTGTCTTTCTGGTTAATTTATTTGAAGCTTCAAATAAATTAAAATGCAATACAGAGTCACAGGTCTCACAGAATATAAAATAGTCTGCAGGAGTGTGCGTAGTTCAATATGATAGCAAAGCTTATATACAGAAAAGGGAGGGAAGTTAAGAAATCTGTCTTCACACGGTCTCATTGTTATTAGACCCCTGTCCTTGAGCTGTAGATAGTGTCTCAGAACCAGGGAAGTTCTCGTGTGACTTTGTGTGAGTTTCACCCTGGTCTAACAATCAGCTATGTGCCCTTGAAGCACTTGGGAATAAACCCCCATTAGAGTATGAGAATAAAACAGCACATATAGGTGTTTTAGACAATGTTACGAGAAGCATTTGGTTTAAGCATATACGCAAGATAAAAATGTCCACTACACACTACACTGTAATGTGAGGTTATGTCTCCTTTTAGTCCCTCCTCCGGCATGCAGGTGCGAGGGGGGACAGTGCGAGAAAATGTAAAATGTTTATACATTTCTGGAAGATCTAAAATGTTTATAATGTTCTAGGATAGTTTTGTGTACACACTACAAAGGGTAAAGATCAAGGGAAAACCGGATCAAACAACTTCTCTATGCATACGATCGTGTGTGTTTGTGTGTGTGTGTGTGTATGTGTGTGTGTGTGTGTGTGTCTTTAGTTTGTGTGTTTCTGTGTGTGTGTGTGTGTGTCTTTAGTTTGTGTGTTTCTGTGTGTTTTTCTCTGTCTGTCTGTCCTGGTGTTGTATCCGGGTCAGATTGACCCGAACCTCTTATGAAGGACATAAATGCGGGTGGGCATTTTTTCATAAGTGGAAAAAAATAAAAAACAATTCCACATGTCCTTCACAATAAATAAGCCCTGGCCATTGAGTTTCAAGTTGAACGAAAATATCCTTATATTTTTTTTTATTCATTGAAAATGGAAATCGGGTCAATTTGACCCGAACACCACACAAGGGGTGGTTTTCACTACAGGCACTTTCACACCACAGTACTTTTCCTACAAAGGTTCATCAGAAATTAGTTCATGAGAACTCTTCAGTTCTCATGAACTAAGTACGGATCGCGTTCACACCGGAATAAATCCCTGGGGGAGGATTAGGCAAATGAAGCCGCTGACGTCACTTCTTCTTCTGCTTTGGGTTTACTGGCAGGCCGCAAGCAACTTCATGGCGTATACTGCCACCCGAGGTCCCCGGCCGGAAGTCCCCGGAGTTGGGGATTGGCTTCAGAAGCTGCTGGGACTCCCAGCAGCCTTCCGAGTAAATCGCCAGAACGCCGACACTTCCTCATCTCCACCGCTTCCATGTTTTCTTTTGTGTTGCCATAAGTTAGTCTCTCTGCGTTCCTGCGCTGGGCTAATGCTAATAATGCCATTGCGAGGATAATAAAATGGCGGCTTCACAAAACTTTTTAGGAGTTTTACGGGGCGTGGTTTGCAATCCGCCCAGCCAATCAGAAATAGGAACCTTTTTCTTCCACGAAAGTACCTGCTCTCTAGCAGGGATGGAAAAGGGGGTAAAAAGCTTCTCATGAACTCAAAAAGGTTCTCATGAACTCATTCCGGATTGTTTTGGTATGAACGCAACATTTCGGAACTATATCGGAACTAAAGTGGGAAAAGTACTGCGGTGTGAAAGCGCCTATTAAGTAATGTTTTTTTTTTGGACGGTCACTATAATTTAGATTTTTTTTACTATGTTCAATCTGAATTTACTTTAAAATTAAAAAAATCTATATTGATTCTGACTTTTCTACATCCAACTCACAGGTTTATCATTGCTTTGTGAAAAAAGATTATTAATGTACACCTTTTAGAAGAGAAGTTATAGTCAATTGTTCTGGGAATGTCATTTTCGAGCCTGAGACCTGGAAAACAAGCTCAGGGCTTAACAGGTTAAAACTGTTCAAATCCTACAGTTAATTTCTTCAATATTTGTAATGGAGAACAGAAAGGAACATAACCTCATAAAATGTGTCATTCCACGTAATTTAATTGTCTCCCTGTATTGTTGAACATATTTAGATCATTGTGGAATGTAAGGAGCCATGGCCCCCTGGATTTTATCTGGTCCTGGGCTACATTGGTTTTCTGGCCTTCATCTGCCTTCTCCTGGCGTTCCTCGCACGCAAGCTTCCCGATAGCTTCAATGAGGCGAAGCTCATCACTTTCAGCATGCTGATCTTCTGTGCCGTTTGGATTTCTTTCATCCCAGCTTATGTCAGCTCTCCTGGGAAGCTCACTGTGGCTGTGGAAGTGTTTGCTATATTAGCGTCCAGTTTTGGACTGTTACTTTGCATTTTTTTCCCCAAATGTTATATAATTTTATTGCAGCCTCAAAGAAACACAAAAAAAGGCATGACTGGAAGAACTTAACAGTTATGTTGTAATTGGTTATTTTAAACAAACAGAAGCACAACCTTTTTAATTGAAAAATATAAAAATAAATGTGATAATAAATAAAAACTGTTTGAATAATTGAAAGTGAAATAAAATAAATTGCCACATCTAACAAGTTCACATTTTTCTTTTGTAAAAAAACGGGTCATGATCATGATCATGAAGCACCACTTCACAAACTACAGACCTATCTCTTTACTTCCCCAATTTTCAAAAATACTAGAAAAAGTATTCAACAACAGAACGCGTTCATAGAAAAGCACAAATTAATCACGGACAGTCAATACGGATTCAGATCAAACAGATCAACATCACTGGCAATTATGGAATCAATTGAGGATATCACAGAAGCCCTTGAACACAACAAATATGCAGGAGGGATTTTTATAGATATTTAAAAAGCTTTTGACACAACCAACCATGACATCCTAGTATATAAATTAGAAAGGTATGGTATCAGGGGTGTATATCATCATCATCATCATCATCATCATCATCATCATCATCATCATCATCATCATCATCATCATCATCATCGTCTTTATTTAAAGAGACTCTTGGTCCATTATTACAAAACATACAAAAACTCAAATATAAATTAAAAAAGGCAGTTATACCAATGTTTCCACAGAGGTGACTGGTATCGTACAGCACTGAAACATGGATTTGACATCAGCATAATGACAGAGTTATGAGAAACATTCAATCGACAGAGCATGGAACGTGTTGACTCGTGCATTACAGAATATTTCACTTGTATAGTTTTGGACTGGATTAAAAGCTATTTAAGCAATAGATAGCAGTATGTGAAGTTGGCAAATCACTGTTCTTCATGTTTGGACATTGCTTGTGGTGTCCCCCAGGGGTCCGTGTTGGGTCCTAAATTGTTTATACTGTATACCGGATCCGGACCCAGACGCCGACCTATACGGACCCGGATCTATAATCAATACATTTCAATTTTGACGTGGCGATTCAATTTTAACCGCCGCTGACAGGGGGCGAAAGAGACGACTGAGCGATACAGGGAGAGAAACACAGAAGAAGAGATGAGAGCGTGACAGAGAGAAGCAGAGAGGAAAGTGAGTGAAGAGAATAATTAGCGATACAGGGAGAGAAGATGGAGAGGAGAGTGAACAGGTGTGTTAGCGGCAGACAGGGAGAGACAAATAATTACACATGGTGCTCTCCAAGAAGAGGAAAGTGGACAGTGAGAACAGAGCTTTTAACCCTGAGTGGACGGACTCATTCTTGTTCATCCTGCCCACTGGGAACACAGAACCAGTGTGTCTCATTTGTTCAGAGACCGTGGTGCTCATTAAAAGTGCCAAAACACAAAGTGTTTGACCAAACATTCCCTCTCAAGTCAGAACTGAGGTCACAACAAATAAGCAGTCTCAGAGCCCAATATGATCAGTCGACCAGGATCAAAATTAAAACTAAATATCGTTCCAGGGCAGGCTAACCGAGGCTAACCAATGAGCACCTGCATGTGTGTATGAGAATGGCCCTAACACAATTTCAGACCAGATTTACAAACTCCTGGCAGGACAAGCTCAAGCTCAATTCTCGCAGTGAATTAAAAAAAAGTGAGTGAGAGACTGCAATATAAGAGGGAAAGAAAGAGAAACTTTAAAACTGTTCAATTGTTATGATGTGTAAAGACAGATATTGTTCTATAATCGTCTGACACTGTTAAGTCATGATGTGAAATGGTTAACAAAGAAAAAGGGAAACTCAAGCTGCTGCTACACTTTATTTTATTTATCTAAAATTAAGCACTTTTAAGATGCACATATTTTCAAAAGCTATTTTATTTATGTTCTCTATTTTATTTTTAAATGCAGCCCGAGAGGAACATTACACATATCCACAGTATTTACTGTATATCTGTATAGTTCAATGTTAATTGACAATAAATATTGTTGTTTTTGAACAGTCAGTTGTTGACTACATGCAGGTGTTGATAAAGCTATAGGCTACTTCAATATACAGTATATCACACTAATTCATAAAGCAAGTTCAACATTTTGATGTTCCGGACCTTTGCATGGGGACATTTTCTCTAACTGGACCTCGTTGAATTTTAGTTGAATACCCCTGCTGTACATCAATGACATCTGTAGAGTATCCAATGTACTGAGGCTAGTTTTGTTTGCTGATGATACAAATATATTCTGTTCTGGGGAGGATTTAGAACAGTTAGTGGAGAACATAGAAAATGAAATGCACAAATTAAAAACATGGTTTGAAAAAAATAAACTATCATTGAACTTGAGTAAAACAAAATTAATGCTGTTCGGTAAACATAGAACAAAAACACAAATGCAAATAAAAATAGATGGGGTTGAAATTGAAAGAGTCCATGAAATTAAATGTATTGGGGTAATAATTGATGACACAATAAGTTGGAAATTACACATAAAACATATACAATCAAAGCTGTCAAGAAGCATTTCCATACTAAACAAAGTAAAACAAGTTCTAGATCAGAAATCACTTCACATTCTCTACTGTTCACTAGTCTTACCATATCTGAATTACTGTGCTGAAATCTGGGGCAATAACTACAAAAGTTCTATACATGCAGTATCTATTCTACAAAAAAAGCCATACGAATCATGCACAATGCCAAATATCTTGATCACACTAACAAATTATTCCTGCATTCAAAATTGGTAAAATGTACAGACCTGGTAGAATTCCAAATGGCACAAATCATGTTTAAGGCAAATAATAACGTTTTACCAGGAAACATCCAAAAAGTATTCACTCAACGAGTGGGGGGATATAGTTCAAGGAGACAATTTCAATTTGAAATTCATAGGGTCCGTACAACCATAATAACTTTTTGTATCTCAGCCTGTGGAGTGAGACTATGGAACAGTGTGGAGTGTGGAATGTGGAGCTAAAGCGATGTCCAGACATTAACCAGTTCAAGAGGAAATACAGAGAAATTATTTTCTCGAGGTACAGGGATGGGGAAGGTGTTTGACTATGTGTATATGTGTATATGTGTGAGTATCCCAGCTAATGGGGAACGTTCTCACAACTTTGGCTAACGTTACCCATGGTTCTAATAAGGTTTTAAAGAAACATTTTAATCTGATGTTCAAAGAACCTTTTTAGGATGTTTATTTTTTCAAATAATGTTCCTATAAGGTTTAAGGTTAACTACGACATAACATTTTAACTGCAACATTCAGAGGATGTTTTGAGGATGTTATTGAGGCCTGAGATTACAGAACGTTTATTTATAAAACGTTCCTTTAATGTGATATGTTAACAAAGGTGGAACGTTTTCCTTGCAACATTCTAAGGATGTGTTTTGGACATTGTTGAGTAACACATTAAAGATGTTCTTTATAAAATGGTCCCTCAATGTTATATGAAAACAAATAAAGAACATTCTCCAAGCCACATTCTGAAAATATTTTCAGGATGTTATGAGGCCTGAGATGACAGAAAGTGTTTTATATAATGTTCCTTTAATGTGATAAGTCAGCAAAGGTGGAACGTTTTGCCTGCAACATTCTAAGGATGTGTTTTGGACGTTGTTGGTCCATCTTTTAACACATTAAAGATGTTCTTTATAAAACGGTCCCTCAATGTTACATGATAACCAAAGAAGAACATTTTGAAAGCAACATTTGGATAATGTTATCCTGGCTCCAAAATGGTGGAATGAGCTCCCCATTGACATCAGGACAGCAGAAAGCCTGCACATCTTCCGGCGCAGACTGAAAACTCATCTCTTTCGACTCCACTTTGAGCGATAGAATTAATAACAAGGCACTTATATACTAATATAGGACTGGCTTATCTATAGCCAGCTGAGTAGCACTTGAAATGTTTGGCTCTATGATACCTGATGTACTTATATGATTCTGTTTTCTTCAGGGTTGTGTCTTCCTGGTCGTATGTAAGTATTGTAAGTCGCTTTGGATAAAAGCGTCAGCTAAATGCAATGTAATGTAATGTTTTCAGGAGGTCATTATTTTTTTATAAAATGTTCCTCTGATGCGAGGGTCATGGTCAACGTCAGATTTATTTGTAGTGCGCTTTAAAAAACAAACTTGCTGCATTTGTTTGAAAAGGATGTTTAAAATAAATCTGATGTCACCACATTTTCGTTTTTAGAAAAAAACAAGCACGTAATTCATGATATTGCACGTTTGCGTAGGCATGTCTGAGTTCCCAGCTAGACATTGTTGGTTCTAAAAACATTCTGAGAATGTTACCATTCATTGTTCTAGGACTGGTTTCATCGAGAAGTTTTATTTTGGTTCCTAGAATGTACTTCTGAAAGGTAGGATAACGTTGATAACATTGTTCGAACATTATACCCCAAGTGTTTTTGTTGTTTATGCACATATCTCTATCGCATGGGTCGGCAACCTTTTTGATATGAAGTGCCATTTAAAAAAAAAATTGTTATCAGTGTGCCAACGATCGAGAATTATCAACCTTAGACCCCAGCAGTGTCTCCTGTGCGCTCAGTTGTCTTCGAGCAGTTTGACCTGGTTTCACTGCCCGAGTTATCTGATGTGATTAAAAAATTGAAACCTTCACAATACCCCTAGACAGTATTCCTCCGAGACTACTGAAAGACGTTTTTACTACTTATAGGCGCATTCACACCGCAGTACTTTTCCCACAAAGGTTCATGCAAACTTAGTTCATGCAAACTCTTTAGTTCGCATGAACTAAGTACAGATCGCGTTCACACCGGAAAAAGTCCCTGGGGGTGGATTAGGCAAATGAAGCCGCTGACGTCACTTCTTCTTCTTCTGCTTTGGGTTTACTGGCAGGCTACAAACAACTTCACGGCGTATACTGCCGCCCACAGTCCCCGGCCGGAAGTCCCCGGAGTTGGGGACTGGTAAATCGCCAGAACGCCGACACCTCCTCATCTCCACCGCTCCCATGTTTTATTTTGTGTTGCCATACGTTAGTCTCTCTGCGTTTCTGCGCTGGGCTAATGCTAATAATGCTAATGCGAGGATAATAAAATGGCGGCTTCACAAAACCTTTTGGGAGTTTTACGGGCCGTGGTTTGCAATCCGCCCAGCCAATCAGAAATATAGCTCTTTTCTCAGAAAAGAGGCGCTCGAAAGTCCCTGCTCTCTAGCAGGGACTTTCGTGGGGGTAAAAAGGTTCTCATGAACTAATTTTAGTACCGGCTCTTTTTGGTGTGAACGCGATAAAAGAGTTCTCATGAACTAGGTTCGCATGAACCTTTGTGGGAAAAGTACCGCAGTGTGAATGCGCCTATTGGGTCATATATTTTAACTTTGATAAATATCTCTCTCACCTCAGGCTGCGTTCCAATCTTTTTTAAACATGTTGTAGTGCAGCCTCTTATCAAAAAATAGAACCTTGATCATTCTGTTCTCTCCAACTTTAGACCAATTTTTAAGCTTGCCTTCCTGTCTAAAGTCCTATAGAAAGTGGTGTTAGCGCAACTGCAGTCGCACCTTGTTTTAAACTGCATATCAGAGAAGTTTCAGTCTGGTTTTAAATCACACCATAGCACAGAAACTGCTCTCCTAAGAGTTTTGAATGATCTTCTTTTAACTGCTGATTCTGGGAATTCTGCTGTGCTTGAGCTTTTAGATTTGTTTGCTGCTTTTGACACCATTGACCACCAAATGATTTGATCACGCCTTGAACTGTGTGTTGGAGTTAAAGGTAATGTCCTAAAATGGTTTCAATCCTATCTGTCAGAAAGGACCTTTTCTGTGCATCTCGGCCAGTATTCTTCAGCTGCAGCCCCACTAGCATATGGGGTCCCTCAAGGTTCTATCCTAGGCCCCATTTTGTTAAGTCTGTATTTACTACCTCTGGGGTCAATTTTTAAAAAGCACAACATTTCTTACCATTGCTTTGCAGATGATTTGCAGGTATACCTTCCTATAAAAGCAAATAAGGAATCTATGATTGCCTTGCTTAGCTGTCTGAAAGACATAAAATCATGGATGGAAATCAACTTCTTGACTCTCAACGAAAATAAGACAGTCAATCAATCAATCAATCAATCAATATTTATTTATATAGCCCAATATCACAAATGTTACATTTGTCTCAGTGGTCTTCACAGTTTGTACAGAATATCAGTATGACAATACGACACCCTCTGTCCTTTGACCCTCACATCGTACAAGGAAACACTTCCAGAGAAAACCCCACAGTTTAAAGGGAGAAACCTCAGGGAGAGCAACATACAGATGTAGCACTCCAGATAGGACTCCCATGGGTGTGTCCCAGTCAAAAACCCAGCGGATCCCAGTGGCTGGGGGTGTTGCCAAATTGCTAGAGGGCGTTGCCAAAGTTCTCCATGTGTTCAATTACAGGATTTAACCATGAGATGGCCCTTCATTCACAAATACACAAAGACAACTGGGTGTTGTAGAACTTAGTCTGTTTGCAATGTTTGCAGCTCTGCAGTTGTGTTTGCTGAATACTGTAGCATTTAATCACTTATTTGTTATGGTTTTCACAGGCTACTATAATGAAAAAAAATCAGTTTTGGATCAAATAAAGTATATAGTTTGCTTTATGCAGTATATTTTTTGTAATATTGTTGGGGTGTTTTTACACAGTAGTGAGAGTGAAAAACAGGATAGCACCGATTAATAAAATCAAAAATAGGATGAGCGATACAAATAAAAATAATGAGAAACTATTAAATAACAAATGAATAAAACTTAAATATAATTATCATATCATATATTCTAATGTATTGTATTATTAAGTAATATCATACATTAACCCCATTATAGCAGATGCCACATTGAATGGATGAACTCATTTATTCATCAATAATTACAACAGAGTTTTTCTAAATACAAGTTGTAACAATACTTATATGTATTTAATATTAATAACATAATGATTAATTTCAGATGATAATACTTTTCAGGGTTAGGTCTGGTCTGACAGCGCTTAGCTCTCTGCTGCAGAGAAGATCACTGCTCTAAACAAAGTCAAAAATCCTACATCCAAACGGAATAAATATAATTAATTATTATAAATTATTATTAATACGTTAAGTCTTGTTCATTGTTTTTCACTTTTATTAAATGTTTGATATTTCCGGTGGAAATGGTGGACTATCGGACATTCAAAATGCAGCATATTTTCACTCTTACACACATATATTCTCCTTTTACATACATACATTTTCACTCTTACACACATATATTCTCCTTTTACATACAAACATTTTCACTCTCACACACGTATATATTTACACTCACACATTCATACATTTTGCTCTCATATTATCATATTTCAATGCACACATTCATATATTGTCACTCACACATTCATGCATTTTGTTCTAATATTCATATATTATAATTTCTCATATTTATACATTTTGCTCTCATGCGAAATCTACTAAAACAAAGTATGTCATGGTAGTGGTCAGCTGTTAAACACAAAAGTGTATCTTAAGGGCTGTAAATATAATAAGCCTGTTGTCAATTTTAGACACAGGCTTATTATATTTACAGCCCTTAATAACATTCATTTTCTGGACTCAATTTGTGTCTTGGCCGTTTTCTTTGTTCCAAGCAAACGAGTGCTTTTTGTTTTGAAATCACTTCCGCGAGTTTCGCGGGCCTCCCCCTCGCTCCACTGACCATTAGACCATTTAGTAAGGTAAAAAGCAAAAGGGCAAAAACGCCTCTCAGACGCTCTTCCGTTTACTTTTTTAATAAAGAAAAACAAATGGTCTGTAGATACACGGACTCATATAGCCTATGTATGTATACTGTAAGGAGAATGTATGTGCGTGAGAGGACCAGTATGAATTACGGCATAGAAATATGCTAACACAAACCTACAGACTGGGGGTTGGGAGATCACAGGAGTGGGGGGGGAGAGCTGTGGAATGTGACCCTTGGGAGAATTCATCCACACATTCCGATGGCCAATTCATTTTAAACAAAGAGTTCGCAACACAGGAAAGCATAAGCAACATGGGGGGTGGGGGCTGGTGAACGGTCTGGTCAATGTTTGTAAACACAATCCCCAGGATGTGTCCTAATCAAACCAAAAGAGAAAATGCAGATATCATTCTCTCTCTCGACTCGCTGGTATCTCGAGTTGAGCGCTCATTGGTGTTCATACTGCTGACAGGCTGGGCTGCTGTGTATATGTAGTGTATTCATACTGTACCCCTCCTCACTGTTTATTCATCATTCAACCATTTACACCTTCCTTTTTTTTCCGTCAAGAGGTTGAAAAAGATTGAGTTCTATGTTTCCAATTGGTTCCCAAATCTGAACATTGACCAGTGGCATAAGATCAGGAGCCGGGTAAATGAGAGGAGCCCCCGAAAAACAGATCCCGAAATAGCTCATCCTGGTTTCCGCAGCAGATAGGCCTATAGTATGGTGTCTGTTATGGCAGTTATTTTAAATAAAACGGTGAAAACTGAACTTGAAAATTGTTTCCTCTTTTTATTTTATTTATTATTTTCGGGACGGGGAGACGTGTGTGATTAAAAATTAATTAGCAGAAATGTAAAGTGATCTAACTAAGTTCTATTCATATTCTTGATGGGAAGAGCAGTGTAAATGGGTGGCCATATGCGTTTGAAAAGCAATATAAATCACACAGTTATTATACAATAGGCTATAAAAGCACCATCGATAACTATTACCTTTATCCAATTCAAACTTAGGACGGGAAATAAGGAAGGTGTAAATGGTTGGGCTATACTGTAGGCCTACTGTATACAAAGGCCATTCATGCTATAGTTATTCTGGAAATGTTCACGTCAGGCACCTTCAAGTTAAACAATACTACAGTAAACAATTAACACAGTAAATTATGTGGATTAAACCACATTTATTTCGTTTAAAATAAACGAAATGTGATTTTGTTTGAATGATTAAATGTCACCAGGCACCTTCAAGTTAAACAATCAGGTGCACACTTTAATGTGCCGCCACCTCCGGAGTCGGCTTGACTCGGTTTAAAGAATGCACAAATGTGTTTAATCGTTAATGTCAGATATGTACTAAGTAGCCTAAATACATTTGTTCCTGCTCAAGATTAGATTCAACTTTATTGTTATTGCACATATTGCAGGTACTGAGACAACGAAATTCAGTTTAGCTTCTAACCAGGGGTGCAACAAGGAGCGAAAAGTAATGTGCACAATACTACAGTAAACAATTAACACAGTAAATTATGTGATTAAACCACATTTATTTCGTTAAAAAGAAACGAAATATGATTTTGTTTGAATGATTAAATGTAGGGTGAATTGCCCTAATGTGGGACATTTTTGCATTTCAGACTTCGGGAATATATTGCGATATGAAGCCGATACAATAAATTAAAATCCAGTACCATTCCGAAATCCCCAGTAATATTAGACACTAATAATACAGTAAACTATTAACACTGTACATATTATTGTTTGCCCGTGGGATTAGGATGATCGGTAGTGAGAGCCGTGTTTCATTTTTCTCCGGTCGGATGTGATATAAAAACAAAGCGATTATTTTTGTTGTTGTAAACACACATGGATTAAATTTAGTGCATTACTTTCAACTCACGAACATATGATACATTAATGATCGTGAGGATGATGATTGAAAATCGTTTGTTTGAGCCGGGCTGCATTTCCTGATCTAAAAACATAGCGATGGTTTTGTACTTACGCCAACGTGAATTAAACATTATTTTGTTAAATAAAAACATGGTGATGTTTAGTAAATGATTACATGTCTCTTATTTAGCACAGAATATGATCCTATTCGTGACATATGGATCTTAACAAATATCCGCTATATCAGATACCTGTAGATCAGCTGTTTATTTCACATGAGTTCCAGTGTGGCAGCTTTTTAATCACGGCTCCCCCTGGTGGATCCATGATCCATTGCAGCTGGTTTCATTATAATTAAATGTATTTATCAAGGGGGCGTTTCAAGTCCTGCGGGGGGGTTTTCCTTTTCAGCAGGGGCCCACCCCGTGCCGATCACAAACCCGCACGGGTAGGCGTCTGAAATGAAGCGCTACATCTGTAGGAGGGATCCCTCTCCCAGGACGGACATACGTGCAATAGATGCCGTGTGTAAATCGAAAAGATAATACATTTACAACATAGGTAGACCAAATGTTTGGAAATGCATGTGTCTATAATAGGAAGATGAATCCACGAGGATGTCAGCAATCTTGTGGGAGCCATCAGGGAAGTAGTATAGTGAAAGTCAGGCAGGACCGCAGAGACAGGTTCAGCCACGACTCGAAGTCCTGGACTCAGATCAAGTACTGAGGATAGAAGATCCAGGACATACGACCACAGCAACAGGATTAGCCTCGACTCAGGATCCCGGCGTATATATGGACACAAAAAAGAGATTTTGGGGAAGCTGGGTTAATCGGAACATGAGAGTACACAGTTACAAACAGACAGAAAGACGGAGTAAGGTGCCCCCCCCCAACAGTCCAAGCCTATAGCAGCGAAACTAACATGTCTACATACAGTACATGCACTCCCTTAGGATAGGTTGAGGGAAAAGGGTAGTAAGTAAGAAGTAGGAAACAGAGGTGGAGAGGCACACGCAGGGAGAAAGGTCCCCACTGGAACCTGAATTGGTTAGAGGTAAGGAGTAGGTCTGTAGCTACGTTCCACACTCCCCGGCCGGGCTAGGCCTTCTCTGCAACCTGTTACCCTCTAATAGAACCTCGAGAGGTCAGAGAGGGGAAAGGTTTTGGATAAAGTTTTAAATATAAGATCTAAGTTTTTAGGATTTAAGTGAAAGAGTAAGAACTAAAATGTATAGGTGAAGAGGCACAACGTATCTACGTCAATGCACTCTTATTAGATTATTTTATTTTATCACTATAAGCTTTATCAAAAAGGAAGGTCTTAAGTGTACTCTGAAAAACGGATAGGCTGTCTGCCGCCCAAACACAAACTGGAAGCTGATTCTACAAATGTGGAGCTTGATAAGAAAAGGCTCTGGCTCCCATTGTACTTTTAGAGACTCTAGGAACAACCAACAACCGTGCATTCTTGGAACGCATTTTGAATCAGCTGAAGCGACTTAACTCACTTCTTGGTACACCCTGATAATAAAGAGTTACAATAATCCAGCCTAGAAGTAACAAATGAATGGACTATGTTCTCTGCATCGTTTTGAGGCAAGATATGTCTAATTTTGGCAATGTTGCGTAGATGGAAGTAGGCGGTCCTTGAGATTGATTTTATGTGGGCGATACAGGATAAATCCTGATCAAATATAACACCAAGATTCCTTACAGTCTCACTGGAGGCCAAATGAATGCCATCCATAACTAGTATATTGTTTCGTAGATTCTTTGGGCCGAGTACAATAACTTCAGTTTTAGCCGTGTTTAACATCAAAAAGTTTGAGGTCATCCACGTTTTTAAGTCCTTGAGACAGTCTTGCATTTTATTTAGGTGATTGGTTTCATCAGGCTTGATGGATAAATATAGTTGAGTATCATCCGCATAACAGTGGAAATGTACAGAATGATTCCTTATATATTAGGCGGCGTGTGGCGCTGTGGATAGAGCCTTGGTGTTCGTATCAGGAGGTCACAGGTTCAAACCCCACTGCAGTCAGCATGTCGTTGTGTCCCTGGGCAAGACACTTCACCTCAAATTGCTTCTGTGGGGGATTGCCCACAGTATTGAGTATGTAAGTCGCTTTGGATAAAAGCGTCTAACATGTAATGTAATATTGCCTAGCGGAAGCATATATAGTGTGAACAAAATATGTCCAAGCACTGAGCCCTGTGGCACTCCATGGCTAACTTTGGTTTGCATGGAAGAGTCATCGTTGACACACACAAACTGAGAGCATTCAGATAGATAGGACTTCATTGAAATTAATTGTTCAAGGTTTATGGCTGAAAATCATTCTAGTTTACTACACTGAATACAAATATAAATGCAACACTTTTGTTTTTGCTCCCATTTTTCATGAGATGAACTCAAAGATCTAAAACATTTTCTATATACACAAAATAACCATTTCTCTCAAATATTGTTTACAAATCTGAACAAATCTGTGATAGTGAGCACTTCTCCTTTGCCGAGATAATCCATCCCACCACACAGGTGTGGCATATCAAGATGCTGATTAGACAGCATGATTATAGAAACAGGTGTGCCTTAGGCTGGCCACAATAAAAGGCCACTTTGAAACGTGCAGTTTTGCTTTATTGGGGGAGTCTGGGGGGGTCCGAAAACCAGTCAGTATCTGGTGTGACCACCATTTGCCTCACGCAGTGCAACACATCTCCTTTGCATAGAGTTGATCAGGTTGTTCATTGTGGCCTGTGGAATGTTGGTCCACTCCTCTTCAATGGCTGTGCGAAGTTGCTGGATATTGGCAGGAACTGTTTTCAGCCTCCAGGAATTGTGTACAGATCCTTGCAACATGGGGCCGTGCATTATCATGCTGCAACATGAGGTGATGGCCGTGGATGAATGGCACAACAATGGGCCTCAGGATCTCGTCACGGTATCTCTGTGCATTCACAATGCCATGAATAAAATGCACCTGTGTTCGTCGTCCATAACATACGCCTGCCCATACCATAACCCCACCACCACCATGGGCCACTCGATTCACAACATTGACATCAGAAAACCGCTCACCCACACGACGCCACACATGCTGTCTGCCATCTGCCCTGAAAAGTGAAACCCGGGATTCATCCGTGAAGAGAACACCTCTCCAACGTGCCAGACGCCATCGAATGTGAGCATTTGCCCACTCAAGTCGGTTACGACGACGAACCGGAGTCAGGTCGAGACCCCGATGAGGACGATGAGCATGCAGATGAGCTTCCCTGAGACGGTTTCTGACAGTTTGTGCAGGAATTATTTGGTTATGCAAACCGATTGTTGCAGCAGCTGTCCGAGTGGCTGGTCTCAGACGATCTTGGAGGTGAACATGCTGGATGTGGAGGTCCTGGGCTGGTGTGGTTACACGTGGTCTGCGGTTGTGAGGCCGGTTGGATGTACTGCCAAATTCTCTGAAACGCCTTTGGAGACGGCTTATGGTAGAGAAATGAACATTCAATTCACGGGCAACAGCTCTGGTGGACATTCCTGCTGTCAGCATGCCAATTGCATGCTCCCTCAAAGCTAATCCACCTATTTATAACGTCTCGTTTAGATTACTGTAACTCCCTGTATATTGGTGTTGATAAGTGTTTGATCCGTCACCTGCAGCTGGTCCAAAATGCGGCTGCATGCCTTCTTACTGGGAAGAGACGTTATGACCACATTACACCCGTTTTGGCAGACCTTCATTGGCTTCCTGTCAGTTACAGGATCCAGTTCAAGTACTTTTAAATTATTGCATGGACTGGCACCACATTACCTGTCTGAGTTGTTGCACCGCCATGCTCCAGCTAGAGCATTGCGATCAGCTCAGCAAAATATGTTGGTGGTTCCTCGGTGCAGGAAAAAAATCTGAAGTGACAGGGCTTTCAGTGTTGCAGCTCTCAGACTGTGGAACAGCCTCCCAGTACATATCCGGACAGCTGAGTCTATTGAACTTTTTAAATTCCAGCTAAAAACTCACCTCTTTACTAGTTGAACATTACATTTTTACATTTGTATGTGTTTTTTTTATATGTTTGTAGTTATTGTGCTTTATCATGTTTTTAATTATTGTTGTATTATTGTACTCCTATTGTGTTATTTAATATTGTAGTTATTGCCTGTACAGCACTTTGGTCAACTGAAGGTTGTTTTAAATGTGCTATATAAATAAATAAAGATTGAGATTGAGATTGATTGATTTAAAAACCCCTAGGGTCTTGGTCGACCTCACATGGAGGGGCAGAGTGTTCCAGAGCCTAGGGCCAGCTGCTGCGAAGGCTCTGTGCCCTCGGGTTTTGAGCCTGGTCTCGGGCACTACCAGCAGCAGATGGTAGTGCCGACCTTAATGCTCTGGCTGGGGTGTACCGATGGAGGAGTTCTGCTATATAGGCAGGAGCCAGCCCATTTAGTGAGTTTAAAATCAATTCTGAACCGAATTGGAAGCCAGTGCAATGAGGCCAGAATTGGGGTGATGTGGTGATGCTTTTTGTGGCCAGTGAGAAGACGTGCAGCTGCAAAAGAACCTTTTTAGGACGTTTGTTATTTCAAATAATGTTCCTATAAGGTTTAAGGTTAACTAAGACATAACGTTTTAACTGCAACATTCAGAGTATGTTTTCAAGATGTTATTGAGGCCTGAGATGACAAAGTTTTTTTATAAAACGTTCCTTTAATGTGATATGTTAACAAAGGTGGAACGTTTTGCCTGCAACATTCTAATGATGTTTTTTGGACGTTGTTGGGTAACACATTAAAGATGTTCTTTATAAAACGTGCCCTCAATGTTACATGGTAACAAATGAAGAACATTCTCCAAGCAACATTCTGAAAATATTTTCAGGATGTTATTCTTTTTTTATAAAACGTTCCTGTGATGGCAAATATTAACACGGTCATGGTCAGATTTATTTCACTTTATTGCACTTTAAAAAACAAACTTGTTGCTTTTGTTTGAAAAGGATGTTTTAAAAAAATCCTATGTCACCATATTTTCCTTTTGAAAAAAACAAACAAGCACATAATTCATGATAAGCTGTAAGTAGATATTTCATGTTTGAAATAATTATAAGGCCATTCAGAGACATAAAGTCAGAAGATGACCTTGGCATAGAGGACGGAGAGAACGTGGTGGGAGAAGAGCGGTCCAAAGATGGGTCAATAGCACAGTTTAAGTCCCCTCCCAGTATTAAAAGGTGGGTGTTAGACATGGGATTTTGCTGAGCAAGCTGTTAGAACGCAGCATTTTCTAAATTGGGAGCATATACATTCACCAATACAACAAGAGTTTGCCAAATCATACCAGTAATAATTCACTATCTCCCATTTCTGTCAGAAAAAATGTTAGTGGTGGAAAAATGTATCCTCTTATTTATGAGGATTGCAACACCTCTGGCTTTGGAGTCAAAATCTGAGTGGAAGACCTGACTATAATGTTTTTTAGCCGATGGTGGTCTTTGATGTGCAAGTGTGTCTCCTGTAAAAAAACATCTAAATTTAACTTTCTGAGGTGAGAAAAAAACTCTTGATCTTTTGACAGGGCATTTCATAGCCTTTACATTCCAGGACAAGAATGTTGTGGAGAAGGGTCTATCTGGAGTCACACCATTATCTGCCATCTATCACATACAAACTGGAAAGTGCAGTGGCCCAGGCAATTGCAAAGTGGAGAAAAAAACAAAAAACTAAGAAAACAATAAAAGAAAATATACAAACATACCCTCAACAGACAACAATATAACAACCACCCAAATCCCGTGTGCAGGTCCCCAAACGATGGAGATGGCAGGCAAGAAAACCTTGCGGTTTCCGGTGCGGAGGTGAAAAGGTCCTACTATCTATAGTACTCCTAACACATAACTGGTAGCTCTGCAGCTTGTTTAAAGGGCACCTATCATGCAAAATGCACCTTTGTACGTCTTTTATACATGATTATGTGTCCCCGGTGTTCCGGGGAACTCACCAAGTGTCAGAAAACACAACCCTCTCTATTTTCCTCCTTCGCCAAATCTCTAAAAAAGGGGCTGCAACGGATCTGAAAAAAATGGATCCACATTCCGACACTTTTCTACGTCACAAAGACGTACTCCGCTTATTGGTCAACTCTCCACCTATCAGGGGAATGAGCCACGGCCACGTGCATTGCCAAACCTCTCATTCGCATATAGGCTATCGGCAGGCTACCCCAGTCACATCTGTGTTTCTGCCTGCTCTTGGCAGGATGTCTAAGCCAGTTAAACCACGGACATGTTTATGAACTTCTCTCAAGTCCAACACGGATATGCCTCCAAACTAATGCTACACCCGGGATCAATACCAACCATCCGGGACCAGGCCAGTGAGGACACATCCAATTCTGAAGCTGTAAGTTTTTATTTAGCGGTGTTTTTCCTGATAAAGCTATCTCTTGCTTGTAGCATGTAGCTTAGCCGTATCAATGTCGCCTCAACCCCAACTAGTAATCGGTTAGGTGTTTATATGTTCTTGTAACATTTTATTTTGTACGCTCCGCAGTCTTTGCTTTGTCTTTTATTTTAATTATCAGGCATTTGCGAACATGTTCAGACTGCCGTAATGGCGATCTGTGTGAAGGCTGTAAAGCCACGCCTAGCCTAGCCGATAACACAAGTATTTATTCTCCTATGTATTAGTATTTTGTATCCTCTAAAAAATCATATTGAGTAAGTTATAATAACAAACGTAATCTTCTGGAGGTAAGTGCCGTTTTTTCCAGCGTTATGTAAAAGCTTTTGTGATTGTAGTCTGTAAGAACGATCAGATATCATCGACCTGTAAGCTAAGCTACGCTACGCTAAGCTAAGCTAATGAGACATGCCGTTTTTTGCAGCGTTATATGTAAAAGCTTTTGCATGTTTACTTGTTTGCGCACATGAATATAAATGGGGGTGTGTTAGGATACAACACTGTATGTATGTATGCGAGGGGACACACACCACGAGTAAAACGGAGCTAAAGCCCTGGTATGTTGTTGTTGACGACATGCATTTACTAATCTCAACCACTTTTTTTGTTGTGCTTTTTTTAACATTGCCCAGGCTACGTGGCCAACTTGATGGACCTCATCTTCGACCAAGTCTTTGTGGACCCTGCACCATTATGAGCAACCTGACAGGGAGGAGGTCATCGCCGGGTATGCCACACGGTTCAATTTGGCTGCTGTCTGAACCTAACATAGACATTTCACGGATCAGAGGACAACGCAGGCCGGAATCACCACTCTGATTGTCACGGTTGAGTGAAGGAAGCAGGACCCAAGCGCAGATAACTCTGATAAACCTTTATTTCAAGGCTAATGGAATGAATACAGACAAAAACAGAATACTCACCGGTGAATTCCGTCACCAACAAAAGAAGCACCGACACTGAACACAGCACGAGACAAGACTAAATACAGGGAGGGATAATTACAAGACACAGGTGAACACAATCGGCTAACGAGACACAGGTGAGGAGGGAGGAGAAAACACAAGAGCCACAGGTGAACACAATTAGCTAACGAGACACAGGTGAGGAGGGAGGAGAAAACACAGGGACCCCAGGGAAACTAACGACAGGAGGAAAACATGACAGAGAACAGTGAAAACACCCAAACCTAGACAGAACTGTGACAGAACCCCCCCCTCAAGGGACGGATTCTAGACGTCCCTACACCCCAAAACAAAAATCCAATAAAGTCAGCAGGGTGGGTGGAGGTGGTCCGGAGGACGGGACTAAGCTGACCGCCCAGGAGCCCAGTAGGGGACCAGGAAGGGATCTCGGGCGGACGGCCCGGGGGCACGGCAGAAGCCGAGAAGGGGGACTCGGGCGGACGGCCTGGGGGCAAGGCAGAGTCCATGGTGGGGGTCTCGGGCGGACGGCCCGGGGGCAAGGCAGCGGCAGGAAGAGTCAGGGGGCCGGGCTCGAGGACGAGGGCAGCGGCAGGAAGAGTCAGGGGGCCGGGCTCGAGGACGAGGGCAGCGGCAGGAAGAGTCAGGGGGCCGGGCCCGCGGACGAAGACCGCGGCTCACAGAGGGTCGGGATCGAGGGCGAAGACCACGGCAGGAAGAGTCAGGGGGCCGGGCTCGAGGACGAGGGCAGCGGCAGGAAGAGTCAGGGGGCCGGGCCCGAGGACGAGGGCAGCGGCAGGAAGAGTCAGGAGGCCGGGCTCGAGGACGAGGGCAGCGGCAGGAAGAGTCAGGGGGCCGGGCCCGCGGACGAAGACCGCGGCTCACAGAGGGTCGGGATCGAGGGCGAAGACCACGGCAGGAAGAGTCAGGGGGCCGAGCCCGCGGACGAAGACCGCGGCTCACAGAGGGTCGGGATCGAGGGCGAAGACCAGACAGCTCCGGAGGCCGGGCAGGACCCGGTGTCGGCCGGACAGGAACCGGAGCCGGCGGGACAGGCTTCGGCAGGATCCCCCACGGAAGAGGACCAGGAGTTGGCAGGACCCCCAGCAGGAGAGCGGTTGGCGGGACCTCCGACGAGACAGGACAAAGGGTTGGCAGTACCCCCGGCAGGAGAGTAGACGGCGGGACCTCCAACGGCACAGGACACAGGGTTGGCAGTACCCCCGGCAGGAGAGTAGTCGGCGGGACCTCCAACGGGACAGGACACAGGGTTGGCAGGACCCCCGGCAGGTGAGTAGACGGAGGGACCTCCAACGGGACAGGACATAGGGTTGGCAGGACCCCCGGCAGGAGAGTAGTCGGCGGGACCTCCAACGGGACAGGACATGGGGTTGGCAGGACCCCCGGCAGGAGAGTAGTCGGCGGGGCCTCCAACGGGACAGGACATGGGGTTGGCAGGACCCCCGGCAGGAGAGTAGTCGGCGGGGCCTCCAACGGGACAGGACATAGGGTTGGCAGGACCCCCGGCAGGAGAGTAGTCGGCGGGGCCTCCAACGGGACAGGACACAGGGTTGGCAGGACCCCCGGCAGGAGAGTAGTCGGCGGGGCCTCCAACGAGACCGAACAAAGGGTTGGCAGGACCCCCGGCAGGAGAGTAGTCGGCGGGACCTCCAACGGCACAGGACATGGGGTTGGCAGGACCCCCGGCAGGAGAGTAGTCGGCGGGGCCTCCAACGGGACAGGACACAGGATCGGCAGGACCCCCGGCAGGAGAGTAGTCGGCGGGGCCTCCAACGGGACAGGACACAGGGTTGGCAGGACCCCCGGCAGGAGAGTAGTCGGCGGGGCCTCCAACGGGACAGGACACAGGGTTGGCAGGACCCCCGGCAGGAGAGTAGTCGGCGGGGCCTCCAACGAGACAGGACATGGGGTTGGCAGGAACCCCAGCGGAACCTCCAACGGTACAGGACATGGGGTTGGCAGGACCCCCGGCAGAAGACTAGTCTGCGGGACCTCCAACGGGATAGGACATGGGGTTGGCAGGACCCCCGGCAGAAGACTAGTCTGCGGGACCTCCAACGGGACAGGACACAGGGTTGGCAGGACCCCCAGCGGAACCTCCAACGGTACAGGACATGGGGTTGGCAGGACCCCCGGCAGAAGACTAGTCTGCGGGACCTCCAACGGGACAGGACATGGGGTTGGCAGGACCCCCGGCAGAAGACTAGTCTGCGGGACCTCCAACGGCACATGAGTAGGGGCTTGAGCGGGGACTCGAGAGAGGGCTCGAGAGGGGACTCGAGAAGGAACTCGAGAGGTGACTGGAGAGGGGACTCGAGAGGGAACTCGAGAGGAGACTCGAGAGATGACTTGAGAGGAGACTTGAGAGGGATCTAGAAAGGGGACTCGAGAGGGAACTTGAGATGGGATGAGGGAAGGGACTAGAGAAGTGACTCGAGGTGGGACTAGAGAAGGGGCTCGGGAAGGGGCCAGAGAGGTGACTAAAGGAGGGACTGGAGAAGGGACTAGGGAAGGGACTAGGACAGCTGGGGCCAGAGCTAAGGCTGGAACCATGGCTGCTGGGGCCAGAACTAGGTCTGGAACCATGGCTGCTGGGGCCGGAACCATGGCTGCTGGGGCCAGAACTGGGGCCGGAATGATGGCTGCTGGGGCCAGAACTGGAGCCGGAATGATGGCTGCTGGGGCCAGAACTGGGACTGGAACCATGGCTGCTGGGGCCTGTACTGGGGCCGGAACTATGGCTGTGTGGGCCGGTTCTGTAGCCGGAACCATGGCTCTTGGGGCTCGGATTGCTAGCCTGGACTTGCGACTCCTTCTCCTAGAAGCCGCCTGAAGGCTCCGTGGACCTCCAAAAGCCAGCCGAGTTCCCGAAAACGACTCTTGGACAGGAGCAGGAACTGGGGCGGAAGCACTGGTTGACTCCAGACGGAACACACCGAGACGTTTATAGTCCGCAGGCTGGAAATCACACACCCAGATGAAGTTCAACATCCAGCCAGGTAAGAACTTCACCAAGTCTGGTTTCTCCATAGCCAACCGGTGCGCCTCTACCAGAGCGGCCTCCTTCTGCGGAACACTGGACGCTCCCCTCCACCAATCATAGCAGCCAGCCAAAGCAAAGGAAAAATGCTGTAATTCCACCTCAAATGGGTCATCTGCTGGGTCCATCTCTGGTCGGTGCTTTCTGTCACGGTTGAGTGAAGGAAGCAGGACCCAAGCGCAGATAACTCTGATAAACCTTTATTTCAAGGCTAATGGAATGAATACAGACAAAAACAGAACACTCACCGGTGAATTCCGTCACCAACAAAAGAAGCACCGACACTGAACACAGCACGAGACAAGACTAAATACAGGGAGGGATAATTACAAGACACAGGTGAACACAATCGGCTAACGAGACACAGGTGAGGAGGGAGGAGAAAACACAAGAGCCACAGGTGAACACAATTAGCTAACGAGACACAGGTGAGGAGGGAGGAGAAAACACAGGGACCCCAGGGAAACTAACGACAGGAGGAAAACATGACAGAGAACAGTGAAAACACCCAAACCTAGACAGAACTGTGACACTGATCCTCTCTCCATGGGTTCAAATAACCGTTGATTTTGACAATAAAGTTCCGAGTTGATATCAAATGTGTCGTGATTATTCATGTTTGGATGGGTAAAGAATATTCTGATTTCAAAAGCATAAGGTTGTGTGTGGACTTTTTTTGTCATACACATGGGTGCGTTATGCCATTGCTGTGTAGTATATAATAGTACAATGACAGAATGAAAGATTGCATAAAGCCATATACACCAGTATTTATTTCCATGAACAATATTAGCATTCGTTTTACAATTTCAGTCAAAACAAACCACTCAGTGCTCTATTTGCCTCAACTGTAGTCCAACTGTGTTCAGCTCTGTAAATATTCAATGCATTCTGCAGGGAAAACACATTTAGGCACACAATCCAGGATGATCCACCACACAGGTTAGAGTCCTCAAGTTCCTGCATCCGTCTTTACACCTAGTGTGATAAACATATATTGAATGACATGTGAAAAATGTATTCTCTAAACAGACAACTTAGTGAAGCTAATGTTACGTGTGGTATCTCCATGCAGCACATGCTCCGGTTCAGAAGGCATCGTGGCGCAAGTTGCACATGTACCCCTTTAGAAAGAAGTCAATAACTGAGCTTTTAAAACACATGAAACACACATTGCTGACAACTGAGATGTTTGCACCTCCACCAAAACCTCCGCTGCTTCAGTTTCTGGATCAAATTGATAATATGCTTGAACACATGCATTGCTCTGAGATGACATGTGTATTCCACACTCGTAAACACAGCAAGCATGGTAACGTGACTCTCGCCGGCTCTTCTGCAGGGGGCGTGGTCAGCTGCTGCTCAGAATTTTCATAGGCAGGTTTGGAATAAAGCGAAAATGAGCGAAACGAGGCATGGCTAAAAAATGATCTGTTTGGTATTTTGGAAAATAAAATGTATAAATATACCTTATATAGGTATGGTCATACACTATATCATTTAAATATAGCATGATAGGTCACCTTTAACTATAATCTAACTAGAGTATGGAATACACATACGCATATAACAAAAAGTGAGCACATGTGAAAGATGGCTGATAAAAAGTACAGTAAAACATGTCTCGATCAGACCTTTAAGCACATCAAAGCCCTGAGTATAGACCAATTTAAACATAATATTCCAAAACATCACTCTTAAAGGGATGACGTCACTTCAGGTTTCACACTAAAAATGATTACAGCCGTTAAAATGCATTAAATAAAAAAGTCATGAATGAGGAGAAAAGGCGTGTGGAGTTATACAATGAACACACAACGTTCTAAATCCTCTGATTTACGCGATATCAGACACAGAATAACTCGAGGAGGGAGGTCCCCCTTTCGTCAGAGCCCCCAATGAGAGGAGGAGCCAGGAATTGGATATTAGCTCGCTCCACGTAGAATCGCTCTCTTCTCCCTCCCCTCACGAACATGGCGCTGTGTTCCTGATTTGCTCTATTTGTTTCAAAACCACGTTACTTCATTAAATTACCCATTTGAAACAACATTGTCTCTTTTTAACTTCCTCCTGGACGCGAGAACAACGATCACAATCTACAAGAATCATCAATAATAGCTTGGTTAAAAAAGATGAAGCAATCCCTGATTACGCACAAAAAAAAACACACAAAATATCATGCAAATGTTAGACTTTTAGGAGCATTTTAATCAATATTTACTTAAGTATTATTGATTTTCTTGACTTGTTTTTACAAAACTATTAAACATTGACCATGGATCTGGTGTCCTTGGGCTGTTTATATAATCTCAATTAAATTCTCTTATGAGCGGCATCATGAGCCACCTTTTAGAGACTGCTACTGTTTTACTTGACCTCTTAAAACACAGACTCCCGATGTATCCCACTCCTTTGAGGCTAGGCTCTTTCTTAATGTGTTGGACGATGATTTTAAAGACTCTAGGCCTGGATTATTTAAATATTACTTTCCATATTTTATTCTTTATTATTTCCTTCTTTTTTTGTATCAATCAGTGTGCTTCCCAGCAAGAAGAAGAAAGTAAAAACACACTGTTGCAGAATCATCAATAACAGCTTGGTATAAAAAGATGAAGCAATCCCCGATTATGCACAGAAAAAAAACACACAATATTATGCAAATGTTAGTCTTTTGGGAGCATTTTAATACATATTTACTTAAGTATTATTGTTTTTCTTGACTGGTTTGTACAAAGCCATTAAACATTGACCATGGAACAATCTAAAACTAAAGCCCACAGGTTTAGCAAGGTACAAGATCAGTAGACAATATTTTCCCAAAAATTCAGCATACAAAATTCCAATGAATTTTCACTACTAAAGCTCTTTGCTTATTTAATAAATATCTTTATTTATTCTATACATTACAGTACATAGTACACTGCACTATGGTTGTTAAGCTGCAATATATAAGTATTATACAAGTATCCAGTCAATACAATTGTGAAATAAATAATTAAATAATAATTATAATTGAAACAATTATAATAATAATAATAATAATAATAACAATGTTGCACATTGATTAGAATTTCAAATACATTTCAACTTATCATAAGCTACTTTTATTTTCCCAGTAGGTGCTGTCTTGTATTTGTCTCTGGCTTTAGTAAAATAATGAAACACTTTGGAGCAAACAGGCAGAACAACAAGCCAAAGCTGGAAGCCAGAATGGCAAATGACTCCACTGCATCAGCATATTTCCCAGGAGCGCTGATATAAGCAGGGACGAATGATAGCCACACAGCACAAAATATCAGCATACTAAAAGTGATGACCTTGGCCTCGTTGAAATTGCCAGGCAGTTTACGTGCTAGAAAAGCCAGTATAAAGCACAGGCAGGCCTGTAGACCAATGTATCCCAGAACGCACCAGAATGCAAGACTAGAACCTACGCTGCACTCCAGTATGATCTTCGAAATTTCGTATTGTGTATTTCGGGATGGAAAAGGGGGAGACTCAATGAGCCATGCAGCACAGATAACCACTTGAATTACAGTGCCAATGAAAATAATGGCCCTCTGCTGCTTGGTCCCCAGCCACTTCATGATGTTGTCCCCTGGTCTGGTGGCAGTGAAAGCAGCCAACACCACCAGGGTCTTCCCCAGAATACAGGATATGCAAAATGAAAACGTTATACTAAAAATAGTGTGTCGCAGCATACAGGACCAATATGTTGGCTCTCCAATGAACACCAGGGAACACAGGAAACACAGAGTCAGAGCAAAGAGGATGAAGAAGCTGAGTACAGAGTTATTTACACGGACGATGGCTGTGTTTCTATGGTAGAAAAAGACCGCAAAGACAGCTATAGTGAGGCTGGCACCCACCACAGAGATCACTGTCAGGGCTATACCCAAGGAATCATAGGCCAAGAACTCCACTATCTTGAGGACGCAGACGGTTCTGTCAATATTTGACCAGAAGTCATCAGGACAAAATGTGCACTCTATGGAATCTAATGGGAAAATAATCAAATATAACATGTTGGTAGTGAAATACAAGAATTACATTGTGATTCTTTTATTTCAAGATTTTAAACTCACTTGTCTGATTGCTAATTTTGCCGCTGTCACATGGTACACAGTCAAAGCAGCAGACAGGCTCCCCACGACGGACAGCTTTCCGGGACCCTGGAAGACAGCTGGTGCTGCATACAGACATAGGCACCTATAGGGAGTAAACAATGGCTTTCAGCTCTGCAGTGTGCATATTTAGTCAGTTCCTTGATAAGGCCTTTTAAAAGAAAAAAGGGACAGCTTTGATAACTGCATTGTCAGTTTTTGCGGGTTCTAGCTATTTAAATCGGAAAAAATGCTTATTTTTTTCGTGAACATCAGTGAAGAGCTTTGCATTTTGTATTGTTGCTTACACTTTACAAGCAATTAGCTGCTGCAGAAATTAAAACTCTTCAAAAATTGTGATGCGCATTTCTCATATTGTGGCATTTTATATAAAGGCAGAAAACAGTGGAGGTGCAGATGTTATTTTCACATTGGGGACAGGGTTATTATCCATAAGCTATTCAATAATTTGTAGCTTTAAAATAATAGCTATTTATTTTTATGTTCGAAGAATTCTACCAGAAAGAATATAATGTGTGTCATGATTTTAGTTTTGTCTGTTTAGTCATGGCTTTATTTTTAAATTTTGACTCCCTGTGTCTGGTCTTCCTTCCTGTTTGCCCTCCTGTGTCTGATTGTCTCATTGTGTTCACCTGTTGCCCTTGTGTTTCTGCATCCCCTGCCCAGAGGCCTGTAGGCTACTACGAAGCCGGATTTTTGCTTAGCGAGCTAACTTCAGGGAAAACTCTGGGTTTCCGGGCCTACGACGCTGGTTCACTACTTAGCGGGTTAGATCTCCATGGTAACTTATGCTGAACAGCTAGCCTGGTCCGGAGCAGGTTAGGTTCCAGGATAAGAGATCAACTCAGTGAAAGCACCGCCTGCTGACCAATCAGAGCTCCGTGTGCGGAGTTTAAAGCTATCAAGTCATATTACAGGATAAAGGAAATACTGAAAAACTGCCGTTGCAGGAAAGACGGCCGGCCAAAATCAACTGACTGTGTGAACGTGAAAATTAATAGAATATCACCTCCCATCTTCAGAGCAATCTGACTAATATAACATTAACGTTAAGAAAGCTTACTTAAATATCTGCCACAAGTTAACATAAGTACCAGGATCAAAGTCACATTACGTACAGTCCGCGGCACTGTGAGTGCAGACTGTCAGGGTGCGTGGAAAGGATCGCGGAAAAAGGTAGTACCCAAATGCAGACTACAAAAGCGGAAAAAGGTTTAGAAACAAAAAGCGAGCTTTATTGCAAAGCTGATAACAAAAACATGGCATGAATCAAACGGTAGCTCAGGAAAACAATAACATAAAAACTGACCGTGAAAAACATGGAGGAAGACCGGAGAGGAAAAACACGAGACGCGAAGGGAGGACAAACAAACAATGAACCGACGGGGAACACAGGAAGAGACAAGACTAAATACAGGGAGGGGTAATCACGAGACGAGAAACAGCCGGGCAGGGGAGGCAGACACACAAGGGCAACAGGTGAACACAATTAGACAATAAGACACAACAGGGAAACTATCAACAGGAAGGAAAACACAGGGAGAAGGACCAGCCAAGAAACAAAGAGGAAAACATGAGACAGGGAGAACAGAACCACAAAATACCCATAACACGACATACAAAACTAAAAACGTGACATAACATCAGAATCGTGACACAGACGTCGATGTGTCCCATTATCATTCATATCACATCATAATGTATCATATATTTCCTTATCTGAGTCAGCTTATTTTGCCGTATCTGGCCGTGCAACACTCATAGTGTCACATACTGTATGCAGAAGTATTATTTTAAGCAACACATTAAGTTGACGAAACACTGGAGTCAAATGTAATTAAAGTCAGATCCACTTATGTCTTAGACGGGGCAGCGATATCATAAAACTGTTAATGTACGCATTCAAACACTTTTTTTACCAGCTGTATTCACCTTGCAGGTGCAAATGTTGCTTTTATCCTGGATAAAGTGTTTAAGTCATGGATGTTTAAAGTTTAACGTTTTAATATGTGGCTAATAATATAGTTCACTTTTCATTCAGGAAGTATGATGCTTACTTACCCCAAGTGAAGGAGTTCAAGTATCTCAGGGTCTTGTTCTCGAGTGAGGGAACAATGGAGCGTGAGATGGGCCGGAGAATCGGAGCAGCAGGAGCGGTACTGCAGTCGCTTTACCGCACCGTTGTGACGAAAAGAGAGCTGAGCCAGAGCAAAGCTCTCTGTCTTCCGGGCCATTTTCGTTCCTACCCTCACCTATGGTCATGAAGGATGGGTCATGACCGAAAGAACGAGATTGCAGATACAAGCGGCCGAGATGAGTTTTCTCCGCAGGGTTGCTGGCGTCTCCCTTAGGGATAAGGTGAGAAGTTCAGTCATCCGGGAGGGACTCAGAGTTTAACCGCTCCTCATTCGCGTCGAAAGGAGCCAGTTGAGGTGGTTCGGTCACCTAGTAAGGATGCCACCTGGCGCCTCCCTAGGGAGGTGTTCCAAGCACGTCCAGCCGGGAGGAGACCGAGGGGTAGACCTACAACCAGGTGGAGGGATTATATCTCTTCGCTGGACGGTTAGTGCCTTCCCAGCTAGCGGGGAACGTTCTCACAACTTTGGCTAACATTACCTACAGGTTATAATAATGTTTTAAAGAAAGGTTTTAATCTGATGTTCAAATAACCTTTTTAGGATGTTTATTCTTTCAAATAGGACGTATAAAAACGAATTTGCATGCCAATATTCACCACATGCACTTATAATCACACTAAGACACAAAAGTCCAAAAGGGTAAATCTTGCATTGTCATAAAGAGAGACACAAAACATTTTGAGGAGCAGGGTTTTGTACATGATCTGTTTGATTTTGATTGGGGAAAAATTGATCTGTGTGCTGATGTTGAAACTGCATGTTCTTATTTTTATGAAGGGATGAGACAATCCTTGGTTTTCTGCTGAACTGTCTAGTCTCCTACATGAGAAAAACAAGGCCTGGGCAAAGTCTAGGAAATCAGGCTCAGAGATAGAATGGCTGCGATTTAGGCAGCTAAGGAATAGCTTCACATCACATATCAAAAGTGCTAGGTCGAAGTATTATCTGTCAGTTACCACAAAAAACCTGAATAATTCTAGAACATTTTGGAAAGCCATAAAATAGATATCCACCAGTGAGATCCGTAATAAGCTACCTCCTTGCCTTACCACAGCATATGTTACTATATCGGACAGGGCCACCATGTTAAATTGTTTTAATGAGCATTTTGTGTCCCGTGGCTCTCTGTTCGACTCTGTTACTAACTCTGCTTCTGTGATCACCACAGTCCGTGACTCTGAACAATATGCTGCAGCGCCGTCTCTACACACTTTGAAAAAGTGTGAGGAGCCAGGGAATAACCGAACGGCAGACGGTTGTACTGGTACGATATTCCCTGGAATGAGAAACGCAGGAATTTCCTGTGTTTTGGGATGATGGGTACGTGGAAGTATGCATCCTTCAGGATACGGCCAACGTAGGGCGGCCAACGTAGGGCGGCCAACGTAGGGTGCCGTCCGGCGATCATGTTGGCCTGTCTTACCCCAAAAAACGCTGTCAGGTTCGGCTCCAGAGAAGGGGTGGCTTGGAAACCAGCATCTGTGAACCCCTCCACCTTGGTGAGGGGAACAAATGTTGCCACCGGATCCTTCAGGGCCAGATCGGGTCATTCCTGACCGTCTGCACACGCGAAAAAACTGGGGGAGAAGAGGGAGGGGAGAACCAAACGGTGAACCGTGGAGGGAGACGGGGTAGGAGTTGTCCGACTCCTGCCCGGCACTCGGCTCCAGGAACAAGAGGCCCTCGTCCGCGGGCTCGTAAGCCTGGACGGACCAATCGTCCTCCTCGGCCGCAGCAGCGAGAGCGTCCGCTCTTCGCTTCGTGTCGCCCGAGGGGAGACGGGCACAGTGGGTGCATGCTACCTGCTGGTATAGAGCCGTGTACGCTTGCTCTGACCCCAGGCAGGATTTGCATACTGTGTGCTGGTCATAACTCATTATATACCCTGAGCCACATGAGGGACAATCTCTGACACAATTGTTACTCATGTTTCTCTGATGAAGTGTCTCTCGTGCTTCAGTAACGGGGTGCTGAAGAAAAGAGGGAGCAGATTGTCGGGCCTCCTTCCTATTTATACCGGAAGGGAGCCCGAGGGTGGGGCCCACCTCGCGGGTGGGGCCCACCTCGCGGGTGGGCGTGGACCACAAGTGTTTCAGTGCTGCGCGTGTGCGCAGGGGATTACCCAATAGCTATACGAAAATAGAAAATAGACATAGAATGGTAACATTCTCAGAATGTTTTTAGAACCAAAAATGTCTAGCTGGGTTGGAATCCCCCAGTCAGAGCTGGTTGATGTGGCCAGGGAAAGGAAAGTTTGGGGCTTTCTGCTGGAACTGCTACTTCCGCGACCCGACCATGGATAAGCAGGAGAAGATGGATGGATGGAAGTATGATGCTGTGCTGTCAGTACGCTTCTCCATATTGCTAACCCCGCCCCTTTTATGTGAACGCGCACATAACTAGATAGGGCAAAGCTGGCTTGAGTTAATGAGTTGATAACCAGCGTCGTAGGACCGCTTAGCGAGAGCGCGTTTATTTTGGATTAGGTAAGCCGGGTAGCTCAAACATATCCAGGTTATGTTGAACCGGCTTCGTAGTACATGCCTCGGCTTTGTTTCGTCTTCTCTCCCCCTTTGCTCCTTGTTCGGTCATTGTCTTTTTGTCCTGGTAACCTGTCTGCCCATGCTTGTAAGTTTGTTCATGTCTGTCTTTTTCCCCGCTTTGTTAATGTTTAGTAGTTTCTAGTTTTTTTCTGTCATCTCCTTTTGTTTAATAAAGCTTGGTTTCTGTTGATACTTCTTGGTTCCCTTTTTTTACTGCGTTTGGGTCCTCGAACCACTATCCTGAGAATGTGGAGCATTTAATCACAAAACACTTCACACTGTATCGCAGGCTTTCAACTTATTTTCACTGTAATGCAAAGGGACTCACATCTTATCCAGCTTTTACCTCCACCTAAACTTACAGGATTTCAAAAGCTGGCATCTGATGGATGAAGGTAAAAACACAGTGTGAGCAGCTTGCCTCACTCTGATGCCCTGCCCACATGATCCTGTCCTCCTGGATTAACAGCTCCTCTCCGGCAGGCTTGGTTCCATCAAACAACCCCACGTTGACATATTCAATGTTCCCACTCATGCCTCTCTGCCAGTTGAGAATGTCATAATAAGATATAGAGTCGCCCTTTAGGTCAAAGTTCACTTCCTCCCCGGCAATGTTAAATGTCACTTCCTGGAGGTAGTGCTGGAGCTTGAAAACCAAAAGATAATATGAAATGTGAAAACAAGTTAAAAAAGACAGTTAAAGTGAAATTACTGTAAGAAAATGTAAATATACCTGCCAGGGGTATATGTTGTTGCTTTGAGCACATGAGTTATATTGAAAAGGGCCACTGCCCGGTTGACAGAGAAGAAGGTTGTGCAGGGAATGAGCAAATGCATACACAGCCTTATAGACGTTATAGGCTACTCTAGGGCTGGATGTATTCATGTAGGCTGAATGCTGCTCTAACAGGGACTCCTGTCCTGAGCAGGAAGGCAACAGGGATCCAGACGACAGAGAAGGGTCACAACCATACAGGGCCTCCCACAGCTCCTTAACTAGAGTATTATTACGATACATTTGAGGGTTGACTGTCCGCAGGTAGTCACTGAGTCCGGAGATTTGACCTTTTCTGATGCCAAACCCGATGGTGCCACCTAGGTAGGGGTAATACTCACTGGCTGTAAAGACGGATGCTGTGATCAAGGCTTCACTGGCAACCCACTGGATTCCAGTGATGTTCTGTGTCATATAGTCTCTCAAGAAAGGCGTCAACTCCCCCTCAGTCGAAAATACCACCACCACTTTTGCAGTAGAGCTACGCATCACCTTCACAGATAAGGCAAACAATGATGGAGGAAATCGTTTCACATGAAAAGGAAAAGAAAAAATAAAGTAGGTTAAAGAAAGACTAATAGGTAATGTGTGTAGAGTCATTATATGTTAAAAACAGTATATAAAAAAGATACTTTGAAAAACAGCAGTGCCTGCTAATGAACCCTATCTACTTGTTAGTCTATTGTTATGAAATAAATAACGTAAACATTCCCGATGTAGGGAATTTACTATAAAGTTATCTTTGTGTGATTGATGCTCTCTAATTCTATAAAACCTGGCATTTACCTGCAAGATCTCCAGAGTCCTCTGCCGATTGTAGAGCATAGGTATAATTTCTTGGTACGCTACACACACTTTGGTACCCTGTAATTCTCTCAGTAAACCTTGCACAGCGAAGCGCCCGTATTCATGGTCTCCTCGCACCAACCCCACCCAAGTGAAGTTGAAGTGTACCAGCAGCTGAGCAATGGCTTTCACCTACATTCACCACAAAATAGTTACACTTGGCTAAAAACACACACATAAAGAACATTTTACAGACTAAATTAGAAGTTCTTTTTTTTAGAAGTTCTTTTTTTCACTGAATAATGATAAACAACCTATTAAGGCCAAACTCTCACCTGATAATCATCATTGGGGATTACTCTGAAGAAGGTGGGATGTTTTTTTCTGTCAGTAAAACATGCACACGAAGAAAAGTAACTGATCTGTTTAAAGAAGGGTACAACATTGAGTATAGTAAAGCAATTCAATGTTTTGGTGATTACAGATAAAATTAAAAATCATTACCATTGGGATTCTGAATGGTTGCAGGATTCTTGACACCACCATAGATTGAGCAGAACCAGATTCCCCGATCACAGCGAGGAGTGGAGAGGCACCGCTGCACGTGGGAGAGTCATCCTCACTCAGCCCATTTAACACAGCCAGAGCAGCCCTCTGGCCGGTCAGTGGATATCCACATGAATCAAATATTTTGTACCCAAGTGTGTAATTGGGTAATAGCTCTGCACTCTGGTTTATCTCCTCCACTGCCAACCTCATAGTCTGAGCCCAGCGGAAAGCCCTGGGATCAAATCTGCAGCCAAACAGACACAGGTGCAGACAAGAAACACATCACAGATGCACACAACATACACATTCAAACTTATTTTGTGTAGAAAAATTACAATTAAAGGCAGAGATTATGTTAATTTTAAATACTTTTAAATTGTAGCATTGCATCTTGGTTGATGTGATAAAATAACTGATCTGTTTCTTTGTCTGCATGTTCTCATTATTTTTATAATATGTTCCCAGGATATGTCTTTAATAAGTTCCCTATAATTGACATGTTGTTATTATGAAAGACCAATGTAAATTTGAACTTATTTGGAGAAAATAGAGATATTGTTCAAATGCTGCACTTCTAAGTCATTCAAAATCTTTTATTTTTGTATTATGGAGCAAATTATAATTTTCTAATATAAAGAGTATCACAATACATATCTTTATATGAATCTTCTTTAAATTATTTTAGAAATAATTAGGGAATTACCCACCCAAAACGATGTCAAAGTCAGTTTTTGCATGTCTTTCTCTCGATAAAAAGATTTTTTAAAAGCAATTAATTCAAGCCAACACTACATACATGTTTTCCAACATGTCACGCTAAATTATCAATGAATACTAAAACCTATTCAATACAAGTATATTCTGTTTAATCATTCAATAAAACAAGAATGCTAGTTGCATACAATGTTTCATACACAAGTTATATACTCACACTAATGTTTCCACGTCAATCAAAACTCACCCATTGCATTTTATTGGTGGCCTGTAGGTGCAGTTCAGGTCTGGCATCTCCTGGTTATAGTGAAGGGGGAAGATCCCTCCAATTATATAGTCACCTTTGGCCACAAAGCCTGGCTCAAAACTGTTTTGGAGTTTGCATACTTTGGCTGAAGATGGTGGTGAGGGGTTGCTGGATATTGTGGTATACATTAGAGTTAGGACACATTGAGAGTAAAGCAAGCAAAATAACACAAGTCGATTCATATTACACATCCCAATAGACAGAGAGAGAGAGAGAGAGAGAGAGAGAGAGAGAGAGAGAGAGAGAGAGAGAGAGAGAGAGAGAGAGAGAGAGAAAGAGAAAGAGAGCAAGAAATTAGGCAAGTTATAAACACTTTGTCACCTAAGTGTTACATCTTATTGATGACAGAATGTGACTGGATTGGACATCAGTAGCTCCGCCTGATTTACTAAAGGCAGTTAACATAGACTGAATAATGAAAAATAAATAATGTAAGAGGAAAATGATTATGGATATAGTCTCTCATTAAGACATTTTCCACTTATAGAGAAACACTGTTGTTGATTTAACTCCATGGTGACCAAAAAACATTTCAAATATTCCAGTGAACAGAGCAATAGGGTTTTAATTTGTTTAACCTCTAAGCCCGAGGGTCCCCCCAGTGGACCCCTCCCACCGTTTTTTTACGAGACTATGTCTCAGGGCTTCTTAACATTTATGAAACTATTAATGTTCCATACCCTTTTAACGGTAAGAAACTCAGCTAACTGACAATGTGAACCATTTTTAGCTAAAAGAAACACAAGAGTAATACCAAGCCTTTGAATTAGCATGGAGCGAAAAAATGCTAACTAATGCTAACGGACCTTTGCACAGCACTCACGGTAGAAATGCCCTTATTACTTATCGTAACTGCACAAACAAGATATCCGATTAAAGCTGAGACTCCACAGATTCCACGAATGTAATGTCATCACTGTCCGACCCCGAATTCCTGGAGCTCTCAGCCAGAAAAGAGAAAGTAAACAACATCCGGTTTCAAAAATATTACAATAATTGCGTCTTACCTTTTTTATATGTGATCAAAAGTTGTGTTCAACGGACTAAAAACGCCGCTCAAGGTTAATCCAATGTCTTTGTGTTACGTATACATTTTTACTGATAATCCATCATCATATTTATGGCAATATACTGGGTATAACGTTTTGTCGTCCAGGCTTGTACTTTCAGATATGCTTAGTTTGCTTCTCTATTACGTCCGTAATGGTAATGTTTACGTGGATTTGGGAACTGCCCATCGATTCTATTGGATGTAATGGTTAAGAAAAAGGTGTAAATCAGCCAAATCGACCAATGGGTTCCAGAGATATGGTCCTGCATAAAGTATAAAGAATGCCAGCCAGCGTAAGTACATTACGCAGCAGACTTTACTTATTGTTGACTACGGAAGGAAGCAGGAAGCAGGAATTGCCAGGACCCAGAGCACACGGAGCACAGAGCGGACAGCAGATAACGGAATTGCAGTTTTATTGCTTATAGATTATCAGAACATTTCAAAGGGGACACAGCCCCATTGCATATGGATTAACTACATCATCGTTCTTTATCGTTTTAATGCCATTGAAGACCAGTTTAGACCAGACAAAGAGGAAGGTAAGCCATTAGCCTAGCGCATGTTAGTACCTAGCGCCACTTTTTTTAATGTACGTTTTTGTTGATAACCTCGCGAGTTTGTATCTTTCAGTGTTGAGGTGGGCACCGTTAGATTCTGTGTCTTTACGATCATAAACAATGTGTTGGATGTGGAGCTAAGATAAGTAATAAGGGAGCTAGGAGTGATTTTCGGTGCAGTAATAGGTTAGCATTTTTCGCTCGGGGCTAATTCAGAGGCTCACTGTTAGCATTGTGTGTTTTCTTTGAAAAAATAAATGAAAAAGATCAGTTAAATTAGTTTTTTCCCGTTATATGGATATCAAATATTCATAGTTTATTAAATATTAAGGTTCCTTAGACGTTGTTTCCTGCAAATGATGCGATTTTGTGTCCGTGATGCCAAAGAGGATAACAGAGTATGTTTTATTTAAATGTTTTTACTATGTTCCATCTGAATTAACTTTAGAATAAAAACATCTATATTGATTCTGATACTTCTACATCCAACTAACAGATGTAACCTTGATTTGAGAGAAAAGATTATTAATGTACCCCTTTTAGAAGTGAAGATATAGTCTTTGTTGTGTTAGTGGCATTTTCGAGCCTGAAACCTGAAAAACAGGCTCAGGGCTTAAGAGGTTAATTAGGCTTGGAAATAAAACTTGAGATCGAGTATATTTATATTTATATTTAGTTTGGCTATTTAAGCATGCACCTGTAACTAGGTTATAGTGTACCATTGTTGGAACTGATTGCATTTAAAACGTTTTTCATGCTGTATTTAGATTTGTCAAAGTGGGAAGCTATGACTTTTTGGATCTATTCAGACAACAATTGCAAATAGATCACAGCACCATTGTCTGGACAGAAAGACAGTCACAGGTGGGTCATAAATCCCCTAAAATGTCTTTACCGGATATAGCATTTCAATTATTACCTGATGATTAAAATGATTGTAATTTTTCATCAGTGAAAAACTCTTGGTTCTATTGAAGCATCTCGTCTGAAGCAAAGCAATTATTTTATTACATGTTACTTGTTAGATGGCCTCCCAGACTCGCTGGTCATGCCATTCTTTCTGGCGGCCAGCAGAAGCCAATAACCGTTCACGAGCACCCTCGAAAACAATTCTGAGTCTGGCTTGGTGTTCGACCACTCAGTCCTGTACCTCGCCAGGTACCGGCGCCTGGACTCGAACCAGGAGAAAGTCTACAGGAAGCTGAGGTTCTTGTCCAAACACCAGGTAGAACGGTAATTCACCCGTGCCCTGATGAGGCGTAGTGTTGTAAAAAAACAGCACCTGAGGCAAACAGGACGCCCAATCATGCTTGCGAGATGCTGGTAAGGTGCGAAGGAGATTATGGAGGGTTTCATTGAACCGTTCACATTGCCCGTTATCCGCAGGATGGTATTGGGTAGTACGGGATTTCGCAACACCGTACGAAGAACGAAGTTGCTGGATCAAAGAACTCTCGAAGCTCCTTCCTTGGTCCGAATGAAGACGGCTTGGGACGCCAAACTTATAATAACATTCGTAGATCAGAACTTGGGCCACAATGGAGGCCTGTTTATCCGGAGTAGGAACAGCTACTCTGAATTTGCTGAACACGTCAGTCATGACAAGGACTTTCTCAAGCCCGTTCCGGGAGGGGTCAAACAAGGTGAAATCTATGACCAAGATTTCATTGGGTCGGGAGAAAGCGGCAAACTCTGGGGCAGAGCTGGGACGCCAATAAGGAAGCGCCATAAACTCGAGTTAATTATTGGCCGATAGGCGATGACTGCAGAAAGGATCAATTTCCATTGACCCCTATGTTAAAATGCCCAACTTTACAGCAGAAATAAACATGTTTCTACCCCTGGATGCAATACAAATTATTCGGGATATAGTTGGATTCCACCTTCATGACTAGGGATGGGTATCGAGAACCGGTACTAAGTATATACCGGTACCTGATTGGACGGTATCGGCAGTGATGTGCCTGAACGCGTTCAATGAACGATCGTTCATGAACGCGTTCATATTTTGGGCGAACGTGAACTGAACGTACTGCATTTCCGCTAGATGAACGTAATTGAGAACGCGTTCATTCTCAGCGCTGTATAACGGCGTTCAAAAGTGCGTTCATTCTCAGCACTGTATTATAACGGCGTTCAAAAGTGTGCCAGATTTCATATGCCTTTCAGCCGAAAACCCAGTTAAAACACACCGTAAACAGGCTTCAAAATAATGCGGAAAACCACCCAATCTGGCAACAGCAAGCTGCCTGTGACGCGTACGCGCCTGTCACCACTGGCTGTCGCACTAAAATGGACGAAGCCGAGAGCAGCTGCAGCAGCACTCGCTCAGAGTCTACGGCGTCGGCGTATGAGTTATAGAACCTTTTGTTCTTTGGGCAAACAAGTCAGGAAAAAAAAATAATGCGACTGACTTAATGAAAAGAGAATTAATGTTTAAATGTTTTGCACTTTGAATATTGAACTTTGAGGTACAACCTTAGTTTCATACCTCAGCCTGGTTCCTACCTCGTGTTGTGTTAGTACAGAGTTATGTCGGCACATGTTTATATGTTATATGTTTGCACAATGACTACTTTCACTTTTGGTACTTTAAAGGTGACCTATCATGCTATATTTAAATGATATAGTGTATGACCATACCTATATAAGGTATATTTATACATTTTATTTTCCAAAATACCAAACAGATCATTTTTTAGCCATGCCTCGTTTCGCTCATTTTCGCTTTATTCCAAACCTGCCTATGAAAATTCTGAGCAGCAGCTGACCACGCCCCCAGCAGAAGAGCCGGCGAGAATCACGTTACCATGCTTGCTGTGATTACGAGTGTGGAATACACATGTCATCTCAGAGCAATGCATGTGTTCAAGCATATTATCAATTTGATCCAGAAACTGAAGCAGCGGAGGTTTTGGTGGAGGTGCAAACATCTCAGTTGTCAGCAATGTGTGTTTCATGTGTTTTAAAAGCTCAGTTATTGACTTCTTTCTAAAGGGGTACATGTGCAACTTGCGCCACGATGCCTTCTGAACCGGAGCATGTGCTGCATGGAGATACCACACGTAACATTAGCTTCACTAAGTTGTCTGTTTAGAGAATACATTTTTCACATGTCATTCAATATATGTTTATCACACTAGGTGTAAAGACGGATGCAGGAACTTGAGGACTCTAACCTGTGTGGTGGACCATCCTGGATTGTGTGCCTAAATGTGTTTTCCCTGCAGAATGCATTGAATATTTACAGAGCTGAACATGGTGTACTACAGTTGAGGCAAATAGAGCACTGAGTGGTTTGTTTTGACTGAAATTGTAAAACGAATGCTAATATTGTTCATGGAAATAAATACTGGTGTATATGGCTTTATGCAATCTTTCATTCTGTCATTGTACTATTATATACTACACAGCAATGGCATAACGCACCCATGTGTATGACAAAAAAAGTCCACACACAACCTTATGCTTTTGAAATCAGAATATTCTTTACCCATCCAAACATGAATAATCACGACACATTTGATATCAACTCGGAACTTTATTGTCAAAATCAACGGTTATTTGAACCCATGGAGAGAGGATCAGAGTGGTGATTCCGGCCTGCGTTGTCCTCTGATCCGTGAAATGTCTATGTTAGGTTCAGACAGCAGCCAAACTGAACCGTGTGGCATACCCGGCGATGACCTCCTCCCTGTCAGGTTGCTCATAATGGTGCAGGGTCCACAAAGACTTGGTCGAAGATGAGGTCCATCAAGTTGGCCACGTAGCCTGTGCAATGTTAAAAAAAGCACAACAAAAAAAGTGGTTGAGATTAGTAAATGCATGTCGTCAACAACAACATACCAGGGCTTTAGCTCCGTTTTACTCGTGGTGTGTGTCCCCTCGCATACATACATACAGTGTTGTATCCTAACACACCCCCATTTATATTCATGTGCGCACACAAGTAAACATGCAAAAGCTTTTACATATAACGCTGCAATAAACGGCATGTCTCATTAGCTTAGCTTAGCGTAGCGTGAGTTAGCGTAGCGTAGCTTAGCTTACAGATCGATGATATATGATGTTCTTACAGACTACAATCACAAAAGCTTTTACATAACGCTGGAAAAAACGGCACTTACCTCCAGAAGATTACGTTTGTTATTATAACTTACTCAATATGATTTTTTAGAGGATACAAAATACTAATACATAGGAGAATAAATACTTGTGTTATCGGCTAGGCCAGGCGTGGCTTTACAGCCTTCACACAGATCGCCATTACGGCAGTCTGAACATGTTCGCAAATGCCTGATAATTAAAATAAAAGACAAAGCAAAGACTGCGGAGCGTACAAAATAAAATGTTACAAGAACATATAAACACCTAACCGATTACTAGTTGGGGTTGAGGCGACATTGATACGGCTAAGCTACATGCTACCAGCTAGATATAGCTTTATCAGGAAAAACACCGCTAAATAAAAACTTACAGCTTCAGAATTGGATGTGTCCTCACTGGCCTGGTCCCGGATGGTTGGTATTGATCCCGGGTGTAGCATTAGTTTGGAGGCATATCCATGTTGGACTTGAGAGAAGTTCATAAACATGTCCGTGGTTTAACTGGCTTAGACATCCTGGCAATAGCAGGCAGAAACACAGATGTGACTGGGGTAGCCTGCCGATAGCCTATATGCGAATGAGAGGTTTGGCAATGCACGGCCGTGGCTCATTCCCCTGATAGGTGGAGAGTTGACCAATAAGCGGAGTACGTCTTTGTGACGTAGAAAAGTGTCGGAATGTGGATCCATTTTTTTCAGATCCGTTGCAGCCCCTTTTTTAGAGATTTGGCGAAGGAGGAAAATAGAGAGGGTTGTGTTTTCTGACACTTGGCGAGTTCCCTGGAACACCGGGGACACATAATCATGTATAAAAGACGTACAAAGGTGCATTTTGCATGATAGGTGCCCTTTAAGTATATTTGGCAATAGCGCAAGGTGCAATCTATGTACTCAATTACTTGCTTGTAAAGGGGGTAACACAAGCAACTTAATGAAGCATTTGCAAACGAGACACTCATTGAATCTAAAACGGTGCAGCGTATTTGACAGCCTAAACAATGTGGCTGCTAGCGATACTGCTGCTAATAGCGCTAGCGGGCTTCAGCCGCGCCGTGTGTAAACGTGACCTGAGCGAAGGCTCGCAGGCAGGTTAGCTGCTGCGCACAGGTAATATGTTTGGTTTACCTGAGTGAGGTCTTGCAGGCACATCGCCTTGTCTTTTTTTAGTTTATTAACACTGAAGGTGTATTAATGTGAGCTCCTACACCTATACTAATGTGGCCTTTCATTGAATGCTTTATAAACCAGTTAAACTTACAGATGTCATTGTGAATTGGAAAACTGCATTTAAATGTTGTTAAAGGTCAACGTTTCAATGAATGGTTCAGCAATTGTTGGTAGTTTACTAGGAATTAACATATTTTAAGCTCAAATACTTTGTTCTATGTTTAAACCTTCAGACACATTTTGACGTGTTTCAGTTCAGCACATCATTTATTTTGTTATGATTTAAAAGTGCAATCCAGAATAAATGTGTACTCTCCTTTATCTTTTTGCCATCTTAGCCTTTTTACCAATTTCTTCATATCACTGTTTTGCATGATGTCACTGTAGGACAATGTTTTAAGGATCTCTTGTCGAGCGAGGTTGTCAGTTTGAAATATCTGGATGAAGATGTAACTGATTTACAAATGTTAAAAAATGCCTATTTTTATCCTCTGTCTGAGGGAAAACCCCAAAAAGCATGATAGGGCGAGCCAGGCCCCTTTAAGTTATTTTATTTACTTTTGTCTGCTTCTGAGAAGCTAATGTATAAGTTATACAGTTATTTCTGCAAGAAAATTACAATAAAATGACTGTTTCTGAATCTTCACATCTTGTATTCATGTCTATAATTTTGAGCACCAAATTATTGAAAAGTATCGATAAGAGTATCAAAAAATACCGATAGCGATAAGCAGTAGCCTACCAGTCGATACAATCCTAACGATACCCATCCCTATACATGACAATGGATCGGTGAGTAAATTGTTTTATAACATGACCCTTTTATTTATATTAGGTCTTAACGTTTTCGCATAAATTAGGGTGTAGTCACATTGAGTGACAGCTCTGTCAAGTGACTGCTGCTGTAAGCTTCTTGTCTCTGCTAGCAGCTCCGTGAAGCTACAGGGACTCTGCCTGGTCAGTTCATCCAGGGAAGACAACTTGAACCCGGCCGTGTTAGTTTGTTCTTCCTGCTTATATCGGACTATTGTGACTCGCTCTGCGGTTGAAACAGACGGTGCATGAATGCAGTTTTGTGGTAAGTGAAATTTGAGTACTTTATTTATGTGTTTATGATTTTAATCAGCTACGTAATGAATGTTAAGGCTTGGGTTAGCGTGTAAGCGAGTGGTAGCTACATCTGTGTTAACGATGCTAATCGTAGCATCCAAGTTAAAACCATAGACTGTGTATATATAAAGGTTCAAACTAAATAGACAAGTGTTAAGCGTTAAGTGGGATAATACTGTAGAACAAACAGCTTCTGTTTGAGGTTGGTAAAATAAGATAACCCTTGTAATTTAGAGAGATATTTTATTATGTAGGTAGGAACTGTATGCATCGCTAAGGTTAATTTAAATTGGCTATGCTGAAGTATGTAGACAAGCTAACGTCAAAGTAGTGTATGTGAAATCAACCTCACAATAAGATGTGTGTATATTACAATTATTAATGTCATATTTCAAGATGATTACTATTACAATATGGTTGGTTGAGCTGGAGTTCATTATTGAGCTTACACGTTAATTTAACAGCCATATCTGAAGAAAGAACCCAAACCTTGTTGTTTTTATTAGTTGTATTACCAAATTGGTATCAAATAAACAGTAAGCATTGGTAACACAACTTCCAAAGTTACAGTAAAATAAAAAGGACCCTGACTCGGACAATACACAATCCAACATGTTCAACAGAAGATAATAAGTTATATTGGAGCCCTCTACTGGACTCTATGGGTACTACCTTATCATGCAAGCATTCACCTACAGAATGCCCGCGCATCTCACTTCGGTATAAAATGAGGCCTCGCCTCCTGACCATCATCCTACACCACTCTTCAGCGAGCGGTATAGGACAGACGGTGCCCCTGAGTAGAGGGCTCCGCCTGTGTTAATATAACAAGGGTTACAATACGTAACCCGGCATTATATCTCTCACAGGCTCCGCCCTCTACTGGACTCTATGGGTTGAAGATTATGTCACCTGATATATAAGAAGTGTGTTAAATTTGAATGGACAAAGTACATTTTTTCCTCTTAAGGCGAGACACCCCAGGTGAATAGGGTACTTTGTTTAACTTAAAGGTATCAGCTATACATTTCTCCAGTTAATTACTTACAATAAGGCAATTGTTTTTTGTATTACAAGTTTTCTGAAATAGCATGTTTAGATATGCTAATAACCATTATCTCATTAAATATGCACATATTTTAACACATTTCAGGAATCGAAATTCTGAACTTTGGATAAAGCCAGGTTCAACATTCTTGTTTCATTTTGTAGTCATATTAGTATCTAAGGCTTTTACAGAAGGGATATTGGATATCTCGTTTTATCACTCCATAAATCAGAAAATACTGTCAACAGCCCTAAAATATCAATTTTCGCCATGTTTTTAGGTATACAATGTTGTATAATTCAGGCTATGAATGATATATGAACAAACCCTTCAGTAAAAGTCTTCATAATATTGATAGGAATATAACTGGAAGGTTTGGTGTATGTACGTGCTACTGAAGTTGAAATTTCGAACTCAGAGTAGGAGAAAAAACTCATTTTGAGAAAACGACCTTTAAAGAATGCAGTGAGGCGTTAGCTAAACTTTGGATGATAGCTTGCGCATCGACGCACTCCGTGAAGGTATTTCATACTCGGGGTCATTTGTTTTTTGTATAACCTTGCTTCGTGCAAGTGACAATTGTTGTCATCTTCTCTGTGAACGTTTTTTTCGCCGTTCTTTTGCCATTTTGAGATTTCAATTTCTAGCAGAAAGCTAACCAGGAAGTGTTTTAGCACACCACGTGACGCATCTGAACGAATCACGTTGTCAGAACTTGACACCAGCCAATGATATTTTGTTTCTTGGTTTAAGACCCCTTTGTGCTTTCACGATTAGTTGCTGATACAAAGGAAATGACCATATTTGGATCCGATGAGATTGTGCAGGAGAGACACAGCTTTCCAACGATATCTCTGTTGACATGGTGCACAGAGCAGTCGCGGTACTTTGTTACGTTAGAATGCTAACTTTTAGTGAATTTAGGAGAAATCTACAGACGTAAATAGACAAACTATAGTAAAATAAACACTTAAATGTGTATTTTGTACGTTTTCCTTCCAAATGCCTGAAAGAAAACATGTTATAGAATCAAAATAGCACAACATCTCAAAATTGACCAGTACTTGAAAAACGATGTTTTTGCCTGCCGTGTCTCGCCTTAATTATAGAGAGGTTTTTTATATATTCCTGAAACAATGTCCTCTTTTTAAGCAAAAGTAGATTAGCGCAATAGTCTTTTCTTCCACTTTTATGTATAAGCAAAGGGGTGTTTTTTTGGCTATTTGTGATTAGGTAATGTATAGATTACCCGTTAAGTATTTTTCAGAAAGTCTTGTTGCAGTTTCCAGATATCAAGAGAGGCCCCTGAGTCTCTTTGTTAATCATCAATGGTTTTTGCAATTAACAGGGGAACTCCAAGAGAGATCTATCTCAGATATAATGCAGTTAAAGTCTTGTTAGTTAATGATTAATTTCCTGCAAGGCTCATAAAGAGGCCTGGAGACAATAGTCGGCCTGGATTATCAATAAATGTATTCATTTGTGAGGGGCTGCATGATGAAATGAGTGTGCGTGACACATGCTAAGGGAAATGAGTGTGTGCTACTATTTCACTGCTTGAGAGCAGAGGTAATGTTTTCCTCGTTATTATTGATATTAAAGTAACTTACATGTATTACTTGTATTAGTCAACCAGAAACAACTATATCTTAGACATATCTTTTTAAATGCCAAGGGTGTGTGGAGCTTTGTGTATTGAACTGATTGGGGAGGGGGCCGGAGAGAGGGAAATCTATGCAGAAAATGTGTGTGTGTCCAAACTGCAAGAATGTGAGACAGCGAACACCAGATGTGTTTGTTTTGCCCTCAAACTGAAGAGACTCTTTCTCCTGGCTGCCTCACGCTCATTCGCTGCGACAGGCTGTCGTTTTTATATCGCCCAATAGATGACCCCTCTGGGAGGAGCATCCACACAACTCCTCCTGTTGTTCTTACATATCTTCTGTTGTGTGTTTTGTTCAGCCTCTTTTCCTCCTGCCGTCAAGATGATGGGATCTCCCGGCAATAGGACCAGAGCAGGGGTGGGCCTACCCCTTTTAAAGTGTATTGTTGTTGTTTACCATTAAAGCGGATTATTGTTTAACCCTTTTTCTGGTGCTTTGAATTCCTTCTTTTATAAATGTTAGATGCTCATCAAAGAACACGCGGAACCAAGGTGGGTTTCAGACCACTCCTTGCTCCAACAAATAATGACCCGTGACGTGATGAGCAGCAGGGTCGAGAATGAACACCACCGACCGCATTGGGTCCAGGGGTCCGCACCAAGAATATCTTTGACAACTAACAACAGGGCCCTGACAATGAAAGAGGTAAAACAGAGGCCTGTTTTCTATCAAAGATCTGTGATTGGCTGAACTAAACTACATTTTAGAGTTGTCAAAGACATTCACAGTGTTTTAGTTTTACGGTAAAGAATACAATACATATATTAGGAAAGTTATATAGTATAAAAGTGAAGCAGTGAAGTATTTCAGCGTAGGGTATATAGTCTCTAACGGCTGGAAGGGTATAGAGTCCTTGCGCCTAGTGGAGGTAACAAGTCTCACAGGGTATACTTGCTGGGGAAGTCAAGTGGTAGTATTGAGTCTCCATCCATGACTAAACTGAATAACACTTCCCAGTCTCATAGGAGCTACGGTTGTGTTATATGTTATTCCAAGAGGAGAAACGCAAATTTCAAATGCCATTTGAAATGATCGGATCTCACTATCTCTTCTTCTTCTTCTTCTTCTTTTGTGTAACGTTAGAGGTCCAACTTGGTGTTGTGTAGCCATGCCCGCATCTCTGTTCTGTTGGGTTAAATGTCTAAAGGCTAAACGTGACGATAAATGAAATATATGTCGCAATGTTGTTTGAGAGTTGTGTTTGTCATATAGTGGGGACTCTCAGTTGGTGGTTGTTTAAAGTAGATAGGAAACTGAAGACGCAAACGATTCACCACAATTGTGTTTTTAAGTTTATGAAGAAAGAGTAGAAAGTAAACAGAAGGTTTTATAAGTTTGTCAGTGCTGCATGAACGAGGTTTGATCCAGCCATCTCACACTGTTGGCTAACACAAAGAGGTGATTGATGAGATAAGCTTGTGCAGGAGCAGGCAGCTGCAGGGCACACAGAGAGAGAGAGAGAGAGAGAGAAGAGAGAGAGAGAGAGAGAGAGAGAGAGAGAGAGAGATAGAGAGAGAGAGAGAGAGAGAAGAGAGAGAGAGAGAAGAGAGAGAGAGAGAGAGAGAGAGAGAGAGAGAGAGAGAGAGAGAGAGAGAGAGAGAGAGGAGAAATGGGATGTTTTGAAGAGTTCAGAGAGAGTCAAACTTGTATAAAGTTAACTGCTATTCTGGAAAATGAAACATGAAATAAAAATATATTTACTAGATATAAGAACAACATGCTTATCTAGGCTAACAGAAATTGCAATTAACCAGTTTCAGCAGCTACTGTCCTATCTTTGTTCTAAAGAGAACATACGTTGCATTTACAATTAATATTAAGAAAGTTCACAATTGATTAACAATTATAATAGAAAGAAAACATAGGCCTACTCTTGAGTCAATGTGCATTGTTGTGATCTGTTAGTATGCTCTATGCTGGTTTTACTGTTGTTCAAAGTAACAGTGCGATTTAAAATATTTGAGAATATGTGGTGATTTTCTTCTTGTGTGAAATATATGAAGCTTGAAATATGTGAGTATTTAATTTATAGGAGAAAATGGTTTACTGAGAGAGTTGTTTTGAGTAAATATGTTACAAATGGTTGAAATAATTCTTTTTAAGGATTTCTGTAATATCATTAGGAGACATTCATTTTGGCATTTAACAACTAAGACAGATAGTATGATTAGAAGAAGACAGAGTGGAAAGGGTTGGATTTATTTAACCTCAGTGTGCTAGAATTTCTATAGGTAATGCGTCCCGAGACCTGGACTCTCTCTCTCTTCCGGTCAGACGGCTAAGACCCCGATCCGCCTGAGCAAACAAAGACCTATCCCAAGCAGGAGACTGCTCCTTCTCAATAGACCAGACAGAGAACCAGAGCTGAACCAACAACAATAAGAACTGCATCCAGAACAATCTCCACCTGTGGCAGCCAGAACCAAAGCTCCATAAAGCAGCAGAGAGACTGTAAAGGAGGAGATTAAATGCAAAGCAGTACAAGAACAGTGGCATGATGGGGGCTGCAGATGTAACTGGGCAGATGGCTGCCTCAAAGAGTTACAGCGAATGGATTCAAGAGCTGATGGACAAAGGAGGAGTCAGAGGAGTTGGTCGAGCAGAATTTGAGGAGGCCGGGGTCACGGCTCGAGATAAACCAGAGGAGAGGGGAAGGGAATCAATCGGAATGAGTGAGTTTGCACATAAACACACTTATTCAAATAAAAACAACCAAATGTAAAGACATTGAATTGACTTGATAAATAAGTGAAGATGAAAAGTTAAAAATAGCAGTACAGAGGAAACTATTAAAGTAAAATGAGGAAATAATCCTAAAACACTGAGGGTACTGTGGGATAAAGGGGGAGCCATGATGGAAATATTCACTACACTTTAAGCAGTGGGTGTTTGAGTCAAGGGTACAGAGTAGAACAGATTCTTCAATCTTTTCATCATGTGGACAAATTATTCTTTTAGAGTTTTTATTCATGTGTGAATGTGGTAGAGATTTAATTTGTTACAGTATTAATCTACAGTTTAAAGGGAGAGTTTTAGTAACCACTCTATAAAATCAGACAAATATTTAGTTATATAGGTCATGTTGAAGGGAAAGCTAGTTTTAAGCAAAATGATAGTTATATTTCAATTTGAGGTATTGGTTTCACTATTGTGGCATATTTTACTACAGGAGAACTTTTATATGGGAAATAACTGTTGTTGGTCATCCAAAATGTAGAGTTTAAAATAAAAATAAAAACAGCACATTTAATTTTGAAAAAGCAATCAATCACCCATTGTAATGGTGCATATTATTGACGACCAATAGGGAAAAGGGGGTCACTTGACCCACCCTGCAGTGGTTTTTAAAATCTTACTTGCAGCTTCACAGGGAGCGCACGGCACCAGATTATGAGTTTAAAAGACAAAGCGTCACCACCTCCTAATGGACATCCATATAATTAGTAATTAACTGACATTTAGAGATGTTAAAGAGTAAAAACATACCTACCATAAGTGATAATACCTAAATTCAACTACAAACCATTGATGAAATGACTTCTGTTTTTAAATCCTTGATAAAGGAAGGAGTGATTGTTACATGTTCGGACACCCAAGGTTCCACGCACTGTTAAAGAGGTTAACATTGTTCTTTAAGTGGACCAGAATTGAAGTTAAATGAATATTAGTTATGAAATACATGGCAGAGCTTTACAGATAATAATAATGTTTTGACTCAAGAAAATAATTATATGCATACGTTTCTGAAATAGATCTATTAGACATTTTAATATAGATTAGGTGTTAATAAACTCAGTAGTAGTACTATGAGGAAGTGACATCTTTGGCTAACACATTTCAGGGAATGTGGGAAACAGCTGTCCCAATGAAAAGTTAGAGATATCTGGAAAATTGTAGTTGTAATTGTGAATTAATAAATGATGGCGCTCCATATATGACTATATTTTTGTGGACAAAGGATACTGGCCTATGCTGAAATATCAAAGTCTCTGCAGAGCATGACACATGGCCAAAAAAACTGAGACCAAATGACCTTTGACCCTGACTGACAGTGTTACTTGAGAGAAGCACTGTCAATGACTGACTCTGGGGTGTACCTGACCAAACTTGACTTTAAAACCTGACAGTGTGAGTGTATGCCGGCATGTGATCAGTGTAACTGCATGATTTAAAACAATGACTAATCAAGCATGTTTTTGGACTAACACATTATTCTGGGGCTCTGTGGGAAATGAGAGGTTTTCTACAATTCACAACATTGGAAAACCGCACTTGTGACCCGTTTCTAATCTACTTGATGATATTTCACTCCCACAGGCAGTGGCGGTTTGCAAAATGTGAAGCTCAAACTAACAAATGAAGATTCTGTTTCTTTTAGGACTGAAAGATGGAGAGAAACACTTCTTTTCACTGGAGTGTTTACTGTGGAAAATATTGGATGTACACATTTGTGAATAATGTTTGGTATTTTCTTATAATCAATTATTACATGAAGGTTTTCTTCCCATACAGGATTTTGTTACACATGATTTCATGTGTAAAAAGGGGGAGTGTAAATTCACAATCTACATTTTTCATTCAGGGACTGAAAGAAACCTGCCGCCCCAACTCGGATGTTCAATCTGACAATTGATTGACAGTTTTAGAATTAACCTGCTCCATGTCTATAAGATACTGTTTGATGAATGTTGACATGTTTCTAAATATTGATTGAATTGATATAACGAGGATGCAGACTCCGTGATCAAGTTCTCACTCATTACATTCCACTACATGGGTTTCCTAGGAAAGTGAGGTCAGACAAGGGCAGCCATTTCAAGAACCATGACCTACGCACAGTAGAACAGTCATTAGGACTAAGACACAGTTTCGGAGCCGTCTATCACCCCAATCTCAGGGGTAGAAAGGATGAACCAGAACATCAAACAGAAACTCAGCAAAGCATGTGAGGAGACAGGCAGAAAATGGTTAGACGCCTTGTCTCTGGCCCTTATGTTAATCAGGAGCTCTATTAACCGAGGGACAGGTTTCTCCCCAGTTGAGCTGACCCATGGACATCAGTTCCCTGGCCCAGGAGCCCTGAGCGTAGGAAAGGAAGTAGAGGTCATGAGTTTGAAACCGTATTTCCAGCAACTTAAGGGGCTGGTATCAGGCTTTTCCACACAGGTTGCTGACGCCAAAGGGGGACCCGAGAGGCACGAGGCCAACACAGCGGAGTTCGTCTGGCTGAAGGTCATCAGGCCCAAGTGGCTCAACCCCAGGTTCTCCTGCCCCTACATAGTGACTCAGAGGACATCCCATACTGTCCGCCTAGAAGGAAAGGGGGACAACTGGTACCAGTGGAGCCAGTGTGCGGCGGGGAAATCACCTGGAAGAACCCTACACGACATCAGGACGGACTTGGCCCTCGTCTAGGAAGCAGCCATCAGTGGACTGGAGGAGCAGGATCCTGAGGACATCCATCCAGCAGGTGACCCAGAAGCCGCAGTCAGCAGGCTGGGGGACATCACGAGGAAGCAGAGGAGTCTACTTCTCTCTGATCAGATTCATCAGTTCCACCATTGAAGGAAAAGCTGCCCCTCCCCCTCCGTACCAAATGCCCTTGTTGGCGTATTCCCCTGAGGGGGAGGAGGACCCTGATGATTCACCAACACAAGAATACTGCTTTCTAGCAAGGTTACCCCCTCTAATAGTTCCTTCACTACCATGGAAATGTTACGGTGTGTGTAGGAAGCAGGACCCAAATGCAGATTAAAGTGACAAAAAAACTCCTTTATTTCAAGGCTATACTATTAAATAAAGACTAAACAGAACACTCACCGAGGAACAAGCCATATCACAAGACGACTCGACCAAGACAGACAGAAAAACCAGAACTGAAATACGCACAAGACTAATAATATAAACAAGACACAGGTGAGGAGGGAGGAGAAAACAGACTGCAAGGAATCTGGGTGTGATCCGAGATAACAACCTGTCCTTCACTGCAAACATCGCTGCTACAACCCGTTGCTGCAGATACACGCTTTACAACATCAGGAAGATTCGTCCCCAGCTGACCCAGAAAGCCACGCAGGTTCTGGTCCAGGCTCTCGTCACTTCACGCCTAGACTACTGCAACTCCCTCCTCGCTGGTCTACCTGCATGTGCCATCCGACCTCTGCAGCTCATCCAGAATGCAGCGGCTCGTTTGGTCTTCAACCTTCCTAAATTCTCCCACACCACGCCGCTCCTCCGCTCCCTTCACTGGCTGCCGGTAACTGCTAGAATCCACTTCAAGACACTGGTACTTGCATACCATGGTGTGAATGGATCTGGCCCTTCCTACATCCAGGACATGGTTAAACTGTACACCCCAGCACGTGCACTACGCTCTGCATCAGCCAAACGACTCGCTGCACCCTCGCTGCGAGGGGGACCCAAGTTCCCATCAGCAAAAACACGTGGGTTTGCTATCCAGGCTCCAAAATGGTGGAATGAGCTCCCCGTTGACATCAGGACAGCAGAAAGCCTGCACATATTCCGGCGCAGACTGAAAACTCATCTCTTTCGACTCCACTTTGAGCGATAGAATTACTAACAAAGCACTTATATACTAATAAAGGACTGGCTTATCTATAGCCAGTTGAGTAGCACTTGAAATGTTTGGCTCTATGATACCTGATGTACTTATATGATTCTGTTTTCTTCAAGGTTGTGTCTTCCTGGTCGAATGTAAGTCGCTTTGGATAAAAACGACAGCTAAATGCAATGTAATGTAAAAAACACAGGGACACCAGGTGAACACAATCGGTAATAAGACACACCAGGGAAACTAACGACAGGGAACCACAGACAGATCTAAACAAGACAAAACACAACGCAGACAGAAAACCAAAGACAGATCTAGACAAGACACAACGCAGACAGAAAACCAAAAACAGATCTAGACAAGACAAAACACAACACAGACAGAAACCAAGCCACCAGGAAGTGCGCCGGAGTCTGATGAGAATATTCGTAGTGGCCAAACGGCGGTACTACACTTCCGTTTGGTTGCTGGGCCCGGAAACACTTTTTCCCATTGACTTACATGGGGAAAGAGTGGTCTGTAACTCGTTGGATAATTTTTTTTAAACTAAATAAACAACCCAGTATGAACACTTGTATAGCCCTTATTAAAAACATTCGTTCCTCAAGTTGTAAAAATGTGCTAATAACGTTATTCTGAGAGTTATTTCCCTCTGCAATATGAACGCGCATCTAACCCACGGGACCGCGCTGCCCGGCACGTTCATGTGATGTGACGTGCACTACATGCGTTTATCTCTACCCATGGATGCACAATAAGAACGGACCATATCACCTTACTGCAATCCCACAGAGCTGTAATAATGGATATATTGCACGTTTGCTGTAATTCATCATTTGTAAAATATTATACTACATGGGCTGTATGATGTAAATCTTGTACAGTAAATGTTGTATTAAATAAAGTTAATAATATTACCGACGTAGATTAACGTTCCTGTAGCTTCTTATTGCACTTGCAATATACCATTAAAAGAGTTGAACGTAGCTGTTTGCTATTAGGCCGACATATTAAGTCGTCATATGTATACATATATCAATAAAGATATGTGTCAAAGCTCTAATCAAATTAACAGTTGTATTAATTATAATTGTATATATATATATATATATATATGTATATTGCCTGTGTTGTATATGTATACACACAAATGAACAACCAAGTGTTTTTTAAAAAGTTTTACAAGTTGTATTGTAGTGTTTATTTTAGTGTTGTTTTATTCTTATCCACATTTTGATTTCAGAGCACAGGACAGGAGAATGCTGGGCACAACATAACGCTCAACAGTGAAGCTGGCAATGCTGAACAAAATAAGTTATAATATTTATTCCGCTGAAAAAGTGAAAGCTTTACGAAAATGTAATTAAAAATACATAAGCATTTCAGGTAGAAATTAGCATTTTATATAGAAATTCACAAATATAAGAAATGAAACCTAAAATAGATGTTAACAAATGTATACCTCTGATGGCTGGCATAGTAGAACTAGGTGAACAAAATAGTGACAAAAAATGTTAATACAATTTATATAGATTAAAAGGTAATATAATATTGATTACAATTATTCTATTAAAAAATCCACCAAACATTATCAACAGGAAAGCCCTCTGAAGGCATGTTATGTTTTGAAAAAAGTTGAGGATGGAGTCCAGACAGTTCAATCAGGAGAGACTTCATTTTGTTTAAAGAACATTTATTGACACATGTCATATGATAAATGTTAAGTCTTTGGTGATTAGACCCTGATCCTGAAATCGTATATCTAAGAGGGGAAATGCAGCCGTGAGCATATAGGGAAACCCCCAGGGTCTAGACACTGGTGATGATGATGCTGAAGATCTGGATTTGATGAGGAGATGGGATGAAGAGGAGGTGTGATGAGGTCTTTGGATTAGCTCTCCTGGTACTGGATATGATGAAAGGAGGTGGATGGGGGGGAGGCAGGCGGCAGCATGAACACCTGGAATCACAGCTGACTGCAGGAGAGAGGAGAACCATCAATCGTAAGGCTTTCCAAAAGGTGGTGAAAACTGCACAGAACATCACCAGGGCGGAGCTGCCATCCATGGAGGACCTTTACTCCCAGCGGCTCAGGAAGAAAGCCCTCAGTTTATGTTTATTTTTTAAATGTTTTGGTACATTTGTTCCAATTCTGCTAATGGTATATTGCAGGACATTTAAGTCTCCCATGTACTTTTTAAATTAATAATAGTATGTTCATCTTGATGTTTAACTTGTAATATTGTAATCATCTTAGTTAGAAATGCAGTTTCCACCCCATCCTCTGCTGCTGAATGATTGTATATATTGTTACTTAAAGTGCTTGTCTTTGATATTATAATGATTACACCAGAAAGTCACTCTTTGTGAGATTTATTTGTTCACATTTTTCCCAGCCACAAGATGATTTCATTCATTGAAGGCCTCAAAGCTGGGTGAAGGTATTGATGCACGGATCAATGCAATCCTTTACAACAGCATTCCACTATGGTTGGGGATGTCTGTAAAAAAAGGAGAAATAATCTTAAACCAAATAAGTGTCGCAATATAGGGAAACAAACTGACAAAAACATCAATTAGATCAGAATACATTTACATTGTTACCGCAAAAAAGAGCCAAAGACAGCCTAATGTTACTTAAAGTATGCATAAAAAAAGTATTAAAGATTCAAAACAAGAAATTATAATTTAAAAAAAATACACATTTCACAAAATACACATCCTGTAACAGTTTGGAGGATTTAGCAGCCTGGTATAGTAAACAGTTTTAGTGGCATATTTATATATATATATACACATGGTTGGTATTTAACAACAAGGGGTGTTGTAGTGTGTGATATTGGTATTTATGGGAACATTTTACACCTTTCCTTCAAGTATTATACGTTTTAGTTACTTGTGGGCTACTTAACATGAACAATCACAGTTACTATCCTTTTACTCCATCACATTCCAAAAAGAAATAGGCTATTGTTATTTTAACTCCACCACAGTAATCCATCATCAGCTTTACTTTTTAGATAAAGTTTGAACTCACAATTGATCATAACAGGCTTCAACATATACAATTTTATATATTACCAAGTGGTTTCATGTACAACCCACACAAGTATCATGCTAAATTAAGCTCTGTTGCTTGGATATCACTAGATCCTGATGTCAGCGTAATATAAAGGTACATAACGATTGATGTGTAAGTTAGCATCATTTACGAGCTACCCGCTAGCTGCTAACTGCCGCTTCGTTAATATAAATCCAGTACCATGCTGTCATGAACGCGCGGTGCTGTTACGTGTACGCAAATTCACGTGCTTAATGTGAACAAGCCTTTTGGGTGGCGTGGTTAAAGTTGCGCATGCGCTATGAGCCCACATACGGGTACTTCTCAGGCATGCCGGGTAATCTGTGACATTTCGCTCTCTCAAAAGTTGGGCCATTTTGTCATCATGCGCTATTGAGCAACTCTCATAGGAATTAATGAGGCCCCGCCTCCCACGCTGTATCCAGTTCTTATTATACATCCATGACAGAAACAGGCAAGACAGGAGGTGAAGACCTTTCAAAATAAAACATGAAACAAAAGACAGAAAAAGACAAGACAAAATACAATAAAGACAGATCGTGACAGTAAACCTATTAAATGTATAAGTGAACACATTTAGTCAAATAAAGTGACAGACTAGGCCTGCGCAGTTGGTATCAGCTTTGCCCAGCATGGGCTCCTCCATCAGGCCTGGTCCTCCTCGCAGAGGAAAGACCCTCAGTCCTCTCCAAACCAACAGACAGGACGTCCATCACACGGAGGTTTCTCCCTGAAGTCTCTGCAGCTCTCTGGACACCACGCTGTCTCAATCCGCCCACACTGAATATGAGAGGGGAAAAATGAAAATAATAAATGCTTTAGAGTAGACAATAAGAAATATAAAGTTGACTGTTGAGTTGCTCAGTTTTTTTAGATTGTCAATACTATTACTGTATAACTAATATCTCAGGTTAAGAGGCACATTATGGCTGGGCGATAAATCGATTTTATCGATTAACTCTAGTGTGTAGTTCACGTCGACTTGTTTAAATGAAAATCGGTTTTCTCTTCAACATCCGCCAACGCTTCCCTCTGGGCTCCTGTAGTTCGTAATGGGCTCAGCCCTCCCCCCGCACAGTGCGCGCATTTACCAAATAGAGTGATACACAAACAACATGACAACGAGCAGGGAAGAACTTGTTCCAAAGAAAGGCACGGTGTCATCCGTTATTTGGAATAGGTTTGCGTTCGCGAGGTCAGATTTAGACCAGACAAAGTTTGAAGTCTGTTGCTAGCAAAGGCAGCAGTACGACAAATTTACTGCAGCACCTTAAACAAAAGCATCCTGCTGAATGGGAGAAATGTTGCGTGCAGCGGAATGAAAAAAGCGCCTCACGCACAGCCGCCAAAATACAGTCTACCGTAACACAGACTGCATCCCATATGACAAGAATTCCGCCCGCTGGAAAGCCATTACAGATGCGGTCGGTATGTATATAGCAAGGGATATGGTGCCAATATATACGGTGGAAAAGCCGGGGTTTATTAACATGATTAAAGTTTTGGACCCCAGGTATGTGTTACCAAGCCGAAAGTTCTTCTCCGAAGTTGCCTTGCCTCAGCTATATAATAGCACAAGACAACGGGTCGCAAAGGAGTTGGAAGAGATGTCCTTTTATTCTGCCACCACAGATTTATGGTCGAGTCGGACGATGCAGCCGTATATGAGTCTTACTGTGCACTTTATTAACAACGACTAGACTCTGCGGAGCGTCTGCCTCCAAACGGCATACTTTCCAGAGGTCCACACAGGTGAAATTATAGCCCAGGGGCTAAAAGATGCCCTAAACTCATGGAACCTTGCCGAAGACTGACTCATTTGCATGACTACTGACAGCGGCAGCAACATGATTAAAGCTCTGAAGGACAATGCGTGGCCCAACCTCCAGTGCTTTGGACACAGATTGCACAATGCTATCGGTAAGTAAGTCTAATGGCTATGCATCAAGTTGTGGAAATTGCGTGAAGAATGAGGCAAAACTATTTCTCACGTTGAGTCGTTTATTTCTGTGAATGACATGAAAGACATACCGCTCGTCTTAAAGGGGCCGTGATCACTTAACAGCTAAACGTACAACATCACGACTGTGCATGTAAAACATGAAACACAACACACTGAAAGATGATGGTGAATTATGAATCTCACATTCACTACAAAGTGACATTTTTCCCATTCGCAAGACAGTCTAATTAATGCATCATGTAATTAATGCATTATATCAAGCCAATATTTTGACAAAATGTGTATGAATAAACCATTATGATTAATAATCATAATGGTTTACATGCCGTGTGTGTGTGTGTGTGTCTGTGTGTCCTTTGTGCATTAATATTTTGCAGAAATTGAAGCAAGACAAGTTTGTGAATGTAGTGGTATGTTCCACTAAAATGTGTTTTGATTATGTATTCTTCATTTACTACAGAGAATGGTGTGAAGGACCCACGGATCGATCGTACTATTGGGGTATGTAAAAAGGCTGTGTCTGCCTTTTCTTACAGCTGGAAAAAAAGAAGAGACATGAGTGAAGTACAGGCAGAGCTTGGTCTACCCACTCATCAGCTGATAACAGAGTCCCCAACCAGATGGGGTTCACACCAAAGAATGATTGAGAGATTTCTCGAACAGGAGAAGGCTGTAGTCCGTGTCCTGGGGTCGGACAAGAAAAGTCGCCATCTTATGCCCACTTGGCAAGATCTGGATGTGTTGGAGTCGATAAATAAAGCTGTAAAACCACTCCAAGAATTCACTGATGCACTCTCCGGGGAGTCTTATGTTAGTGTTTCATACATCAAACCAGTGCTCCATCTGTTCAAAACCAGTCTCCTACAGCCAGAGGAGGAAGACGCAGAGCTCACGAAAACAATAAAAGGAAAAGTAATGCGGTACCTTGACAACAAATACAGCGACCCTGTAAAAGATGAACTCTTGGACATGTCCTCACTGGTTGACCCAAGGTTCCGCACAACCTACATTGACCCAGACAAGGTGGAACCAGTCAAAAAAAGAGCTGTTGCTGAGATGATGTCTCTACCTGCTCCTGCCAACAACAGTACACCACAGCAGCCTGGCATGGCTGTGCAGGTGCGCCAAGAAGATGCACAGCCTCCACCCAGGAAAAAGATGACTTTAGCGGCCTTCTTCAAAAATAATCCAGTGTCATCTCCCAACCAGTCAGAGGCAGAAAAGATAGAGACTGAGCTGAAATCTTTCTTATTGACCCCTGAGGTAGACCCAGACATCAATCCTCTTGAGTGGTGGAAGCGCCACCAACCGAATTTTCCTAGGCTAAGTGTCCTGGCAAAAAAATACCTCTCAATCACAGCAACAAGTGCACCCAGTGTTTTCAGTGTGGGGGGGGGGGGGGGGGGCATTGTTACATGCCACCGGGCATGTCTAAAGCCAGAGGTGGTAGACAGGCTTGTCTTCCTGGCTAAGAATGTTTAGAAAAAAGGATATTCAAAATAAAACAGCACAACAAAAAAACACCTTATGCTCTCATGCACTGATAATTAATGCTGTTGAATGTTTTGTTGGGACTTTATCAGAACTACTTCCAATCTACTAATAGCAAGATGTTCAACTTGTGTTTAAAGAAATATTGTATGTTACATTTTATGTTATGTTACATTTTCACTGTTTACAAAACAGTTGTTCTTGATTGCACTTTAACCCCAAGGGGGAAAATCAAAATACATTTTTTTTTTGGGAACAATTACTTTGTCATCTGCATATGAATTGGGGGGGGGGGGGGGGGAAATCGATTTAAATCGTAAATCGGATTTTTTGTGAAAAAATCGGGGATTTCTTTTTTTGGCCATATCGCCCAGCCCTAAGGCACATTCAAATAAAGATTGGTCTTTAAATACATTTTGTCTTTTGAATTGTTTGACTAAAGTCAAGGATCTATAACTGGTACTTAGTTTTAATGATACAGTCTGGTTATTATGCTGTTTGGAGGAGGCATCACAGGTAAGAGCACTAACTAGCTGGGTCATTCTACAGAAAAGGTGGAAGAGCTGTCACTTACTTTTGCAGACACCAAAATACATGACGTTGACCTAATACTCACATTCATTATACATGTTGAATAAATAGAGATTGTCCTTGTAATGGTACTAAATAAAAAATAAATAAAAAATGGTTTTATATGTAAATTGCAATTTATTTAAAATGCCAAGTTCAAGGAACTGCCTTGTCACTTTGATCATATATGGAAGTGGAGCCTATAGTTTTAATTTAAAAGATTTTTTTTTCAAAAAATAAATCTAATTTATATTTACATAACATTAAAGCATTAAATATAACACTGAAATGGTAACAAAAAACGCATATTATTATTAATAATATCAAACAAATGTCAGTCACCCAAAATTACGTCATTGGTGTTACTGCTACACAAAACACTTTTATTTTGAAATAATGTACTGTCTCTGAAGTGCCTCCTGTAACAAGAGATCATTTGAGACAGTGCAGTGGACAATGACATAAGGAAAGTCAGATACGTCTTACTTTGTTTGTTAAAGGTGTCATTTTATCTTAAAATGTTACATGCGTCTTTCAAGTCTGTCATTAGTGTTACTCATTGCATAGCCCTAGGGGTGAACATTTGAATGGGAAAATGTATTGTATTGAAGAGTTAAACGATTTTGATATTGACTGAAGCCATATTTGGTCTGACACATTGCAGCCATTTTGTTAAAATGATAGTGTTTTCTCCAAATTGTCACTGGTGTTACCGTCACTGGTGTTACTCTTCTTCCTGGTAACACGTAACACCAGTGCCATTCCTATACAAATAAGCTTTGTATAAAGTATACAAATAATAAAAAAAATAAAAATACTTTAAGCTCTACTTGTTCTGGATTCATCCAGTTAAGAGTGAGTTATTGATATTTAACAGGTTTTAGATGTTTTTAGAAGGAATATATTTCAGCAGATTTGTATCACCCAGATTCCACCTTTTCTGTAGAATGACCCAGCTACCATCACATGCAACTTAGCTTGACTTAAATGTATTAAACGTATAATTAAGTGATATCAAAATATATATAACTAATGTCATGCAAACATATTCATATTTGCTTGATTCCAGTGTTGAATTTAGCACAATTGCATACAAATGTTAAGGGATTTTAAGATTCTGAAGTATTATGCTAAAAACTCAATAACTTAGATTATTATGTATAGGTTTGCTGAATAATTTCATGTCCGCTTACCTTAGAAACGTAAAATGGACGGCAGTGTGCAGATGGGGAGCATGTTAGCTTAGCTTGGTAGCTTCAGCTAGCTCTGGAACTTCCAGCTTGGTTGCAGCAGGTCCCGCCTCGGCTCCGCCTCTTTGCCCTTATTTGGAGCAGGCGGGAGTTGAACTCTGACTGTCGAGCCGTTAGTGGCCGACTCCGCCTACTAAGGGCTTCTCGGCAACTCTGCAGAATCCTATGGGTGACGTCACAGACCCTACGTCCATGTATATATACAGTCTATGGTTTGAGCACAACCACGGCGGTATATTACTGCCAAAACTCACGTGTGTGAGTCACGTGACTTTCCGCCATTTTCGAAGTAATATTCCACCATGAGAAGAAAAGGTTTTTTACTTGTAAAAAGCAGTGTCCCTGGGCTATTTATTTAATTTCAATTAAATTCTCTTATGAGCGGCATCAGGAGCCACCTTTTAAAGACTGAAACTGTTTTACTTGTCCTCTTAAAACACAGACTCCCGATTTATCCTGCTCCTTTGAGGTTAGGCTCTTTCTTAATGTGTTGGCAAGGCCGGAGTAACCATATGGGCAACCTGGGAAAGTGCCCAGGGGCCCTTGAGCAAAGAGGGCCCTCAGTGACAAGATAAAACAAAAAAAATGTTTTTATTTTTTCGGGCACAACCTCACTCATCATACATTGTTTTAAATGACACTCACTCTTCACCATAAATAGCTTTTCTATAGGGTCAAATTCATATATTTTCTAAACCGTCTCTGTACTGTAGGTCTCACTATGTATGCGCTCAACTTTATTACTACGTGGTGGCGGTGTAGCGTAATCACAGCCCCACCCTCACTCATGTCACATTTAGTCACGTGAGCTGAACAAATGGATCGTGCCGGTAGCAGCGGGGCTGGAAAAAGAAAGAAAAAGAAGAGGGAGTGGCGGCTGCATTAAATAATTTCCCAACAATAAATAGCTTTTTCAAAAAAGCAAAAAGTGACGAAATAGGCCAGCAACCACAAGGAACAGTGGCGGCGGTCACGGAGCTAGTGAGTAATGTTAGCCTTGAGCCTTGGATTTTGATGACCTAATCACAGACTTTTCAAAGAGAAAGGCAAGGAAGAAACACTTCTAAAAGGTAAGATCCACTGACACACAAACACACATACACACCGCTTAGTTGAGCAACCACACAATTTCCCTACATATTTTACTTTTGTAACTCTCAATGTTTGTCACTAATATAACTCCTTGTGTACTTGTAAAGCCAGCCAGTCATATTTTTGTCATTACGTGGGGTGCTGCTCTGAGGTTTTGAGTGATATTACCTAGGTCTTCTTGAGCCATACACTGTCTTGAGATCTTATCCATTGTATCTTTGTCTTGTGATTTTCGACCGAAAGGGCAAAAGGCTAGACCTAATTTGGTGGAACTATGTGGTTGCGTCCATGCTTTGGACAAATAGGTGTGCGATTTGACATGCCAGATTGACTGAAAATTCAAAAATATTGGTCATGTTGGTAGGATTGGGTAGGCGTGGTGTTACTTGTTGGTACGTGGGTTGTGGGGGGCCCATGAGCGCTCAGTGCCCAGGGGCTCCTCGAGGTACTAATCCGGCCTTGTGTGTTCGACGATGATTTTAAAGACTCTAGGCCTGGATTATTTAAATATTACTTTCCATGTTTTATTCTTTATTATTCTCTTCTTTTTTTATCAATCAGTGTGCTTCCCTTATCTTTTTGTAACTGCTTTTTGTCGCTGCTTTTAATTTTAATTGAAACTGAGCCGTTGTGTTTATCAGTAAAGTGGAACTTCTGTGTGAACTATTCATATCTTAATGCACAGTAACTTTTTATTCATGTCCTTTTTATTCATGTATTTTTTCTTTTAATGTTTCTTTTATTATCTTTTACTGTTTTGAAATGCCTTTGTCTGAATGTCTTTCATTTTTGTAAAGCACCTTGAATTGCCTTGTGTTGAAAGGTGCGATATAAATAAACTTGCCTTGCCTTGCCTTGCCTTGCCTTGCCTTGCCTTGCCTTGCCTTGCCTTGCCTTGCCTTGCCTTGCCTTGCCTTGCCTTGCCTTGCCTTGCCTTGCCTTGCCTTGCCTTGCCTTGCCTTGCCTTGCCTTGCCTTGCCTTGCCTTGCCAGCAAGAAGAAGAAAGTCAAAACACACACTGTTGCAGAATCATCAATAATAGTTTGGTATAAAAAGATGAGGCAATCCCCGATTATGCACAGAAAAAAAACCACACCACATTATAATAATAATAATAATAATAATAATAATAGATTTATTTTGTTAGCTCTTTTACAGGTGCTCAAAGACGCTTTACAGATAGAGTGAAAAGAAAAGAAAAGAACAACAAATAAATATAAATAGTTGAAGTTAAAGTCAAATAATACAAAAACAATCACACATTAAAAGCCAGATTGAAGAGGTGAGTTTTTTGAAGGTGGTGAGGTCAGTGCAGTCTCTGATGGGTTGGGGGTGTGAGTTCCAGATGGAGGGGGCAGCAGCGGAGAAGGCTCTGTCCCCCCACGTCCGGTGATTGATGCGGGTGGGAATGGATAGGAGGTTGGCTTCTGCAGCAGGTCTGTGAGGTAGGGGGGGGGGGGGGCCTGATTGTTGAGGGCTTTGTAAGTAATCAGGAGGATTTTGAAGTTGATTCTTTGACGGACGGGGAGCCAGTGGAGGTTCTGGAGGATGGGAGTGATGTGGTCTCTGGAGCGGGTGTGGGTGAGGAGACGGGCAGCAGAGTTGTGGATATGTTGGAGTTTATTGAGGAGGTTGGATGGTATGCTGTAGTAGAGGATGCTATTGCAGTAGTCGAGTCGTGATGTGATGAATGCATGAATCAGGGTTTCAGCAGCAGAGGAGGAGAGTGATGGGCGGAGACGGGCAATGTTTTTGAGGTGGAAAAAAGCGGTCCTGGTGATGTGATTGATGTGGTGGTTGAATTTGAGCTGACTGTCGAAGATGACTGTGGATGTGAGGGGGGGAGATAGAGTGTGGCTGTCAATGGTGAAGTTGAAATTCTGGATGGCTTTGGTACGGGATGGGGGCCGATGATGATGATGTCTGATTTGGCACTGTTCAGTTGGAGATAGTTTGTTTGCATCCATGCTTTTATTTCTGAGAGACAGTTGGTGAGAGTGTGTTGTGGGGGTGATAGTTTTTGTTGAGATATAAAGTTGGATGTCATCTGCGTAGCAGTGAAATTGAAGGTTGTGGCGACGAATTATTTTGCCAAGGGGGAGCATGTAAAGGATGAAGAGGAGGGGGCCAAGCATCGAACCCTGGGGGACGCCTTGGGACAGAGGAGCAGTGGAGGAGGTGCAGTTGTTGATGTTGATAAACTGATGTCTGTCGGTGAGGTAGGATTTCAGCCAGAAGAGTGCAGTGTCGGTGATGTTGAGTGATGATTCGAGGAGGGACAGCAGGATGGTGTGGTTGATGGTGTCGAATGCTGCGGTGAGGTCGAGGAGGATGAGGATGTTAAGGTTGCCGGAGTCAGAGGAGAGGAGGAGGTCGTTTGTGATTTTCAGAAGAGCTGTTTCGGTGCTGTGTTTTGATCGGAAACCGGATTGAAATGGCTCAAAGAGGTCATTGGAGCTGAGGTGGGATTTAAGTTGTGAGGCAATGACACGTTCAAGTATTTTTGACAGAAAGGGGAGATTTGAGATGGACCGGAAGTTGGACATGATGTCAGGTGTGAGTCCAGGTCTTTTGAGAATGGGTGTGACAGCAGCCAGTTTGAGAGAGGGGGGAACTGATCCAGATCTGAGGGAGGAGTTAATGATGGTGGCGATGAGTTGGGAGATGGCAGGGAAAGTTAATTACAGTCATGAAGTCAGACAGTTGCATGGGGGTCACAGGGGAGAAGTGGGACAGGGGCTGTGAGGTGAAGGGGGGAGCAAGGAGGGGAGGTGGGGGGTGCTGATGAGGATGTCAGATTGCTGTAAATGTTGCTGATTTGGTTTGGAAAAACGAGAGGAAGGAGTTGCACTGTTCGGTGGTGAAGGATGAGGTGGCGTTATTATGCAAATGTTAGTCTTTTGGGAGCATTTGAATACATATTTACTTAAGTATTATTGGTTTTCTTGACTGATTTGTACAAAACCATTAAACATTGACCATGGATCAATCTACAACTAAAGCTCACAGGTTTAGCAAGGTCCAAGATCAGTAGACAATATTTCCCCAAGAAATTCAGCCTACAAAATTCCAATGAATATTCACCACTAAAGCTCTTTGCTTATTTAATAAATATCTTTATTTATTCTATACATTACAGTAAATAGTACACTGCACTATGGTTGTTAAGCTGCAATATATAAGTATTATATATATCCAGTCAATAATAATGTAAAGTAAATCATTAAATATAATAATAAAAATTATAATAATAATTATAATAACAATGTCATACATTGAATATTATTTCAAATACATTTCAACTTATGATAAGCTTATTTCCCCATTAGGTGCTGTCTTGTATTTTTCTCTGGCTTTAGTAAAATAATGAAACACTTTGGAGCAAACAGGCAGAACAACAAGCCAAAGCTGGAAGCCAGAATGGCAAATGACTCCACTGTATCAGCATATTTCCCAGGAGAGCTGATATAAGCAGGGACGAATGATAGCCACACAGCACAAAATATCAGCATGCTAAATGTGATGACCTTGGCCTCGTTGAAATTGCCAGGCAGTTTACGTGCTAGAAAAGCCAGTATAAAGCACAGGCAGGCCTGTAGACCAATGTATCCCAGAACGCACCAGAATGCAAGACTGGAACCTACGCTGCACTCCAGTATGATCTTCGACATTTCGTATTGTGTATTTCGGGATGGAAAAGGGGGAGACTCAATGAGCCAGGCAGCACAAATAACCACTTGAATTACAGTGCAAATGAAAATAATAGCCCTCTGCTGCTTGGACCCCAGCCACTTCATGATGTTGTCCCCTGGTCTGGTGGCAGTGAAAGCAGCCAACACCACCAGGGTCTTCCCCAGAATACAGGATATGCAAAATGAAAAGGTTATACTAAAAATAGTGTGTCGCAGCATACAGGACCAATATGTTGGTTCTCCAATGAACACCAGGGAACACAGGAAACACAGAGTCAGAGCAAAGAGGATGAAGAAGCTAAGTACAGAGTTATTTACACGGACGATGGCTGTGTTTCTATGGTAGAAAAAGACCGCAAAGACAGCTATAGTGAGGCTGGCACCCACCACAGAGATCACTGTCAGGGCTATACCCAAGGAATCATAAGCCAAGAACTCCACTATCTTGAGGACGCAGACGGTTCTGTCAATATTTGACCAGAAGTCATCAAGACAAAATGTGCACTCTATGGAATCTAAAGGGAAAATAATCAAATATAACATGTTGGTAGTGAAATACAATAATTACATTGTGATTCTTTTATTTCAAGATTTTAAACTCACTTGTCTGATTGCTAATTTTGCCGCTGTCACATGGTACACAGTCAAAGCAGCAGACAGGCTCCCCACGACGGACAGCTTTCCGGGACCCTGGAAGACAGCTGGTGCTGCATACAGACATAGGCACCTATAGGGAGTAAACAATGGCTTTCAGCTCTGCAGTGTGCCAACATATTTAGTCAGTTCCTTGATAAGGCCTTTTAAAAACAAAATAAAGACAGCTTTGATAACTGAATTGTCAGATTTAGCTGGTTCTAGCTATTTAAATCGGGAAAACATTTCTTATTTCTCTATTGAACATCACTGCATATTGAAGAGCTTTGCATTATGTTTGTTGCTTAGACTTTACAAGCAACTAGCTGATGCAGAAATGAAAACTCTTGAAAATTGTGATGCGCATTTTTCATATTGTGGCATTTTATATAAGTGTGGAAAACAGTGCTTTTCACACTGGGGACAGGGTTATTATCCTTAAGCTAAACAAGAATGTGTAGCTTTGAATACTATTTATTTTTATGTTAGAAGAATTCTACCAGAGGGATTATACTGTGAAGCATTTAATCACAAAACATATCACACTGTATGGCGGGCTTTCAATTCATTTTCACTATAATGCAAAGGGACTCACATCTGATCCAGCTTGTCCTGGTCACCTGACTTACCTCCACCTAAACCTACAGAACTTCAAAAGCTGGGATCTGATGAAGGTAAAAACACAGTGTGAGCAGCTTGCCTCACTCTGATGCCCTGCCCACATGATCCTGTCCTCCTGGATTAACAGCTCCTCTCCGGCAGGCTTGGTTCCATCAAATAACCCCACGTTGACAAATTCAATGTTCCCGCCCATGCCTCTCTGCCAGTTGAGAATGTCATAATAAGGTATAGAGTCACCCTTTAGGTCAAAGTTCACTTCCTCCCCGGCAATGTTAAATGTCACTTCCTGGAGGTAGTGCTGGAGCTTGAAAACCAAAAGATAATATGAAATATGAATTATGAAAAAAAAACAGTTAAAGTGAAATTACTGTAAGAAAATGTAAATATACCTGCCAGGGGTATATGTTGTTGCTTTGAGCACATGAGTTGTTTTGGAAAGGGCCACTGCCCGGTTGACAGAGAAGAAGTTTGTGCAGGGAATGAGCGATTGCATACACAGCCTTATAGACGTTATAGGCCACTCTAGGGCTGGATGTATTCATGTAGGCTGAATGCTGCTCTAACAGGGTCTCCTGTCCTGAGCATGAAGGCAACAGGGAGCCAGACGACAGAGAAGGGTCACAACCATACAGGGCCTCCCACAGCTCCTTAACTAGAGTATTATTACGATACATTTGAGGGTTGACTGTCCGCAGGTAGTCACTGAGTCCGGAGATTTGACCTTTTCTGATGCCAAACCCGATGGTGCCCCCTAGGTAGGGGTAATACTCACTGGCTGTAAAGATGGATGCTGTGACCCACGCTTCACTGGCAACCCACTGGATTCCAGTGATGTTCTGTGTCATATAGTCTCTCAAGAAAGGCGTCATCTCCCCCTCAGCTGAAAATACCACCACCACTTTTGCTGTAGAGCTACGCATCACCTTCACAGATAAGGCAAACAATGATGGAGGAATTTATTTCACAAGGAAAGGACAAGAAAAAAGAAAGTAGGCTAAAGAAAGACTCATTATATATTTGAAAAAAGTATAACAAAAAATATGCTTTTAAAAGAACAGCAGTGCCTGCTAATAAACCCTATCTACTTGTTTGTCTCTTTGTTATGAAAAAAACAATGTTGTTTTCAATGTAGGGACTGGCATTGATGTGTAATCAGAATGTAAAGTTATCTGTGTGTGATTAGAGCTCTCTAATACTATACAATCTGGCATCTACCTGCAAGATCTCCAGAGCCATCTTGCGATTGTAGAGCAGAGGTATCATTTCTTGGTACGCTACACACACTTTGGTACCCTGTAATTCTCTCAGCAAACCTTGCACAGCGAAGCGCCCGTATTCATGGTCTCCTCGCACCAACCCCACCCAAGTGAAGTTGAAGCGTACCAGCAGCTGAGCAATGGCTTTCACCTACATTCAATAGGAAATAGTTACACTTGGCTCAAAACACACACATAAAGAACATTTTACAGACTAAATTTGAATAATATTCTTCTTTTTTTTTCCACTGAATAATGATCAACAACCTAGGCCAAACTCTCACCTGATAATCATCGTTGGGGATTACTCTGAAGAAGGTGGGATAGTTTTTTCTGTCAGTAAAACATGCACATGAAGAAAAGTAACTGATCTGTTTGAAGAAGGATAAAAAAAGAGTATAGTATAAAAACAAAACTGTTGGTGGGATTTCAGATAAAAGAAAAAATCATTACCATTGGGATTCTGAATGGTTGCAGGATTCTTGACACCACAATAGATTGAGCAGAACCAGATTCCCCGATCACAGCGATTGGGTGTGGGGAGGCACTGCTGCACGTGGGAGAGTCATCCTCACTCTGCCCATTCAACACAGCCATAGCAGCCCTCTGGCCGGTCAGTGGATATGCACATGAATCAAATATTTTGTACCCAAGTGTGTAATTGGGCAATAATGCACTCTGGTTTATCTCCTCCACTGCCAACCTCATAGTCTGAGCCCAGCGGAAAGCCCTGGGATCAAATCTGCAGCCAAACAGACACAGGTGCACACAAGAAACACATCACAGATGCACACAAAATACACATTCAAACTTACTGTGTGTAAAAAAAAGGTACAATTAAAGGCAGAGATTATGTTAATTTTAAGTTATTTTAAATGTTTACTTTGCATCTTGGTTCTTGTGATAAAATAACTGATCAGTTTATTTTTGCTTTGTCCGCATGTTCTCATTATTTTTCTAATATATTGCTCGGACATGTCTTTAAAAAAATCTTTTTTTTCGGGCCAAGCTTCTTTAATAAGTTCCCTATAATTTACACTATGTTATTATGAAAGACCAATGTACATTTTAACTTATTTAGGGGAAAATAGAGACATTGTTCAAATGCTGTATATATGTATGTATATGTATATATTTTGTAATATAGAGCAAATTATAATTTTCGAAATATAAAATGTATCAAAATACATATCTTACTATGATTCTTCTTTAAATCATTGCATAGATGATTAGATTTTTACCCACCCTCAAAAATAAAGAAATAAAAAATGTGAAAGTCAGTTTTTGCGTGTCTCTATTGATAAAAATATGTTTTTTTTAATCTAACTTAAACTAAAAGTGCATTTAATTCAAGCTACTGTAACAACATATCAATGTTTTCTAACATGTCACGCTAAATTATCAATGAATACTAAAACCTGTTTAATACAAGTCTATTCTGCTTAATCATTCAATAAAACAAGAATGTTAGTTGCATACAATGTTTCATACACAAGTTATATACTCACACTAAAGTTTCCACATCATTCAAAACTCACCCATTGCATTTTATTGGTGGTGGCCTGTAGGTGCAGTTCAGCTCTGGCATCTCCTGGTTATAGTGAAGGGGGAAGATCCCTCCAATTATATAGTCACCTTTGGCCACAAAGCATGGCTCAAAACTGTTTTGGAGTTTGCATACTTTGGCTGAAAATGGTGGCGATGGGTTGCTGCATATTGGGGTATACATTAGAGTTAGGACACATTGAGAGTAAAGCAAGTGAACAAACACAAGTCGATTCATATTACACATCCCAATAGACAGAGAGAGAAAGAGAGAGAGAGAGAGAGAGAGAGAAAGAGAGCAATACATGAGACAAGTTATAAACACTTCACTGTCACCTAAGTGTTACATCTTATTGCTGACAGAGTGTGATTGGACATCACCAGCTCCGCCTGATTTACTAAAGGGAGTTAACAAAGACTGAAAAATAAATGATGTAAGAGGACAATTATAATGGATTTAAGCTCTCATTAAGGCATTTTCCACAGAAAAAAGGTTGTCGATTTAACTCCATGGTGTTCATGGTGACCCAAAAACATTTAAAATGTTCCAGTGAACAGAGAAATGGGGTTTTAATTTAAAACAATGTTTTAAACATGTATTTATTAGAAATAAAACTCAAACACAATGAGAGGATTAAGACTATTTGAATAATTTGTCAATTACAATAATTCAATATACATGTATTAGATATCAAAAACATTTCATTTCTAAACTCATCCAATACTGGTCAATTATGCATTCATTCATAATGAATCAACCCAAAAGGAGTTTTTATCTAATGCCTCCAACACTCAAATAGAAAGACTTTTGGAGTATTCATAAATGTACAGCGTCAACTGTAATGACACATTGATTACTTTATTTGGGCGGTACCCTCAGATTCATTTGTTCACTGCAGTTTATAAATCAGCTGAGTCCTGAAACATCATACTCCTAACGTTACCAGAAAGGGAAACTATTCCTTGTATATTCAGCAATGGCAATGCTAGCTGCAAAGCTTCTTATGTTTCTTTTTCTATCTCAGGGCCAACATTGTTTAGCTGCTGGCCTGGATAACTGTGTTTTTTTGGGGGAAGAGGGGAAAAACAGTCTGTACGAAGAAGGAGATGTCGTTATAGGGGGTTTATTCCCTTTGCACTACAGCCCTGTGTCTTCCCTTCCAAAATACAAAACAAAACCGACGCCTATTACGTATAAGTAGTGAGTGAATATTTGATTGTTTGTTGACTTGTGCAGTACAGATTATTATTATTCTATGTGCATATGTGTATATTTTAATGTATATATTTGTGCTGCGTGATGAACTGCTTTTATTCCTGTACAGTTTCAGCTCTCGTGCCTTGCGCTGGATGCTGACTATGACTTTTGCAATCAAAGAGATCAACCATCGCAGCGACCTCCTGCCACACCTGAAGCTGGGGTTCCACATCCGTGACAGCTGTGATGACATACCTGTGTCTCTGAGTGCAGCCCTGCTGTTGGTGAACGGCCAGCCAGACGTGGGCACCAGAGCTGAGAGTTTGAACAGGGACAAAGGTCTAGAAAGAAACAGTCATTATAATGTAAGCTGTGCTGCGGCACAAACTGTGTCCCCGGTAATCATAGGAGATGCTGCCTCTGGAGTGTCTATGGCTCTGCTAAAAACCTTGGGTTCTTTCCATATCCCACTGGTGAGACTGCCTTAAAGTCACTTTTATTGTGCTAATATGTGTTTTTGCCATGTTAAATCTATATTTTATGGCTTCTTTTACGGTTATGCTTTTCCAAATGTCAACTTTTAAGAGGAAATCCCTTTTTTCCTTTCCTCTTTTTGAGAATGGTTAATTTTTTTTAATCCACAGGAAGTAACCTAATCATTCAACATTTTTTTTTATTCAACAAAATGTGGTGGTACATGCACAAGGATTTTTGCTGTTAACATTCAAGTTTTAAATACTTAATTTTTTATTCTACTAATATTATGATTTTAGTGTTAATAAATTGCGTTTGTATTTTTTTTTAAAGTACAACATTCAGAATTTTTTTAGCTACATTTATAGTCTTCAAGTCTCCCTCAATTGTGTAGTTAGGCCCCTTGTTCTGGAAAATGTTGTCCCATTGAATACTTTTAAAGACTGTGGTATTGTTTGTTGAAATGTGATTCTTATTGAACAGATGGTCGGTGAGTGTACAGAACGTAATTCATGTTTTCTATACCAGGTGAGCTATTTTGCATCTTGCAGCTGTCTGAGTAACCAAAAGGAGTTTCCCACTTTCATGCGCACCATGCCCAGTGATGCCTTCCAGATCAGAGCCCTGGCCCGGCTGGTTAGCTATTTTGGCTGGACCTGGGTTGGGGTCATTGGTGTGGAATCTGATTATGCTCGCTTTGCCATTCAGCTTTTCCTGAAGGAGTCTGTGAAGTACGGTGTGTGTGCTTCCTACACCCACTTCTACCCTGTGGGCCTGAGTCAGCAGGCTCTAGATGAACTTCTGGATGTTATTCAGGTAATTTTTGGTAAAAGCATAGTTTTCATTCATATAGACAAAATAGCTTGATCACCTGCAAGAAATACTTTGTTAATGTCAAGTCAGTTATATTACCTTCCAAAACCACCGTTGTAGTTAAATTGCTCTGTGTTATACAAAAACAATTTATTTTGGCTTGTTTGTATACATATTCGACGCAGCCTTTAAATAATATGTCTATTCATAGATCAGTGCTTTTCTGTACCTTGAACTATTTTGGTGTAGGAGATCCAAGACACCATTACTTACAATAATTAAATGATATTTCATTATTGTATTAAACATTCACTTTCACCTGGATGTTTTTTACTGCAGATGTCATCCTCAAAAGTCATCATTAACTTCAGTAGTGAGTCAGAGATGCAGGGCATTCTGAGAGAAGTCCGATATCGGAATATCACCAGCCTGCAGTGGATCGCAAGTGAAGCTTGGGCCACTGCTAAATCTCTCTGGGAAAAGTTTGGAGATCTGCTAACAGGAACACTAGGATTTGCCATCCGGAGAGCAGATGTAATTCCAGGTCTGAAACAACACCTCACCAGTGTCAGACCATCCAATATTAATGAATCAGCTTTCTTGGCAGAATTTTGGGAGGAATTGTTTAACTGCAGTTTGAACGGATCAGTGAACAACCACTCTCATGGTGGTGTCGACCACCTCAACAGATTGCTATGTAAAGAGACAGAGGATTTAAAAAATGTTTACTCTCCTTATTCAGATGTTACACAGCTAAGAGTGTCATATAATGTTTACAAGTCTGTGTATTTGGTAGCCCATGCTTTGGAAGATATGAGTAACTGCAAAGTCGGACAGGGGCCTTTCCTTAATCGCACTTGCGCAGACTTAAAGAATGTTAAACCTTGGCAGGTGAGACTAATTGTAGCCTAAGCATTTATTTGAAAAGTCAAAAGTCAAATGCACTATAGTTTGTGTTTAGATAACCTATTTCTATTCCTCCCTCAGCTCATTCACTACATGAAGCGTGCAAATTTCTCTGCACTTGGGGAGAAAGTCAATTTTGATGAAAATGGTGACCCCATTGCTTATTATGATCTCATGAACTGGCAAAGGAGGCCTGACGGTTCTCTACATTTGGTAAAAGTAGGTTTCTATGATGCCTCCACGCCTGATGGACACAGCCTGGTCATAAATGAGTCAGTGATTCAATGGCCTGTTGGAAAGCAGGTGTGTTCTCTAAAAACAGGCTTGAGACCATGTTCACCTCTTAGGTTGTTGTATGTCGTTTTGATTAACACAACAGCTAATGTTTTCTTATTTGTGTGCAATATACTTTATTGTTAATCAAGAAGGAGAAAAGGTCACCTTCAAGTTGAAACTGACATCAATTGCAAATGAATGTTGTAGATCATGGGTCGGCAACCTTTTTGATATGGGGGGGGGTTGAGGAGCAGGATGGCGGGGGAGCCTCGCTGCGGGGAAGCAGTGTGTGGACCTGTCAGCGCAATTTACATGATGCCGAATTTAACAACACATTTAAATAATTGGTTTAAACGGCATAATAATAAGGACGATCGTCCGTTCTGTGATTCTCCAGAACACACATGTTATGATATTAGGGTCATGCAGAGTGAGATGAGATCGCTGTTCCTTTAAGAGAGAGAGAGAGAGAGAGAGGGTCTGGCTTGTGCATACGTGTTTGTGGATGGTAGAGTGACAGTGAGGGAACGTGTGTATGTTTCTGGAAGTGAACGAGGCAGCAGAAAAACAGAGGTCTGTGATGTATTTTGTGAAACAGAAGAACAGCTAAATAAATGCAACGGCCTCCCAAGAAGAGCTCGCCTCTCTCCAGTCATGTAAGCTAAAGTGGGTTATTGAACCTGAAGCTTGTTGCTTCTGCCCTCCTCGACTACGGTCTGGGAGCCGACAGGAAAGTTCAACACACAGATGGCCAGTCCGCCCCTTTGTAGCATATTATTTCGATGAGACATGAGTAGATCGCCACTGGGCTTTCAACTAAATACACAGCCACGCAAAAACTGCGGCATTTGTACAGCTCCTTATGGGTAGGCTACTGCAATTAGTGAAGTGCTTTCCTCTGTGGTGAAACGATCAGCACCACGGAGGAAAGCGGCAGAACGTCACCTGGAGTTAAAGAGAGCGGGGCTGCGTTGCGTGCATGGCTTCCATCTGCGGGTAACGGGGAGACGTGCTCTGGCGGCGGTCTCGTTCAGGATCCGAAAATACAATTTAAATATTTTTGCACACTTATTCCACTTATTCCTAGTGTGCCACTGGTTACGGTGCCGCGTGCCAATGCTGGCACGCGTGCCAGGGGTTGCCGACCCCTGTTGTAGACATTAACACCATCAATGACCCGATTTTGACTGATATGTTATTGTAATCTGATATTTTGTAGCTGAAGTGATACACCTTTTAGTCTCTATCATAATTGGATCCTTGCAAAACAACTGTTAGACCCTGCTGAATATGTTTTAAAATGTGTGTCTTTCTGAGCTTTGCCTTTCAGGCTTTCCAGTCTGTGTGCAGTGTCAGTTGTCCTCCAGGTTCCCGCATCACCAGGAGAAAGGGGGAACCCATCTGCTGTTTTGACTGTGTCCCCTGTGCCGAGGGAGAAGTCAGTAATAATACTGGTGCGTTGGTGTTCTGGCTGTTATCACCTTTTCTCCTTTCTTGATGCTTGTTTCTGAAAGTGACTTCATTAAACTAAAAAAGTGTTTTTTTCTACCGCCTACAGATTCTTTAGAGTGCTCACGCTGCTCAGAGGACACATGGCCCAATAAAGCCAGAGATATTTGCATCCCAAAGACTATTGAGTACTTGTCTTACCATGAGTTAATGGGTATTGTGCTGGGTGTTGTATCTGTACTCGGAGCGTGTGTTTCCCTCTCCATCCTTGCCATATTCTTCAAGTACAAAGAAACACCAATGGTTCGTGCCAACAATATGGAACTAAGCTTCCTTCTCTTGGTGTTTCTTGCTGTGTGCTTCCTTGTTGGCTTGTTGTTTATTGGTGAGCCTTCAGACTGGCTTTGCCGTATCAGGTACCCAGCGTTTGGGATCAGTTTTGCCCTCTGTATTTCATGCCTCCTAGCCAAGACAGTAGTGGTCCTCATGGCTTTCAGGTCTACACTGCCAGTAAGTAATGCCATGAAGTGGTTTGGACCCACGCAACAGAGAGCCAGTGTGCTTTTAGGAACATTTGTTCAGGTACAAACACTTTCCATAAGTCCATTTTGAAAATGTAAATGTCGAATTCAAATCAACATCCTCTTTTTCCCTCCACTCAGGTTATAATCTGTTTTATCTGGCTGCTCACCAGTCCACCTCATGCCAACAACAACACAGATCACAGTGCTGTCATCATCATTGAGTGTGTGATTGGCTCAGAGATTGGCTTTTGGTGTGTTCTTGGATACATCAGCATCTTGGCCTGCATGTGCCTCCTAATGGCATTTTTTGCTCGAAAGCTGCCTGACAATTTCAATGAGGCAAAGTTCATCACCTTCAGCATGTTGATATTCTTCGCAGTGTGGATTACATTTATTCCAGTTTATGTGAGCACAGCTGGGAAATATACTGTGGCCGTCCATATTTTTGCTATTTTAGCCTCAGCTTTTGGTGTCCTTTTTTGCATTTTTGCTCCAAAGTGCTATATAATAGTACTGGAACCAGAAAAAAACAGCAAGACGAATATGATGCAAAGATAAATATTAACTGTACATGTATGTGTTGCTAAAATTGTACATGTATGAGTAACCAATTTCAAACAAATATATCTCTGTTGTAAGAGAACTTAAGATTCATGCTGGAAATAAAATAAGGCAAACCCTGCTTAAGCACTTTTGATTAATGGTTAACATCTGATATCATAATGATCCAAATATTGACAGTTTTTGAAGTTATTGTTGCATATATTTGAACTGCAATTTGATTTCTAATTTAAATGTTACAATTGATTAGATTGTTAGAGTCACATCTCATCCATGGTTAAGAGTCATATTTATATATTGTAATTTTCTTTGAACCAAATACAATACATTATTTAAGTGAGGAGAAAAGTACATTTTTATTTATTTTGCCAATGTTCAAATAGAAAATATTTTATTTTAATTATGATTGGAAATAAAACACAACTACTAACAGAGCCAGATGTCTGTTTTTTGTTTATTGACAAATATACTTAAAGGGGACCTATCATGCAAAATGCAATTTTGTATGTCTTTTATACATAAATATGTGTCCCCGGTGTGTCAGGGAACTCACGCAGCATCAGAAAATAAAACTCTCTCTCTTTTCCTCCGTACCCAAATTTCTAAAAACGGGGCTACAACGGTATGATTTGCGTCATAGCGGATGGCACTCACGTGGTGGACCCACAGCCCTATCAGAAAGCAATGCCCGACGTGTTGTGGACGTAATATGGCCTTTGTTTACATTAGCAAGCATCGCTAACACTCAGAGCTAACCTGTACTGCACAGAGCATGTGTGTGAAGAAGCAGGAAATAAAAAGGAACTCACCTTGTGGTAAACCAGCAAAAGAGAAAGCCTTTGAGCTCCATACTGTTTCAGAAATAATCCTTGATAATCCATGATATGGCGTTTCATCACCGCAGTATTTAGTTTAGACAGTAACTGCCCGTCCCGCATGAGCTCACCCCCCTCCTCTTTTTTTTTAAAGCTTAATACCCGGTGTCAGTATGTGTTCGGTCTACCAGATGTGTTCGGGGTCCGTTACGCTTACCAATGATGTCACGCATTGGCTGTACGGCAACCCAAGAGGACATTTGACACGGCCAAATGCCGAATGCATTGAAACTCCAGACTCAACGTAAGAGTTTGAGCCTCTTCGGGGGGTGCAAAAATTTAAACATACACTTCATGCTTTACTTTGTCCGTTATTGTAGAAGATATTACTTTTTTCAACATAGCAACAACTTGTTAAAAAATAACAATCAACATTAACCTGAACGAGGGAGGTGATTTATTATCATTACAACGTCATTTCCCGATCATTTAAATATGATTATGGTAAAATGCATTCTTAGAATAAGCGAGAAATTGATTTAACTCCTGTTTGACAATAACTGTGAATTTATTTCCTTTTATTTAAAATTAGAAATCAAATTTGATCATACACCAAAAGGGCGGGTCAGACTCAGGTGCTGACATGAATCTGAAGGAAATCCTAACATGGGGGTGTCTAAATTGTGGTTTTTTATGGGGAATTCCAACCCAGTCTCATAAAAAAACATGTAATAACTACGATGGTCCACAACTTGGGACTTAGTATTTCTACAAAAACGCCTCTGAAATTGTAAGATCCCTACGTTTTTTTTCACCATTCATTCCAATGGCTGGCGTCTATGTCACGTGATCTTCAAATTTCTCCCTGCAGAAAAAAAAAACATGGCCGAACTTCGTTTTATTCTCGGTGGAAAATGCCTATTTTAAGGTTAGTTTGGCCATTAAAATGCGTTTTGATGTCATTTGATGCGAGAAATATGAGTTGTTATTTCAGATTATGTGTGCAGTGGATGTACTTGATCTTTAGTTTGAGTTATTACGAAGATTAATTCAGGAAATGGTGTACAACGTTTGCATTGTTACCAAGGTGGTTGCTAGGGACGCTGCTATCGATATTATTTCTGTTATGTTGTGTAACTGTTTAATGGTGTTATCTTTATTGCTACCCCCTTCCCCGTCAATTTATAGTGTTGGTCCACAGCGCAAACGTATTAGTTTAACAAAATCCGCATCTAAAATAGATACGTTATTTTCCCCTGTTACTCAACAATAACACATTATTATCCTTGTGTTTATTTATTTGTTTGATTAATAAACACAAGTTGGAGTCCGTCAGGACCGAGGGTCGGAGCAGCTCATTTGCTTTAGAGCAGTGGTTCTCAACTGGTCAGGACTCGGGACCAACTTTTTACTTGGTCAATACATCGCGACCCAACATTTTGAAGCACTCAAATCTATTCAACAAAAAATCGTGCTGTAATATATACGCTTTTCAGCATACAATATTAATAAAAGTGAAGTACAGTGCATATATCCCTTATATCCCTTCACAGAACTAAAATATGCTTTTAAAAAAGGTTTAATGAGATGAACTATATAAAAAGGCACGCATGCTGAAAACCCAACCCCAGCAGGGGGGTCTGGGGGGATTCTCCCCCAGGAGATTTTTAGAAATACTAACATAAACTATGCATTCTGGTACGCTGAGAAGAAAATAAATAAATCTATTACTACCCGACATATTAATAATATTTTATGCCATTGTTTGTTTTTCACTTTGTTCTGACATCTTGCTGCGAGAAGAGTAAAGAGGAGATTGTCTGTGTGACTTACTTTAAATTGTGGGTAAGGGTAGATAGCTCCCATTGTTCTGTGACCTCTCAGTCATCAGACCGGGGGTCATATTTCATTATGTGTTCATTTCTATCTGAAGTTGTAACCATGGATGTATAAAGAAGAGTTCTACCGCAAAATTATTCTCCGTGGGGACTTCCGGCAACAATCTTGATTCTGATTGGCCAGAAGACTCGAAAAAACATCAGCAAAGATATTTTATTGAGAAGATGATCACTACGTGACAGAAGTTTTCAAAACCGTTTATGGTCTCCGGTACTTCCAGTCCAACGCCGATTGCATGCACAGCGTTAGAAAATCGGGCCTTCAAAATAAAAGTTTGACTTTCCCCCCAAAAAAAAAAAAAATTCCAATTTTTTTTTCTTCACTCACACATCCGCGACCCACTCGAAACGGGTCCGTGATCCACTTTTCGGTCGCGACCCACCAGTTGAGAACCACTGCTTTAGAGAATATTACACCCTGAAGTAAGTATTCTCTCCGCTTCGCTTGACACACCCCGTGATAGTCCTCAAGCTCTGTGATTGGAGAGTGTGCTCCGAGAGTTACGCCGAGCGTAGAACAGCACTTGAAATGGGATGGAACCACGGCAGACTGTCCAAAACTGGATTTGAACGGGTCCACCCCGTCCCCCCCCTCCCCCACCCCGTCCCAAGAACTACACATGCTGGCTATTGTGTTTCGCAACATGTTCTCTATCTATGCCACGTCTCTACTGGGAGTTGTAGTTTTAAAAGACGTTTTCGTATTTCCCATAATAAGAAGTTGCCAGTATTAAACTGTGTACATCCCTGGAGGTTTAGGGGATAGGAAACACTCCAATTTAAAACATATAATTAATAAATGGGTGAAAATTGCTTGTGCCCATAATGGGCAGCATTAATATATATACCCACATGCCAGCTAAGGTCAGAAGAGCTTTATTTAACAGCTGGTCTTATGTCTGTGACCCCTCCTGTTGTTAATTGATAAGCCTGAAACATGCACTTGTCAAGGTGCACATTTTGCAAATATGGCAGTAGCCATCGATCATCTTAAGATAAGATATACTTTATTGATCCCAGGTTGGACATATTTGCGTTACATCAGCATGTATAACAGTTGTAAATATGCAGTGGTGTTTATTTGTAAATCATTTAGTATAATCACACACATTCTGTGTTTTATATTTAATAATTCTGTGTTCTTTATGTATTGATTGTTCAATACCTGACAAGGCCGGAGATGAAATATCTACATACATCTTATAAGAGTATAATATGTATAATATCAGTTAAAATAAGTGCTTCAACATAGTTAACATTGCTGGAGGTATGCACAAATATTGATAGATGTCTTGTAATGCACTATTGAGGAACCTGCGACCCAAGTTGTTCATTCATTGCATAACTACACCGTTTGTGCATATGATATGTCAATAAACCTTAGAAAATCTTGACATCTTGAAAGGGATGTGCAAAATAGTCATTATATACAGTCTTTAATTAACTATTAGTAGAGAATAACGAGTAATGAATATACTTTATAGGGATCCTATTAATATCTAATAATAAAAATAATGAAATTCAATAACATGCTTTAACCACTAGGTGTCCCTTTATATCAGCTGTGCACCTTTATGGTGTAAATACAGTCTATCTACCAATTGGATCAAATATAAAAGTCAGCCGAATTAGTGTTGATACTGCAAGGAGACGTATTGTGTGAAGAGAAATGTAAGATGTTGTTTAATTACTGATATATTTATGATCCACATCACGTTTTCAGTTTTGGCGGCAGTTCCTCATGTTTGTCTAGAAGTCTTCTCATCAGGGCTCTATAAATAGAGAACTACGGCAGATATGTAATATTTAATGCAGCCGAACAGTGTATTACGATGCCATTATGTGATGACTTTCAAAGAGAAAAGCAAGCACACTCGGAATAAAGTATTGTTTTATTTTATTTTTTTAAATTTCGGTCTGTTTCCAGTATTTGTTTATGACGATGTGACGTGAGATGTGAGACTGGAATTGTACAGGGGAAAATAACGTATCTATGCCACAATTTTAGATGTGGATTTTGTTAAACTAATACGTTAGCGCTGTGGACCAACACTATACATTGACGTGGAAGAGGGTAGCAATAAAGATAACACCATTAAACAGTTACACAACATAACAGAAATAATATCGATAGCAGCGTCCCTAGCAACCACCTTGGTAACAATGAAAACGTTGTATGGACACAATTTCCTGAAGTAATCTTCGTAATAACTAGCAAACTAAAGATCATGTACATCCACTACACACATAATCTGAAATAACAACTCATATTTCTCGCATCAAATGACATCAAAACGCATTTTAATGGCCAAACTAACCTTAAAATAGGCATTTTCCACCGAGAATATAACGAAGTTCGGCCATGTTTTTTTTTTCTGCAGGGAGAAATTTGAAGATCACGTGACATAGACGCCAGCCATTGGAATTAATGGTGAAAAAAAACGTAGGGATCTTACAATTTCAGAGTTCATTTTTGTAGAAATACTACGTCCCAAGTTTTGGACGAACGTAGTTATTACACGTTTTTTTATGAGACTGGGTTGGAATTCCCCATAAAAAACACACACAATTTAGACACCCCCATGTTAGGATTTCCTTCAGATTCATGTCAGCACCTGAGTATGACCCGCTGATTGGTGTATGATCAAATTTGATTTCTAATTTTAAATAAAAGGAAAGAAATTCATAGTTATTGTCAAACAGGAGTTAAATCAATTTCTCGCTTGTTCTAAGAATGTATTTCACCATATTCATATTTAAATTATAGGGAAATTACGTTGTAATGATAATAAATCACCTCCCTCGTTCAGATTAATGTCCTTTGTTATTTTTTATGATTTAAATGCTTTTATTTTGAAATTATTGCTATGTTGAAAAAAGTAATATCTTCTACATATAATAACGGACAAAGTAAAGAATGAATTGTATGTTTAAATGTTAGCACCCACCGGAGAGGCTCAAGCTCTTACGTTGAGTCTGGAGTTTCAATATATTCGGAATTTGGCCGTATAAAATGTCCTCTTGGGTTGCCGTACAGCCAATGCGTGACGTCATTGGTAAGCGTAACGGAACCCGAACACATCTGGTAGGCCGAACACATATGGTACTGACACCGGAATCAGCACTTTTGAAACCAGAAGTGAAATAGAGGGATATGAGGCATGGCTAGAATGGGTGATGTGTTTGGTATTTTTGAGCAAAAAACTTCATAGACATGTTTTTTATATAATTTGATATATCTGAGACCTATGCTATGGCCTAAAAATAGCATGATAGGTCCACTTTAAGAAAAAAAAACAAGAAATACATGTACTACCATATAGTACTACAAATGAACAATTATTTATATTTATGTTACATGCATATGTTCAAATCATATTCTTATCACACAAAGCACAATTGTAATACTTTGGCCTATACAAACAGTGAAAATCATCTGTTGGGAAATAAAAATACACTTGTTAGAAAATAATAATAATAATAATAATTTATCAATAACTAATATAATATACATTCAGTGATAATCATTCAACATATTTTCTATTCTTGGCTTTTCTCCTATTGTACAGTACAGGTTGTGCATATGTAATTTCACATTATGTGTATTGATTGATTAAATATCAGACCTATTGATGAAAACTCAGTATAATGAAACAATGCTTATCTGGTGTTGCTACTACTACTCCTACTATACATTATATACAAGCTAAGAGTTCAAAATAAAAGAAGATATATTTTATCTCACATTTTTTCCCATGATATGTTTCTTGGTATTTCTTTCTGGCTTGATAAAAAGTATGTAACATTTAGGAACAAAAATGCTAATCAACAGGCCAAATGCTGAGGATAAAATTGCAAATATTTCAACAGCTACGGTGAACTTCCCCGGAGAGCTGACATATGCTGGGATAAAGGTGATCCAGACAGCACAGAATATCAGCATGCTGAAGGTGATATACTTAGCTTCATTAAAATTATCTGGCAATTTTCTTGCTAGAAATGCCAGGACCAAACAAATTATTGCAAGGATCCCTATGTACCCAATCACTGCATAGAAAGCAGCCTCAGAGCCTGTGTTACACTCTAAAACTATCTTTTTATTGCTGTATCTGAAAACCATGTCTGGGAAAGGTGGTTTTAACTTAAGCCACAACACACATATTACAATCTGAATCAGAGTGCAGGAAAAAACTATGATCCTTTGCTGTACAGGACCAAACTTTCCTGCTAATTTGTTGCCAGGAAATGTGGTTTTAAAAGCTGTTACAACAACAATAGTTTTTCCCATGACACAGGACATACAAAGTGCAAACGTCACACCAAAAGCTGTGTGGCGCAGCATGCATGTCCAGACTGTAGGTCTGCCGATGAAAGTGAGGGGACAGAGAAAACACAAAAAGAGAGAAAACAATAGGAAACAGCTCAGCTCAGAGTTGCTGGCCTTTATCACAGGAGTCTCTCTGAAGCGGATAAAGACCGTCATGGAAGCCAGCGACAGGGAGGCTCCAAGCAGGGATACAACTGTTAAAGCCATTCCCATTGGCTCTTGGTATGTAAGGAACTCAATTATTTTAGGAATGCACACATCTTTCCTCTCATTGGACCAGTATTCCTGTGTACAGGGTGTGCAGTCAGCTCTACCTGTTGATCACGAACAGAAATAATCATTTATGTGTTTGGATGTTACATTTCTCAAAAATGGTATACTCATTTTATAAAAAATGCAAATGTTTTATATGTAAAAGCAACTTAATTCAAAGTGATGCAGTGACTCTTACAATGATATAGGATACTCTAAACATTAATTATGCGTCTGATACCTGTTGAGTTGGCTATAGTTCCATCAGCACATGGAATGCAGTCAAAGCAGCAGCGGGGTTTTCCTTTTATTTGAGCTTTTCTTGTTCCGGCTGGACAAACATTAGAGCACACAGACGTCGGAACCTGAGGGAAGAAAACGTTTGAAAATGTATTATGGACTTGATCTCAAACACAATCGCTAAGCCTGTTGCCATAAGATACAATTATTTTACCATTTTCCCTTTCCTCCACACAATTCTTTCCTCCTGAATGCTGAGCTCCTTATCAGCAGCAGAGGAAAAATGACCCACTGTGACATGTTGCACCTGCCCATTTTTCAGCTGCCAGTTAATCAGGTCATAAGAAGCAGGAGGATCACCATTCTTATCAAAAAACACATTATCCCCAAACTGATTGATAACATTCACCCTTTGAAGATGATCCGTGACCTTAGAAAGGGAACAGAATAATTGATAAATATGTATCATTCTTATTGACAACAGCATTTCTATGCAGATACAGTATAATGATTGTATATTTGCAAGACGGTGGCTGTCTCTTGTTCTCACCTCTTTGCGCTGAATTTCTGATGTATTCAAACATGGCCTCACTGATCTTTCTCGGACAGATTGGCAGAATACCAACTGATGTAGCGCATGTGCAACGGCATAAACTGCTTTATACACATTATAGGACACTCTTAGCTGTGTGACATCAAAGAACAAATTCTTGGAATTCAATAATGTCTCATAGCCTGTGCAAATTTCATTTGTTGAATCAGTTACTGCGTCTTCCCCGGGTAAAACAGGTCGACAGCCCACAATAGTCTCCCAGAAATCCTTTACAAAGGCGTCACTTGGATCATCATAAGGGTTAATGCCTGTAAGGAATTGTCGTAGGTTTGGAATAGCCATCTTGTTCACAACAAATCCTAGGGCTCCACCAAACGCTTGGTAGATTTCATGGGTGGATGGTCGACTTGCTGTTATCCAGGCCTCGCTGCCAATCCACTGTATTCCTGTAATGTTCTGTTTTACAACCTCTTTCATCAGAGGGTAAAAGTCACCCTCTGGAACAAAAGCAAGAATGACTTTGACAGTCGACTGCTTGATCATTTCCACAACCTCCAGAATTTTATCCATACTGTATGTACGTTTAATTTTCCCAACAAATGCAATACAAACCCCAAGCTTTTGAACCTCTTCAGTAAAAGCCAGGATTCCATTTAGCCCGTAATCATTGTCTGACTGTATGGCACCAATCCACTGCCAGCCAAAGTGTTTCACCAGTGCTGCCAAAGCCTTTGCCTGGAAGTAGTCGCTGGGGATTGTCCGAAAGAAAGTTGGGTATTTAGCTCTGTCACTCAGACAGGCACATGTTGAGAAGTAACTCACCTAAAAAGAACACCAACAGTCTGAACAAAATGCCAAGAGACAAGCACTACACTAACATTGCAAACATGTAATTTATTCGCTTACTATTGGTACATGAAATGGCCCAAGAGCTCCAGCTATAGCTAAAGACTGAGACGATCCTGACTCTGCTATGAGGGCAGATATAGCTGGAGGACATGATGAATTCATTTCTGTGTCCTCTGTTCCACTAGCCAGTGTTAGTGCAGCACGTAAAGTATTTGTGGGAGATGCACAAGAGTTAAGGATCCTATAGCCGAGAGATATGTTTGGCAGGAGAGCAGGATCTTTGTTTATTTCTTCAATCGCAAATATCATTACTTGAGTCCATCGAAAAGCTCGCAGGTCAAATCTAAAAATATTTTAGAGATTTGAATAGATTGTGAAAATCCAGAGCTGCAGCTGTACGTGTGCAAAGACATTTGTAAGATAAAAGTAGAAAGCTAGCAGGATGAAATAAATCAGAATGTATTACAACTTACCCTGCACACTTCGCTCCAGGTGGCTCGCTCTTGAACATTGAAGTGCTTATTATTTCTTTGTTGAATACTGGGAAAATACCCCCAATCATTATGTCTCCCTGCTTAAACAAACCGGGCATGTCAAACCTGTTGAAACGTTCACAGCCAGAAACCCTGTTCAGGTAAAAAAAAAACAGAACTAAAATCCTAGCTATCAACATCTTATGCATGTTTGCTGAAATCATTTGATGGAGATAAAGACATGCTCCTATAATAAGTCTGATAAAGGCGACTCTGCATGCTCTCTTTTCATAAAAGGTTAATTTATTTCCCACAGGGCTCAGCAATCATAACTGGTTAAGATTAGAACAACAGGGAACGGTGATGGCTATATTCAGGAGACACACTATGCAAGCTACAGTATCATGCACATACCAAACAATATAGCATACACCAATGTGTATACGCTCAAAAGGCCACAACAAAGAGGAGACATACCATATCAAAGGTTAACAAAATACACTGAACAAAAATATAAATGCAACACTTTTGTTTTTGCTCCCATTTTTCATGAGATGAACTCAAAGATCTAAAACATTTTCTATATACACAAAATAACCATTTCTCTCAAATATTGTTCACAAATCTGAAAAGATCTGTGATAGTGAGCACTTCTCCTTTGCCGAGATAATCCATCCCACCTCACAGGTGTGGCATATCAAGATGCTGATTAGACGGCATGATTATTGCACAGGTGTGCCTTAGGCTGGCCACAATAAAAGGCCACTCTGAAACGTGCAGTTTTGCTTTATTGGGGGGGGGGTCCGAAAACCAGTTAGTATCTGGAGTGACCACCATTTGCCTCACGCAGTGCAACACATCTCCTTCGCATAGAGTTGATCAGGTTGTTGATTGTGGCCTGTGGAATGTTGGTCCACTCCTCCTCAATGGCTGTGCGAAGTTGCTGGATATTGGCAGGAACTGGAACACGCTGTCGTATACGCCGATCCAGAGCATCCCAAAAATGCTCAATGGGTGACATGTCCGGTGAGTATGCTGGCCATGCAAGAACTGGGATGTTTTCAGCCTCCAGGAATTGTGTACAGATCCTTGCAACATGGGGCCGTGCATTATCATGCTGCAACATGAGGTGATGGTCGTGGATGAATGGCACAACAATGGGCCTCAGGATCTCGTCACGGTATCTCTGTGCATTCACAATTCCATGAATAAAATGCACTTGTGTTCGTCGTCCATAACATACGCCTGCCCATACCATAACCCCACCACCACCATGGGCCACTCGATTCACAACATTGACATCAGAAAACCGCTCACCCACACGACGCCACCTGCCCTGAACAGTGAAAACTGGGATTCATCCTTGAAGAGAACACCTCTCCAACGTGCCAGACGCCATCGAATGTGAGCATTTGCCCACTCAAGTCGGTTACGACGACGAACCGGAGTCAGGTCGAGACCCCGATGAGGACAACGAGCATGCAGATGAGCTTCCCTGAGACGGTTTCTGACAGTTTGTGCAGAAATTCTTTGGTTATGCAAACTGATTGTTGCAGCAGCTGTCTGAGTGGCTGGTCTCAGACGATCTTCAGTGGCGGTTCTACGGGGTGGCACGGGGTGGCAGCTGCAATGCCTTGCCACCCCAGTTGGCAGCTTTGTTTTGAAAGAAATGTTGTGGCTCATCGGACATTTATGAGAGAAAATCTCTATTGTCCGAGTGCAAGTGAATGCAGCACAAGACGTGAGCCTTGTAACCCCTCCCCTCCTGGCGCAATCGTGGAAATATGATTTGCAGCGATTTCATTTGAACGGGGGACAGCGCAAAACGAGAAGCATTTCGGATCCAAGTAGAGGGAAGGAATTAGGTATTTGCGGTCAGGGTCAGGGTATGGCTGGGGTAGGCTACAGCCATACCAAGAAATGGCTTAGCCCCACCATGAAAAATGATGTTAAAGTAAGCAAAATAAAGTCCGCCAACTCGCGGAGTAAATTTCACAGACAGCAGTTAGTAAGATTGATTTCAGTAGCGACGTGTCTGGAAATACCGAAGACTAGAAACGGTTTTGAAAACTTTTGTCATGTAGTGATCGTCTTCTCAATAGAACATCTTTGATAATGTCTTCTGGCCAATCAGAATCAAGATGACGGCGTGGTGTTGTTGCAGGAAGTCCCGACGGAGAATACATTTGCTGTAGTACATCTCTATATACATCGATACAACATTACGTGTTGATAGAAATCAACACGTAATGAAATAAGACCCCACGGTTTGATGATTGATAGGTGTGTGGGCTGTCTTTCATTTTGACACACTGAACAATGGGGGCTATCCACCCTTATCCACAATGTAAAGTAATTCACACAGCCTCTTCTCTCTTCTCTCTGTGAGGAGCAGCAGGTTCAGCTTTCAAAACAAAGTAACACAAAACTAAAATGGCATTCATTTTTTTAAATATGTCGTGTAGTAATAGATTTATTTATTTTTCTTCTCAAGAGAGTACCAGAATGTGTATTTTATGTTAGTATTTCAAAAAATCTCCTGGGGGAGAATCCCCCCAGACCCCCCTGCAGGGGTTGGGTTTTCAGCATGTCAACTCTTTCACCTGTGGGTAAATTGCAGGATTGGCTCCAGGTGGCCCTTTTTATTTACTACCAGACAAATGTGCCTTTTTATTTCATACAATTCAATTTGGATTGAGACAGGGAAGTAATCTAAACCTCACGCGTGGTGTTTCACTGTCAAGGGGAGCGTGTATGTAATTACATTGCAAATACTGACTTGAGCCCCACCACTGTATGGGTTAGCTCCATAGATTACCCAACCCAAATACTCTGGCGCCGCCACTGTTTGCGGTCTACAATGACAGAGAAGAGCCTGTCAAGTTTGGCTGTACTCAGCATTGAATCAAAAAGCACCATAGCTTTAAATCTTAATAAGTTTGTGAGGCGTTTTGCTGATCAAGATGGTAATTGCCACATTCAGCTGTTATAGGCATGCCAACTTGATGCTCTGCTCACGGATGAGTCGATGAGAATAATAAACTGTTAAGATGATGACCTTACGTGTGTAAATATATTTTTCTTCTTTGTGGGGGTCTTCCCCCAAAAAACAGTTTCAAGTCCTGAGAAAGTCAAATTAAAACTACACTGCCCAGCCAAAAAAAAGTAACCACTTTGATATAACTAGGCCAGTAGGTAAGGGCATTCCACTGGATAATAACTGCAGCGATGTATATGTTTTAGCTGAATACACGTTTTTTAACCCTAACTGATGCAGTTAGTCACTTCTTTAATGTTTGTTCTTTCTGATGTAAAGTCAAGGTTGTAACTGCAGTAAAGTTGTGGGGCGCTGAACTGTTCCTTTGATTCTTTTGATATTTGATAGTAATTACTTGTCTTTCAAATTTGAAGCAGGGTGAGCAAGCATCTTGAGGAACATTCATCGTGTATGTTTATTTAAGCAAGTAGTCCAAATAAAACAAATTAATTTAAGTGCAAAGTAGGTAAAGCATGAGGTGTGGATGTCCAACACACTCTCACTCCATAATCGTCCAGGAGCGACGCTTGGTCAGGGTCCCGTGGCGTGCAGTTACATTACATTGCATTTAGCTGACGCTTTTATCCAAAGCGACTTATAAGTACATTCGACCAGGAAGACACAACCTTGAAGAAAACAGAATCATATAAGTACATCAGGTTTCATAGAGCCAAACATTTCAAGTGCTACTCAACTGGCTATAGATAAGCCAGTCCTTTATTAGTATATAAGTGCTCTGTTAGCAGTTCTTTGTTAGTAATTATATCGCTCGAAGTGGAGTCGAAAGAGATGAGTTTTGAGCCAGTTGTGACGCTCCTAGGCTCCTTCAGCTTCATAAAGGGACTCAAATAGCTTTCAATTGATTGCAATGTATTCCCATCTGCTGCGGGATTTGACGTTCATGGAAGCACGGCATTCGTTTTTGTCGGCTGCCCTTAAAGGCAATGTGAGCGTCCATTCCCATTGGATTATGGAGAATTGTACACTCGGAAGGAAGTATTCCCCTTACTAGGCTTGTTTGAGACGCGTTGCGGCTCGCCTCGAAAGTAGACGAGAATAGCCGATCGCAGCCGGGGGAGGTCTCAAAAAGCTCGCCTGAAGTCGGACAGCTCGGAGTCGGCTTCGTCTTCTTCTCTCGGTTTTTTGGCGGATTGTAAACAACTTTAAGGTGCATACTGCCACCTCCGGAGTCGGCTTGACTCGGTTTGCATTTATAAAGAATGCACACATGTGTTTAATCGTTAATGTCAGATATGTACTAAGTAAATGCATTTGTTCCTGCTCAAGATTAGATTCAACTGTATTGTTATTGCACATATTACAGGTACTGAGACAACGAAATGCAGTTTAGCTTCTAACCAGGTGCAACAAGCAGTAAAGTGAAAAGTAATGTACACAATAGACAGAATAAAATATAGAATTAATTGAATGATGAATAAACAGTGAGGGGTATGAATACACTAGATATCAGCCTGTGAGCAGTATGAACAGTGAAGCACACTCGGAATAAAGTATTATTTTATTTGTTTTAAATGTTTTCGGTCTGTTTCCGGTATTTGTTAATGACAATGTGAGATGTGAGACTGGAATTGCACAGGGGAAAATAACGTATCTATGCCACAATTTTAGATGCGGATTTTGTTAAACTAATACGTTTGCGCTGTGGACCAACACTATACGTTGACGGGGAAGGGAGTAGCAATAAAGATAACACCATTAAACAGTTACACAACATAACAGAAATAATATTGATAGCAGCGTCCCTAGCAACCACCTTGGTAACAATGAAAACGTTGTATGGACACAATTTCCTGAAGTAATCTTCGCAGTGACGTGCGGTGAGGTTCATGGCTGGTGAGGCACTGACTCTTTCAGAGTCATATTTACAAATATCATATTTTGACCATAATCGAAATATTCGGTTATTTTCAAAAGCTTTTTTAGTCTGATGCTTCGATTCATTTTAAATAGACCGTTCAACAAAAGGATACCCAAAATCTAAATATTGGATTGTTCTTTCTTAGTAAGATCCCATTTTCATTACAATTGGGGTCTTACCTTGACTTGAAGATGAAGTCCATGCTAACAATCTCTATTACTTTTTTGTAAAAGTCCTCCTTATCTTCCTCTAGTTTCAAAAGTCTAATTTGTTGTTTGCGTCTACCGTCTCTACGTAGAATAACAGTAGCAACAAGAACCTGTGGGCTCACTTGTGCCCCCTTCAGTGCGGCAGAGGTTATGGCTGCCTCCCCTGGTACTTTTTTCAGTGCCGTTGTATGATGAGACCAGTGGGCCTAAATATCAAACGTGAAATAAGTTATTTAGAGACTATGGATGGCGAGGATAAATGTAATAAAGGGATCTACAAACATTACATTGGTGACATACAGTGAGATGGTGCAGGCATGCGCTTAGGGCCTGCTTTCCAGACAGTTTCTGTGGGGTGACCATAGTCTTCTGCCATCCTTTACTCCGAAAAAACATTTGTTTCTCTGAATCGAAGTGGAAAAATACAAAAGCATTGCACACAATTTAAACCAATCAATGTTGTGTAATTAACAAGGATAATCTGGTGTTTTTTAGTCGATGAGTAGTGCAGATATCCTTGACCAAGCGTCGCTCCTGGACGATTATAGAGTGAGAGTGTGTTGGGATGTCAGTGGTATCAGTAGTGTAAATGCAGGGTCAGGGTCGCATGGACATGTATGTGTGAGGGTGTTGAGGTGCACAAAGTAAAGCAATGGAAGTAACCAATAGCATACTCAACAGAACCGGGGGGGTATACTACGAAGCAGGATTTTCGATTAGCCGGCTAACTTCAGGGAAAACTCCGACTTTCCGGTCCTACGACGCTGGTTCTCTTTTTAGCGGGCTAGATCTCCATGGTAACTTATGCTGTGTGGCTAACCTGCTCCGGAGCAGGTTAGGTTGCAGGGTAAGAGATCAACTCAGTGAAAGCACTGCCTGCTGACCAATCAGAGCTCAGTGTGCGGAGTTTAAAGCGATCAAGTCATATTACAGGAGAAAGGAAATACAGAAAAGCTGCCGTTGCAGGAAAGACGGCCGGCAAAAATCACCGACTGTGTGAACGTGAACATTAATAGAATATCACCTCCCATCTTCAGAGCAATCTGACTATTATAACATTAGCGTTAAGAACGCTTACTTAAATATCTGCCACAACATAACGGATCAGAGTAACATTAAGTACAGTCCGCGGCATATCACATCATAATGGATCATATATTTCCTTATCTGAGTCAGCTGAGCCGTATCTGGCCGTGCAACACTTACAGTGTCACATACTGTATGCAGAAGTATTATTTCAAGCAACACATTAAGTTGACGAAACACTCGAGACAAATGTAATTAAAGTCAGATCGTGTTTTAGACGGGGCAGTGATATCATAAACCTGTTAATGTACGCATTCAAACACTTTTTCTTTTACCAGCTGTATTCACCTTGCAGGTGCAACTATGTGGCTTTTATCCTGGATAAAATGTTTAAGTCATGGATGTTTAAAGTTTATCTTCTTCATATGTCTAATATTATAGTTGACTTTTCATTCAGGAAGTATGACGCTGCGCCGTATGCTTCTCCATGTTTGTGATTGGTCGAATGCTCCAAATACCACCCCTTTCATGTGAACGCGCACCTAACTAGATAGGACACGGCTGGCTTGAGCGATCCACTTGATAACCCGTGTCGTAGTACAGTTTAGCGAGAGCGCGTATGTTTTGGATTAGGCCAACCGGCTAACTCAAACATATCCAGAGGCCTGTACTACGAAGCTGGTTCAACCTAACCTGGATATGTTTGAGTTAGCCGGTTGGCCTAATCCAAAACATACGCGCTCTCGCTAAACAGTACTACGACGCGCACATTAACAGGTTTATGATATCACTGCCCCGTCTAAGACACGAGTGGATCTGACTAATTACATTTGTCTATTCTGATTAGGCCTAGCCTACATTGCAAATAAGCAGACAGCGCTACACACACACACACACACACACACACACACACACACACACACACACACACACACACACACACACACACACACACACACACACACACACACACACACACACACACACACACACACACACACACACACACACCTTGCGTTTTGAAGACTGATAAATCCGAAATGGATGAACAGCAGCCCAGTTTCCCAGCTTTGCAGTCTATCCACGGGTAGCCTCTTGTTTCCTCTGCCACATGTCCTCCGTCCATACCTCTGGGAAAGGTGAGCTTGAGCTAGCCACGGGAACGTTGCCAGCGCAGCTAACGTGCACGTTAGCTAGCATTATCCACGTCTTTAGGCGGCTCTTCTGATGATGTAGTACTAGTAGCAGCTTCACTTGTAGCTTCGGTGCTGCTAGCCTCTTTCTTCTTGTGAATTATATTCTTTTTAGAAAAGAAGTCAAGTAAAAAACGTTTTCCTTCAATTAGGATTTTCCTTCCATTAGAATTCATTCCCACCGCCACTGTGCCCTGGTCTGCAGCCGGGCAGCGCTCCTCCCTGCTGGAGACCGCCGGGACATTCACGCCCGTCCCCACGTCGCAGCACAGCAACCCAGCTTTCCGGGTGTCCCCCGGATTACGGTCGGCAGATTTCGTTTTTATTCGCCACGATGCCCACCGCGGTCCCCTGCGGCCCCCTTACGACGGTCCGTTCAGGGTCATACGTCACGGGGACAAGAGCCTGGTGGTGGACGTTGGTGGCAGGCCTGAGACTGTGTCCGTTGATCGGATTAAGCCTGCTCACGTGGACATTTCCAGGCCGTTGGAGTTGGCGCTGCCCCCACGTCGGGGCCGCCCTCCCATGGCCCGCCCCCCGCCCCCTGTGGGGATGCCCTCGCCCTCGTTGGCGCCGCTGCCCTTGCCTGCGGCCCCGCCCTCCTCGGCCCCTGTGGTCCGTACGCGCCGGGGTCGGGTGGTACTTCCTCCCAGGCATGAGGATTTTGACTATGGGGGAATACTGGGGGGGCTTGTGTGGTGATTGACATTATTCACCCACGGATCTATGGGTTGGGGTATTGTTCCGCACGGACATTTGAGTCAGCTGGACTTCCTGTTTCCGCCGGTCTTCGCTTCCCGGGCATGAAGTTGTTTACATGTGTGTTCAGATGCTAAATAAAAGTATAGCTTGTAACTTTGATACCCCGCCTCCGACTCCCGTCTCTCGGCACTACACTATTAAAAAAAAGATCATGCTCCAAATAAGTGGGGGTACGGCGTACCCCCGCGTCCAACGCCCACTACACCACTGGACTGTACTTAATGTTACTCTGATCCGGTTACTTATGTTGTGGCAGATATTTAAGTAAGCTTTTTTAACGCTAATGTTATAATAGTCAGATTGCTCTAAAGATGGGAGGTGATATTCTATTAATGTTCACGTTCACACAGTCGGTGATTTTTGACGGCTGTCTTTCCTGCAACGGCAGCTTTTCCTTTCTCCTGTAATATGACTTGATCGCTTTAAACTCCGCACACTGAGCTCTGATTGTTCAGCAGGCAGTGCTTTCACTGAGTTGAGCACTTAGCCTGCAACCTAACCTGGGGGGTATACTACGAAGCTGGTTCAACCTAACCTGCAGTGGCGTTTCTATATGTGCAAAAGTGGTGGGGCACAAAAACATTAGATGTCTATATATAAGCTTCTGCAGAGAGGTTCATGGCTGGCGAGGCACTGGCACTGACTCTTCAGGTTTACAAATATTATATTTTGACCTAAATCAAAATATAATATTATTTTCAAAAGCTTTTTTTGTCTGATGCTTCAATTAATTTTAACAGAAAGTTCAACCTTGACTTGAAGATGAAGTCCATTTGCCTATCCTTCTGGACAAAATTCTCTATTACTTTTTTGTAATGGTCCTCTCTATCTTCTTGTAGTTTCAAAATCATAAATCTAATCGATAGATTTATGATTCGAAAATGATAAAAGTAGGATATTTTCTGGCTGAACAAAACGTGCATTTATCTAACAGGTACGTTTCCCACAGATCTTATTTTGAGCTATTTTCTAAAATCCTATGGAGAAATCTCATTGCTTTTTTCTGTAGTTAAGCCATGCCCAGCTTACTTCCTGGTTTTAGGACGCGTCTCAAATGCGACAAATAAATCCAGAAAAATGGCACAAAAGAAAACTGGTAGTGGCCTGGCTGGGTGTATAATTCCCGGCCTGACTTATTGTCCCAGTCCGGCCCTGCAGGGGCATCACAGTGTCCTACATATTTCATAATATATTTAAAAAAAAACAAGACTTATATTTCTTATCTAGTTTATTGGTTATAAGGAAAAGGGCCTTACGAAGGTGTGAGTAGTGTATTTAGGTTAGCTGAGAAGGTCATTATGTTCCCCAGAGAAATTGTTCTTGCTAAAATGTATAATATATCTATTTTAATAATTGTTGTACTTGTACTAACCCTGTTCACTGAACCAATTGTTTAATAAATAGCAGTAAAGTTCCAAAGTAGTTGTGAATGGTCTGATTTGTCCGCAGTAACATATCATGGACTTCTCAGGAGTTGAACACACTACTGTGGCTGATTTCACTTTTTTTTCCAACCCAAGGGACAATCTGATATTTTGTTGCTGAAGTGATACACCTTTTAGTCTGTATCAGAATTGGATCCTTGCATAACAACTGTTAGACCCTGCTGAATATGTTTTAAAATGTGTGTCTTTCTGAGCATTGCCTCTCAGGCTTTCCAGTCTGTGTGCAGTGTCAGTTGTCCTCCAGGTTCCCGCATCGCCAGGAGAAAGGGGGAACCCTGCTGTTTTGACTGTGTCCCCTGTGCTGAGGGAGAAGTCAGTAATAATACTGGTGCGTTGGTGTTCTGGCTGTTATCACCTTTTCTCCTTTCTTGACGCTTGTTTCTGAAAGTGATTTCTTTAAACTAAAAAAGTGTTCTTTTCTACCGCCTACATATTCTTCAGAGTGCTCACGCTGCTCAGAGGACACATGGCACAATAAAGCCAGAGATCTTTGCATCCCCAAGACTATTGAGTACTTGTCTTACCATGAGTTAATGGGTATTGTGCTGTGTGTTGTATCTGTACTCAGAGCTTGTGTTTCCCTCTCCATCCTTGCCATATTCTTTAAATACAAAGAAACACCATTGGTTCGTGCCAACAATATGGAACTAAGCTTCCTTCTCTTGGTGTTTCTTGCTGTGTGCTTCCTTGTTGGCCTGTTGTTTATTGGTGAGCCTTCAGACTGGCTTTGCCGTATCAGGTACCCAGCGTTTGGGATCAGTTTTGCCCTCTGCATTTCATGCCTCCTGGCCAAGACAGTAGTGGTCCTAATGGCTTTCAGGTCTACACTGCCAGTAAGTAATGCCATCAATCAATAGGATACGGCTGTAATAGGCCTAAGGTCATTTAGTCGCTCATAAATAAGTAGATCACTGTTCTTTATATACTATCGATGCTGGCAACAGTCACATTGTCCTAAGTGAAGGTGATGTTTGACCAGTAATGGTCGAGGCGGGACTTGAGACAGTTAACCGTCTTGGATGTGACAACGCTTTCTGGCAGATCCTTCCACAAGTCAACCGCACGCAGGCTGAAAAAGTTGCGCCGGATAGCCAGTCTTGAGTACTGTTTCTTCAACTTGAGGCAGTGTCCACGAGTCCTGGTGTTATAATCTCGTTGTAGTGGGCATGATGTTTTGTAGATGTTGTGGAGATATTTGAAAACTTCGATCATATCTCCCCTCGCCCTTCTATAATACATACTGGGGATCTTAAGACTTTGCAGTCATTCTTGATATGGTAGGTCTTTTAGTTCTGGAACCAGTTTTGTTGCCCTTTTTTGTATTTTCTCGATGAGCTCAGCATCCTTTTTGTACATGAAGAAGATGGATGGATGGACTACGTCAGAGTCCAAATAAGTGTATGATCTGTGGATCATTGCTAGGATACCATTCGCTTTGTTACTTGCCCGACGGATATGGTCACTAAAACTCATCTCTTTCGACTCCACTTCGACCGATAGAATTACTAACAAAGCACTTATATACTAACATAGGACTGGCTTATCTATAGCCAGCTGAGTAGCACTTGAAATGTTTGGCTCTATGAAACCTGATGTACTTTATGATTCTGTTTTTCTTCTGGGCTGTGTCTTCCTGGTCGTATGTACTTATTGTAAGTCGCTTTGGACAAAAGCGTCAGCTAAATGCAATGTAATGTAATGTAAATGTCAGGGTATTATCAACATTCACACCAAGGACCTTTTCATTCTGAGTCTCGGATGGGTTTATAGTGTTTAAGCCATGAAGTGGTTTGGACCCACACAATAGAGAGCCATTGTGCTTTTAGGAACAGTTGTTCAGGTACAAACACTTTCCAATAACCTGGACTTTCTGTATCTGACCGAAACATGGCAAAAACCCCTGGACTATTTTTCTTTAAATCAAATCACCCCAGCAGGATTCACATACATTGACAAACCTCGCCCACAAGGGCGGGGTGGTGGTATAGCTGCTATTATCAGAAAGGAAATAAAAGCTACCATAATCCCCATCCCTGATGTTTCTTCATTTGAACACCTGATCTTTAAACTCTCTGGTCCCACTCCCCTGGTCACAGCCATCATCTACCGTCCCCCGAAGCCAAACCCCTCCTTTCTCTCCGATCTCTCTGACATTCTCACTCAGCTTTCTGCTATATCCCCATCTGTTCTCCTCTTAGGTGATTTTAACATTCATGTTGACGACCCAACCTGCAAATATGCCTCTGAATTTAAGGAAACCCTTCACTGCTGCAACTTCTCTCAACACATCAACTTCCCAACACACAGCCGTGGTCACATCCTGGACTTGGTCTGCTCCACTGGTCTCACCATCCACCATCTGTCCAGCCTCAATCTTCACATCTCTGATCACCTGGCCATCATCATGGACATCAACATCCCCATCCCCGCCCAAAAGCAAAAACGCACAATAACCTACAGAAATCTCAAATCCATCTCACCTTCAGCAATCACTGCCTCCATTACCTGCAAGATGTCTGTCTCCCCCTCCCCACTTTCGGAAAACCCATCTGAACTTGTGGACTATTATAACAGCACCCTCTCCTTCTGTCTCAATGAACTGGCCCCCACAAAAACAAAACATGTCTCTTTCATACACTCCGCCCCCTGGTATACCCCCGAACTCCGCCAAATGAAATCAAGGAAACGTCAACTTGAACGCCAACACAAGAAAACCACACTAACAGTCCATCTTCAAATCTACAAAGACTATCTCCAGCAGTACAGTAACGCACTCAAAGCAGCCCGGTCTAATTACTACTCACAACTCATTCAGTCTGGCTCCAGCAACCCCAAGCGTCTGTTCTCCACCATCAGCAAACTTCTCAAACCCTGTGACAACGCCACCTCATCCTTCACCACCGAACAGTGCAACTCCTTCCTCTCGTTTTTCCAAACCAAAATCAGCAACATTTACAGCAATCTGACACCCTCATCAGCACCCCCCACCTTCCCTCCTGGCTCCCCCCCCTTCACCTCACACCCCCTGTCCCACTTCTCCCCTGTGACCCCCATGCAACTGTCCGACCTCATGACTGGAATTAACTCCACCTGCACACTTGACCCAATGCCCTCCAAATTTGTTAAAGAGAGCCTCCCTGCCATCTCCCAACTCATCGCCACCATCATTAACTCCTCCCTCAGATCTGGATCAGTTCCCCCCTCTCTCAAACTGGCTGCTGTCACACCCATTCTCAAAAGACCTGGACTCACACCTGACATCATGTCCAACTTCCGGCCCATCTCAAATCTCCCATTTCTGTCCAAAATACTTGAACGTGTCGTTGCCTCACAACTTAAAGCTCACCTCAGCTCCAATGATCTCTTTGAGCCATTTCAATCCGGTTTCCGATCAAAACACAGCACCGAAACAGCTCTTCTCAAAATCACAAACGACCTCCTCCTCTCCTCTGACTCTGGCAACCTTAACATCCTCATCCTCCTCGACCTCACCGCAGCATTCGACACCATCAACCACGCCATCCTGCTGTCCCTCCTCGAATCATCACTGAACATCACCGACACTGCACTCTCCTGGCTGAAATCCTACCTCACCGACAGACATCAGTTTATCAACATCAACAACTGCACCTCCTCCACTGCTCCTCTGTCCCAAGGTGTCCCCCAGGGTTCGGTGCTTGGCCCCCCCCTCTTCATCCTCTATATGCTCCCCCTTGGCAAAATAATTCGTCGCCACAACCTTCAATTTCACTGCTACGCCGATGACATCCAACTTTATATCTCAACAAAAACCATCACCCCCACAACACACTCCACTCTCACCAACTGTCTCTCAGAAATAAAAGCATGGATGCAAACAAACTATCTCCAACTGAACAGTGCCAAATCAGACATCATCATCATTGGCCCCCCATCCCGTATCAAAGACATCCAGAATTTCAACTTCACCATTGACAGCCACACTCTATCTCCCCCCCCTCACATCCGCAACCTCGGAGTCATCTTCGACAGTCAGCTCAAATTCAACCACCACATAAATCACATCACCAGGACCGCCTTTTTCCACCTCAAAAACATTGCCCGTCTCCGCCCATCACTCTCCTCCTCTGCTGCTGAAACCCTGATTCATGCATTCATCACTTCACGACTCGACTACTGCAATAGCATCCTCTACGGCATACCATCCAACCTCCTCAATAAACTCCAACATATCCAGAACTCTGCTGCCCGCCTCCTCACCCACACCCGCTCCCGAGACCACATCACTCCCGTCCTCCAGAACCTCCACTGGCTCCCCGTCCGTCAAAGAATCAACTTCAAAGTCCTCCTCATTACCCACAAAGCCCTCAACAATCAGGCCCCCCCCTACCTCACAGACTTGCTGCACCACCACGCCCCTTCCCGCTGCCTCCGCTCATCAGATGCCAACCTCCTATCCATCCCCACCCGCACCAATCACCGGACCTGGGGGGACAGAGCCTTCTCCGTCGCTGCCCCCTCCCTCTGGAACTCACTCCCCCAACCCATCAGAGACTGCACTGACCTCACCACCTTCAAAAAACTCACAAAAACTCACCTCTTCAATCTGGCTTTTAATGTGTGATTGTTTACTATATATTTATTTGTTGTTCCTTCCTTTTCCCTTCACTATATCTGTAAAGCGTCTTTGAGCACCTGTAAAAGCGCTAACAAATTAAATCTATTATTATTATTATTATTATTATAAGTCAATTTTGAAAATGTAAATGTCAAATTCAAATCAACATCCTCTTTTTCCCTCCACTCAGGTTATAATCTGTTTTATCTAGCTGCTCACCAGTCCACCTCATGCCAAAAACAACAACACAGATCACAGTGCTGTCATCATCATTGAGTGTGTGACTGGCTCAGAGATTGGCTTTTGGTGTGTTCTTGGATACATCAGCATCTTGGCCTGCATGTGCCTCCTAATGGCATTTTTTGCTCGAAAGCTGCCTGACAATTTCAATGAGGCAAAGTTCATCACCTTCAGCATGTTGATATTCTTCACAGTGTGGATTACATGTATTCCAGTTTATGTGAGCACAGCTGGGAAATATACTGTGGACGTCCATATTTTTTCTATTTTAGCCTCAGCTTTTAGTGTCCTTTTTTTGCATTTTTGCTCCAAAGTGCTATATAATAGTACTGGAACCAGAAAAAAAACGCAAGAAAAATATAATGCAAAGATACATTTTAACTGTATGTGTTGCTAAAATTGTACATGTATGAGTAACCGATTTCAAACAAATATATCTCTGTTGTCCGAGAACTTAAGATTCATGCTGGAAATAAAATAAGGCAAACCCTTCTTTTTTTTTTTTTATATATGATTTATTTTTGAGATTTTCAATACACAAATACAGCAGCAATACAATGCATTACCCCTGCGATTTCTAACAAAACAACCCCAAGACACAATACATCAGTTACAATTAGACAATAATGAAATAAAAAAAATAATAGTAATAATAATAATAAAAAAAAAAATAAAAAAAATAAAAAAAAAAAATAATAAAAAACAAACAGGGAAAGAAGAAGAAAAAAATAAAAAAAAATAAAATAAAAACCTGCGTGACATTTTGTGAGCATACCTGTGAGCTGTTGCGGTACAGGGGGGGGGGGCGACTCAGCCAATGGGGATAGACTCCAACTGGAGGGACTTAACATGTTCTAAGAAGGGTAGCCATATTTTTGTGAACTTCAAGTCTGAGCCCCTAATACAGTGTTTAATTTTTTCCAATTTCACAAAGTATAGGGCATCCTTTATCCAATGTGTATGAGAGGGGGGATGAGGACTCTTCCAATGCATCAAAATAACGCGCCTAGCCAGCAATGTGAGGAAAGCTACAAGTTCAGCAAAATAGGATGGCAGTAAATGGTTAATGGGTAAGACACCAAACAGGCCAATTAAGGGTGAGGGATGGATGGTAACAGACGTGATAGCTGAGAGTGAGTCAAAGACAGACTTCCAAAACTGAGATAGGGTGGGGCAAGTCCAAAACATGTGGGCGAGATTAGCTGGTCCTAGGTGACATTTATCACAATTAGGATCAGTACCAGGATAGATGCGAGCTAGTTTACTTTTGGACCAGTGCACTCTATGGACCACTTTACATTGTAAAACCCCGTGGCGGGCACAAATGGATGATGTGTGGACACGTTTCAAAATAGACTGCCAAACCTCAGTCCCTATCTCTATATTGAGGTCCTCTGACCAATTAGTTCGAAAGTTATCAGAGGGCAGAGGGTGGCATGTGAAAAGAGTATTGTATAGCTTTGAAATGGTACCCTTGAGGTTAGGGTTAATACTTAAGATAGTGTCAACCCAAGTAGAAGGAGGAATAGCAGGGAAACTTGGAAAACGATTACGAATAAAATCTCGGACTTGTAAATATCTAAAGAAGTGGGACTTGGGTAGATTGAATTTACGGGCCAGCTGATCAAAAGATGCAAATGTTCCATCAATGTAAAGTTGTTTTACAGACACAATCCCATTGATCTCCCATATTGAAAAGGCAGCATCAGTGATGGAGGGAGTGAACAGCGGATTGGAATGCACAGGGGACAGTAGCGGTATTCCCTGGAACCCAAAGTGCCGTTTAAGTTGAGTCCAGATCTTGAGACAGTTTTTAACTACAATATTTTTGGAGTATTTTGAGGATGGTAACGCCAGGGGGAGGCACAAGAGGGACACCAGAGAAGAAGAGCCACATGAGGCATCCTCAATCTGCAGCCACGGTGGAGGTTGTTTGTTAATACAACGCCAGGACAATAAAGTTTGAATGTTAGCGGCCCAATAGTAAAATAAAAAGTTAGGCAATGCTAAGCCACCCATTTCCTTGGTTTTTTGAAGAATGTTTTTTCGAATTCTGGGCGTTTTCTTGTTCCATATAAACTGAGAAATTGAGCGATCGAGTGAATGGAAGAAATGTCTCGGAATAAAAACTGGTATGCACTGAAAAAGATATAGAAATTTGGGGAGCACATTCATTTTAATGCAATTTATTCTGCCAGCCAGAGATAGAGGTAGGAGAGACCAACGTTGGAGGTCTTGAGTCAGTCGGACCAACAGAGTGGAGAAATTGCACCTAAACAAATCTGAGAAGCTCTTGGTCACGCAAACGCCCAGATACTTAAAACTTGCCAGAGATGTCTTAAATGGTAACTTTGAAAGGGGGTAGGCTGTAGCTGCAGCGTTAATGGGAAGCAGTTCACTTTTGTTAAAATTTAACTTATAACCCGAAATCTACCCAAACTCTCTCAGCACAGCCGATACTGGAGGAATAGATTTGTCTGGGTCCGAGATGAATAGCAGAAGGTCATCAGCATACAAGGAGAGTTTATGCTCAACTCCCCCCCTTGAGATGCCCTGCATCTGACTGGACCTGAGGGCCACCGCCAGCGGCTCAATGGCAATGGCAAACAAAAGAGGAGAAAGTGGACAACCCTGCCGAGTTCCACGCTTGAGGGGAAAATAATCAGAATAATCATTATTTGTGCGGACGGAAGCGAGGGGAGATGTATATAGAAGCCTAATCCATGAAATAAATGTGTCGCCAAACCCAAATCTTCTCAATGTGTGAAATAAATAAGGCCATTCTACCCGGTCAAAAGCTTTCTCAGCGTCCATTGAAATAATAATTTCCGGGGAATCAGGAGAAGAGGGTGAATATAATATATCAAATAGCCGTCTGACATTGTGAAAAGAGTGTCTGTCTTTAACAAACCCTGTTTGATCTGTGGAGATGATAGTAGTCAGAACAGATTCTAAACGTTTTGCTAGCACCTTAGCTAAAAGCTTGACGTCAGCACAAAGCAAAGATATAGGGCGGAAATTACCACAAAGAAGTGGATCCTTGTCCTTTTTCAGTATAAGAGAAATAGTAGCCTGACGTAGCGTAGGGGGAAGTGTGCCAGATTGAAACGATTCATTAAACATGTTAAGCAATAGAGGGGTTAACTTATCAGAAAACATTTTTAAAAATTCAGCAGGGAAGCCATCAGGGCCCGGACATTTCCCACTCTGCATCGACATTAGAGCAGCTTTGACTTCATTAACTGTGAAGGGTTCATCTAACCCAGACGATGTTTCAGGGTCAATGGAGGGGATGTTTAGGGACTTGAAGAAGTTGTCATATTGTGTCTCATCAGATGAGCTCTCAGAAGTATATAATGAACTATAAAAGTCCTTGAATTGGTCATTAATGGTTTGAGGATTCATAGATATTCCATCAGCAGTATTAATTTGAGTGATGTGCTGAGAGGAAGAGAATTGTCGAATTTGGTGGGCAAGTATTTTGCTCGGTTTATCTCCGAATTCATAGTAATTGTGGCGTGTTTTTAAAAGTGATTTTGTTGCCTCTTCTGAGGCCAAAATGTCAAATTCAGCCTTTTTTGTCAGTAATTCTTTGAGAATATCTGCACTGGGGGAGTCCACACATCTTGTCTGCAGATCCGATAAAGCCCTGGAAAGGCAGATACTCTTCTCAGTGTTGATTTTTCTTTGGTAAGCGCAATAGGATATTATTTCTCCTCTTAGATAGGCCTTGCACGCTTCCCAAATTGTTGCTGCAGATACAGCCGGGTTAACATTAGTGGAAATAAAAAGGTCAATGCGATTCCTAATAGTTTTGATAAAATCCGGGTCAGAAAGTAGTAGTGAATTGAAGCGCCAGGGGGAACGTGACAAGGACCTGCCGGGAAGAGAGATGTCAACAATGACAGTTGCGTGGTCCGATATAACTATAGGGCTGTATGAGCACGAGCTGACAGAGGGGAGCAATTTGTTATCAATAAGAAAGAAATCAATTCGGGAGAAAGTACCATGAACAGGAGAAAAGAAAGAGAACTGTTTGGCACTAGGATTAAAAAAGCGCCAGACATCTGAGACTGCGTATTGCTCCATGAACAGTTGGATAACTTTGGAAGATTTAGATGGGGCAGAGGGCTTGTTAGATGAACGGTCAAGTGAAGGATCAATACAACAGTTAAAATCCCCTCCCAGAATGAGCTGGCTGGAATTTATGTCAGGAATGGAGAAAAGAAAATTTCTGAAAAAGTCCTCGTTGTCAAAATTCGGGCCATACACGTTCGCCAACGTCAGATTGTTGCCACATATTTTGCCAGTTGCGATAATAAAACGGCCACTTGGGTCTGATATAACATTGGACACAGAGAATGGGACAGATTTATGAACAAGAATTGCAACGCCTCGGGCCTTACTTGAAAAGGAAGAATGGTAAAGCTGGCCCACCCACCCTCTGCGAAGTTTAAGATGGTCTGATGGTTGTAGGTGGGTTTCTTGCAAAAAGGCAATTTTTGTGTTTAAATGTTTTAGATGGTTAATCACATTGTTACCTTTCACAGAAGAATTCAGGCCCCTGACATTCCAACTAGTAAATCTTAAAGCACCACTTGGTGAGAGTGAGTTAGAGTTTAGCATACAATGATACTGGGCAGGTGGTGTACCTGCATGTACCTGTCCCCATACCGGGCACCTCTCCCCCGCCGACAAGCAACAGGGAGAGAAAAGGTGTGGCGTGAGACTGAGTTTAGTATATGAAGTGTCGAAGCAGCCCACAGGCAAAGGATAAGATAACATGAAATAAACAATATAATAAAAAACCTAACTGAAAAAACATTGGACAAACAATTCTCCCCCCCCCCCACCCACCCCTCCCCTAAACCCGGATCCCAGCACAGTTGTTGCAAAAACAAACAACAACAAACACTCTGATACCATGATCAGCATACCTTGCTACTTCCTTAATTCTAACGCTCAATTCCCACAACAATGTATAATTGAACTTTAACAGTGAAAATGTAACCTTTTTTAAATACCTCAAACAGAGCACTTCAAGAAATGTGCATCTGGTTTAACAGGATATTTAGAGCACTTAAGCCTTGCCATTACAGCAACCTGCCGGACATATGCCTAAAAAGACAATGTTAACCTAACAAAAGAATATGACTGCATCAATGTATGTCTGAGTTGACAGTTAAAGTACATCTAGAGCAGTTATATAACACAGTGTAACTACATGACAGTTAGCTTGCTTACGGAGCTATGTTCAAGTCCTGAACAAACTTGACGGCCTCTGGAGCAGACATGAGCCATGTCCGGTCCCCGTTAGGCAGGGTGATGCGCAGCTTGGCTGGGAAGAGGAGAGCCGGCTTGTACCCACGCTTGTACAGCTCAGCCATGGGGCTTCTGTACTCGGCGCGCTGCTTTAACACGTCGGGGCTGTAGTCATCATACAAGCGGATCTTATGGCCTTTGTAGTTCAGCTCACCCTGCCTGCGGGCCTCACGGATCACTAGGTCCTTAATTTGGAAGCGGTGGAAGCGCAGGATGACAGGTCTCGGTCTCCCTCCTGGGGCAGGCTTTGGCGCGAGGCTCCAGTGAGCTCGGTCAAGCTCGGGGGGCGAAGCAAGAATCTCCGTGCCGAGGATATCAACGAGGAGTTGAGAGAAGAAGGCAGATGGACGGAGACCTTCGATAGATTCAGGTAGGCCAATAATCCGAAGATTTTGGCGTCTGCTGCGTCCCTCCAAATCTGCTACCTTAGTTTTGAGTGTCTCGTTGTCCCCCTTCAGAGCGGAGCATGCGTTCTCAAGTTGCTGGAGACGTTGGTCGACTTCATTAGCATTAGCTTCCAGAGAATGTATACGCTGCCCGTGGTCTGTGATAGTGGAATGTATGCTGTCCAGGGTAGATGTCAGAGACTCGAATGAGGATTTGAAATCAGCCGTGAGAGCTGCTCTATGTCCATCCAGTAGCAAGCTAATGTCAGCCAAAGTTATGCTAGGAGTCGAAGCTTTAGTAATGTTAGGAGTCGGAGCTGGAGACCCTTTGTCCTTTTCAGCTTGTTTTCCCTTTGCTTTCGACATTGCCGGAGGTCTTTGCAGTTAACACTGGCTTATAAAGCCGTTGACAAAAAATTATGTTGAAAAAGGACGAGGTTTAAAAGGTAAATAAGAGTGGGAAATCTAGAGCCAACCGAGCGCGCGTCTATTCAGCACACCCCATACCGGAAGTGAGTCAGGCAAACCCTTCTTAAGTACTTTTGCCCCAATGGTTAACATCTGATATCATAATGATCCAAATATTGACGGTTTTTGAAGTTAATGTTGCGCATATTTGAACTGCAATTTGATTTATAATTTAAATGTAATAATTTATTAGATTGTTAGAATAAGGGGAGCACATCTCATCCATGGTTAAGAGTCATATTTATGTATTGTAATTTTCATTGAACCAAATACAGTCAATTATTTAAAGGGGACCTATCATGCAAAATGCACTCTTGTACATCTTTTATACATGAATATGTGTCCCCGGTGTGTCAGGGAACTCACCAAGCATCAGAAAATACAACCCTCTCTCTTTTCCTCTATACCCAAATCTCTAAAAAAGCGGCTGTAACGGATCTGATACAGACTGATCCAGATTTGAATTATTTTCTATGTCACAAAAGGGGTGCTCCGCTTAGTGGTCAATTATCCACCTATTAGGGGAATGAGAGGTTGGGCCACGGCCGGCCATTGCCGCTCGAAAGCGCTGGAGACGCTGTAGTACATATGCCAGGCCTGTAAGTGGCGCTGTAGTCTACCACAAAAGCAGTGAAGAAGACTTCCCGCACATGGTTGCCATGATTACCCTTCTGTTTATTCTCCGCTGCGGCTCTTTTTGTTACGATTATTGTGTTATGTCATATTTTGTATGTCTTGTTTTGGGTGTTTTGCTGTTCTCACTGTCATGTTTTCCTCTTGGTATATTGTCTGGTCCTTTTCCCTGTGTTTTTCCTCCTGTCGTTAGTTCCCCTGGTGTGTCTAGTTGTCTGATTGTGTTCATCTGGTGCCCCTGTGTTTTCTCCTCACCTGTCTCTTGTTTGTTTGATTAGTCCTGGGTGTATTTAGGTTCTGTGTTTTCTGTTAGTCTTTGTGAGTTCCTTGTCGTATTTGGACGTTGTTCACGGGGTGAGAGTACTGTTTTGTCGAAGTTCGTTCCAGTAGCCTTGAAATAAAGGTATTTTTTCTGTTCTTCTGCATTTGGGTCCTGCTTGCCTCACTCAACCCTGACAGAAGGAACTCATTAAATATGGGCCCAGCAGATCCGTTTGAGCAGGAACTAGTGGATTATACCTTTTCTTTGTCTGACTGCGCTCATCGATGGAGAGGAGCAGTCAGGGTTCAGCAGCGAGATGCTGCTCAGGCAGATGCAGTCCACCTTACGCTGAGGAATCAAGATTTGGTTAAATTCTTACCGGCCTGGCTTTTGGATTACCTCACGGTTTGTTTTCCCGATCCTGATAGACCCAGGTCTCCAGATTCCCTTTTTGATACCACACGCATCGGTGTGGTCCGTCCCTGCTTCTCACCCAGTGTTTGCTACAGTCCAGGAGCCATTCGCTGGTACTCGTCTGGCTTTTGGAGGTCCACGGAGCCTCCAAACGGCTCCTAAAGGAAGCAGTCGCAAGGCCAGGTTAGCAGCACGAGCCCAAAGGGCCATGGTTCCAGAACCAGTTCAGCCCCCAGCAGCCATGGTTATAGACCCAGTTCTGGCCCCAGCAGCCATGGTCCTTGCTTCAGAACCGGACCTTACAACCATAGCTCCGGCTCCAGAGCCGGCCCATTCAGCCATGTTTCCGGCTCCAGAACCGGACCTTACAGCCATGTTTCCGGCTTCAGAACCGGACCTTACAGCCATGTTTCCGGCTTCAGAACCGGACCTTACAGCCATGATTCTGGCTTCAATTCAGGCTCCAGAACAGGACCTTACAGCCATGTTTCCGGCTCCAGAACAGGACCTTACAGCCATGTTTCCGGCTCCAGAACCGGACCTTACAGCCATGATTCTGGCTTCAATTCCGGCCCCCGCAGCCATGGATCCAGCTCTTGCCCCAGCTGCCATAGTCCCATCTCTTGTCCCTTCTCTAGTCTCTTCTCGAGTTCCCCCTCTAGTCCCTTCCCTAGTCGCTCCTCAGGTCACTTCTCTAGTCCCTTCTCCAGTCACACCTCTAGTCACTTCTCAGGTACCAACTCTAGTTCCTCCTCTAGTCCCCTCTCCAGTTTCCTCTCCAGTTCCCTCTCGAGTCCCCTCTCCAGTTCCCTCTCGAGTCCCCTCTCCAGTTCCCTCTCGAGTCCCCTCTCCAGTTCCCTCTCGAGTCCCCTCTCCAGTTTCCTCTCAAGCCCCCTCTCGAGTCCCCTCTCGAGTCCCCTGTCGAGTTCCCTCTCCAGTCCCAACTCAAGTTCCTACTCAAGTCCCAATTCAAGTTCCTACTGAAGTGCCGTTGGAGGTTCCGCTGGGGGTCCTGCCAACTCCATGTCTTGTCCCGTTGGGGGTCCCGCCGACTACTCTCCTGCCGGGGGTCCTGCCAACCCTATGTCCTGTCCCATTGGGGGTCCCGCCGACTACTCTCCTGCCGGGGGTCCTGCCAACCCTATGTCCGGTCCCGTTGGAGGTCCCGCCGAATACACTCCAGCCGGGGGTCCTGCCAACCCTATGTCCTGTCCCGTTGGGGGTCCCGCCGACTGCGCTTCTGCCGGGGGTCCTGCCAACCCTGTGTCCTGTCCTGTTGGAGGTCCCGCCGACTGCTCTCCTGCCGGGGGTCCTGCCAATCCGGTGTCCTGTCCCGTTGGGGGTCCCGCCGACTGCCCTCCTGCCGGGGGTCCTGCCAACTCCTGGTCCTCTTCCGTGGGGGATCCTGCCGAGGCCTGTCCCACCGGCGCCGGTTCCTGTCCGGCCGACACCGGGTTCTTCCCGGCCTCCGGCGTTGTCCCGTCGGTGTCTTCCTGCTGCCCGGCCCCCTGAGAGCCATGGCCTTCGCCCTCGAGCCCGGCCCCCTAACTTTCCCGGCCGCGGCCCTCGCCCTCATGCTCGGCCCCCTGACTTTTCCGGCCGCGGTGGCCTTCGCCCCTCCATAACCCCCACCTTGGACTCTGTCTTGCCCCCGGGCCGTCCGCCCGAGTCCCCCTTCTCGGCTTCTGCCTTGCTCCCGGGCCGTCCGCCCGAGATCCCTTCCGGGTACTCCGCGGTGCTCCTGGGTTGTCAGCCCAAACCCGTCCTCCTGACCCCCTCCACCCACCCTGGTGGCCCTAGTTTTGTGTCCCTCCTCCGGTCCCCCTCCACCCACCCTGCTGGACATTGTTTTTTTTGTTTTTTTGGATGTTTATTGGACTTTTTTGGTGTTTTAGGGACGTCTGTAATCCGTCCCTTGAGGGGGGGTTCTGTTACGATTATTGTGTTATGTCACGTTTTGTATGTCTTGTTTTGGGTGTTTTGCTGTTCTCCCTGTCATGTTTTCCTCTTGGTATATTGTCTGGTCCTTTTCCCTGTGTTTTTCCTCCTGTCGTTAGTTTCCCTGGTGTGTCTAGTTGTCTGATTGTGTTCACCTGGTGCCCCTGTGTTTTCTCCTCCCTCCTCACCCGTCTCTTGTTTGTTTGATTAGTCCTGGGTGTATTTAGGTTCTGTGTTTTCTGTTAGTCTTTGTGAGTTCCTTGTCGTATTTGGACGTTGTTCACGGGGTGAGAGTACTGTTTTGTCGAAGTTTGTTCCAGTAGCCTTGAAATAAAGGTATTTTTTCTGTTCTTCTGCATTTGGGTCCTGCTTGCCTCACTCAACCCTGACACTTTTTCTCCCTCCCCAAGACAAGCGTTTGCGCCTCCTGCTTTAAAACAAATGAATAATGACTCTATATAATCATATGTAAGGGATAATGTGGAGCGACGCGGTCATTATGGGGAAAACAACACCGACAGGCTGATCAGGAGCCCGACGCGGAGCGATCGGCATGAAGGTGTTATTTTCCCCATGATTACCAAGTCACTGCACATTATCCCGCTTATTACATGGCCACATTCTCAACAAAGTAACGACATTACTCCCAATATTTGTTGAAATGCTTTTATGGATTTAGAAAATGATTTTATTGATTTAAAAAATAGTTGTATTGATATGCATCCGCTAAAAAAAATAGTCCGTTGTTACTGTTTATACAGTCTATGGTTTGAACTAACGTAGCAACGGCAGGAACTGCTTCGTTAGCGTTTTTGAGGAGCTTTTTGATTACAGATTTGAAAACATCGTTGCTTGCTTTAAAAGTAGCACAATTCATTATGTTGAACCTTGGAAAGTATCTAGATATCCCTGCCCTAATGCCAAAGTAACTGGCAACTGAATATGTGTCGCCGTTGGATGTCTGGCCCGTTGCGTAAAAAGGAGGGTTTCTGCCCCATTGCTTCTCTTCTTACCTCTCTAAGAATAAAACACGGAGGACGGAGATCTCTTTTTCTCCCCCTCTTCTGACAGCCCAGCAGCTGATCTCAGAGCAGGCTCCCCTCTCCTGCAGGGGGGCGTGGTCAGCTGCAGCTCTCAGAATCAGCCCCCTGCAAAAACAGCCCTGGAAAGAGCAAATAGAGCGAAATGAGGCATGGCTTAAATGCAGTATCTGTTTGGTATTTTGAAAAAAAACTATATTTATATACTTTATATAGGTATGGCCCTACAATATATTGTTCAAATATAGCATGATATGTCCCCTTTAAGGGAGGAGAGGAGTACATTTTTATTTATTTTACCAATGTTCAAATAGAAAATATGTTTATTTTAATTATGATTGGAAATAAAACACAAAACTACCAGAGCCAGATGTCTGCTTTTTGTTTATTGACAAATATACTTAAGAAAAGAAAACATGAAATACATGTACTACCATAGTACTACAAATGAACAATTATTTATATTTATGTTACATGCATATGTTCAAATCATATTCTTATCACACAAAGCACAATTACAATCGTATATTTATACAATACTTTGGCCTATACAAACAGTGAAAACCATCTGTTGGGAAATACAAATACACTTGTTAGAAAATGATAATTTATCAATAACAGATATAATATACATTCAGTGATAATCATTCAACATATTTTCTATCCTTGGTTTTTCTCCTATTGTACAGTACAGGTTGTGCATATGTAATTTAACATTATGTGTATTGATTGATTAAATATCAGACCTATTGATGAAAACTCAGTATAATGAAACAATACCTATCTGGTGTTGCTACTACTTCTCCTACTATACATTATATACAAGCTAAGAGTTCAAAATAAAAGATGATATATTTTATCTCACATTTTTCCCCATGATATGTTTCTTGGTATTTCTTTCTGGCTTGATAAAAAGTATGTAACATTTAGGAGCAAAAATGCTAATCAACAGGCCAAATGCTGAGGATAAAATTGCAAATATTTCAACAGCTACAGTGAACTTTCCCGGAGAGCTAACATATGCTGGGATAAAGGTGATCCAGACAGCACAGAATATCAGCATGCTGAAGGTGATATACTTAGCTTCATTAAAATTATCTGGCAATTTTCTTGCTAGAAATGCCAGGACCAAACAAATTATTGCAAGGATCCCTATGTACCCAATCACTGCATAGAAAGCAGCCTCAGAGCCTGTGTTACACTCTAAAACTATCTTTTTATTGCTGTATCTGAAAACCATGTCTGGGAAAGGTGGTTTTAACTTAAGCCACAACACACATATTACAATCTGAATCAAAGTGCAGGAAAAAACTATGATCCTTTGCTGTACAGGACCAAACTTTCCTGCTAATTTGTTGCCAGGAAATGTGGCTTTAAAAGCTGTTACAACAACAATAGTTTTTCCCATGACACAGGACATACACAGTGCAAACGTCACACCAAAAGCTGTGTGGCGCAGCATGCATGTCCAGACTGTAGGTCTGCCGATGAAAGTGAGGGGACAGAGAAAACACAAAAAGAGAGAAAACAATAGGAAACAGCTCAGCTCAGAGTTGCTGGCCTTTATCACAGGAGTCTCTCTGAAGTGGATAAAGACCGTCATGGAAGCCAGCGACAGGGAGGCTCCAAGCAGGGATACAACTGTTAAAGCCATTCCCATTGGCTCTTGGTATGTAAGGAACTCAATTATTTTAGGAATGCACTCATCTTTCCTCTCATTGGACCAGTATTCCTGTGTACAGGGTGTGCAGTCAGCTCTACCTGTTGATCACGAACAGAAATAATCAGTTATGTGTTTGGATGTTACATTTCTCAAAAATGGTATACTCATTTTATAAAAAATGCAAATGTTTTATATGTAAAAGCAACTTAATTCAAAGTGATGCAGTGACTCTTACAATGATATAGGATACTCTAAACATTAATTATGTGTCTGATACCTGTAGAGTTGGCTATAGTTCCATCAGCACATGGAATGCAGTCAAAGCAGCAGCGGGGTTTTCCTTTTATTTGAGCTTTTCTTGTTCCGGTTGGACAAACATTAGAGCACACAGACGTCGGAACCTGAGGGAAGAACACGTTTGAAAATGTATTATGGACTTGATCTCAAACACAATCGCTAAGCCTGTTGCCATAAGATACAATTATTTTACCATTTTCCCTTTCCTCCACACAATTATTTCCTCCTGAATGCTGAGCTCCTTATCAGCAGCAGAGGAAAAATGACCCACTGTGACATGTTGCACCTGCCCATTTTTCAGCTGCCAGTTAATCAGGTCATAAGAAGCAGGAGGATCACCATTCTTATCAAAAAACACATTATCCCCAAACTGATTGATAACATTCACCCTTTGAAGATGATCCGTGACCTTAGAAAGGGAACAGAATAATTGATAAATATGTATCATTCTTATTGACAACAGCATTTCTATGCAGATACAGTATAATGATTGTATATTTGCAAGAGTGTGGCTGTCTCTTGTTCTCACCTCTTTGGGCTGAATTTCTGATGTATTCAAACATGGCCTCACTGATCTTTCTCGGACAGATTGGCAGAATACCAACTGATGTAGCGCATGTGCAACGGCATAAACTGCTTTATACACATTATAGGACACTCTTAGCTGTGTGACATCAAAGAACAAATTCTTGGAATTCAATAATGTCTCATAGCCTGTGCAAATTTCATTTGTTGAATCAGTTACTGCGTCTTCCCCGGGTAAAACAGGTCGACAGCCCACAATAGTCTCCCAGAAATCCTTTACAAAGGCGTCACTTGGATCATCATAAGGGTTAATGCCTGTAAGGAATTGTCGTAGGTTTGGAATAGCCATCTTGTTCACAACAAATCCTAGGGCTCCACCAAACGCTTGGTAGATTTCATGGGTGGAGGGTTGACTTGCTGTTATCCAGGCCTCGCTGCCAATCCACTGTATTCCTGTAATGTTCTGTTTTACAACCTCTTTCATCAGAGGGTAAAAGTCACTCTCTGGAACAAAAGCTAGAATGACTTTGACAGTCGACTGCTTGATCATTTCCACAACCTCCAGAATTTTATCCATACTGTATGTACGTTTAATTTTCCCAACAAATGCAATACAAACCCCAAGCTTTTGAACCTCTTCAGTAAAAGCCAGGATTCCATTTAGCCCGTAGTCATTGTCTGACTGTATGGCACCAATCCACTGCCAGCCAAAGTGTTTCACCAGTGCTGCCAAAGCCTTTGCCTGGAAGTAGTCGCTGGGGATTGTCCGAAAGAAAGTTGGATATTTAGCTCTGTCACTCAGACAGGCACATGTTGAGAAGTAACTCACCTAAAAAGAACACCAACAGTCTGAACAAAATGCCAAAAGACAAGAACTACACAAACATGAAATATCACAGAATAGTAACATTGTAAACATATAATTTATTCGCTTACTATTGGTACTTGAAATGGCCCAAGAGCTCCAGCTATAGCTAAAGACTGAGACGATCCTGCCTCTGCTATGAGGGCAGATATAGCTGGAGGACATGATGAATTCATTTCTGTGTCCTCTGTTCCACTAGCTAGTGTTAGTGCAGCACGTAAAGTATTTGTGGGAGATGAACAAGAGTTAAGGATCCTATAGCCAAGAGATATCTTTGGCAGGAGAGCAGGATCTTTGTTTATTTCTTCAATCGCAAATATCATTACTTGAGTCCATCGAAAAGCTCGCAGGTCAAATCTAAAAAGATTTTAGAGATTTGAATAGATTGTGAAAATCCAGAGCTGCAGCTGTACGTGTGCAAAGACATTTGTAAGATAAAAGTAGAAAGCTAGCAGGATGAAATAAATCAGAATGTATTACAACTTACCCTGCACACTTCGCTCCAGGTGGCTCGCTCTTGAACATTGAAGTGCTTATTATTTCTTTGTTAAATACTGGGAAAATACCCCCAATCATTATGTCTCCCTGCTTAAACAAACCGGGCATGTCAAACCTGTTGAAACGTTCACAGCCAGAAACCCTGTTCAGGTAAAAAAAAAACAGAGCAAAAATCCTAGCTATCAACATCTTATGCATGTTTGCTGAAATCATTTGATGGAGATAAAGACATGCTCCTATAACAACTGCGTCTGATAAAGGTGACTCTGCATGCTCTCTTTTCATAAAAGGTTAATTTATTTCCCACAGGGCTCAGCAATCATAACTGGTTAAGATTAGAACAACAGGGAACGGTGATGGCTATATTCAGGACACACACTATGCAAGCTACAGTATCATGCACATACCAAACAATATAGCATACACCAATTCCAATAAGATTTACATTTTTGTTTCATGTTACAGGCTAGTCAAATGCCAGCAAATTGCTCAGCACTCAAACAGTGTGGTAAAGTGTTGGGACATATAGCTCTATATGACACACACACACACACACACACACACACACACACACACACACACACACACACACACACACACACACACACACACACACACACACACACACACACACACACACACACACAGGTCATTATGTTCCCCAGAGAAAGGATTCTTGCTAAAATGTATAACATGTATTTTAATAATTGTTGTACTTGTACTAACCCTATTCAGTGAACCGATTGTTTAGTAAATAGCAGTAAAGTTCCAAAGTAGTTGTGAATGTTCTGATCAGCAGTAACATATCATTGAATTCTCAGGAGTTGAACATACGACTACTGTGGCTTTTTTACAACCCAAGGGACAATAGGTGATTGATTCAGTTGCCTGTATGTGTATTCAGCAGTGATGGTTTAATAACGTTTTACAGATTACCGAACTGTTTTAAATAAACAGTACAGAACCAGGTCCATCCGTTTTATGTCCTTAATACAGTCACAACAGTGGCTTCTGCTGGGAAACACTGGATCCTATGTCTGGGATCAAATTAAAACAGACACCTTGTTAAATCATTTCACAACTGTCATCTTTAATATTTAACTCAATAGCTTGAATATTTCATGTTTGGATCCATTTGCTTTTAGTTTCCCATAGCGTTAATATTTAAAATATTATTAACCCAACTGAACCATTGTAAATAAAACATTTTGATTGAATGTAGATGAATATAATGCTGTTACAAATGTCATTTAATATTGTGTATACTCTACAGTATTTATGATCTAATGAAAATGTAAAAAAAACCAAGTCAGTGTATTCAATGTATTGACACAAGAAATAAGGACATACATTACAACGTTTTCCTACAATATGTGACTAAACACTAACGTTGGATTATAAGGAATAACTCTAAGGCTGTTTGTTTTGGAGGATACATTTGAATATAGTTTAAAGTGTTCGTGGTGGTATTTTCCCCAGCAAATGTTTTTTTGAGTTTTGTTCTGGCCTGAAGATAATAATATAACATTTTGGGAAGAAAATACAGAATAGCAAACTGAAACTGGAGGCCAAAATAGCAAATATCTCCACAGCCACAGTGAACTTCCCAGGAGAGCTGACATAAGCTGGGATAAAAGTGATCCAGACGGCACAGAATATCAACATGCTGAATGTGATCAGTTTGGCTTCATTAAAGCTGTCTGGTAGCTTTCTAGCAAAAAAAGCAAGTACAAAACACAAGAGAGCAAGTAGTCCGATATAACTTAACACAGTCCAGAATCCAACAGCTGAACCCAAGGCACACTCGAGAATAATCTTTTCTTTATAGTACTTCATGTTCTTATTTGGGAATGGAGGATTCATTATCAGCCAAATAATACAAATCACAACTTGAATGAGAGTGAAACTCAGAACACTGAGTCTCTGCTGGGCAGGTCCAAACCACTTCATCATATTACTGCCTGGAAGTGTAGCCCTGAAGGCCATTAGCACCACTATTGTTTTCCCCAGAACACAAGAGATACAGAGGACAAAGGTGATGCCGAAGGCTGTATGTCGCAGCATGCAGGACCACTGAGAGGGCCGACCGATGAAGATCAGAGAACACAGGAAACACAGAGTCAAGGAGAAGAGCAGCAGGAAGCTCAGCTCAGAGTTGTTGGCCCTCACAATAGGAGTCTCTTTGTGAGTCAAAAAAATGACTGATGTCAGAAGAGATAGAAAAACGCCAACACAGCCAAATCCAGTTAAAAGTGCTCCCATGATTTCTTTGTAAGACAGGTATTCAGTCAATTTCGGAAGACACTTGTCTTTATTTTCATTTGGCCAAAACTCAGGTGGACAGATCAAACAATCAGGCGAATCTGTGAAAGAGAAATACAATCATTACACTAAAATAATAAACACTGAAAAAATGTACACATATTATGTTAAAAAATATAAATGTATTGTTGCTCTTTCATATATCCCACTACAAAATACATGAAATATTCAATTTTAAGTTATTTACTCACTTGTCTCATTACTTATTGTTCCCTCAGGGCACTCAAAACAGTCAAAGCAACACACAGGCTTCAACTTATTCATGGCCTTACGAGTCCCTGGTGGGCATGGTTCTCTGCAGACAGACCTTACGACCTGAACAAGTCAAATCCGGCATGTAAAACCCACAAATGAAACAAAATGTTTCTGTATATCATGGACATATAGTTCATTACATTTTTATAAAGTATAAGGAACACAATTAAATTAGCTTTTTTAAAGTACTTTTTAAATTACATTTCAATTTTTACTTTTATGATCAGTATTATAAGAACTTTTGTCTGTTATCTTGTGTGTATTAGGACGTAATGTCTGATATATGTGTTTTTAATCATCAAACAAATCTGACATCAATTAGTTTTCTATCAATTAAAGACTTTCTATCTATCTCACAGTTTGCATATACGGTATCTTGACCTCTGTTCACTTTACCTTATTCTTGTTTCCTCCCCAAACAATTGTGATGTTCTTTTTTAGTTTGAACTTTTCCCCCTCTGGAAAAGATGTATCATATTGACCGATATTTACAATATCCACAGAGCCGTCTTCTTTCATCTGCCAGTTAACTAATTCATACTGAGCAACTGAGTCTCCATTTTCATCAAAGAAAACCTTCGCTCCATTTTCTGTTGTGAAGTTCACGTACTTAATGTGTTCCAACACCTATAGAGGAACAATGATACATTTTTAGCAATCATAGACTTAACATTCAAATGGTACTCTAATTCCTTATATGTATAATATGATATTTATGTATTTTTTGCATTTACCGCAAAACCAATAATCACTCAATAATAAATAAGTTATATTCAAATAAAAACCGAACTTACAAGCTTAGGCTCAACTTCATTCTTGTTTACACAGGGCTTTCCTGTGGTGGGATTTGAGCCATTTGTACATTGCAATAGTGCATGAAGGGCATATGCCACCAAGTACACAGCTTTGTACACGTTATTCTCAGCCCTGAATTGTGTCACGTCTGTGTAGTCATTGGTGACAGTCCTGAGATCCTCTGTGCCAGTGCACATAGTAGAGATATTTGATGACGAGAAGGTGCAGTCAAAAAACATCTCCCACATTGCTTTAACTATAGCACTTTCTGGTTCATCCGCAGGTTTAAAGTTGAGCAAGAATTCAGCAAGACCTGGTATAGATGACTGAGGCAGGGCAAAGCCCATTGCCCCCTGCAAAATGTTATTTCTCTTGACAGAAGCTAGGTCGACCTGTGTGATCCAAGACTCACTACCTAGCCACTGCTTTCCAGTTATGTTATATTCATTCATTTTTGACAGTAATGATTTGGTAAGAGACAAAGACATAAACAACAGGACCACATTTGACGAGGATTCCCTTATTGTCTCCGCAAAATCATACACCTGCCTTCTTGAGTAACGTATTGTGTATTCAACACATATCCCCTCTTTTGTTGCTTCCTTAATGAGTTGAGCGGTTCCTTGTTCTGAGTACAAAGAGTTAGCATAAATAATCCCAAACCAACGCCAGTCGAAATATTTCATGAGCTGCACAATACCGATGATTTGGAAGTGGTCACTTGGCACAGTTCTGAAGAACGAGGGGTACCGTCTTCTGTCACTCAAACAAGCACAGGTTGCAAGATGGCTTACCTTCAAAGCAAAAACAACAACATGCAAAATACAGCAAATAAGAATACAAATATTTTAAAGATGGAAATATATATATAAAGCAACACATTGGACACTACAGTTGTATCTACTCACCTGTGGAATGGATAGTGGGCTTAGTATACTGTTTATGCCTTCACTCACTCCAGAAGAGGAATGGCCCAAGAGAGCCTGGATGTGACTTCTGCAGCCTTTTGAGTCGTCTCCATTTACAGCTTCTGCAGCTGCTTGTACCAGGTTTTCACTCCCACAGCCATTGAACAACCTATAACCCAGACTAACTCCAGGAAGAAGCTTAGTATCTCTATTTATCTCTTCCACAGTGAAAATTACTGTTCTGGCAAATTTCAATTCCCTGGTATTCCATCTGAAAAAATAATTTTAAGTATTGGAACTTTACTAATAAAGATGTTATTAAAGCTGAAACACACCAGACACACACATAACACTTGCGATTTTCATAAATTGCATTCCATTTCTATAGATTATAATTTAAGCACTTACCGTGTGCAGTATTCATTTGGCAAAGCCTGGTAGCCATTATCTTTCAGTTTGCGAGTACTGGTTATAGAAAACACTCCTCCTATAATAAGATCACCTTCTTTTGAAAACTCCATAAACCCTGTCTGCCCAATCAAATTGCATGTTTGGTTTTCCGACATTGTCCTTGCCAGCAGAGTGAATAAGATGATAGTGATCCAACCCATCATGAACCACCCTCCTCTTCACAAAAGCACGTCTGACCTGAAAGCTGACCTTTATAGTTTTTCTTTACCACATTAGAAACATCAGCAGCCAATGCGAGCACAGTCTCAATTCTCAAAAGATTATTTTTGTTTTTCACTGCACTTCAGAAACTAGTCTTGCTGATTGACAGCTGATTGACAGTTACCTTTTTTAAGAAATAAACATTTTAACTATTAAATGTACTTTCTCTTTAACACACTGTTGTGATGAAGAGTGAAAGAGAAGTAGCCAGAAGGCAAAGCTCCCAATAGTTGTAATATAGTCAAGACAAAACATGCTTATGACATGATCAAAAACTGATATTTCTTAAATCTGTATTCAAACGTAGTTCCCTCTGTCAGCAATGTATCAACAACTACACACACATTATCAGTATTTCTCTGTGTTGTGGTTGACATGATGATGACTGTTAGGAGTTAAGGGGAGAGGCTGAGCATCACCATGAAATGTGCAAATTGACATAAAAATGAATAAAAGGGGAAAAAATGCTCCATGTTTTTTAGGCTGTAAACTTGAACTGTTATGTAAGCCAACTAGACAGACAGTGTATCACTCTTCCTCCTGTACATTAGCAGATAAAAAGCATAACATACTTGAATGAATGTTAAATAAAGAATGCTGAAAATAACTGCATCTCCATTAGCCTATATGCTATGCAGAGACTGCCTTCTTCATGTCATGAATTGCAGCTGATGTTTTAATATGGCAATTGGTAATGTTACTTATACAACATTCGCAAGTTGTACATTTGACTCATACAATAACCCACCTTCGAGTGATGCTCTAGTTTCTTCATGTTTTTTTCCGCTCTTGCTTGCGCCGGACTGAAACTGTCTTTTCACCGACATCTCTTCACCTGCACTAGTGGCCGTATCAAAGCCGTGATTGGTCAGATGTCGATTCATTGCAACAGTGTCGGGTTACAGACGTGCTCCCCTTGTCACCTCTCACTCTCACGTGTCAGCGGGGGGTGCGCGGAGAACTGCGCAGAGAATGATTGGCCTGTAGGGAGGGGCGGCCCTGGGTAGGGGCGACCAGAGGTAGGAGATTAATTGTATGTACATTGAAGTACATTCATATAAGTCTTTATACCATTTCTAATCTCCTTTCTCCATTTATTTTAGGATTAGTTTGCTACCGTTTTGCCTTTCCTTTTCTTTATCTTAGGTTTTAGCTGTATTTTACCATGCATAAAGGCTATTTTTTGCCTAAGTATTGATTTGCCTGCCTTCTATGTTTTGCTCATATACCTCATTCACACCAACAGTGTTTCAGGGCCGGTTCGGAGCTGGAGCTTGAAAAGCACCGGGTTTTCCTGTTCACGCCGCAGCGGAGCAGCCTCTTAGCTCCGGAATCCGGTTCATTTCAAGCACCAAAAAATTGTCCGGCCAGAGCAAAAGCACCGCATACGTCACGCTTACGTCGAGGCGGGGGGAGGGACAGGGGCGGGATCAACTCCTGCACAACAACAACAAAAAGCCGACGTTTTATCCAGTTTGTACACAACGATGGAAACTTAACAAGCAGCAGTGGTCCACTGAAGAGACCAGCTATCTGGTCTTCCGAAGAGGTACAGAGGAAGCTGGAGCACAATCTGCCATTGTTGTTGTTGTTGTCGGTGTGAGCTGTGAGGGGTTTCCGCGCGGTTTGGCTTTATGAAGCAGGCACGCAAACGGTTACGTCATGACGCAAACGATGACGCAATGACGCAGCACCAGTCGGACTTTGGGCTGTGTGAAAAGAGCCGGAGCTAAACCGAAGAACCGGTTCTGAACCTGAAAAGCTCTAGCACGGAGCTTGAACCGGAGTTGCGTTGGTGTGAATGAGGTAATAGACGTTTGTTGTACAGGACTGTCTCAGAAAATTAGAATATTGTGATAAAGTTCTTTATTTTCTGTAATGCAATTAAAAAAACAAAAATGTCATACATTCTGGATTCATTACAAATCAACTGAAATATTGCAAGCCTTTTATTATTTTAATATTGCTGATTATGGCATACAGCTTAAGAAAACTCAAAAATCCTATTTCAAAAAATTAGAATAGTTCCTCAGACCAAGTAAAAAAAAAAGATTTATAACAGCAAAACACAATCAAACATTTAAAAATGTCCATTAATGCACTCAGTACTTGGTTGGGAATCCTTTTGCACGGATTACTGCATCAATGCGGCGTGGCATGGAGGCAATCAGCCTGTGGCATTGCTGAGGTGTTATGGATGCCCAGGATGCTTCAATAGCGGCCTTTAGCTCATTAGCATTGTTGGGTCTGGTGTCTTTCAGCTTCTTCTTCACAATACCCCACATATTCTCTATGGGGTTCAGGTCAGGGGAATTTGCAGGCCAATCGAGGACAGTAATGCCATGGTCAGTACACCAGTTACTGGTGGTTTTGGCACTGTGGGCAGGTGCCAGATCTTGCTGGAAAATGAATTCCTCATCTCCATAGAGCTTTTCAGCAGACGGAAGCATGTAGTGCTCTAAAATCTCTTGGTACACAGCTGCATTTACTCTGGGCTTGATGAAACACAGTGGACCAACACCAGCAGCTGACATGGCTCCCCAAACCATCGCTGACTGTGGGAACTTCACACTGGATTTCAAGCAACTTGGATTTTGCTCCTCTCCAGCCTTTCTCCAGACTCTGGCGCCTTGACTTCCAAATGAAATACAAAACTTGCTTTCGTCTGAAAAGAGGACTTTGGACCACTGTGCAACTGTCCAGTGCTTCTTTTCCTTAGCCCAAGTCAGACGCCTCTTCCGTTGTCTTGAGTTCAGAAGTGGCTTGACCATGGGAATACGGCTATTGTAGCCCATTTCCCGGACACGTCTGTGAACAGTGACTTTTGATACCTGGACTCCAGCTTCAGTCCACTGTCTTTGAAGCTCCCCCAAATTCTGGAAGCGACTCTTCTTCACAATGCTGTTAAGGCTGCGGTCATCTCTCTTGGTTGTGCAGCGTTTCCTGCCACATTTCCCCCTTCCAACAGACTTTTTATGGATGTGCTTTGAAACTGCACTCTGTGAACAGCTTGCTCTTTGAGAAATTTCTTTTTGTGTCTTACCCTCCTGATGGAGGGTGTCAATGACGGTCCTCTGGACAGCAGTCAGATCAGCAGTCTTCCCCATACTTGTGATTTAGTTTACTGAACCAAGCTGAGTGTTTTTCAAGGCTCAGGAAACCCTTGCAGGTGTTTCGAGTTAATTAGACGATTCAAGTGATTCGTTGAACACCCTACTAGTATACTTTTTCATGATATTCTAATATTTAGAGATAGGATATTTGAGTTTTCTTAAGCTGTATGCCATAATCAGCAATATTAAAATAATAAAAGGCTTGCAATATTTCAGTTGATTTGTAATGAATCCAGAATGTATGACATTTTTGTTTTTTTAATTGCATTACAGAAAATAAAGAACTTTATCACAATATTCTAATTTTCGGTCTCAGAGAGGCACGAGGAGAACTGGAGCTTTGATTGCAAACACTGATGGTTTATTTGGAGTTACGGCCAGAGAATTGACAAGACAGGTGGTGTGTCAAAAGTTGACACAGCGGTTGCCAAACTAATTCTGAAGAACTCTTTCTGTAGCTCGAGGTTTTGACTAGTTCAGAGTGTAATAATCAACATTCTTCATCAGCAAGACTAAACAAATATGGACCCTGAATCTAACGAGAGCTCTCGTCCATAGGAAAGAATGTGCGCCCGGGAACCTACGTCCCTGAACAATAAACTACCTCATGGCGGCTTGTGCTCCATCATAGACTGGCAACAACAATGCGTCCAAGCTGCTCCTCCTTAAGAGAGACAGCAGCAATACCCAAGGCCGTAGACCTATGCCATGGAAAAGGAGACAGTGAGAGGAGAAAATGATGAACAGTGTCGAAGGTTGAATACCTAAGCAAATTATTCCCTAACACCTTTTATTTATATTAGGTCTTAACCTTTTTTGCATAAATTAGGGCGTGCTAACAGCAACTTGTCCACTCTGCTAGGCTACAACGTTAGCTAGTTGTAGTTACTGTACTTAACTCTTTAGCTGTGTTCGTGGTGATTGTGCCTTTTAGCGAATGTTGTTACAAATACCAGACGATTAAAATACTGTGCGGTTGAATGTACTAACAGAACTTCCAATAAGTCTAAAATGATAATAATATACATGTTAACCCCGTTAGCAGGTGTTTGTGTGCTTGTTAGTTTAGCTTGTTATATAGCTTATTAGCCAGCTAAGGACTTAACCCTTTATACGTGTGTGTGTGTGTGTGTGTGTGTGTGTGTGTGTGTGTGTGTGTGTGTGTGTGTGTGTGTGTATATATATATATATATATTAGGGCTGTAATATTAGGGCTGTAAAATGAATGCCACTAATTATTTTAACGCGATTAACGCATGTGTATTTTGTTTCCTCGGCCGCCCCGTAGTGAGTGTATGTGTGGCCCGAGCGAGCAAGAGAGAGACCTTACGTGCATTGTTGTTGTTAGCATCTGATGCTAGCTAGCTGCGCTAACGGATATAAGGAGCTGTTTAAATGAAAACAGAGGAGCGACATTTCGCCACAACTGCGCCGAGCACTTGACTTTATGCAGGAAGCCAGACAGTGGGACATTGTACGAAAAGTCAGCACACTCAGCACGGATAGTGCGCAACATGATTGCAGCGTCCAGGCAGCTCCCGTTCGAGCATATGCCTTGAGTTGCACATAGCTCCAACGATCCATCACACACACACACACACACACACACACACACACACACACACGCACACACACACACACACACACACACACACACACACCATTTGTATTGTATTATTGTATGAGAGAGTTTCCAGGTTGAATTGAGGCGAATATTTGTAATGTTCAGAGGTTGTTGTGTTTAATATTCATTAGAATATTTGTCATTGTTCAAATGATAATAAACATTAGCATAAAGCATATTTGTCCACTCATATGTTGATAAGAGTTTTAAAAACTTGAAAAATATTCCTCTAAGGTACATTTAGAACAGATCAAAAATGTGCGATTAATCACGATTAACTATGGACAATTATGCGATTAATCGTGATTAAATATTTTAATCGACTGACAGCCCTAATATATATATATATACAGTTTAGTTCTGTTTTATCAAAACCAAAGTGCCACGCAGTAACTTGGTATGCATGGATTTCATGTTAGCTTAGCTTCTTAGCTTGAGCTAGCTCTGGAACTTCCAGTTATGTGGCAGCAGGTCCAGCCTCGGCTCCGCCTCTTTGCCCTTATTTGGATCAGGCGGGAGTTAGACTCTGACGTCACTGTTGAGACGTTAGTGGCCAACTCCGTCTACTAAGGGCATCTCGTCAACTCTACAGAATCCTATGGGTGATGTCATGGACACTACGTCCATTTATGGACCATTCTACCGAATTGATGCAAAGTCAGGTTGGAACAGTTTTGAAATGTATGTTTTTTTCCCAAAACTTTGTCCATATATATTTTGTACCATATCTAAATTACACATATCTAGTAAAAGAACCGTACATTTTTATATCGTATTTTCAGACTGTATTGGAATGTTCTTCCTCTACCAAAATGGTCACAACCGAAACATAGTACATACACTGTACTCAAAAAGTATTATATTAACCTGTTAAGATTGTTTTACCTTCCCTTATCTAAATAGTATTTTAACACATATTTCTTGAGGGTTTTCATAATTAAATCAATGCAATTACATTTTTAATCAAATTTCAAAGTTCAATTTTTATACAATTCATAAAAATCTCAATGCAATTTTTCTTTGTAAAATGCATAATACTGATCATATTGATTCCAAAGTTGATTGTTGGAATTGAACATACATTAAACCAATCAGTATCATATCATTTTATTTGATAAGTCAATATACTTAATTGTTTACAAAACATCCAGTGTTTCGGTAGTGACCACAGTATTTAGTTCTCAAGGTTGTATCATATTCCCTCAACCTTATTGCTTAATCTTTACTCATAACATGCCTTATGTTGAAGTGTGAATGTTTGAAGCTACTGACCCAGAATCAGCACTTTAGTAACAGGCTGAAATAGAGGGCTATGAGGCTAGAATGGGTGATCTGTTTGGTATTTTGTGCAAAACACTTCATATACATGTTTTTTATATATCTGAGACCTATAATATATGCCTACAAATAGTATAATAAGAGACCTTTAAAGTAACACACTGATTTTCAGACTTTAAAAAACACATTTATTTCAAAACTATGGGATTTACCTGCTTACCATTCCATTTTGTCACTACCGAAACGATCATGTCAATTACCGAAACGTAACCATATGTTTCGGTAGTTACGATTCTAGCTCAAGTTGAGCATAACTAAAGAATGCTAGCAAGTACATGGCTAGCATACACGTTTTTGAAGAGGTTTACACACATAAAAACCTAATACTTTGCATAAAACTCAGAAAAAGTTTACTTAATTGAAGATAATATGTGTTCGGTAGTGACAATTCTTAAGGTTACACGCCGATTTTCAGATTTTGGAACAGATTTATATCAAAAGTATGGGATATAGCTACTTGCCATTCAGCCATGAGGGACAGGGATACAGTGTCACTGCCTAGTCAAAAGTGCAGGGGTGTGGCTAAAAACCAGGCTCAGCCATTGGACTAAAACCCCTTGTGTTTCAGTAGAGACATGAAAACTGGGGACATGATTTTTTGAATATAGTTTTTTTTATTAAAAAATTAAACTCACAATAAATATAAATATTCCAACTTCTGTTTGAATGTAATCATAAAAATCTTCTAAATACACCATTCAACAAAATAAAATGGATCTGGCCCTTCCTACATCCAGGACATGGTTAAACCGTACACCCCAGCATGTGCACTCCACTCTGCATCAACCAAACGGCTCGCTGCACCCTCGCTGCGAAGGGGACTCAAGTTCCCATCAGCAAAAACACGTGGGTTTGCTATCCTGGCTCCAAAATGGTGGAATGAGCTCCCCATTGACATCAGGACAGCAGATAGCTTACACACCTTCCGGCGCAGACTGAAAACTCATCTCTTTCGACTCCACTTCGAGCGATAGAACTATTAACAAAGCACTTATATACTAATAAAGGACTGGCTTACCTAAAGCCAGTTGAGTAGCACTTGAAACCTTCAAGTTGCCAAGCCCCTATGGACTTCGCCAACGTGCACCGCCCTGGCTTGGGAGCGCCTTGAAATCCCCCAGGAAGAGCTGGTAAATGTGGCTAGACCCAGCCCCAGCGGTTAAGAATATATGGATCATTGGACATGCTGTGTAGTTTTTGTTACACTTCCTTGTCATTCAGAAGATTCTGACTGGCTCAGCATCTTTAATAACCTGGTAAAAAAGCAGTCTATTTATATTTCGTATCTCCATAAAACCTCATCATGAACCTTAACCAACTTAAAATATATTAACCTCTTAAGCCCGAGGGTCCCCCCAGTGGACCCCTCCCACCGTTTTTTTACGAGACTATGTTTCAGGGCTTCTTAACATTTATGAAACTATTAATGTTCCATACCCTTTTAACAGTAAGAAACTCAGCTAACTGACAATGTGAACCATGTTTAGCTAAAAGGAACACAAGAGTAATACCAAGCCTTTGAATTAGCATGGAGCGAAAAAATGCTAAATAATGCTAACGGACCTTTGCACAGCACTCACGGTAGAAATGCCCTTATTACTTATCCTAACTGCACAAACAAGATATCCGATTAAAGCTGAGACTCCACAGATTCCACACATGTAATGTCATCACTGTAAGACCCCGAATTCCTGGAACTATCAGCCAGAAAAGAGAAAGTAAACAACATCCGGTTTCAAAAATATTACAATAATTACGTCTTACCTTTTTTGATTTGTGATCAAAAGTTGTGTTCACCGGAATAAAAACGCAGCTCAAGGTTAATCCAATGTCTTTGTGTCACGTAGAAATTTTGACTGATGATCCATCATCATATTTATGGCAATATACTGGGTATAAAGTTTTGCAGTCCAGGCGTGCACTTTCAGATATGCTTTGTTCGCTTCTCTATTACGTCCGCTATGGTAATATTTACGTGGATTTGGGAACTGCCCATCGATTCTATTGGTTCTGATGGTTAGGAAAAAGGTGTAAATCACACGAATCGACCAATGGGTTCCAGAGATAAAGTCCTGCGTAAAGTATAAAGAATGCCAGCCAGTTTAAGTACATTACGCAGCCGACTTCATTTATTGTTTACTACGGAAGGAAGCAGGAAGCAGGAATTGCAGGACAGAGCACACGGAGCACAGAGCGGACAGCAGATAACGGAATTGCAGTTTTATTGCTTATGGATTATCAGAACATTTCAAAGGGGACATAGCCCCATTGGATATTAATCTATGGATTAACTACATCATCGTTTTTATCGTTTTAATGCCATTGAAGACCAGTTGAGACCAGACAAAGAGGAAGGTAAGCCATTAGCCTAGCGCATGTTAGTACCTAGCGCCACTTGTTTTGATGTACGTTTTTGTTGATAACCTCAAGAGTTTGTATCTTTCAGTGTTGAGGTGGGCACCGTTAGATTCTGTGTCTTTTATTTTAAAGAAAATTCAGATTGCACATAGTAAAAAACTGTAAATCATAGTGTCCATCCAAAAATTATTTTACACTTATAGTGAAAACTACCCTTGAATGATGGTAAGGTAGACTATAAGCTTTAGGGATTCAAAGTACAACATATAATAAGTACCCTGTATCAAGATTGATGCAAAACAAGTGACATTTGACCTTTTTAGAGAGGTTTAGCAAAAAAAACTCCACCTCTGAGGTGATTTGTGTGGAAATGGAGGTTTTACCGTTTCTCTGGAACCCATTGGTCGATTTTGGTGATTGACATCTCTTTCTGACCGTTAGAGCGAATAGAATCGAAGGGGAATCTCCCCACTAACACACAGTCTAAATCAAAAAGGTGTGGGCTTCGCGCACACAGTTTTGCACCAGAGTGAAGCTCTCTCTAGGTCTGACTTCCAGAAACGGAAACGCAGGTTTATTGCTTATGGATTATCATAAATCATTTCAAAGGGACACAGACACATTGTATTAACCTATGGATTAACTTCAGCAGCGTTTTTATTGTTTTAATGCCATTGAAGACCACTTTTAAACCAGACTACGACACAGGTGAGCCATGTTAGCGTTTTTAGCTACCTAGCGCCATATGTTTTGATGTCTGTTCTTGATATTTTCAGCGTGTTCGTATAATTGAGTGATAATGAGGGTACCCTTCGATTCTGTGTCACCTCACGATGTGAAACGATGGGTTGGATGTGCAGCAAAGATAAATAATAAGGTTTTGTGAGTGAATTTTGGTGCAGTCATCTGTTAGCATTTTTCGCTCGTTTCTAATTCAGAGGCTCAGCGTTAGCATTGTGGGGTTTTTTTGAAAACATTTTTTAAATGATCAGTTAGATGAGTTTCTTTCCATTACATGGATATAAAACATTCATAGTTTATTAAATGAACATGCCCTCAGGCACTGTTTCCTGCAAGATGTTGCGGCAGTTCCCCGGTACCGGGCTCTCTCGGGCTCTCTCGGGCTCTCTCAGGTTAAACAATTTAGGTTTTCAACTAATTGTAGAAATTTGGCAAGTATTACAAAAGGAGCTGTGGCATTATTATTTTTTTCAGGTCAATCTTGAGTCATTATTTAAGATCCAATGTGTTAATTGTAAAACAACTGAACTCAGTCAAAGTCACTGAACTGGGACTTAATGAGTATTTGAATACAATTATTGTTGTGTAAAGTGTATATACTGCATGTGTATGCGTCTCAATGAGATCGAAGACACAGAAAAGTTAGGTAGGCTTCGGATTTTACAAATATATGCTCATCCTTTAATATTTCCAAATATTATGGTGTGTTAATGTGTGTGAATGTTAGTTTCCCTGAGCTGGTGGCACTTTGTATTAATTTGTATGAGTAGGTGTGAATTTGGTTAATCCTGGCTTGTATGTAAAAGCGCTTTGAAGGGTCTCAAAGGCTGGAAAAGCACTGTATTAAATGGGATTCATTTATTATTTAAAGCAGGCCAAAGACAGTGAATTAGGAGGTATAATGCAATCTAAATAAAATTGTTGTATTATTGTTGAAGTCGTTAACATGCAAATAGTCAAATTGCAAATTCACTCCAGTTTACACCGTTTCCTTTCAAAAAATCATATTATTAAGTAATTTTAATAACTTAAATGAGTCTTTATCTAATTACTGGAAAAAAAACATAGAAACAGTATTATTAATTTCTCCAACAAATGATATTCTTTTGAACATTTGTGACCAACACAACTTTTCTCAAATCCCTTGAAACAATAAAGACAGAAAGCCCTTACAAAACCAAACTGGGAACTAGTGTTAGAACGACTGCCTTTAAAAAAGTGTAATCTTAACACACTAGAAGGTAGCTCAGGAGTGATTAATGTATTTCCTTTTGCTTTTCCTATCTCAATTGTGCATACTTCATATGTTTTAAAAGTCTAGTGGGCTAACATTATTTATTGCATAGATATAACATGGATATATGAAAATGTTAAAGTAATTTAAAATGTTAACAAAAGACGTAATGTAAAACATGTTATAATTTATTAACCCCACAGTGTGCTTACTGTAAAGTTTTAAATCTCTATGCCATGATAAGTCATTACTATACATGAACACACAGGAGACATTTCCATTTAAAAGCAATCTTTATAAATGAAAACAAAGAGCCCAGGAATTGTCTAAAATGTATAGCCGAGCTTAATAAAATGCACATATATAACATTCAACTGCCATTGATTTGATTTGATTGACTTCCAGTGTCTGGCAACTTGTGTAAGACAGATATTTAAAAAATGGTGTTTACCAAGAGCAGCTGTTCCTCAGCTGTTAATGGACATTAACTTCCTATATAAATATTATTTTTTCAAATTAACCTGGTGATCTTAATAAACAGTTCATATTTAGTTGCTACCCTTGAATTCTGTACACAGGTTACCAGTTGCACATGTACGAGAACACTCAGGAATGTTAATCTTGTCAGGATGGATTTGAGCAAACTGGGAAGAGAGAGGAACACCAAGTACAAAGCCATCAGTAGCTCTATCTGCCCCAACACAGCCCATGAACCCACACTTCCCTCAACAAGCATGTCCTCGGACCAGTGTTTTATGTTCATATTTAGAAAAGGAGAGCTCAAAGTCAACCAGATAATAAACACAGTAACAGGCAGAACCCTAAATTGTTGCTGTATGGGACAAAACAATCGTATGGCACTATGAGCTGCCCTGCAGGCAATTAACACATGTACAGTTCTTTCCAGAGCACAAAAGAGGCACACCATGAGAGAGATCCGGACAGCTAACCTGTCAGAAGGCTGACTGGTGTTACCTGATGGTACAAAACAGTGAAATGTCACAGTAAAAAGCAACATCATGGTTGAGTTACTGCCATGAGCAGGACTGACTCTGTTTGGTATTATTTGTATTCTTGCCAGGTAGATTCCAAGTAGCACCACAGCAGCCAGAGCATATCTTGCAAACCATCTGTCGGTGTCTGAAGGCCGCACATTCGCCATCCTGCCTGAGTAAACAGTACATTTCATGCAGTCTGAGGCAGAACAAAACTCAAGTTATTCATTTTTAAGGAAATAAAAGCAGGAAACAAATTACATTTTTGTTTTTTTACCATTACCTGCTTGTGGCAGAAGTGCTTGGTATTGTGCAGAAAGCATCTGTTGACAAGATGACAGTAAATTACTGCACACATTACAAATACAGTTGGGCAGTATTACAATGTATACTATACTGTGAGGAGATTCATTTGGTATTAGTGTCGTCGTTATTTTGGATATATAAAATTGAGTATATCAATCATTGCATATACATTTCAAATAATTGATGTGTATATTTGTATCTAGACAATGTCTCGAATTAGCAAAACATTTTCATCAAATTATATTCTATATCACAATACGCACGTACTACGCAAGAATATGAGTATCAAGAATGCCCACACTTAAAATACTATTCTTCTATACATGTCAGTCTCATTTCATATTCCTCTCCAAACTTAATCTCTGACAGAAAGGTTAAATCTGCACCTGCACAAAGTAGATCCTGACATACGGACTCCTCAACTTTTCTGAGGACATCAGGCTCACTTGGCTTTCACACAGAATGAAGATAGGAAATTCTTGATATGCAGGTCCGATTTCTCTGTTTAAAAAAACTTGCCAGATTTTGACATCAAGGTTGCATGCCTTACAGATGCAAATATAATCCAATGTGTGTTCCGCTTTAACAAAGGTAATGATGTGGTAGCAGTGAGCCACATAACTCAGGAGAACAGATGAGGGACACAAACTGCTGTTATTTGAATGTGTGCTCTGATGACCAGTCTTTATCTGTATAAAGGCAAGGCAAGGCAAGGCAAGTTTATTTATATAGCACCTTTCAACACAAGGCAATTCAAAGTGCTTTACAAAAAACGAAAGACATTAAGACAATGGCATTTAAAATCAGTCATTAAAAAGAAAATATAATAAAATAAACATTAAAAGAAAAAAAAAAATACATGGATAAAAGTTACAGTGCAGTTTAAGATGTGAATAGTTCAATTAAAAGCAGCGGCAAAAAGAAAAGTCTTTAGTCTGGATTTAAAAGTAGTCAGAGTTGCAGCGGACCTGCAGGTTTCTGGGAGTTTGTTCCAGATATTTGGAGCATAATAACTGAACGCTGCTTTACCATAAAGAACATTTGCAAAAAAAACAACACGATAATGAAAACAGTTATTGATAAATTGGTGTAGTAGAAATACACTCTCTGTAACTCTGGTGCTCACCTTCTCTTTGAGTAGCAGGAAATTGCTCTTAGAATACACCAACAACTGTTGCAATTTACTCTTGCAGACATGCCTGTTTTGCTTCACAGGTTCCTTTACTTTTTGAAACAGGTTTACACAGCCATTTAAGACAATGCTGTTCAAAGCACCAGGAATAAGGGCACTCTTTTTGAACCTGTCCTCTGTTAAAATCCTCTCAGAGGCAACACTCTTTTCAGTAGATCTAAAAAATAAAGAAAACATCAGTATGTGATACAACTATGTAGCAAATGTTACCCTTATCTACAGTCAAACATTGCATTAATCACTGAACTGTTCAACATGTGTAGCCAAGCATAAGCTCAACTGCCATTTGACAAACAAAAGCAATTTAAAACAACATATTTAACATTGTATTATTTCATTAGAGTGACTTCAAATTGTAATTGATTCGTCAAAACTCCTCTCGAGATTGTCTCATTATCTATTGAGGGTTCTTTCAATATGGTGTTTAGGCCCCTGTAATTGTAATAAATGGAAACCACATTGGGGTATACACATCATTGACAAAACAAAAAGCTAGTTAATGAGCAAGATATAAGTGAAGGGAATAACAGAAAACACTGCAATTTGGCAAAAATGTACTCACCTCTCCCAAGTAAGTATCAGTTTTGTTTTATCATGAACGACAGCCGTTTTGTATGATGCATTCGAGCTGCAGCCCTTTTTCTCTTCATCACGACCATAGTGACTGCGCTCGGCAAACGGATGTAGTCTGAGCCATGTGCCAGATGACACTATCCAAGTGAACAGTGTTAAGTAGACAAATGTGACTGTTGTCATCTCAGAGCCTCGCCTTTGGCACAGCAAAGATTGTTGCTTCATGTGTTTTATAGCTTCGTGTCTGCTTCTCAGGTGTAGGTGGCAACTTAGTGGTCAATTATCAGCAGTACAAGCAAATCCTACGACATAAAGGATGTCAGGCATGAAGATTAAATCTGACAGGACTACACAAGGGGCCTTTGTCCTCTAATAACAATCAATCAGAGTGTTTACTGAGACGGACTTAAACCTCTGACACAGTGTTCCTTAACTGTCTTTAAGATGATTGATATGACATGTGATGATCAATATTATTATTACATGTTACTCGTTAGACGCTTTTATCCAAAGCGACTTACATACTCAATACTGTGGGCCATCCCCACAGGAGCAATTTGAGGTGAAGTGTCTTGCCCAGGGACACAACTACATGACTGCAGTGGGGTTTGAACCTATGACCCCCAGATCCAAACAACAACACACAATCCACTGTGCCACACGCCTCCGTATAAACAAATACATTTCCAAAATAAAGCATCATTTTGGTGCAGAGTGTCTGAATTGGCAATATATTCACAGGGGACTTGTGACCTTTAACCTCAATCTATCCTAATGAAAATGGGTTCTATGGATACAAACAACTTTCCCCTTAGCAGCCATGGCAACGTTATGCTAATCGAAAGCAGTTTTGGACAAAGGCCTGACGTGATTGGTGTATATTCATTTTGCTCAATTAGCTTAATTATCCTATGTTTATTGTCCATAAAGGGGGTTTTTGAGCAGTATCAACTGCTCAAAAAAACTATTTAGTGAAATGTATTTTATTCTTGAAATAACCGACAAATGTCTTAGTATTGCAGGTTTTTTTTTTACATTTTTATTAATTCTGGACAAAAATCTTTGAATTTGCCACCAAAACAGTGTGACAAATGGTATGGATCCAAATGTTCTAAGGACTTATACAGAAATGCTTGGAAATTTGAATAGGCGGCTAACAGAAATACAATGTTTATTATAGATTGATCCCAAAAAAATCTTGACAGCACTAAATAGCTAATGCATGTGATGGTTAAATGCCTGCAAACACTGAGTAAATTCAAATAAATCATGTATTTACTACATATGAGCCATGTAGGATGTTTCATAGTGGTTACACTTAGGAAAGGTTTGTATTCTTGTCCGTCACAACCACATGCACCAGGCTCTGCACTCGTGTCTGAATCATGTTTTATTTACTTGATTTTGTGAAGTAAAATACATAACAATTGTAATTGTCTATTAAGGTATGATCATATCCCTTAAAATCACACTTCAACAATGTATCACTAAACTTTCTGGGCTATGGATGGCAGCAGAAATTTGACGATTTAAGGTATTTAAAAGATACAGATTTCATGGCTGTTTGGAGTCAAATTCAACAATTTTTCAAATAATTTATTTGTATTTGCTTAACCAACATGTTCTAATACAAATAGACATGTACACGTGCAATGGTGTTATTAAGTTAGGAGACTCAAAAAAGAAAGTAATTGGTTGGGAAATAAATATTTCATTGAGTCATTAATTAACAATCCAAAACATGGTTTAAATGGAAGTCGTCACAACATTGTAACATTAATAGTGGATATCTTTTGTTTTGCCAATTACATGCTTTTTGGTATTTTGTTCTGGCCTGAGTAAAATAACAACACATTTAGGGATAAAAATACAGAATAGTAGCCCATAACTGGAGGACAGAATAGCAAATATCTCCACAGCCACAGTGAACTTCCCAGGAGAGCTGGCATATGCTGGGATAAAGGTGATCCAGACAGCACAGAATATCAACATGCTGAATGTGATAAATTTAGCTTCATTAAAATTATCAGGCAGCTTTCTAGCCAAGAAAGCAAGTAGAAAACACAACACAGCTAAGAGCCCTATGTATCCTAACGCAGCCCAGAACCCTACAGGTGATCCCAGGGCACACTCAAGAATAATCTTATCCTTATAGTGGTTCATATTTTTAAATGGGAATGGAGGGCTTATTGTCAGCCAAAGTATGCAAATTATAACCTGTATTAGAGTGAAACCCAGAACACTGAGTCTCTGCTGGGCAGGCCCGAACCACTTCATCATATTACTGCCTGGAAGTGTAGCCCTGAATGCCATTAACACCACTATAGTTTTCCCCAGAACACAAGAGATACAGAGGACAAAGGTGATGCCGAATGCTGTGTGTCGCAGCATGCAGGACCATTGAGAGGGCCGGCCAATGAAGGTCAGAGAACACAGGAAACACAGAGTCAAGGAGAAGAGCAGCAGGAAACTCAGCTCAGAGTTGTTAGCCCTTACAATGGGAGTTTCCCGGAAGAGAAAAAAAACTGATGCTATAAGAGTTGTAAAAATCGCCCCCATCAAACAAAATAATGTTAAAATGATCCCCATGATCTCTTCAAAAGACAGAAATTCTATTTCCTTCAGGATGCATGTGTCCCCTCTGGTATTTGGCCAATAATCAATGGGACATTTGAAGCACTCCATAGAGTCTGTTTTTGAAAGAGACAAAACAATTAGGTCATAATCTGATCATGGAAAGAGAAAAGCACAAATCCTGATACAGTATTTTTCTATATCAAACCTGTGATGTTGCTGATTTCTCCATCTGCACACGGTATACAGTCATAACAGCAAACAGGTTTTCCTTTCTGAAAGACTTTGCGTTTCCCCGGGTTGCAGCTCTCACTGCACACTGACACAGGCACCTGGCACATGAATATGTGGAGGAATTGTATGTGACTTACAGTGTGTACACTTTTTTATTTTATTGTTGTTTACATGTAATTTGAATTTGGAAACATTATAATATGTGTCAATCTAGTTATGCTTAGCTTCATTTATGTGGAACATTAAATATTATGCAGTATTGCATTATGACTAACAATCCAGAAATGTGAGTATAAAATAATATGAATTTGTACCGTGTGACTTCCTCCTTCCCACACTATCTTCATGCCATTCATTATAAATTGACGATCATGGGGCAGAGAGGCATCAAAAACCCCAACTGTGTCAAAATGCATGGTCCCTGAGGTCACATGTTGTAAATTAATGAGCTCATATTTTGCAGGCGAATCTCCATTCTGGTCAAAGGTCACTCTTTCCCCCTGACTTGTTGTAAAGTTTACATTCTGTAAGTAATGTAGCACCTGCAAAGAAAAGAGGGGGCTTTGGGTTATTTCAAATTCCTTTTTAGTTTTTTGGGATATAAATAAATAATTTCAAAAGATCAATTAAAGTTTTCTTTCCTCACCTGCCATGGTTGAATCTTTTTAGTATCAGCACAGCTCCCGTTGTAGAAGGGACCCCTCCCCTCTTCACATGTGACAAGGTTGTGTATAGCATGAGCCACTGCGTAAACTGACTTGTATACATTATAAGTGAATCTTAGCTCTGAAACATCTGTCAAATACGATTCAACATTCTGCAAGCTCTCCAATCCACTGCATGGTTTTTTTTGTGTGTTTGAAGAGTCATTTAGGGCGCAGTTGAACACATCTTCCCAGAGATCTCTTACAAAATGACTGTCAGGAAACTGTGAGGGATGGATCTGCCTCAGGTGTTCCTCCAGCCCGGGGATCTGAGCTTTGCTCACAACGAAGCCCAGTGAGCCCACAAGGATGCTGCGACCCTCGCTGTCAGTCAGAGAGTGATCTGTGATCCAGGCGTCACTGCCAACCAGCTGCAGTGCTGTAATGTTCTGTCTGTACAACTCAGTCACCAGCACATTAACTTCTCTGTGGGACATAAATGCCACAATAACCTTAGAGGTGGAGTGCTTCACAGTTTCAACTACTTTGTTTAAGTCATGGAGAGGACCTGTTTGATCAAATGCCTCGTAATACTCAATGCACACCCCCTCTTCTTGTGCAGCTTGTATAAAAGAGGCCATACCGTCGACACCATAGTCATTTTTGTTACTAATTGCCCCCACCCAGGTCCAGCCAAAGTGCTTGACCAGCTTTGCCAGGGCTCTGCTCTGGTGGAGGTCACTGGGAATAGTTCGGAAAAAGGATGGAAACTCCTCTCTGTTGCTGAGACATGCACAGGTTGCAAAATGACTGATCTGTGCGAAGGAAAGTTAGACAGAACAGAATAATGTTGATTACAAATTCATCCATTGTCATATAATGAAAAATATTAAGGATCTATATTATAAGACAAGTTAATCGAGAAGCCCTCTAAAATAAAGAATTAAATATATTTCCAAAACAACCTCTAATCGAATCACATTGATTCAGAAACATCCTCTTATTCTGTGTGTTTTAGAATTATTTATATGCAGACAATAAAAGTAAAATATTTACCACTGGTATCTGGAACCTTCCCATAATCCGAGCAAATCCCACTGTAGGTGCAGAGGCAGAGTGGCCTAGTATAGCCAGAGCAGTGTCAGCCTTTGTACAGTTCCTCTCATCTATGATTTCCCTCTGCCCGTTGGCTAAATCTAGCGCAGACTTAATCATATTTGTCATTCCACAGGAATTGTATATCTTGTAGCCCAGGTTGGGAAGAAAAGCAGGGTTTTGGTTTATTTCCTCAATTGCAAAGATCATAGTCTGGGCAAATTTGAATTCTCTTACATTGATGCTAGAAAAACAAGACATTTATTTATATTATTTTATTTGCACAAAAATGTATTGAACAAGAAAACGCGTAAAATAAGAAAGACATACTCACTTCAGGCATTTTGGAGGATCAGGTAAGGTTTGAAAGCTGGGTATGTTGCCTCTGTATCCAGTTTGAAAGGTGAAGATGCCACCTAAGACAAAGTCTCCAGCCTTGGACAGCTCGGGGGGTTGTGCCCTCCCCTGCAGCCGGCACACAGGCATCACCCTCCTGGTAAGAAGAACCAGGAATAACAGCTTCAGTAGAGGCATTGCTTCGCTCTGCAGACTGGCCTCAATGCCTTTATGAGACTTTTTATATTCAAACCTAAACCTTTTCAATGTGTCAATGCTCTTATTCTAGACAGCTGTAGGGTATGAAGCACATGACACAGAGTAGAGGGCCCCAGGGATTGAAGTCAAGGTTTTGACGTGTAAAGCAAATCAAAGATAATACAACATGCAAAATTAAGTATCCATATCTTCTATCCAAGTTTTTCTTTCTGTATCACAAGTCATAGTTCCAGACACAATTATTTGTTTGTCTGTTTCTTAGCCCTTTATCCTTATTTTGGCAGAGTGGCAAGTCATGACTCAAATTAAAACTGTAACATGTACAGGCATAACATCTTCACACTTTTCACATGTAATGCGAACGATAAAGAAATACTGCATCTGATTCCCATGATAAAAGAAATAAACATGGGGCAATAATTCACTTTTACCAGGTCCATACAGTCATTAGTTATACAAGTAAACTACTAAAGTGTCAGGATTGGCAGGAATACACAACATTTGACCAAATTGGAGAAACTCTGAGCGTCGTTTGGCGTTGGCCTATAATTTGCATCAACCACGTTTGTGTCCGCTGTACTTCTAACCTGGGGCTGTACGGTCAGTTTCCATTTTGATCCATCCACTTGACTAATTCCAAAGTGTCAGAAACAAGAAAACGGTCTGCAAATATGTCCTATCTTCTCGCCGCCAGGACTCACCATGCTGGGTGGACAGATCATACCATTTGTATTGGTTTTGTGTATGTTGGCAGTGGTTGTGCGATCAAACTAACTTGTATTACTTCAGAAATATATGAACTGGTTAGTTGATCATATTTTCACTTTAACACAAAAACTACTTGTTCCCAATTACTACAGGAACATTGTAGGGTGTAATTGTGAGGGAAACATAATATTGAATGGCCCTTTCACTTATTATTTACATTTTTTTCAATTTCAGGAAAACTCAAAATAAAACTTGAATGAATGAAAAGGGATGAGCAAGCCAATTAGTATTAAATTATGTAAAATGCCATAATGCTCCTAATGTGGTTTCAAACAGGCCTGGTGTTAGAATAAACAGGAACTATTGTTTTCTTTAACTCTCCTGTTATCCTCAGATTTACTTTACACCCTTTATCCTCTGGGGTCAATTTGACCCCAGTAGTTTAAAAATCAAGACAATGATCATATTCCAAATGTTTGTCTCCAAAGTCTCTGGTGCTTTAGGTATCTTAGTTGACTACCTAAATGACCATTTCAATAAAACATTACCCCAACCTTCCCCCCTACAGACCCCTTTATACATCCAGAATTCCTATTATGTGACTATCGGAAAATATATAAATCACCATTAAATCTCACCGACTGAAATAAAATGTTAAAGTAAGATATTTTTGATGTTGTTAAAGGCCCAATAACTAAAGCAGAGGGTAGTTTTGTTTTACAATGATACATTTGCATGTAAACGTCACCTCGATATCATCCTACACAATCAATACAAATATGTGTAAAATATTGACATTTTTTTATGTTTTATACTACTAAAAGAGCCTGGGGTCAAATTGACCCCAAGGAACACCGATGCGTACAAACTGCGTACAGGACATTTAAAAAAGATCTTCATGTTCATTTTATGTTTACCCATTAGTCCTCACTAAATTAGGAAAAGTCATGAAATACTAAGCAAAAGAAAATAATGTGAACCATTTTTTTAGATAGGTTAAACATTGAATGGGGTCAAATTGACCCCAAGGATAACAGGAGAGTTAAAAAAAAAAGGAAGGAAGGGAAGGATCAAAACAAACCCTTAATTGATTTAACATGTCACATTTACATGTTGTGACACGATTGTCAATCCTTTTAGACCCTATTTTTCAGCTTGAAGCGATATGCCACCTGTTGTTCCTGTTGTTGTGTAAAAGGATGAAGCAATCTGCAATGTTTACCCTCCAGTGTCCATGTCCATGCAGGAGTTTCCCCACTGAAGTCAAGCCGCTGGGTGATAAAGTATTGCTTTAAACAGATGGGGACTCATTTATCTTTCATTGTTGTTCTTCTGTGTTGTTTTTAATTATGTACAAGTGTTACCTTTATTTCTGGTGTATTTCTCATTATATTTTTGAACTTGAGAGCTTCACGTTTGAAGGGGACACAAATTTATGTAATATCCCTTCATCTCTCCTGCATCCACTGCTGTTGCATTGAACTGTTATTTATTTGATTTAAATATTTGTTAATGAAAACTTTAACCTTCTTGAAAGAAATCAGAGAATAAATACAGTAATGGATGTTATGCGTGAACAGGTGCAACTTGAATTTACTGTGAGATCTGAGGATATCAAACATTGGCCACCAAACACAGGAATATGAATAAATACAATTTAGTTGGTATAGTGGTGAGCCGTATTATTTCAAATTGTGTCATGTAATATTTAAAATGTTTAATCCTTACAATTTAATTTGTTATCTTTTGATTGAGTATCTTACGCATCATGTTCATTATATTTGTCAATAGGTAATGGACATAAACCATAATCTCTCGCCAGGCGCATTATATTTATATACGCATTTATATACGCATGTGCTTTTTTAATGATAAGATTGTTACTCTTAGAAACAAAATCAATGACCTCTTGCCTTTGACCAATATATATATATATATATATATATATATATAGTTATCAACAGCTCCCGGAAATGTAAGCTCTAATGAATGAAAACTTTATTACAGACTCAGGGTCCAGATAAAAGACAAGACATGACATAGATAAAAGACAAGGCATTACATATAATAAATTACATACACAGCATAAAAATAATTCATAATATAGATAGTAAACTAAAATGCTTTTTAGCCATAAACCTTGAACAATTAAATTCAATGATTCTTTCTTCTAAACCATCAACGTGTATCTTAGACCCAATTCCAACTAAGCTGTTAAAGGAAGTTTTTCCATTAATTAGCACTTCTTTATTAAATATTATGAAATGTCTTTATTATCAGGCTATGTTCCATAATCATTTAAAGTTGCAGTAATAAAACCTCTTCTTAAAAAGCACAACCTCGATCCAGAGGTTTTAGCCAATTATAGACCTATTTCTAATCTTCCATTCCTCTCAAAAAATCTTGAGAAAGAGGTCGCAAAACAGTTGTGTGATTACTTAAAAAACAATGATTTATTTGAAGATTTTCAGTCTGGCTTTAGAACACATCATAGGACAGAGACAGCTCTGGTTAAAGTCACAAATGACCTTCTAATAGCCTCTGACAAGGGACTTGTCTCTATTCTTGTTTTGCTCGATCTCAGTGCTGCATTTGATACTATCGACCATGATATCCTATTGCAAAGACTAGAGCACTTAGTTGGCATACAGGGAACTGCTTTAGGCTGGTTTAGGTCCTATCTATCTGAACGCTCTCAGTTTGTACGTGTCAACGATGAATCTTCCATGCAAACCAAAGCCATGGAGTGCCACAGGGCTCAGTGCTTGGACCTATTTTTTTCACATTATAGATGCTTCCGTTAGGCAATATTATAAGAAATCATTCTGTACATTTCCACTGTTATTCGGATGATACTCAACTATATTTATCCATCAAGCCTGATGAAACCAATCACCTAAATACAATTCAAGACTGCCTCAAGGACTTAAAAACGTGGATGACCTTAAACTTTTTGATGTTAAACACGACCAAAACTGAAGTTATTGTACTCGGCCCAAATAATCTATGAAACAAACTATCTAAAGATATACTAACTATGTATGGCATTAATTTGGCCTCCAGTGAGACTGTAAGGAATCTTGGTGTTATATTTGATCAGGATTTATCCTTTAACGCCCACATAAAATCAATCTCAAGGACCGCCTACTTCCATCTACGCAACATTGCCAAAATTAGGCATATCTTGCCTCAAAACGATGCAGAGAAACTAGTCCATGAATTTGTTACTTCCAGGCTGGATTATTGTAACTCTTTATTATCAGGATGTACCAAGAAGTCAGTTAAGTTGCTTCAGCTGATTCAAAATGCTGCAGCACGTGTACTAACTAGAGTTAGGAAAAGGGAACACATTACTCCTGTTCTGGTTGCCTTACACTGGCTCCCTATAGAACACAGGATAGAATTTAAAATGCTTCTTCTCGCCTACAAAGCCCTTAATGTGCAGGCACCATCTTCTATCCATCCAACTTCTCCCGCTTATCCGTGGTCGGGTCGCGGGGGTAGCAGTTCCAGCAGAGAGCCCCAAACTTTCCTTTCCCTGGCCACATCAACAAGCTCTGACTGGGGGATCCCAAGGCGCTCCCAGGCCAGCAAAGATATATAATCCCTCCACCTGGTGCTAGGTCTACCCCTTGGTCTCTTCCCATCTAGGGAGGCGCCCAGGTGGCATCCTAACTAGGTGCCCAGACCACCTCAACTGGCTCCTTTCGACGCGAAAGAGGAGCGGTTCTACTCCGAGTCCCTCCCGGATGACCAAACTTCTCACCTTATCCCTAAGGGAGACACCAGCCACCCTGCGGAGAAAACCCATCTCGGCCGCTTGTATCCGCGATCTCGTTCTTTCGGTCATGACCCATCCTTCATGACCATAGGTGAGGGTAGGAACGAAAATGGCCCGGTGGACAGAGAGCTTTGCCTTCTGGCTCAGCTCCCTTTTCGTCACAACGGTGCGGTAAAGCGACTGCAGTACCGCTCCCGCTGCTCCGATTCTCCGGCCCATCTCACGCTCCATTGTCCTTGATATCCTTCACTTGGGGTAAGGACTCATTCCCTACTTGGAGTGGACAGTCCATCGGTTTCCTGCTGAGAACCATGGCCTCAGATTTGGAGGTGCTGATCCTCGGTTGCGAACCGATCCAGTGAGTGCTGAAGGTCGCAGACCGATGAAGCCATTAGAACCACATCATCTTCTAAAAGCAGTGGTGCAATCCTTAGTCCACCAAACTGCAGACCCCCTCCCCGACGACTACGCCTCGAAATCCGATCCATGTATATTACAAACAGGATTGGTGACAAAGCGCAGCCCTGGCGCTGTGGAGACTGTGGAGTTGTTTGACGACCTCAGTGACCTCCCGCCGGGAGATTGGTGTTAATCCCCCGTCATACTCCAGCTCTGCCTCTAACATAGAGGGCGGAGTTGTCGGGTTCAGGTGTTCCTCAAAGTGTTCCTTCCAATGCCCTAACACTCCATTAGTTGAGGTCAACAAAGTCCCATCCTTACTGTACACAGCTTGGGTGGTTCCCTGCTTCCCCCTTCTGAGGTGTCAGACAGTTTTCCAGAACAACTTTGGTGCCACCCGAAAGTCCTTTTCCATGTCTTCTCCGAACTTCTCCCACACCCGCTGCTATGCCTTGGCCACGGCTGAGGCTGCTGTCCTTCAGGCCTGTCGGTACCTTGCAACTGCCTCGGGAGTCCCCCGGGACAACAAATCCCTGAAGGCCTCCTTCTTCAGTCGGACGGCTTCCCTGACCCCCGGTGTCCACCAGGAGGTTAGAGGGTTACCGCCCCTTGAGGCACCTAAGACCTTGAGACCACAGCTCCCTGCCGCAGCTTCGGCAATAGAGGCTTTGAACACCGACCACTCTGGTTCAATGTCCCCAACCTCCACAGGAATGCCCGAAAAGCTCCGCCGGAGGTGTGAGTTGAACGCCTCCTGAACTTGGGCCTCCTCCAGGCGTTCCCAGTTCACGCGAACTACACGTTTGGGCTTACCAGGTCTATCTAGAGGCTTCCGCCGCCACTCGACCCAACTCACCACCAGATGGTGATCAGTTGACAACTCCGCCCCTCTCTTTACCCGAGAGTCCAAAACATACGGCCTCAGGTACGATGATACGATAACGAAATCGATCATGGACCTTCTGCCTAGGGTGCTCTGTTACCACGTACACTTATGAGCATCCTTTTGTTCGAACATGGTGTTTGTTATGGCCAATCCATCACTAGCACAAAAGTCCAGTAACAAACCACCACTCCGGTTCAGGTCAGGGGGGCCGTTCCTCCCAATCACGCCCCTCCAAGTGTCTCCATCATTGCCCACATGTGCGTTGAAGTCTCCCAGCAAGATTAAAGAGTCCCTTTCAGGAGCCCCATACAGGACTCTTTCCAGGGTCTCCAAGAAGGCTGTATACTCTGAACTGCTGTTTGGTGCATAAGCACACACAACAGTCAGAGTTTTCCCCCCCATAACCCGCAGGCGTAGGGAGGCGACCCTCTCGTCCACTGGGGTAAACTCCAACAACGAAGCACCCAACCGGGGACTTGTGAGTATCCCCACACCCGCCCGGCACCTCACACCTTGAGCAGCTCCGGAGAAGAATAGAGTCCAACCCCTATCCAGAAGTAAGGTTCCAGAGCCGATGCTGTGCGTAGAGGTGAGCCCAACCAGATCCAACTGGTAACGCTCCACCTCTGCACAAGCTCCGGCTCCTTCCCCCCCAGAGAGGTGACGTTCCACGTCCCCAAAGCCAGCTTCTGTCGCCCGGGTCTGGTCCGTCGAGACCCTCTGCTTTCACTGCCACCCATCTGGCAGTGCACCCGACCCCATCGCTGTTTCCCGTAGGTGGTGAGCCCGCGGGACGGAGAAGCGGAGGTGTTGCCCACGTTGCCTTTTCGGGCTGTGCCCGGCCGGGCTCCGTGGCAAGCCCGGCCACCAGACGCTCGCCGACGAGTCCTCCTTCTGGGCCTGGCTTCCTCCGGGCCGGGTATCCTCACTTCTTTGTTGTTCTTTCATGAGGTCTTTTGACCATCTTACCTTAAAGAACTCATTATACCCTACTGTCCTACTAGGGCATTGCGTTCCAAGAATGCAGGGTTGTTGGTTGTTCCCAGAGTCTCTAAAAGTACAATGGGAGCCAGAGCCTTTTCTTATCAAGCTCCACATTTGTGGAATCAGCTTCCAGTTTGTGTTCAGGCGGCAGACAGCCTATCCGTTTTTAAGAGTACGCTTAAGACCTTCCTTTTTGATAAAGCTTATAGTGATAAAATAAAATAATCTAATAAGAGTGCATTGACGTAGATACGTTGTGCCTCTTCACCTATACATTTTGGTTCTTACTCTTTCACTTAAATCCTAAAAACCTAGATCTTATATTTAAAACTTTATCCAAAACCTTTCCCCTCTCTGACCTCTTGAGGTTCTATTAGAGGGTAACAGGTTGCAGAGAAGGCATAGCCCGGCCCGGGAGTGTGGAACGTAGCCACATACCTACTCCTTACCTCTAACCAATTCAGGTTCCAGTTGGGACCTCTCTCCCTGCGTGTGCCTCTCCACCTCTGTTTCCTACTTCTTACTTGCTACCTTTTTCCCTCAACCTATCCTAAGGGAGTGCATGTATGTAGACACGTTAGTTTAGCTGCTATAGGCTTGGACTGTTGGGGGGGAGCACCTTACTCCGTCTTTCTGGCTGTTTGTACCTGTGCACTGTTCCGATTAACCCAGCTTCCCCCAAATCTCTTTTTTGTGTCCATATATACGCCGGGATCCTGAGTCGAGGCTAATCCTGTTGCTGTGGTCGTGTGTCCTGGATCCTCTATGCTGAGTACTGGATCTGAGTCCTGGACTTCGAGTCGTGGCTGAACCTGTCTCTGCGGTCCTGCCAGACTCTCACCATACTACTTCCCTGATGGCTCCCACAAGATTGCTGACATCCTCGTGGATTCATCTTCTTATTATAGACACATGCATTTCCAAACATTTGGTCTACCTATGTTGTAAATGTATTATCTTTTCGATTTACACACGGCATCTATTGCACCTGTCCGTCCTGGTAGAGGGATCCCTCCTCTGTTGCTCTCCCTGAGGTTTCTCCCATTTTCCCCTTTAAACTGTGGGGTTTTCTCTGGAAGTTTTTCCTTGTACGATGTGAGGGTCAAAGGACAGAGGGTGTCGTATTGTCATACTGATATTCTGTACAAACTATGAAGACCACTGAGACAAATGTAACATTTGTGATATTGGGCTATATAAATAAACATTGATTGATTGATTGATTGATTGATTGATTGATATTTCAATGATTAATGGCATAATTTGTATCATACCTATCACAAACTTAAATTAAAAGTCAAGCTTTGTTATCATGAATACAGTATTACTAAATAAAAACATTTGTATACATCTGTAATTGTTATTATTGAATGAATGTGTAAAAACAACACGCGTACACAATCGTATTTGATTAAATATTTATTAATAGAAACAAATAGTACATTGCATTAGGAAAACACTATGATACAAAAAGAAGAAGCACATTTTTCCTTTTAGTTGTTTGAGATAAAAACAACATTACAACTGATTTGGGCAATGGTTAATGATGTACATCATTACTAGCTGTCCTTGCCATTAGGTATTTTTTAGTGTTCTGCTCAGGCCTGAACAAAATGATGTAACATTTTGGCATAACAATGCAAAACAGCATTCCATAACTGGAGGCCAGAATAGCAAATATCTCCACGGCCACAGTGAACTTCCCAGGAGAGCTGGCATATGCTGGGATAAAGGTGATCCAGACCGCACAGAATATCAACATTCTGAATGTGACAAATGTAGCTTCATTAAAATGATCAGGCAGCTTTCTAGCCAAAAAAAACAACACAGCTAAGAGCCCTATGCATCCTAACACAGCCCAGAACCCTACAGGTGATCCCAGGGCACACTCAAGAATAATGTTATCCTCATAGTGATTCATATTTTAAAAGGGGAATGGAGGGCTTATTGTCAGCCAAAGTATGCAAATTACCTGTATTAGAGTGAAACTCAGAACACTGAGTCTCTGCTGGGCAGGCCCAAACCACTTCATCATATTACTGCCTGGAAGTGTAGCCCTGAAGGCCATTGCACCACTTTTGTTTTCCCCAGAACACAAGAGATACAGAGAACAAAGGTGATGCCGAATGCTGTGTGTCGCAGCATGCAGGACCACTGAGAGGGCCAGCCGATGAAGGTCAGAGAATACAGGAAACACAGAGTCAAGGAGAAGAGCAGCAGGGAGCTCAGCTCAGAGTTGTTGGTTTCTTTGTGGCAGTAGAAGACTAGTGTTGTGATCATAGTAAGAAAAACTCCCAGCAAGGAAAATAAAACTAACAATGATCCCAGGATTTCATCATATGCTAAACATTCTATTTATTTTAGTATGCAAGCATCTCCCTGCTTGTTGGACCAGTGGTGGGCATTTCATACAGTGTATTGAATCTGCAAAACAAAAAAGGACAAAGAGGAATGAAGTGTTAAATTGATGTCAGGGTTTCAGAGGCACAAAATGTTTTTTTTATATTATTTAAAATCCCATTTATTCATGAAATACTGATATATTTTGTATTGACCTGTTGTTTTACTGATCTCTCCTGCTGGACAGTGTATGCAATTATAACAACAGACTGACTTTCCGTTTTGGAGGACCTTACGAGTTCCAGTACGACAGCTCTCACTGCAGACTGACACAGGAACCTCCTACGCACATACACACAATTTGTCAACACAATTTTGTTGAAATCTTAAACATACATGGCAAGGTTTTTCAGTAAATCAGTGAGTTAGTAAACAGGAGCGTCTGCTCTACCTTGGTCTGTGCATTTCCCCATTCAACTGGGATGTTTTTCTTGATAAACTGATGACTTTCTGGAAGAGAAGCATCATAATTGCCAACTGTTATTCCTTCCATGGTTCCCTTGTTTGTCATTTGTAAGTTAACAAGTTCATATCGTGCTGGAGAGTCTCCATTACTGTCAAAATAAACGTTTTCCCCTTCCTCGTTGGTGAAATTCACAGTGTTCAGATATTGCAAGACCTATTAAAGAAATTGTGCGGAGATTAAATGGCAAATTAAATAAAGGTGCATTGTCATATCCAAAGGAGTATTCCTCACATTCCATGCTTGAATGCGTTTGGTATTAGCACAAGTCCCATTAAAAAAAGACCCTTTACCCTCCTCACATTTAATCAGGTTGTCAAGAGCATGAGCCACTGCATAAACTGATTTGTATACATAATAAGTGAATCTAAGCTCAGAAGCATCTGTAAATTAAAACTGCGGTCACAGAAGTGCGCACAGTGATGAGCGGGCCCTTGCGTCCGTGCGCCTGTCGGGGAGGGCAGCCGGTAGTCCCGGTGTAAGAGCCATTTAGGCACATTATTTTATGGTAATGAATTATGGTTTTGTGAGCCAATTGAATATTCTTAATTTAACTTAAATGAGCTGAATAACTATGAATTATTATTATACTGTTTTTGTAACGTGTCATCTTGCTTATGGACAGCTCTAGTTTATGTTTTGTTATTATTTATACAAAGCAATAGGAGGGGCGTGCTCAGGTATAAATGACGCTGCCAGCATGACACAGCAGGAAGTCTAGAGAGGCAGTTGGGAAAGGGTTTTGACCGCACACATCCGTATGACCAAGGGATCTTGTTTGTTTATTTGTTTAAATACCGTGCAAATGTTGCACGTCGGCTGTCTGGAGGAGCCGTAACCGAGGATACCCTGATTTAGAGGAGAGAGGAGGGAGGAGTCTCTCTGGAGGGGCTATAACCGAGGGTACACTGAAGTATTCTTCGGAGACGATTTCAGCCAACAGTGATGTTTAAAAGAGGCGTGACGCATGGCTGGACTTATGTCAACGAAGCACAGCTCTGCAAACTGTTCCCGTTGTGATTATAAGTTATATGATCAAATGTGCATCAGACTTTCTGCCCTTTACAGTTTGTTTACTCACTAATCACATCTCCCCTGGATGTTAGGCTATCTATTATACAACTGCTTTCATTGTGACGCGATGTTTACAGTGAGAACAGCTGCTGAGGTCAGTGCAGAAAGCAGAACAGTGTGTATAATATATATCGCTCAATAATATGTGTAACAGGCCTACATTTCACACTTTATTTGTAGGCTTTAGGATATATCTACAAATAAACAGTAGGTTTAGGGAGTGTATAGGTGTCTGTTGCAATGAATATGCTGCCAGCAAAGGGCGTTGTTGGACTAACAGAAGTTGAGTGTGTGTGTGTATGTGTGTGTGTGTGTGTGTGTGTGTGTTTGTGTGTCTGTTTGTTTGTGTGTGTGTGTGTGTGTGTGTGTGTGTGTGTGTGTGTGTGTGTGTGTGTGTGTGTGTGTGTGTGTGTGTGTGTGTGTGTGTGTGTGTGTGTGTGTGTGTGTGAGAGAGAGTTGATGTGCCAGGCAGACAGTTAGGTCTCAGTAGCTTATCTGACATATAATTGGTCAAAAATTGTACATTCTCCGTTAGCCTACGAGCTCCCCGTTTGAGCGAAGGACTATTCCTTCTCAATGTAGCATGACATTGGATATGCGCTTAACTTGTCCTGGATTGGAATTTTTCCGAAAATTTCCCTAGGAGGAGTTTGCAAAAATGTGCTTAAAATGCATGAAAAACGCACATATTTGGAAATTGCAGAGTTTTTGGGGGGCGGGGCTAATGGAAGGCAATTTTAAATATGTCCAGATTCATAAGAGCAATGTGTATACAGCGTTTTGTGAATATTGGAAAAACTTTATGCGAGTAGTTTGGATTAATTTGGAGTAATTTGTGGCATGTAAATCGTCAAAAATGGAACATTCTCCGTTAGCTTACGAGCTACTCGTTGGAGCGCTCAACTATTCCTTCACAATTTAGCATCACATTGGATATGGGCTGAATTTATCCTAGATTGGAATTTTTCCGATCATTCCCCTAGGAGGAGTTTGCAGAAATGTCCTTAAAATGCATGAAAAACGCACATTTTTCAAAATGGACGACTTTCTGCAGGGTGGGGCTAATTAACCTGTTAAAGCAAATTTGAAATATGTCGGCAATCATAAGAGCAATGTGTATACAGCGTTTCGTGAATATCGGAACAATTATATGCGAGAAGTTTGGAGTAATTTGCGACAGGTAAATCGTCAAAAATGGTGTATTCGCTGTTAGCTTACGACCTCCACGATTGAGCTATCAAAAATGTTCTACGCAATTTAGCATCATATTGGATAGGGGTTGAACTTGTGCTGGATTGGAATTTTTCATTTTCATTCCCATAGGAGGAGTTTCAGGTCATTTGGACTTACGGTGCAACTTCGTAAATCTTTCACAAAATGGGAATGGCCATAGGTGGCGCTAGCCAGTACTTTGCACAATTTGAACCCATTGACTCCAGAATGTTGCTATTTTTACCGGTCCTGGCGTCCGTGCAAAATTATACAACTTTGTGAGCATCCTAAAGCACTCAAAAACAGGAATGATGGCATGGAATAATAATAATAACACCAATAACAATAGGTTCGTCGCACTTCGTGCAAGGACGCCGTTGGGTCCTAGCGCTCCGTGCTCGGGCCCTAAATATGATTCAACATTCAGCAAGCTCTCAAAGCCACTGCATGGCTTTATTTCTGAGTCATTCAGGGCGCAGTTGAACACATCCTCCCAGAAATCTCTTAAAAACTGACTTTTTGGAAACTGTGAGGGATGGATCTGCCTCAGGTGTTCCTCCAGCCCCGGGATCTGAGCTTTGCTCACAACGAAGCCCAGTGAGCCCACAAGGATGCTGCGACAGAGAGTCAGTCATAGAGTGATCTGTGATCCAGGCGTCACTGCCAACCAGCTGCAGTCCTTTAATGTTCTGTCTGTACAACTCAGTCACCAGCAACTTAATTTCTCTGTGAGACATAAAATCGAATATCACTTTGGAAGTGGCATGCTTAATGATCAGGTGGACCCGACGATGAAAATGCTTCAGAATACTCAATGCACACTCCATATTCTTGTGCAGCTTTGATAAATAAAGCCATGCCATTCAGGCCATATCTATTATCAACAGCAAGAGCACCAATCCAGGTCCATCCAAAGTGATGGACCAGCTTTGCCAGTGCTCTGCTCTGGTATAGTCACTTGGAATTGTTCTGAAAAACATGGGATCTCTTTTCTGCTGCTCAAACAGGCACAGGTTGCATAATGGCTGATCTGCAGAAAAAATAGACCAACATAAGAAGCGTCTAAATGACCCCTGAGCGAAAAAATGCTAACGCACTTGGCACAGAACTCAAGGTAAATATACCCTTATTACTTATCGTAACTGCACATACAAGATATCCGATTAAAGCTGAGATTCCACAGATTATATAGGTATTAGTATCATCACTGAGTGATCAGACCTGGAAAGGGTTATTAACGCCTTTGTGACCTCGAGACTGGACTATTGCAACGCTCTGTATATGGGTATGGACCAGGCCTCAATTAAACGCCTGCAGCTAGTCCAGAACGCAGCTGCACGTTTGCTGACTGGCCACAAAAAGCGTGACCACATCACCCCAATTCTGGCCTCACTGCACTGGCTTCCAGTTCGGTTCAGAATTGATTTTAAAATCCTTTTATTTGTTTTTAAAGCACTAAATGGGCTGGCTCCGGCCTATATAGCTGAACTCCTCCAGCGCTACACCCCAGCCAGAGCTTTAAGGTCTGCTGACCACCTGCTGCTGGTAGTGCCCAAGACCAGGCTCAAAACCCGAGGGCACCGAGCCTTCGCAGCAGCTGGCCCCAGGCTCTGGAACACTCTGCCCCTCCATATGAGGTCGGCCCAGACCCTAGAGGTTTTTAAATCCACACTTAAGACTCACTTCTTCTCTCAGGCCTTCTAGTTAGAGCGGAGCACGACTCCTGACTTTTCCGTGTGTTTTGTTTTTATATTTGCTGTTGCAATGACTGTCTTTTGTTGTTATTGTACTGTAGTAAAGTACGTTTTTATTACATGTACAGCACTTTGGCTCGACCAAACATCGTTTTTAAATGTGCTATATAAATAAAACTTGATTTGATTTGATCAGAACTCACGAGAGGGGAAGCAAACATAGACATCACAACACGTAGCGTTACCGAGCAAACACGGGAGATCGTCTCACCTTAGCTGTTATTCTGATCAAAAGTCGTCTTCAATGGCATTAAAACGATAGAAACGCTGCTGAGGGTTAATCTAAATGTTAATCTAATGTGTCTGTCACTTTGAGAAAATTATTGATAATCCATAATTCAATATCTATGTAAAAATCAGAGAAATAATATTAGCTGCTAATGGTAGCCACCAGAGTTATCGCAGCTTCCGGTTTTGGCCACGCGTCACTCTCACTCCTTATTTGGTAACGTGTTTAGTATGTGGAACCTCCCCTCGATTCCATTGCCTCTAGCGGTTACAAAGAGATGTCAATCATCAAAATCGACCAAGGCAGGCCAGAGATAGGTCAAATCCACCCAAATGACCCCAGAAGTGGGTTTTTTTGGCTAAATCTCTCTATAAAGGTCAAATTTCACTTGTTTTGCATCAATCTTGATACAGGGTACTTATGATATGTTATAGTTTGGATTCCTAAAGCTTTTAGTCTACCATCCCATCATTCAAGGGTGGTTTTCACTATAAGTAATTTTTTTTGGATGGACGGACACTATAATTTACATTTTTTTACTGTGTTCAATCTGAATTTACTTTAAAATAAAAACATCTATATTGATTCTGACACTTCTAAATCCAACTCATAGATGTAACCTTGCTTTGAGAAAAAATATTTTTAATTAACCCCTTTTATAAGTGAAGATATGGTCATTTGTTCTGGGATGTCATTTTTGAGCCAGAGACCTGAAAAACAGGGTCAGGGCTTAACAGGTTAAAGGTAAAAAACTTCTTTATTTTACATACCACATGTATGTGAAACCTTCCAACAACTTTTGCAAATGCAATAGTTGGTCCTGATCCTGAATGTCCAAAGATAGCTTGCACCGTTTCAGCTCTGGTGCAGTTGTCGTCAATGACTTCTTTGTTAAGTCCACTCACCATTGCCAGTGCAACTCTCAGTATGTCCATAGTTTAACATTAGGGAGCATGTCAGGATTTTTGTTGTTCTCATTAATAATGATAAAGCCAGAAATCTAGGTGTAGTCATGGACTCTGACCTGAGTTTCAACAGTCACATTAAAACAGTTACTAAATCAGCCTAATATCACCTAAAGAACATATCTAGGATTAAAAGACTAATGTCACAGCAGGATTTGGAAAAACTTGTCCATGCTTTTATCTTCAGTAGACTCGACTACTGCAATGGTGTCTTCACAGGTCTCACTAAAAAATATATTAGGAAGCTGCAGCTGATTCAGAATGCCGCTGCTCGAGTCCTCACTATCACTAAGAAAGTGGATCACATCACTCCTGTTCTGAAGTCTTTACACTGGCTTCCTGTGTGTCAAAGAATAGATTTCAAAAATACTGCTGCTGGTTTATAAAGCTTTGAATGGTTTAGGCCCAAAATACATTTCTGATCTACTTCTAAATGATGAACGATCCAGATCTCTCAGGTCTTCAGGGACTGGTCAGCTTTTTGTCCCCAGAGTCAGAACTAAACATGGAAAAGCAGCGTTCAGTTATTATGCTCCAAATATCTGGAACAAACTCCCAGAAACCTGCAGGTCCGCTGCAACTCTGACTACTTTTAAATCCAGGCTGAAGACTTTTCTTTTTGTCGCTGCTTTTAATTGAACTATTCATATCTTAGACTGCACTGTAACTTTTATCCATGTATTTTTTCTTTTAATGTTTATCCATGTATTTCTTCTTTTAATGTTTATTTTATTAGCTTTTCTTTTTAATGACTGATTTTAAATGCCATTTTCTTAATGTCTTTCATTTTTTGTAAAGCACTTTGAATTGCCTTGTGTTGAAAAGTGCTATATAAATAAACTTGCCTTGCCTTGCCTTGCCTCATTGACAGAAAAAATCAATGCTTGAGCAAATTTGAATTCTCTCAAATTGAAGCTAGGGTGTTATACAAATAATACATTTGTGTTGAGTCTCAAATACAGTACAATGAACATACGACGTTGAAAATATGCCCAACAATACTTATACAATACATTTCCGTACTCCTGGAATTGTCTGAAATGTGTTAATTACGTAATTCTGCCTTGTGCGAAAGGAAAAAATGCCTCCAAAAACAAGGTCACCATCTTGGAACGGTTCAGGCGGTTGTGCTGAGTCTTGCAGTCAGCACGCAGAGTCCCTCTTCCCCATTAGCTGAACCAAAAAGGAGCGGCCTCAGTAAGGACATGTCTGTGCTCCTCAGGTCACGCCAATCTGCTTGAGAGCTCATGACACCCCTTTATACACCATTAATAACAAGAAGGGCATTTTCCTGCTTGAAAATAAGTCTCAGGAGACGAGAGGAAATGTAAGTTTAGTCAAATATTTTATGCGAGACAATGTTGATTTTATTATTTGAATAACAATTTCTGGCAATTAATCTGAAATCACATAGGAGATAGGTATTTTGGGTCTGCATATAATTGTATTATTTTTGTATTTGCATATATACATATTAGTTGAAACGATGGTACATAGCATTCTATTAAAAGGAGTCATCTCAATATGCCAAGTTACACAGTAAAATAACTCACAGTTGGAAACACTACAATAAACAAATATAATTGTATGGTTCCATCATTATTTTAGGGCTTCCTTTCCCATTATATATTTTTTTGTATTCCTCTCTGGTTTGAGTAAGATGATATAACATTTTGGGATGAAAATACAAAAGAGCAGTCCAAAACTGGAGGACAGAATAGCAAATATCTCTACAGCAACACTAAACTTTCCAGGAGAGCTTACATACGCTGGGATGAAAGTGATCCATACAGCGCAGAATATCAGCATGCTAAAGGTTATAAACTTGGCTTCATTAAAGTTATCAGGCAGTTTCCGAGCCAGAAAAGCAAGAATGAAACATAAAATGGCCAGTAGTCCTATGTACCCAAGTACAGACCAAAAGCCCAAAGCTGAGCCCAAAGCACACTCTAAGATTATTTTGTCTTTGAAGTCTTTAAAATTCTTAAATAGAAAAGGAGGAGAAATTGTTAACCAGAGGATACATATCATTACTTGTATTAGAGTGAAACCCAGAACAGTTAGTTTCTGCTGGGCAGGCCCAAACCACTTCATCATATTACTGCCTGGAAGTGTAGCCCTGAAGGCCATTAGCACCACTATAGTTTTCCCCAGAACACAAGAGATACAGAGGACAAAGGTGATGCCGAATGCTGTGTGTCGCAGCATGCAGGACAAATCTGAGGGCCGACCGATGAAGGTCAGAGAACACAGGAAACACAGAGTCAAGGAGAAGAGCAGCAGGAAGCTCAGCTCAGAGTTGTTAGCCCTGACAATTGGAGTTTTCCTGTATCTGAAGAAAATGAATGCCACAACAGCTGTGATGCATGTTCCAAATAAGGATGCTGCAGTGAGCAGCGCTCCCATAATCTCTTCATATGACAGAAACTCTGCCTCCTTCTTTACACAGGCATCTCTTCTTTCATTTGACCAGAACTCAGGGTGACACCGCCCACAGGTGACAGAATCTGAAGAAAATAAAAATGTGTATAATTATGTATAATTATTTTTTTATTTTGTATTTGTCCCTACGTTGCTTATTTTCTAAGCATACAAGAGAGTACAGCACATCATACGTATATAAAATGTTTTGCTTATTTGTACAAGCACAAGTTCTCCCCAGGGATTTCTATGAATTTCTATGAATAATGAAATGATTTATTTTTAGACTTGAAGTAGAAACATTTATTTTGCATTGGTGCTTTGACATAATGCATTAATCCTTAGGAAGACTTTTGCATATATTTATATAGCTCACTTCAGAATTCTGTCTCAGTATCTGTATATGTATCATTTGCAATTATTGGTTATGTAACGATATTGTGTTTTTTTCTTCTTAAAGGACTGCATGGTTTTGAAATCCCCCAAAAACCCACTGCAATTTCATAAAATGAACGATACATGTTTTGTCTTGCATTCATGTAACTACACCTGTAATGTTGCTGATGTCTCCCTCTGCACATCTTATACAGTCATAGCAGCAGACAGGCATTCCTTTTTGGAGAATCTTGCGAGTTCCTGGAAGACATTTTTCACTGCAAACTGACACAGGCACCTGTGGGATCAAATCGACCATGAGAAGAAAGAAAAACATCGGCCTTCCCTTTGATTACTGTGTTGCCTTTGCATATTTCTATTTATGTTTATGCATAAAAACCAAACATTATGACGTGCATGACTAACAGTGTCAATTTCATATTTATAATGAAACAAAAAGACTGTAATTAGCAACGACAGTGATCTTAGAGTATTTTACCTGTTGGGAGTTCTGTGTCCAAGTTATAGACTCATTTTGCAGATGTAGCTGTTTGTTTTCAGGTAAAGATGCATCATAAAAGCCAACTGTGACAAACTCTACAATGTCATTTTCTCTTGGCTTCCAATTTATAATTTCATACTTTGCTGCTGGGTCTCCATTTTCATTGAAGTAAACCTCTTCTCCTTCCTTTGTTTTAAACTGAATAGTTCGTATGTGCTGTAAAATCTGAAAAACAAATATCCGTCAATGCAGAACATAATTTGAAGAATGTGTTGTGGTCCAAGTGTTTTAACATCATGAGAGACAGCAAAAGTTTAATTTACGTTATTGTAAACATGTTCCTTGTTGATGTGATTTGATGTAAAAACGTCAGTAACATTGGTGTTTAACTCACTGTAAATGGATCTAGCTGCACCTTGGTGTTACATGTTTTGTTACAGCTGAGGATAAGATGAAGTGCGTGGGCCGCAGCATACACTCCTTTATAGACATTGTTAAAGATAGGCATCAGAGACATATCGGTGAAGCTGTTTTGCACTTCAGTCAAATCTTCACGTCCAGTACATTCTTTCTGATTTCTTGATGAATACTTTGACTGCTTGAACTTACAACTATATAACGTCTCATAAAACGTTGTAAACATTTCATTACTAGATACATTGAGCGGCCTCACATCCAACATGAACTCCCTCATGCCACTGACATGTGCTTTGGGGATGGACAGGCCTATAGCACCGTCTAGAATGTGATGCTTATCCACGACTGCAGTTTGAGAATCAAAGATCCAGCTCTCAGAGCCTATCCACTGGTACCCAGTCAAGTTGTGTTGAGAAAATGCATGTAGTATGACTTCCAAATCCATGTAAGAGAGGAAAGCAATGATCACCTTGGAAGTGGAAGCCTTGATAATGTCAATTATCTTTTGTATTTTGTCTGGTGGATCGGTTCTAAAGAAGGACACAGAGTACTCAAGACAGATGCCAAGCTGCTGGGCCGTTTGTGTGAATGTGGCCATACCGTTGTTTCCATAATCATCATTTGTTCTCATAGCTCCAACCCAAGTCCAACCAAAATGCTTCACCAGCTGTGCCAGGGCTCTGCTCTGGTAGTAGTCACTGGGTATTGTTCTGAGGAAGGATGGGTACTTGGATTTATCACTGAGACAGGCACAAGTAGCAAAGTGGCTGATCTAAAAGAAAAAAACAAGTTATATCCCAAGTTAAAGATTCAGAATATAAAGTAGTTATACAGCCAACTTCAATCCCTTTTGCTATACATAGTTGGAATAGTTGAATATTAATAATAACAAACAATCATACCCACCATTGGAATATGAAAGGGTCCGATGGCAGTAGCCATAGCCATGCAAGGAGAGGAAGAAGTTTCTCCCATAATGGCCTGCACTTGGGCAGGTCTTGTACATGGTACTTCAGAGGGTTGTGATACAACTTCATTACCATTTGCAAAGGCCAATGCAACCCTCACACTTTTGGCAATTGAGCCACAGGAATCATAGATCCTATAGCCCAGAGAGATGCCAGGCAATAGGTCCGTGCTGTTATTAATCTCCTCTACGGCAAATAGCATAGCCTGGGCAAACTGGAACCCTCTGAAATCCAAGCTTGATGCAAACAGTTAATAATATTTAGTTACAAAAGGTCCATGCAGTAGAAAGAGTGGCACAGTACATGGAAGTATTTGATGATAAAATCAAACACAACAGGAGTAAATCTTCATTTAAATATTCAATGTTATACCCTTTAAGAAATTTGAAGCAAAAATATTGATATGGTATACTTTCACCTGGTGCATTGCAGTGGCAGTGGTTTGTCCATGTAGGAATCCCGTCTGTTCTTCCAGCTGTTGTGGAAAGAGAAGATTCCCCCCAACATTATGTCCCCATCCTTAAACATCTGAGGGATCTCAGGGTCCCCTCTCTGTGTGCACACTGGCTCCTCAGCCTGAGAGAAAGATGCCACCAGCAACAGATTTAATAGTGCCCATCCCTGCTCCGGCCACCTCTGTGTGGATGACATACTGTTTGAGTGAGCCAAAACAATTAATTGGCATCACATGAATCCCAATGCAAATTTAAATTGGGCACTTGTATTTATATATTTTGGAGAAACTTGGGAAAGAATAATGGAACATTGATGTTTTATCTCTGTGGAATTCGGGGCAAAGGAAGGTGGCGTCAAACAGGAAAAGGGTTATTTCTACCTAAATCTACCTAATGATTAGATATGAAATATATAAATAAAAAAGCATAACATTGATCTAAGGAAATGTGCAGGAGAGGAAGCCGATGGCCTCGGTAGCCTTTCGGATCATGCCTTCTGCCATGCCTTCCCTGAGCCAGCTAGCCCACCTACTTTCTGACTGATCTTGTATTTTCTGAACCCTGTGAGCTTTCAGTCGACCTGTTGACCAGTAAGCCTGACATCCTTCGGCCATGTCTCAACATGTCTCACCTTGCCAGGGAAGGACTGGGACTACAAATCCGCCCGGGACTCTCGACCGGCCCACCTCGGTACCGCAAGTAATTACCGCTAGTAAATTGTCAACGGGGGGGGGGTGTGCTAGTGACTGCTCCGACCGGCCCACCTAGGTGCCGTAAGTAAATACCGCTAGTAAATTGTCGACGGGGGGGACTTATCTGACCGTCCCACATCGTCCAACCGGCCCACTTCAGTACCGGCCCATCGAGATTCGTCCCGAACGTCCCGATGGCCAGTCCGCCCCTGCACCTTTCCATTTGCAGGACGTTCTTCCTAGAAAAAAGCATTCACCATGCCATATTTGCGGATGCACAGCCAGATCATCAGTCGGCCATCTATGCTGACAGTCAGCCAGATCAGTCTTCCTTGACACCTAAAATCAGATGACCATCTCTTCCAAATCATCGGTCAGCCTACCTGAGAGTTCCTGCACTGCTACTCTGAGCAGTTAACCTGTTAAGCACTGAGCCTGTTTTTCATGTCTCAGGCTCCACAATGACATTCCCAGAACAAATGACCATATCTTCCCTTCTAAAAGGGTTAAATTAATAAACTTTTTTCTCAACGTAATGATAAACCTGTGAGTTGGATGTAGAAAAGTCAGAATCAATATAGATGTTTTGTATTTTAAAGAAAATTCAGATTGAACATAGTAAAAAACTGTAAATTATAGTGTCCGTCCAAAAATTGTTTTTTACTTATAGTGAAAACTACCCTTGGATGATGGTAAGGTAGAATAAAAGCTTTAGGAATCCAAAGTACATCATATAATAAGTACCCTGTATCAAGATTGATGCAAAACAAGTGACATGTGACCTTTTTAGAGAGGTTTAGCAAACAAAACTCCACCTCTGAGGTGATTTGGGTGGAAATGGGCGTTTTTACCGTTTCTCTGGAACCCATTTGTCGATTTTGGTGATTGACATCTCTTTTTGACCGTTAGAGCCAATAGAATCGAAGGGGGATTTCCACACACACACCAATGTTAACAAAAAAAGGTGGGGGCTTTGCACATGCAGGTTTGCATCAGAGCAAACCTATCTCTCGCTCTGACATCTGGAAACGGAAAAGCAGGTTTATTGCATATGGATTATCAGAAATCATTTCAAAGGGACACAGACACATTGGATTAACCTATGGATTAACTTCAGCAGCGTTTTTATCGTTTTAATGCCATTGAAGACCACTTTTGACCAGACAACGACAAAGGTGAGCCATTTTGCCATTTCTAGCTACCAAGCGCCACATGTTTTGATGTCTGTTCTTGTTAATATCTTCGAGTTCTTATCATGGAGTGATAATTTAGGTTCCAATCGATTATGTGTCTCCTCACGATCAGATTGATGAGTTGGACGTGCAGCTACGATAAATAATAAGGGTATTATGAGTGAGTTTCTGTGCAAAACGCCGTTAGCATTTTTTGCTCATGGCTAATTCATAGGCTCAGCGCTAGCTTTGTGGGTTTAAAAAAAAAAAAAAAGATAAGTTAGCTGAGTTTCTTCTCGTTACATGGATATAAAACATTCATAGTTTATTGAATAACAAATATTGAATAAATATTCAGAGAATACCCTGGAACACTCAGATACAGGGGTGGACGGGGGGGGAAAGTGGCCCGGGGATTAATTGACAGACAGGCCCACTTAAAGTGGACCTATCATGCTATATTTGAATAATATAGTGTAGGACCATACCTATGTAAGGCATATTTATACTTTTTATTTTTCAAAATACCAAACAGATCATGCATTTTAGCCATTCCTCATTTCGCTCAATTTAACACTGTATTTGCATGGGCTGATTCTGTGAGAACAGCACCATCTACAGGCCTGGCATATGTACTACAGAGTCTCCAGCACTTTCTAACAGCAATGTCCGTGGCTGTCTCCTCCTGATTGGTGGAGTTGGCCCAATAGCCGTAGCGCCACTTCTGTGACGTCAGAGAAGTGTTCAAATCAGGATCAGTCTGTATCAGATCCGTTGCAGCCCCTTTTTAAGAGATTTGGGTATGGAGGAAAATAGAGAGGGTTGTGTTTTCTGACACTTGGTGAGTTCCCTGGAACACCGTGGACACATATTCATGTATAAAAGACATACAAAAGTGCATTTTGCATGATAGGTCACCTTTAATGCGCGGCATGTATCGGCCGGCTGGCGACGAAAGTATGTTACTTATCAAAGAACCCTATGCATTTAATGTTATTTTTGACCATTATTCATATAGTAATCACATTACCTGAGCCCTTGAGTTGCCTAGAGCAACATAGTTACAGCATATATTTATTGATTTTAATCTTAACAGATCATTGATGCAATAACATGTTGACCCAATTTGTCTGACTTGACGCATGGAATAAAACATGGGCATAGGAAGCATCCTCAATGTGGGTGAGACAATTTAACAGGGGGTTTGGGCAGGTGGTGGACCTCACTTCCTCTAGGGGGGTCCGGGGGCATGCTCATCCGGGAAGATTTTTTTTTTTTTAACCTCTTAAGCCCTGAGCCTGTTTTTCAGGTTTCAGGCTCGAAAATGCCACTAACACAACAAAGACTATATCTTCACTTCTAAAAGGGGTAAATTAATAATCTTTCCTCTCAAAGCAAGGTTACATCTGTGAGTTGGATGTAGAAGTGTCAGAATCAATATAGATGTTTATATTTTAAAATAAATTCAGATGGAACATAGTAAAAACATGTAAATTATAATGTCCGCCTAAAAAAAACCCATTAATTATAGTGAAAACCACCCTTGAATGATGGGTTAGTAGACTAAAAGCTTTAGGAATCCAAACTATAACATATAATAAGTACCCTGTATCAAGATTGATGCCAAACAAGTGAAATTTGACCTTTTTAGACAGATTTAGAAAAATAACCTCTGGGTAATTTGGGAACCATCAGTTCCATTTGAACTTTTTCACTGTAAAAATCATTTTATTACTTTGAATTATCACTATAGGTATTCATTCCATCCAAATACAACTGTTGTGAAAAAAATAAAAATAAAATAAAATATAAAAACATACCATGTTATCCTAACGTCATACCTCGGTTTGGGGGTCACGGTTCGGTACGGTTTCGGTACAACAAGGAAAAGCAAAAAAAAGTCCCAAATGCATAATTTTTTTTTGCTGTTATTTATTTTTAGCAGTAGTGCAAGTTTTGGTATGAAAATAAGGAACTCTAACATTTGGAATCATTAACTGTATTACACAGTTAAAAACAAACCACAAACAGTAACACACACACACACACACACACACTCAGATGGCCATATTATAATGGCTGATGTCAAACAAAAAGGTTAAATAAGCTGTACAACTAAAAAGAATGTCTTGAGCATATTAAAATAAATAATAAGAAAGTGTTTGAATCACAATCAATAAAAGGCAATACAGAACTGTATAACATCTCCTGATGTCAAAATATAAAATAAATACAATGATAAATATAAAACAAAATAAAATCTGTACCTTTAGGAGCAATGTCTAACATGTGTAATTAACTTGTGAGTGTGTGAGGCCATTTTGCCTAAATAAAGGTACTCAAGCTTTACTCTATTTTCAAGTTTGTCTTCAAAAAGATGAGTTAGTCTACGTTGTCAGCAGTGAGGGCAGATCTGTTGGCGGTAACTATGTCACCTGCCGTCGAGAAAACCCTCTCGCTGGGGACTGAGACTGACTCGGATGTGATTGAGCATGTTTGAGGTGTTACCACTAGCATACCACTAGCATACCGCACTGCTGTCGAACAACGCCGACACACCGTCCTCGTCCGATCCACAACTCGCACCCCATCATTGTTGTAGTCCACAGGGAACCCAAAATGTTCCCACACACCTGATTTAAAAGATGCAGGTGGGTCTTCTAGCTCTTGTGTGTTGTGTGAACTCGCCATAGCTAACTTTTCTTCTTCATGTATTGTGTTCGTTTTGTTGTGTTTTATTCTTGTTCTTCATTTGTTATTTACGGGCGGCTGGCTTTTAGGCGCAATACCGCCCCCTGGATTATATATAGCGTAATACTGCCCTGAGTGACAGAATTTTTTCCCACTCGTAAAAAAAAGGCGTATTCGCCGTGTGACTGCATGTGCCGAACCGTGACGTCCGAACCGTGACGGTACGGGACGAATACGGATACCGTTACACCCCTGCAATGGGGGTATTCTTTCAGAGTTTTCCTCTGTTCCAGGGTATTCTAGAAGGCTCCGGAGTTCACTGGCTCGAGATAGAGGATCTAGATAAATGCCACGAAGCAATTCATATGCCGTTTTATTGTTTTTAACGTTGAAATGGCAAGTGCAACAGGTGAAGATGATGTTGATGCTGAATTGTTGTGAATACCCTTTTTAAGTCGACAATTCAGTGAGAAGACGGACATGATAACGGTGGGGGGCGCGGCGGTGGCGGCAGCGGAGGGTGTGTGTGTGTCTACAGAAGGTCCAGTTGTGATAGACATGGTTCGCCACTGACATGCCAATACTATAACGTTGGTAAATGTTCTATCACTTTAATTTTTCACTTGTATCTTATTGTGAAGTTCCTGTCAAAGCCTAACTGTATGGTCTTATCTAGGAATGATTTGACATCTAACTTAATTGCTTCCAAAGGTTTAAAACCATAAGCATATAAACTTAAAGTATGAGTCTTCCTTTCTTTACTTCAGGGTGGAACGTTTTTTTATCGAAAGTCAACATCATGGTCAAATCCTCCAGGGCATAATTATGATTATCATGATGAAACAGGCCTGAGGGGAATTTTCCAGTATGGGCTGAGGGGACAGGTGTGGAGGCAGGCTGGGGACACTGTGAACTTCAGAGGAAGTTTGTTTGTTTGTTTGTTTGTTAAAGCGCTTCAAGTGGAAATAGCTTGAGGTTGCATGATCTGCAGTAAATTAGACACCAGTGCCAGTGTAGCTCTCAGTATGTCCATAGTTCCACAGTTATTATAGATACTGTAGCAAAGTTTAACATTAGGGAGCATGTCAGGATTTTTGTTGATCTCATTGATAGCAAAGATCAATGCTTGAGAACATTTGAATTTTCAAAAATTGAAGTTAGGGTGTTGTGAAAGATAGAACAAAATAATAAATGTGTGTTTTGTCTCAATTACAGTACAATGAACATATGACGTTGAAAATATGCCGAACAATACATACTTTTTACATTTCCGTACTCCTGAAATTGTCTGAAATGTGTTAATAACGTAATCCTGCCTTGTGCAGAATGAAAAAATGCCTCCAATAACAAGGTCACCATCTTGGAACAGTTCAGGCGGTTGTGCTGAGTCTTGCAGTCAGCACACAGAGTCCCCCTTCCCCATTAGCAGAACCAAAAGGAGCGGCCTCAGTTAGTGCATGGCTGTGCTCTTCAGGTCACGCCAATCTGTGTGAGAGCTCATGACACCCCTTTATACACCATCAATAACATGAAGGGAATTGTCCTGCTTGAAAATAAGTCTCAGGAGATGAGATGAAATTGAAGTTTAGTCAAATGTTTTATGCGAGACAATGTTGATTTTATTATTTGAATAACAATTTCTGACAATTAATCTGAAATCACAAAGGAGATTGGTATTTTGGGTCTGCATATAATTGTATTCTTTTTTTATTTGCATATATACACACTGGTTGAAATGATGTTACATTGCATTCTATTAAAAGGAGTCATCTCAATATGCTACGTTACACGGTAAAACAATTCACAGTTGGAAACATTAAAATAAAAACATATAATTATAGGGTTCCATCATTATTTTTGGCCTCCCTTTCCCATTATATATTTTTTTGTATTCCTCTCAGGTTTGAGTAAGATGATATAACATTTTGGGATGAAAATACAAAAGAGCAGTCCAAAACTGGAGGACAGAATAGCAAATATCTCTACAGCAACACTAAACTTTCCAGGAGAGCTTACATACGCTGGGATGAAAGTGATCCATACAGCGCAGAATATCAGCATGCTAAAGGTTATAAACTTGGCTTCATTAAAGTTATCAGGCAGTTTCCGAGCCAGAAAAGCAAGAATGAAACATAAAATGGCCAGTAGTCCTATGTACCCAAGTACAGACCAAAAGCCCAAAGCTGAGCCCAAAGCACACTCTAAGATTATTTTGTCTTTGAAGTCTTTAAAATTCTTAAAAGGAAAAGGAGGAGAAATTGTTAACCAGAGGATACATATCATTACTTGTATTAGAGTGAAACCCAAAACAGTTTGTTTCTGCTGGGCAGGCCCAAACCACTTCATCATATTACTGCCTGGAAGAGTAGCCCTGAAGGCCATTAGCACCACTATAGTTTTCCCCAGAACACAAGAGATACAGAGGACAAAGGTGATGCCGAATGCTGTGTGTCGCAGCATGCAGGACAAATCTGAGGGTCGACCGATGAAGGTCAGAGAACACAGGAAACACAGCGTCAAGGAGAAGAGCAGCAGGAAGCTCAGCTCAGAGTTGTTAGCCCTGACAATTGGAGTTTTCCTGTATCTAAAGAAAATGAATGCCACAACAGCTGTGATGCATGCTCCAAATAAGGATGCTGCAGTGAGCAGCGCTCCCATAATCTCTTCATATGACAGAAACTCTGCCTCCTTCTTTACACAGGCATCTCTTCTTTCATTTGACCAGAACTCAGGGTGACACCGCACACAGGTGACAGAATCTGAAGAACATAAAAATGTGGTAAACATTATGAATAATTATTTTTAAATTTTGTATTTGTCCCTACGTTGCATATTTTCCAAGCATAGAAGACAGTACAGCAACTAATAAGTATATACAATGTTTTGCTTATTTGTACAAGCACAAGTTCTTCCCAGGGATTTCTATGAATTTCTATGAATAATGAAATTATTTATTTTTAGACTTGAAGTAGAAACATTTATTTTACATTGGTGCTTCGACATAATGCATTAATCCTTAGGAAGAATTTTGCATATATTTATATAGCTGACTTCAGAATTCTTTCTCAGTATCTGTATATGTATCATTTGCAATTATTGGTTATGTAACGATATTGTGTTTTTTTCTTCTTAAAGGACTGCATGGTTTTGAAATCCCTCAAAAACCCACTGCAATTTCATAAAATGAACGATACATGTTTTGTCTTGCATTCATGTAACGACACCTGTAATGTTGCTGATGTCTCCCTCTGCACATCTTATACAGTCATAGCAGCAGACAGGCATTCCTTTTTGGAGAACCTTGCGAGTTCCTGGAAGACATTTTTCACTGCAAACTGACACAGGTACCTGTGGGATCAAATCGACTATGAGAAGAAAGAAAAAGATCGGCCTTGACTTTCATTACTGTGTTGCCTTTGCATATTTCTATTTAAAATGTTGATGCTTAAAAACCATACAATATGACGTGCATGACTAACAGTGTCAATTTCATATTTATAATGAAACAAAAAGATTGTAATTCGCAACGACAGTGATCTTAGAGTATTTTACCTGTTGGGAGTTCTGTGTCCAAGTTATAGACTCATTTTGCAGATGTAGCTGTTTGTTTTCAGGTAAAGATGCATCATAAAAGCCAACTGTGACAAACTCCACAATGTCATTTTCTCTTGGCTTCCAATTTATAATTTCATACTTTGCTGCTGGGTCTCCATTTTCATTGAAGTAAACCTCTTCTCCTTCCTTTGTTTTAAACTGAATAGTTCTTATGTGCTGTAAAATCTGAAAAACAAATATCTGTCAATGCAGGACATAATTTGAAGAATGTGTTGTGGTCCAAGTGTTTTAACATCATGAGAGACAGCAAAAGTTTAATTTACGTTATTGTAAACATGTTCCTTGTTGATGTGATTTGATGTAAAAACTTCAGTAACATTGGTGTTCAACTCACTGTAAATGGATCTAGCTGCACCTTGGTGTTACATGTTTTGTTACAGCTGAGGATAAAATGAAGTGCGTGGGCCGCAGCATACACTCCTTTATAGACATTGTTAAAGATAGGCATCAGAGACATATCGGTGAAGCTGTTTTGCACTTCAGTCAAATCTTCACGTCCAGTACATTCTTTCTGATTTCTTGATGAATACTTTGACCGCTTGAACTTACAACTAAATAACGTCTCATAAAACGTTGTAAACATTTCATTACTAGATACATTGAGCGGCCTCACATCCAACATGAACTCCCTCATGCCACTGACATGTGCTTCGGGGATGGACAGGCCTATAGCACCATCTAAAATGTGACGCTTATCCACGGTTGCAATTTGTGAATCAAAGATCCAGCTCTCAGAGCCTATCCACTGGTACCCAGTCAAGTTGTGGTGAGAAAGATTAAGTAGTATCACATCCAAATCCTTGTGGGAGAGGAAAGCAATGATCACCTTGGAAGTGGAAGCCTTGATAATGTCAATTATCTTTTGTATTTTGTCTGGTGGATCGGTTCTAAAGAAGGACACAGAGTATTCAAGACAGATGCCAAGCTGCTGGGCCGTTTCTGTGAATGTGGCCATACCGTTGTTTCCATAATCATCATTTGTTCTAATAGCTCCAACCCAAGTCCAACCAAAATGCTTCACCAGCTGTGCCAGGGCTCTGCTTTGGTAGTAGTCACTGGGTATTGTTCTGAGGAAGGATGGGTACTTGGATTTATCACTGAGACAGGCACAAGTAGCAAAGTGGCTGATCTAAAAGAAAAAAACAAGTTATATCCCAAGTTAAAGATTCAGGATATAAAGTAGTTATACAGCCAACTACAATCCCTTTTGCTATACATAGTTGCAATAGTTGAATATTAATAATACAAACAATCTTACCCACCATTGGAATATGAAAGGATCCGATGGCAGTAGCGATAGCCATGCAAGGAGAGGAAGAAGTTTCTCCCATAATGGCCTGCACTTGGGCCGGTCTTTTACATGGTACTTCAGAGGGTTGTGATACAACTTCATTTCCATTTACAAAGGCCAATGCAACCCTCACACTTTTGGCAATTGAGCCACAGGAATCATAGATCCTATAGCCCAGAGAGATGCCAGGCAATAGGTCCGTGCTGTTATTAATCTCCTCTACGGCAAATAGCATAGCCTGGGCAAACTGGAACCCTCTGAAATCCAAGCTTGATGCAAACAGTTAATAATAATTAGTTACAAAAGGTCCATGCAGTAGAAAGAGTGGCACAGTACATGGAAGTATTTGACGATAAAATCACACACAACAGGAGTATATCTTCATTTAAATATTCAACGTTATACCCTTTCGCAAATTTGAAGCAAAATATTGATATGGTATACTGTTACCTGGTGCATTGCAGTGGCAGTGGTTTGACCATGTAGGAATCCCGTCTGTTCTTCCAGCTGCTGTGGAAAGAGAAGATTCCCCCCAACATTATGTCCCCATCCTTAAACATCCGAGGGATCTCAGGGTCCCCTCTCTGTGTGCAAACTGGCTCCTCAGCCTGAGAGAAAGATGCCATCAGCAACAGATGTAAGAGTGCCCATCCCTGCTCCGGCCACCTCTGTGTGGATGACATCTTGTTTGAGTGAGCCAAACAATTCATTGGCATCACATGAACCCCAATGCAAATTTAAATTGGGCACTTGTATTTATATATTTTGGAAAAACTTGGAAAAGAATAATGGAACTTTGATGTTTTATCTCTGTGGAATTGGGGGCAAAGGAAGGTGGCGTCAAACAGGAAAAGGGTTATTTGCGTTACCAAACTTACTGGTACTTGTGTGCTCTCGATTTATCTGCTAGAAAAACAACTATTATTAAATTATTTCTCAAAAAGATCATATCTTGAAACTTCTCTAACCCAAAATCCATGGCCTATTTCCAAGTTGCCTTTTATAGTTAAAGCCAGCTAGTGCTAGTGGAGCACGCGCGTGAACTGCGAGCACCGGTGCCTCGCAGCGGCGGAACTGTGGCGCGCTTAATTGCGCCGCTTTTGCTTATCAGATGAGGCCCCACGCAGTCTGCGTGATCTGCGTGTAGGGAGGGGCGGGCCTGGAAGGTATGTTTTAGGTTTGGCAGCTTCAACTTCAGTAAACAGTTTTGTTTTTTAAGAAATCTACCTAAGGATTAGAAATAAAATGCATAAATAAAAAAGCATAACATTGATCTAAGGAAATGTGCAGGAGAGGAAGCTGATGGCCTCCGTAGCCATTTGGATCATGCCTTCTGCCTTGTCTTCCCTGAGCCAGCTAATCCACCTACTTTCTGACTGATCTTGTTTTTTCTGAACCCTGTGAGCTTTCAGTCGACCAGTGGACCAGCAAGCCTGACATCCTTCGGCCATGTCTCATCATGTCTAATCTTGCCATTTGCAGGACGCTCTTCCTAGAAGAAAGCATTCACCCAGTGGCGGCTGGTGGAAAATATTTTTGGTGGGGCTGTTGATATAGTGAATAAAAACATTTTTTTTGGGAGAAATGACCCCCTTCAATTAGGACTTCTGGTGCCGCGTTTCCAGTGCAGCGTGGAGCTCGCTTTAATGCTGCGTTCAGACCGGACGCGATGCGAATATTCGCTTCGCTCTAAACTCTCCTATCGCATCGCTCTAGTTGCTAGAGTTTCACCGCGGCTGCCAGCTGTGTTTACTCGCATCATTCAAACAAGACGCACTGGCTCCAGCTACAACAAAATGAACATATTTTACCGTGATTAAATTGTAATACACGTTTCTAAATGATGCCGACGTAACAACATACTGATACCGGTTAGTAAAAACCATGAAATAATGCTTTGACAAGTCTGCAGACAGACGGCAGGCGAAAAACATTTTAGAATGCTTGTTTTCTGAATGGAGCTTGGCTAAGCTAACGTTATATATGCTCCGACCGTCCACACTCACAACAACGGCCTATACAGACATAAATAAACCAGTGACTGTATTCTCCATGACACAGACAGTCTGTGGTTTGTACTTGTTTAACCTTTATCTAGTTTCTGAACAGATCGTATCTGTCCCCGGCTGTTTAAAGAGCAAGCATGGGAAACAAAAGATAGCATTTACCTGTTTGCATCCAGCTAGCCATGCCTTTCTGGTGTACCAGCTACGTGAGAAGCCTCGTTGATAGGTTTTGTCTTTTTCACGAGCTTGCTGTGATATATACAAATCGGGTTGGTCCGGTCCAAGGTCTTTAAGTATCAATTTATCTCCCAAACTTCTCCTTTCGAAAGGATCGAGAGTAGCTCTTGCACGGAATTGGGTGCGGACCGAGGTCCGGCGACTCCACCTGCACACCATTCTCATCCAAACACTGCGTCACCTTGGTCACTCACGAGTCTAAAAAACAACTCACGTCAACGCATGTAAGCAACGTGGGCGCCAACGTGAGTGCCCTCGTGACCAAAATATTTGACGGCGCTGATTGGCTGAAATTATGTTTCGGCGGCACAGTTTACTATTGAGATTTTTGCAACGTGCTGGTTGCTGCTGTTTGGCTCGGGGGCTCCGCCCGGTAATGATAAACTAATGTCATGGGCAATGCCAGGCAGGAAACATGTGACTTATCAGTAAGTTTAGACATCGCAACAACAATTTAAACGAGATTTTATTGTAGATTATACATTTTACTGATACCAATTTTATGATATTTACCTTGTTCATTAAAAATAAAAATATAAAAATATAAAATATTTTTTTTTTATTTAATTTTTTTTTTAATATTTGTTTTTGTATGTGGGAAGAGGTGGGGCGGCGCCCCTATGGGCCGGCCGCCACTGCTTTCACCGTGCCATCTTTGCGGATGCACAGACAGATCATCAGTAGGCCATCTACACTGACAGCCAGCCAGATCAGTCTTCATTGACACCTAAAATCAGATGAACATCTCTTCCAAATCATCGGTCAGCCTACCTGATACGGTCCATACACTACGCATTTCAGTGGTTTTGTGTTTGACAATAAAAGCAACCAATCAGATATTTTTCTGGGTCTCTGGGTAGAATATTCTTCAACCAAGGTATTCTATATCCTCGTTCGAATGCCATGGCAGTTGCACTGAATGAGAGCGTACCTTTGGATTGACAGTTTGATCAGCCAATCATATATTGATTTGCAGCCAATGGGCGTATTCTTTCAGATTTTTCCTCGGTTCCAGGGTATTCTAGAAGGTCCCGTGGTTCACTGGCTCGAGACAGAGGATCTAGATCAGTGGTACTCAACCTTGTCCTAATCAGGAGCCACATTGACGAAAAAATATTTTTGCAAGAGCCACAATCCAAAAGCGCTCCTTTCCTCCCTGAAACCATTATGCATTTGAGAATATGGATAATAGTAATATGTTACTAAGGAATGAAACGCATAATGTACAGTGCAATAACTGTGATTTATTATTTTCACTGCAACCACAAAACACACATTGCTGATCATCACTACCCATAACAACAGATAACAGACAGCATGTTTACTGATCATCACTGCCCATAACAACAGATAACAGACAGCATGTTTACTGATCCTCACTGCCCATAACAACAGATAACAGACGGCATGTTTACTGATCCTCACTGCCCATAACAACAGATAACAGACAGCATGTTTACTGATCATCACTGCCCATAACAACAGATAACAGACAGCATGTTTACTGATCATCACTGCCCATAGCAACAGATAACAGACAGCATGTTTACTGATCCTCACTGCCCATAACAACAGATAACAGACAGCATGTTTACTGATCATCACTGCCCATAACAACAGATAACAGACAGCATGTTTACTGATCATCACTGCCCATAACAACAGATAACAGACAGCATGTTTACTGATCCTCACTGCCCATAGCAACAGATAACAGACAGCATGTTTACTGATCCTCACTGCCCATAACAACAGATAACAGACAGCATGTTTACTGATCCTCACTACCCATAACAACAGATAACAGACAGCATGTTTACTGATCCTCACTGCCCATAACAACAGATAACAGACAGCATGTTTACTGATCATCACTGCCCATAACAACAGATAACAGACAGCATGTTTACTGATCCTCACTGCCCATAACAACAGATAACAGACAGCATGTTTACTGATCCTCACTGCCCATAACAACAGATAACAGACAGCATGTTTACTGATAATCACAGTCCATATAACAGCAGATAACAGACAGCATGTTTACTGATCCTCACTGCCCATAACAACAGATAACAGACAGCATGTTTACTGATAATCACAGTCCATATAACAGCAGATAACAGACAGCATGTTTACTGATCCTCACTGCCCATAACAACAGATAACAGACAGCATGTTTACTGATCCTCACTGCCCATAACAACAGATAACAGACAGCATGTTTACTGATCCTCACTGCCCATAACAACAGATAACAGACAGCATGTTTACTGATCCTCACTGCCCATAACAACAGATAACAGACAGCATGTTTACTGATAATCACAGTCCATATAACAGCAGATTATAGACAGCAGGGGTTGTCAGAAGTGTAATGTTGTACTTACTTCACACTCAATGTGATTTCTGACACTCCTTCTGCCGCACAAGTGATTTGAAGTCGGGCTCTGCGCTGGAAACGGCGATCCAAAGGGCCTCTGTTGTGTGCTGCAGACTCAATCTGTTTCGGTTGCGACATTTTATTTTTGAGAGCGCAGAGAATGCTGCTTCACACCGGTATGTGGATGGAAACATTGAGATGATGCGTCTTGCCAGTCTGGAGATATTTGGTAGATGCCCCACCAGTTTCCAAAAGTCCACGACATCTGTAATCCGAAACTGACGCTGAAGTTCATCTGAGCTCTTTAACTCCACGAACTCCATTTGAAGCTGCACAAGTCCGAGCTGGTCGCTTATTTGCTTCATTTCATTGACCTCAATCAGGAATGGATTTTTCACAAGTAGAAAAATATTGCTATGGTCCTTGAAGTCGTGGAATCTTGATGTGTAGTTTTGCTTGAGCTCAGTTAGCACGTCACAGAATTGTGATTGACAGGGCAGGAGAGCGTCTGCATGCATCGCCATCACTTTCTGCACGGTGGGGAAGAAACGGTAATCAGAACCACGGATACTTTGTTCGAGTACATCCAGTTTGTCAGAAAATACTCTGACAGCCGTGTAGAGCTCATACACGGTCTTGTTTCTTCCCTGCATCTTGAGATTAAGTTTGTTCAAGTGCTGCGTAATGTCACACAGGAACGCAACAGACAGCACCCACTCTTTATCATCCAAAAAGGAAAATCGGGAAGTCTCCCCTTGGCCGACAATGAAGGATTTCAGGGGTTCAAGCAGGTCCATGAAATGTGCAAGCATACGTCCTTTAGACAGCCATCTGATCTCGGTGTGGAACACCAAATCTCCATAGTGAGTGTCAAACTCCTCACACAGCAGTTTAAAATGTAAGTGGTTTCTTGCACGGGCCCTGATATAATTAACCACTTCGATTACATTTGCCATCACTTCATTCAGACATTTGAACTTAGCAAACAAGGCTTGTTGATGCACAATACAATGGTATGAGAAAATACCCTCCGCAGCAACCCCGCCGTTTTTCAGCGTTTCTTTCAGCAAAGCCACGGCTCCGTTCCTCTTACCAAGCATTGCCGGTGCGCCATCTGTTGTGAATGCTGTGATTTTTTTTGGTCCAATGTTAAACTTTTCTAATGTTTTCAGCACAGCGTTTTTTATTTCAATGCCCGTTGTTCCATTTTCCAGTGAAACCATGTCAAGCAGTTCTTCTGTAATGTCAAACTTACTGTTGATCGCTCGGATAAAGATGAGTAATTGTGGCGTGTCATTGATATCCAAGCTTTCGTCCATTGCAAGGCTGACAAACTCAGCGGATGACAGTTTGTCCTTAAGAGTATGTGCAATGTTCTCTGAAATGTCTGATGCCCTCCTAGCTACAGTAGAATCCGACAGTTGAATTTTTTTTGCCTCTCGTTCCAGGTCTTTTTTCTCAGGAAACAACGTTGAACAAGCCAGCAGTATGCAATCCTTCACCATTTCTCCATCAGTATATGGCTTCATCTTTTTCATCAGTTCATGTGTGATTTTGTAGGATGCCTCTGTCGCTCTTTCACTCGTATTAGTGTGGAATACGTTTTTTTGAGGAGTTCGGTTCTGTTTGAGTCTCGCCAGCTTTTCCGCCCACAGCTCTCCACCTTTCGGAAAGTCGGTACTGAACTTCGGGTGTTTTGTGTCGTGATGGCGCTGCAAATTGGACCTTTTAAATTGTGAAATGACGTTGTCACAAAGCAGGCAGATGCATTTTCCCGAACCGGTGGAGACGAAGAAAAACTCGAGTTCCCAGTCCTCTTTAAATGTTCGATATTCCTCTTCATATTTTCGTTTCCTATATTCCTTTGTCATTTTTACATAGTGCTGTAAGCTAATTTTCCCAGTGTGACGGAGCAATTATCTCGAGCACCTGCAACCAGAGCGCGAAACCTGAAATAATTTGTGATTGGTTGTTCAGAGGGATTGGGGGGCGGCTTAATAGACTGATGTGTGTGATGACTGATGTGTGACTTGTGAGTGATAATGAAATGTTGATGAATTCTGCTGACAATGTTTTTGTTTTTCGTTTTTTAAAGATTGTTTTAGATTAATTTTTTTTTAAGTAGGACTTAAAAGAGCCGCAACTAGTCTTAAAGGAGCCGCATGCGGCTCGCGAGCCGCGGGTTGAGTATCGCTGATCTAGATAAATGCCACGAAGCAATTCATATGCCGTTTTATTGTTTTTAACATTGAAATGGCAAGTGCAACAGGTGAAGATGATGTTGTTGCGGAATTGTTGTGAGTACCCTTTTCAAGACGACAATTCAGTGAAAAGACGGATATTATAACGGTGGGGGGCGCGGCGGTGGCAGCGGAGGGTGTGTGTGTGTGTGTCTACAGAAGGTCCAGTTGTGATAGACACGGTTCACCACTGACATGCACACATTGTGAAACATTACCAATACTATAACGTTGGTAAATGTTCTATCACTTTTATTTTTCACTTGTATCTTATTGTGAAGTTCCTGTCAAAGCCTAACAGTATGGCAGGGTTGCCAACTCTCACGCATCTGGCGTGTGACACACGCTTTCACTCTCAATCTCACGCTCTCACGCTGCCCAAACTATTCTCATGCCAAAAACAAGATGGACCGGCGATCGGTTTTGGTTGGTTATAGAGTGGGGAAGTCACGCCCATCTACTTCCGGTCAGTGGCGAGCCGTCAGGGCCCTCTAGGCCCTCTGTGAGGGCCTAAGATATTCTACAAAATAATATTTAAAAACATTAAAAAATATATATATATTTTTTTAGTTATATTTTTCATTAGTTTTACCAAAAATAACTTGATTTAATTGTATTTTAAAGAAATGAATCCTTCGAATCTGCCTATTCAGTTTCTGATGGAATGTGAAGGGTTAAATAAAAGAAGCTTGTCTCTGCGAGTTACTGTGAAGAGAGGAGCTGTAGGACGTCCAGGCGGTCCAGCTATGAATTCGCAGAGAGCCCAGAGTAATGTCAAATGACAGTACAATTGACCAATCATATCTTCCCTCTAAATGGGTGGGTGTTATTATTGCGGACTTTATGACAAGTTCCGCCCGCTGTGAAACTTTTCTTGTTTCCATAACAACAACAACTTCCTGTCAATAGCGTTAACTCGCCTTCAAAATAAAAGCATGCCAAATTACACTTAAGACATACAACTGCAACGAAAGTAGCAAACACAATGCAATATCCTTTTCAATTTCAAAGAACACAAATAGGGTTATTTACAGGTGTTGTTTTGTGTGGTAGAGGGTCGCTTTCATTGATGCGTTTTGGCACCCCGGGCCGTTGTTTTGATATTCCGCTGAAGTATACACTGTGGTAACTCGAGGGAAGGGGTGGGGTCAGAGGGCTAGGTATAAAAGTCAGGGCTCGCCACTGCTTCCGGTGGATGGGACCTTATTTCGGAAAAATAATGTATTGAAGTCAATGGAGAGAGAAAACTTATCTTTCGATCCCGTTTGAATTGTGCCATGAATTACACATGTGATGTTTGTCAATCTTAAAAATACTTTCCATGTCAAAAAAGTCACAGTTTGTCGTAAAACTGTTGAAATATAAGACTATGAAAAATACGCAACTAGAAAGACTACAAATCCCAGAGTCGTAAGCAGTGTTGGGACTAACGCGTTACAAAGTAACGCTTTACTGTAACACCGTTATTTTTGGCAGTAACTAGTACTCTAACGCATTACTTTTTAAATTCAGTAACTCAGTTACCGTTACTACATGGTGCGTTACTCCGTTACTTTTTTTATATAGTCAACAGCCAGGCGAACAGAGATGAGAACTGTACTTAAGTACAGTACTTGAGTAAATGTACTTAGATACTTCCTGCGTCACATGCGGAGACGCGCTGTGGGCGTGTTTGTGTTGTTTACTAACAAGACTATCGAATGGCGGCGGCGGAGCCCAAGTTTAGTTTCTCCACCTGGAGATATTCTCACTATTTCACTTTTGTCGAGCACAAAGAAAAGAAAGTTTCTGTTAAATGTAAGTTGTGTCCTGGCGGGTCAAAGAGCCTATCTACTGCCCAAACCAGTAATTCAAATCTCTTAAAACATCTGCAAAAACAACATGCTGGGACGAAGCTAGTAACTAAGACCGGCACAGACCCAGACTCAGCGGACGCCACTCCACCTCCACCTAAGCAACAGCAGCTGGATTTGAACCAAGGGACTGCTAGCCAGGGAAAAGTCGATAAAGCCATTGCACGGTATGTTGTAGAACACATGCAGGCTATTGCTACAGTGGAGTCACCCGCTTTCTGGGAGTTAGTTAGCATGATACCATGTCCGGGCGGCACACGGCATATGGGACGGAAAACTTTTTCCAACTACCTGGAGAAAGAGTATACAAAAATGGAAAGCTAGCTAATATCGATGCAATCCAGATTGCATATAATGCATGTCAAGTTGATCAACAGATTGTATTATTCTCCAATGCAATAACAGTACTGAAATGAAGGCTATAAGGGCATTAATGGGAGCCCTTTTTTTTTTACAGTAACACATTACTTTTTGGTGTAAGTAATCAGTAAAGTAACTGAGTTACTTTTGAAATGAAGTAACTAGTAATGGTAACTAGTTACTGGTTTTCAGTAACTAGCACTACACTGGTCGTAAGTGATGTCACAATTGTTTTCCTCCACTAAGAGATAGCTAAGATCAGCGCCATATAGATATTTCTATCTATATGGCGATGGTTAAGATAAGATAACTTTAACAAGATGCCTGTGTGCTTAGTACCAGGTTGTTATCATACCAGCAATGGGTCTTGCTCGTTCTTTCGCTTCCCGTCTGATGAAAGGACCAGGAGTGGCTGGATCAAGTTAGCTACCTAGCTAGTAGCTAGCACGTTAGTTAGCATTACAGCCTTGTCATTTTTATTAGCCTTAAAGAGCATCTTACAGGTTTTTTTTTTTTCTACATTTATGCTTAAACTTGCTTGAAAATTACAATTAAAAAAGTGAATGTAGGATTTGATATGTTTTACGAGACATAAGGGCAGGAATTCAGAAGGAAAGGAGCAATTTTGAGCTCTGCTCTTAAAAACGGCTTTTTTTTAAGGTCATACGTCAAATGCGTCATATTACATCACAAAGGGTAAACATCTCCGCTCTCTGACCGCGGGTATAGTTAGTAGTTGCGTTGAGTTGAGCGGTTGTGTTTTAGTGAGCTGGAATTTTTCGGTAGTTTTACATTGTATTTCACCATTTGTAATCATGATGCAGTATTGTGTTTGTGCACATTGCACAAATACCAGCCTGTCAGGACATCAAGTCCACAGTTTCCCTAACTTCCCTGCTCTCTCTCTCCCCTCCGGTACAGCACCGTAACGTAGTGTGGATTTGCATTAGGTAACGCGAGGTAACGCGAGATACGGCTGATACTTGCGCATTAGTTTCTGTTATGGATCAGTATCAACAGTCCTGCCAGTAACGTTACTATATTATCAATGCTACTTTAGTTATAGCTTGATATATGATAGCTAACTTCACAATGTTGTGATGTGACGTTAGCTAACATTCTGTAGCTAACGCCGGTCACTCACCAAGATAGCTGCCCAGTTCTCCACTGGTTCTCCTCACACCACAGCTCAATTTCTCTCCGATGGCCGTTATTTCTTCTAATCCTTGGCTGCTCCTGGTCTCTTGGACGCCTAGCAGGCTCATAATTATAAGGTTGTGGTCCGTCATACTGTATGCATTTGAATATTCATGTTCAACTTCTTCTGTGTCTTCTGTGTCGAAACTAGCATTGGGATCCATGTTCTTTTAATACGTTACACCGGCCGCTCTCCCCCTTGTTTAGCCGTCACACGCGGGAGGTCACGTGCTGTGGCTTTTTTTTGCGGAAGTGAAAATATCTTACAAAAACGACGCCAGATGTCACTGTAGTGTATATTTCTGTATATTTTTTTGAAAATCTAGTGTATTCATCATTTTCCTACACATTTATTCACAGGTGTCTTTAACCTGGAAGTTGCTCTTTAACATGAAGTAACATTAAGTAACTGTTAGAAATTAAAATCAATGTTTTGATAGCATAATGTACCTTAAACATACCGTCAGTTTAAATGCTGTTTTATACTGAAAAACCAGAAGTTATTGTGCACAACCAGTTGTTAAGCTTTTATTCTGAAAATCCTTCATCTCCGGTTAGCATTTGCATGAGGCTAATATACCATTTACTATAGAGGTGAATTTAGCAGCGATATGATATGATGTTGCACACCGAAACCTACTGATTTCAACACTACAACTACAGACGTCAAGATATTATTATTGTTGAATATTAAATGAAGGTACAGTTTATTTGTGTACGTTATTGTTTACAGATGTGGGTAGCATGTGACAACATCAGGAACGACCGGAAATCAAACTGCCGTGAAGTATTTCCTGTATTTTTTGAAGTATTGATTACAGCGTTTAGAATGTGTTAAATGAAAAGTCATGGAAGAGTTAAGGAAGAGAAAAGGCGTGTTTAGATATATTGAATGTACAATGTCTTTATCCTCTGATATGCGTAACAACGGACATTAAAACGTTGGAGAGCCGGCCCGCAGGGAGAAGCCAGCTGAGGATATAAGAACAGCGGGACCTGAGGGGTTCGGCCTCTTTCTTCACCTGCCAGAGCCAGAGACACAGCTGCTTTTCTGTCGAACAATATTCTGTTTGTAACATAACCGCGCCTTTATTTTGTATTAAAGTACCAATTTGAAACCATCTCAGAGACTCCATTTAGTCTCCTTTTTAAGCTTCTCTCCTGGACGCGAGAATAACCAACACAGATAACATAACCCAACATGTTAAACAGTAAGAGTAGTAGGCCTAGTCCTATTTTGTGAACCCTTTGAAGAGTACTGTCACACCGGTGTGATCATTCTATAATAGACAATTTAAGCCCGGGGGAGAAATGCTAATGCAACATTAGCATCTGCGATCTTTTCTACTTCACGCTATCTGCATCTGTTGACATTAAACATTAAAAAGACCAGGCAGTTCTGGACGTGTTTCATTGTGTTGATAGTGAGGGTAGTCAATCCTTTTGTTGACAAGACAGTAGTGACGGCCATCTTGGTGACGTGTGTTGTTCTGTTAGACCGGAGATGTAGTTCATTCAGCGTTTCACACAAACAAATGTGTTACTTCACAGTTTTACAACACATTTTAGTTTTTTTGACTTGCAAAATTATCTTTTAAATTGACAAATATCATATGTAATTCGTGGCACAATTCAAACGGGATCGAAAGATAATCTTTCTCTCTCCATTGACTTCAATACATCATTTTTCCAAAATAAGGTCCCATGGAGGTCCACCGGAAGGGGAGGGACTTCGCCACTCTATTTACAATGTTGAGTTGACAGCTGCTCAAGCTGTCGATCCGCTCCCTCTCCGCCCCCATCACTCTTAACAACGTTAACAGACAGCTACTAGGCAAAAATAGAGTCAAAGAGTACATGAGAGTGAGAGTGTGTTAATGAATATATTTGGCAGTTTGGATTAAGTCTGTAGATTTGTTTGTGTGTGTGTGTTTCATGTATAGGCCTCTCACGATAATTAATTTTGTTGGATACATTTTCCCGGAAATTATTGCGATAAACGATAATATTGTCGGCACCGTTGTATGACCATTTTAGACCACTGAAATAATGATAATATATAATAATAAATCAAGTAGATCCTTTCAAACTGCTAGTCACATCCTCATGTAAATGGCAATTTATCTAGTTCATTTTTATTTATCGTTCGATAAGTCAATTAATTGCTTATCGCGACAGGCACACAATAAAACAGTGGAAACAAACATGTGTTTGACTTTCATTAGTGAATGAAACTGTGTGCCCTTTATAGTCTGTGTCCAATATTGTGTATTTGTATATATTGTATATATATCCTATATATATGCTAAGGTCCCGCTGCTGACACGATAGCAGTAATTTAGTGGGCATATGTGTAATTAAACCCATGATATCAAAATCTCACTCAAGCCAGGCAAAGTTGGCAACCCTGAGTATGGTCCTATCTAGGAATGATTTAACATCTAACTTAATTGCTTCCAAAGGTTTAAAAACACAAGCATATACACTTAAAGTATAAGTCTTTCTTTCTTTACTCAGGGGTAGAACGTTTTTTATCAAAAGTCAACATCGTCAAATCCTCCAGGGCATAATTATGATTATCATGATGAAACAGGCCTGAGAGGAAGTTTCCAGTATAGGCTGAGGGGACAGGTGTGGAGGCAGGCTGGGGACACTGTGAACTCCAGAGGAAGTTTGTTAGTTTGTTAAAGCGCTTCGAGTGGAAATAGCCTGAGGTTGATCTTCAGTAAAATAGACACCAGTGCCAGTGTAGCTCTCAGTATGTCCATAGTTCCACAGTTATTATACATACTGTAGCAAAGTTTAACATTAGGGAGCATGTCAGGATTTTTGTTGTTCTCATTGATAGCAAAAATCAATGCTTGAGAAAATTTGAATTCTCAAAAATTGAAGTAGGGTGTTGTGAAAGATAGAACAAAATAAAACATTTGTGTTGAGTCTCAAATACAGTACAATGAACATATGACGTTGCAAATATGCCTAACAATACATACTTTTTACATTTCCGTACTCCTGGAATTGTCTGAAATGTGTTAATAACGTAATCCTGCCTTGTGCGGAATGAAAAAATGCCTCCAATAACAAGGTCACCATCTTGGAACAGTTCAGGCGGTTGTGCTGAGTCTTGCAGTCAGCACACAGAGTCCCCCTTCCCCATTAGCAGAACCAAAAGGAGCAGCCTCAGTAAGGACATGGCTGCGCTCTTCAGGTCACGCCAATCTGCTTGAGATCTCATGACACCCCTTTATACACGATCAATAACATGAAAGGAATTGTCCTGCTTGAAAAGAAGTCTCAGGACATGAGATGAAATTTAAGTTTAGTCAAATGTTTTATGCGAGATAATGTTGATTTTATTATTTAAATAACAATTTCTGGCAATTAATCTGAAATCACATAGGAGATTGGTATTTTGGGTCTGCATATAATTGTATTCTTTTTGTATTTGCATATATACATATTGGTTGAAATGATGGTACATAGCATTCTATTAAAAGGAGTCATCTCAATATGCTACGTTACACGGTAAAATAACTCACAGTTGGAAACGCTAAAATAAACAAATATAATTGTAGGGTTCCATCATTATTTTAGGGCTCCCTTTCCCATTATATATTTTTTTGTATTCCTCTCTGGTTTGAGTAAGATGATATAACATTTTGGGATGAAAATACAAAAGAGCAGTCCAAAACTGGAGGACAGAATAGCAAATATCTCTACAGCAACACTAAACTTTCCAGGAGAGCTTACATACGCTGGGATGAAAGTGATCCATACAGCGCAGAATATCAGCATGCTAAAGGTTATAAACTTGGCTTCATTAAAGTTATCAGGCAGTTTCCGAGCCAGAAAAGCAAGAATGAAACATAAAATGGCCAGTAGTCCTATGTACCCAAGTACAGACCAAAAGCCCAAAGCTGAGCCCAAAGCACACTCTAAGATTATTTTGTCTTTGAAGTCTTTAAAATTCTTAAAAGGAAAAGGAGGAGAAATTGTTAACCAGAGGATACATATCATGACTTGTATTAGAGTGAAACCCAGAACAGTTAGTTTCTGCTGGGCAGGCCCAAACCACTTCATCATATTACTGCCTGGAAGAGTAGCCCTGAAGGCCATTAGCACCACTATAGTTTTCCCCAGAACACAAGAGATACAGAGGACAAAGGTGATGCCGAATGCTGTGTGTCGCAGCATGCAGGACAAATCTGAGGGCCGACCGATGAAGGTCAGAGAACACAGGAAACACAGAGTCAAGGAGAAGAGCAGCAGGAAGCTCAGCTCAGAGTTGTTAGCCCTGACAATTGGAGTTTTCCTGTATCTAAAGAAAATGAATGCCACAACAGCTGTGATGCATGCTCCAAATAAGGATGCTGCAGTGAGCAGCGCTCCCATAATCTCTTCATATGACAGAAACTCTGCCTCCTTCTTTACACAGGCATCTCTTCTTTCATTTGACCAGAACTCAGGGTGACACCGCACACAGGTGACAGAATCTGAAGAAAATAAAAATGTGGTAAACATTATGTATAATTATTTTTTAATTTTGTATTTGTCCCTACGTTGCTTATTTTCTAAGCATACAAGACAGTACAGCACATAATAAGTCTATACAATGTTTTGCTTATTTGTACAAGCACAAGTTCTTCCCAGGGATTTCTATGAATTTCTATGAATAATGAAATGATTTATTTTTAGACTTGAAGTAGAAACATTTATTTTACATTGGTGCTTTGAAATAATGCATTAATCCTTAGGAAGACTTTTGCTTATATTTATATCGCTGACTTCAGAATTCTGTCTCAGTATCTGTATATGTATCATTTGCAATTATATGTTATGTAACGATATTGTGTTTTTTTCTTCTTAAAGGACTGCATGGTTTTGAAATCCACCAAAAACCCACTGCAATTTCTTAAAATGAACGATACATGTTTTGTCTTGCATTCATGTAACTACACCTGTAATGTTGCTGATGTCTCCCTCTGCACATCTTATACAGTCATAGCAGCAGACAGGCATTCCTTTTTGGAGAACCTTGCGAGTTCCTGGAAGACATTTTTCACTGCAAACTGACACAGGCACCTGTAGGATCAAATCGACCATGAGAAGAAAGAAAAACATCAGCCTTCACTTTGATTACTGTGTTGCCTTTGCATATTTCTATTTAAAATGTGTATGCATAAAAAACATTCATTATGACGTGCATGACTAACAGTGTCAATTTCATATTTATAATGAAACAAAAAGACTGTAATTAGCAACAACAGTGATCTTAGAGTATTTTACCTGTTGGGAGTTCTGTGTCCAAGTTATAGACTCATTTTGCAGATGTAGCTGTTTGTTTTCAGGTGAAGATGCATCATAAAGGCCAACTGTGACAAACTCCACAATGTCATTTTCTCTTGGCTTCCAATTTATAATGTCATACTTTGCTGCTGGGTCTCCATTTTCATTGAAGTAAACCTCTTCTCCTTCCTTTGTTTTAAACTGAATAGTTCTTATGTGCTGTAAAATCTGAAAAACAAATATCTGTCAATGCAGAACATAATTTGAAGAATGTGTTGTGGTCCAAGGGTTTTAAAAGCATGAGAGACAGCAACAGTTTCATTTACGTTATTGTAAACATGTTCCTCGTTGATGTGAGTTAATGTAAAAACGTCAGTAACATTGGTGTTCAACTCACCGTAAATGGATCTAGCTGCACCTTGGTGTTACATGTTTTGTTACAGCTGAGGATAAAATGAAGTGCGTGGGCCGCAGCATACACTCCTTTATAGACATTGTTAAAGATAGGCATCAGAGACATATCGGTGAAGCTGTTTTGCACTTCAGTCAAATCTTCACGTCCAGTACATTGTTTCTGATTTCTTGATGAAGACTTTGACCGCTTGAACTTACAACTAAATACCGTCTCATAATACGCTGTAAACATTTCATTACTAGATACATTGAGCGGCCTCACATCCAACATGAACTCCCTCATGCCACTGACATGTGCTTCGGGGATGGACAGGCCTATAGCACCGTCTAGAATGTGATGCTTATCCACGGTTGCAGTTTGTGAATCAAAGATCCAGCTCTCAGAGCCTACCCACTGGTACCCAGTCAAGTTGTGGTGAGAAAGTCTAAGTAGTATCACATCCAAATCCTTGTGGGAGAGGAAAGCAATGATCACCTTGGAAGTGGAAGCCTTGATAATGTCAATTATCTTTTGTATTTTCTCTGGTGGATCGGTTCTAAAGAAGGACACAGAGTACTCAAGACAGATGCCAAGCTCCTCTGCCGTTTCTGTGAACGTGGCCATACCGTTGTTTCCATAATCATCATTTGTTCTCATAGCTCCAACCCAAGTCCAACCAAAATGCTTAACCAGCTGTGCCAGGGCTCTGCTCTGGTAGTAGTCACTGGGTATTGTTCTGAGGAAGGATGGGTACTTGGATTTATCACTGAGACAGGCACAAGTAGCAAAGTGGCTGATCTAAAAGAAAAAAAACAAGTTATATCCCAAGGTAAAGATTCAGAATATAAAGTAGTTATACAGCCAACTACAATCCCTTTTGCTATACATAGTTGCAATAGTTGAATATTAATAATATCAAAGAATCTTACCCACCATTGGAATATGAAAGGGTCCGATGGCAGTAGCCATAGCCATGCAAGGAGAGGAAGAACTTTCTCCCATAATGGCCTGCACTTGGGCAGGTCTTGTACATGGTACTTCAGAGGGTTGTGTTACGACTTCATTACCATTTGCAAAGGCCAATGCAACCCTCACACTTTTGGCAATTGAGCCACAGGAATCATAGATCCTATAGCCCAGAGAGATGCCAGGCAATAGGTCTGTGCTGTTATTAACCTCCTCTACTGCAAATAGCATAGCCTGGGCATACTGGATCCCTCTGAAATTCAAGCTTGATGCAAACAGTTAATAATAATTAGTTAAAAAAATGCCATGCAGTAGAAAGTGTGGCACAGTACAAGGAAGTATGCAACACAATAGGAGTATATCCTCATTTAAATATCCAATGTTATACCCTTTCAGAAATCTGAAGCAACATATTGCTATGGTATACTTTCACCTGGTGCATTGCAGTGGCAGTGGTTTATCCATGTAGGAATCCCGTCTGTTCTTCCAGCTGCTGTGGAAAGAGAAGATTCCCCCCAACATTATGTCCCCATCCTTAAACATCTGAGGGATCTCAGGGTCCCCTCTCTGTGTGCACACTGGCTCCTCAGCCTGAGAGAAAGATACCACCAGCAACAGATGTAAGAGTGCCCACCCCTGCTCCGGCCACCTCTGTGTGGATGACATCTTGTTTGAGTGAGCCAAAACAATTCAGTGGCATCACATGAACCCCAATGCAAATTTAAATTGGGCACTTGTATTTATATATGTAGGAGAAACTTGGGAAAGAATAATGGAACATTGATATTTTATCTCTGTGGACTTGGGGGCAAAGGAAGGAGGCGCCAAACAGGAAAAGGGTTATTTGCGTTGCTAAACTTACTGGTACTTGTGTGCTCTCGATTTATCTGCTAAAAAAACAACTATTGTTCAATTATTTTTCAAAAGATCATATCTTGAAACTTCTCTAACCCAAAATCCATGGCCTATTTCCAAGTTGCCTTTTATAGTTAAAGCCAGCTTGGAGCACACGCGTGAACTGCGAGTGCCGGAGCTTCGCAGCGCCGGAACTGTGGCGCGCTTAATTGCGCCGCCTTTGCGCATCAGATGAGGCCCCACGCAGTCTGCGTGATCTGCGTGTAGGGAGGGGCGGGCCTGGATGGTATGTTTTAGGTTTGGCAGCTTCAACTTCAGTAAACAGTTTTGTTTTATAAGAAATAAACCTAAGGATTAGAAATAAATGCATAAATAAAAAAGCATAACATTGATCTAAGGGAATGTGCAGGAGAGGAAGCCGATGGCCTCGGTAGCCATTCGGATCATGCCTTCTGCCTTGCCTTCCTGAGCCAGCTAGCCCACCTACTTTCTGACTGATCTTGTATTTTCTGAACCCTGTGAGCCTTCAGTCGACCTGTTGACCAGCAAGCCTGACATCCTTCGGCCATGTCTCATCATGTCTAATCTTGCCATTTGCAGGACGTTCTTCCTAGAAGAAAGCATTCACTGTGCCATCTTTGCGGATGCACAGCCAGATCATCAGTAGGCCATCTACACTGACAGCCAGCCAGATCAGTCTTCATTGACACCTAAAAATCAGATGACCATCTCTTCCAAATCATCGGTCAGCCTACCTGAGAGTTCCTGCACTGCTACTCTCAGTAGTTAAACAAATCGAGCATTATTAATTTGCTAATGCACTTACACGTCAAACATAGGAAGAACATTCAAAGGTCAGAGGGTTGCACACTTTTTATTCCTCCAAATGAAATAACTTTTATATAAACATGTACCAGTGACGAACCGTCAGGGCCTTCAAGGTATTCAGAGAATACCCTGGAACACTCAGATAAAACATATGCCGTTTTATTGTTTTTAACGTTGAAATGGCAAGTGCAACAGGTGAAGATGATGTTGTAGCGAATTGTTGTGAGTATCCTTTTCAACACGACAATTCAGTGAAAAGACGGACATTATAACGGCGGGGGGCGCGGCAGCGGAGGGTGTGTGTTTGTGTGTCTACAGAAGGTCCAGCTGTGATAGACACGGTTCAACACTGACATGCACACATTGTGAAACTATAACGTTGGTAAATGTTCCATCATTTTCATTTTTCACTTGTATCTCATTGTGAAGTTCCTGTCAAAGCCTAACAGTATGGTCTTATCTATGAATGATTTGACATCTTACTTAATTGCTTCCAAAGGTTTAAAAACATAAGTATATAAACTTAAAGTATGAGTATTTCTTCTTTACTCAGGGGTAGAACGTTTTTTATCGAAAGTCAATATCGTCAAATCCCCCAGGGCATAATTATGATTATCATGATGCAACAGGCCTGAGGGGAAGTTTCCAGTATAGGCTGAGAGGACAGGTGTGGAGGCAGGCTGGGGACACTGTGAACTCCAGAGGAAGTTTGTTAGTTTGTTAAAGCGCTTCGAGTGGAAATAGCCTGAGGTTGATCTGAAGCAAATTAGACACCAGTGCCAGTGCAGCTCGGAGTATGTCCATAGTTCCATAGTTATTATAGATACTGCAGCCAATTTTAACATTACGGAGCATGTCAGGATTTGTGTTGTTCTCATTGATAGCAAAGATCAATGCTTGAGAACATTTGAATTCTCAAAAATTGAAACTAGGGTATTGTGAAAGATAGAACAAAATAATACATTTGTGTTAAGTCTCAAATACAGTACAATGAACCAACCCGGTATCACGGCAAGACGTGAACATGTGACGATTTACCATGCTGGGAGACGTGAAGATGTCAAGATTTCGTCCCTTCAAACGTGACAGTTACACAGTATCGTTAACCCATGTTAACCAGTGGAGAAATACCCGGAAATGCCAAGCAAATGCTACCCCGACGGTCGGTTGTTATTGTCAATATTAATATAATAATGATTTATTTTTTAATAGTCATACTCAAATACGCCGATTTTCTTGTTGCCCCAGCTGGTCGACACCTCTTTTAGCAGAAACAAAGGCTACATTAATTAATTAAATCAATGTTATTCCATGCTTGTGGATGTGGAATTAACGGACGTGACGTTGTGCGATTGCGTTGCCCGGCAACAGCTTCGGTTCATGTTAATTTACAAACTCTTCAACTACAACCGCAGTTATATTTAAAAACATGTTAGAAGCCTCACGAAATACTTTAATGTAAATTAAAATGTAAATGTGAAGGAATGTGTGTATAACAAAATACATCCGTCATAAACGAAACCGGAAACAGACGTAGGCAAGAACCTCAGCTCGATGATTGGATGGTTTAGCCGCAATGCACGCTGCTGGGACTTGGTGTTTATGCGATGTGAAATCCGAAAACATTTTTTAAAAATAAAATAATACTATATTCCGACTGTGCTTGTGTTTCTCTTTGAAAGTCATCACATAACGGCATTGTAATACACGGTTCGGCTGCATTAAATATTACATATCTGCCGTAATTCTCTAGACAAACAGGAGGAACTGCCGCCAAAACTGAAAACGTGACGTGGATAATAAATATATAAGCAATTAAACAATATCTTACATTTATTTCATCTCCTTGCAGTATCAACAGTAATTCGGCTGACTTTCATATTTGATCCAATTGATAGATAGGCTGTATTTACACCATAACGGTGCAGAGCTGATAGAAAGGGACACCTGGTGGTTGAAGAACGTTATTGAATTGTATTATTTTATTATTAGATATTAATAGGAGGGTGTGCAAAAAAGACAAACTAATAAGGCTTAATTTAAACATTAATGAATACTTTAGATTAAGGTCTTCTTTTGAATAGGAAAAAAGCTTTGGGGGTATAGAAGAAGAATATGGAGGGATGAAACCCTCGTTAATGGTCACACATGCAGAGCACACAGCACACACAGTGACATTTGTATCTACAGATAAATATTAAGCCTGACAAAGTACTTAACGTCTAATATATTGCTTTCCTGCAATGTTAACTATGCTTAATCACTTATTTGTTTATTATTTGTTTATTATTAAACTGATATTATACATATGTATTATACTCTTATAAGATGTATGTAGATAGTATAAGAAATGTGCAGAATATGACAGTTTAATGGTGGAGGTATACACACATATTGATAGATGTCTTGTGATGCACTGTTGAGGAACCTGCGACCCAAGTTTTTCATTCATTGCATAACTACACCGTAGTTGTGTATAATATGATATGTCAATAAACCTTAGCTTAGAAAATATTAAAAGGGATGTGCAAAATAGTCATTATGTACAGTCTTTAATTAACTATTAGTAGAGAATAACGAGTAATGAATATACTTTATACGGATCCTATTAATATCTAATAATAAAATGATAAAATTCAATAACGTACTCACCAGGTGTCCCTTTCTATCAGCTATTTCACATCGCATAAACACCAAATCCCAGCGTGCATTGCGGCTAAACCATCCAATCATCGAGCTGAGGATCTTGCCTACGTCTGTTTCCGGTTTCGTTTATGACGGATGTATTTTATTATGCACACATTCCTTCACATTTACATTTTAATTTACATTAAAGTATTTCGTGAGGCTTCTAACATGTTTTTAAATATAACTACGGTTGTAGTTGAAGAGCTTGTAAATTAACATGAACCGAAGCTGTTGCCTGGCAATGCAATCGCACAATGTCAAGTCTGTTAATTCCACATCCACACGCATGGAATAACATTGATTTAATTCATTAATGTAGCCTTTGTTTCTGCTAAAAGAGGTGTCGACCAGCTGGAGCAACACGAAAATCTGTGTAATCGAGTGTGAATATTAAAAAATAAATCATTATTATATTAATATTGACAATAACAACCGACCGTCGGGGTAGCATTTGCTTGGCATTTCCGGGTATTTCTCCACTGGTTAACATGGGTTAACAATACCGTGTAACTGTCACGTTTGAAGGGACGAAATCGTGACATCTTCACGTCTCCCAGCATGGTAAATCGTCACATGTTCATGTCTTGCCGTGATATCGGGTTGCAATGAACATACGACGTTGAAAATATGCCTAACAATGCATAGTTTTCACATTTCCATACTCCTGGAATTGTCTGAAATGTGTTAATTACATAATCCTAACTTGTGCAGAATGAAAAAATGCCTCCAATTAACAAGGTCACCATCTTGGAACAGATCAGGCGGTTGTGCTGAGTCTTGCAGTCAGAACACAGAGTCCCCCTTCCCCATTAGCAGAACCAAAAGGAGCGGCCTCAGTAAGGACATGGCGGTGCTCTTCAGGTCACGCCAATCTGCTTGAGATCTCATGACACCCCTTTATACACCATCAATAACATGAAGGGAATTGTCCTGCTTGAAAAGAAGTCTCAGGAGACGAGATGAAATGTAAGTTTAGTCAAATGTTTTATACGAGACAATGTTGGTTTATTATTTGAATAACAATTTCTGGCAATTAATCTGAAATCACATAGGAGATTGGTATTTTGGGTCTGCATATAATTGTATTCTTTTCGTATTTGCATATATACATATTGGTTGAAATGATGGTACATAGCATTCTATTAAAAGGAGTCATCTCAATATGCTACGTTACACGGTAAAATAACTCACAGTTGGAAACACTAAACTAAACAAATATAATTGTAGGGTTCCATCATTATGTTAGGGCTCCCTTTCCCATTATATATTTTTTTGTATTCCTCTCTGGTTTGAGTAAGATGATATAACATTTTGGGATGAAAATACAAAAGAGCAGTCCAAAACTGGAGGACAGAATAGCAAATATCTCTACAGCAACACTAAACTTTCCAGGAGAGCTTACATACGCTGGGATGAAAGTGATCCATACAGCGCAGAATATCAGCATGCTAAAGGTTATAAACTTGGCTTCATTAAAGTTATCAGGCAGTTTCCGAGCCAGAAAAGCAAGAATGAAACATAAATGGCCAGTAGTCCTATGTACCCAAGTACAGACCAAAAGCCCAAAGCTGAGCCCAAAGCACACTCTAAGATTATTTTGTCTTTGAAGTCTTTACAATTCTTAAAAGGAAAAGGAGGAGAAATTGTTAACCAGAGGATACATATCATTACTTGTATTAGAGTGAAACCCAGAACAGTTAGTTTCTGCTGGGCAGGCCCAAACCACTTCATCATATTACTGCCTGGAAGAGTAGCCCTGAAGGCCATTAGCACCACTATAGTTTTCCCCAGAACACAAGAGATACAGAGGACAAAGGTGATGCCGAATGCTGTGTGTCGCAGCATGCAGGACAAATCTGAGGGCCGACCGATGAAGGTCAGAGAACACAGGAAACACAGAGTCAAGGAGAAGAGCAGCAGGAAGCTCAGCTCAGAGTTGTTAGCCCCTGACAATTGGAGTTTTCCTGTATCTAAAGAAAATGAATGCCACAACAGCTGTGATGCATGCTCCAAATAAGGATGCTGCAGTGAGCAGCGCTCCCATAATCTCTTCATATGACAGAAACTCTGCCTCCTTCTTGACACAGGCATCTCTTCTTTCATTTGACCAGAACTCAGGGTGACACCGCACACAGGTGACAGAATCTGAAAAAAAAAATGTGGTAAACATTATGAATAATTATTGTTTTTAATTTTGTATTTGTCCCTACGTTGCATATTTTCTAAGCATACAAGACAGTACAGCAACTAATAAGTATATACAATGTGTTGCTTATTTGTACAAGCACAAGTTCTTCCCAGGGATTTCTATGAATTCCTATGAATAATGAAATGAATTATTTTTAGACTTGAAGTAGAAACATTTATTTTACATTGGTGCTTCGACATAATGCATTCATCATTAGGAAGACTTTTGCTTACATTTATATAGCTCACTTCAGAATTCTTTCTCGGTATCTGTATATGTATAATTTGCAATTATTGGTTATGTAACGATATTGTGTTTTTTTCTTCTTAAAGGACTGCATGGTTTTGAAATCCCCCAAAAACCCACTGCAATTTCTTAAAATGAACGATACATGTTTTGTCTTGCATTCATGTAACTACACCTGTAATATTGCTGATGTCTCCCTCTGCACATCTTATACAGTCATAGCAGCAGACAGGCATTCCTTTTTGGAGAACCTTGCGAGTTCCTGGAAGACATTTTTCACTGCAAACTGACACAGGCACCTGTGGGATCAAAGCAACCATGAGAAGAAAGAAAAAGATCGGCCTTGACTTTCATTACTGTGTTGCCTTTGTATATTTCTATTTAAAAGGTTGATGCATAAAAAAACATACATTATGACGTGCATGATTAACAATGTCAATTTCATATTTATAATGAAACAAAAAGATTGTAATTAGCAACGACAGTGATCTTAGAGTATTTTAACCTGTTGGGAGTTCTGTGTCCAAGTTATAGACTCATTTTGCAGATGTAGCTGTTTGTTTGCAGGTAAAGATGCATCATAAAAGCCAACTGTGACAACTCCACAATGTCATTTTCTCTTGGCTTCCAATTTATAATTTCATACTTTGCTGCTGGGGTCTCCATTTTCATTGAAGTAAACCTCTTCTCCTTCCTTGTTTTAAACTGAATAGTTCTTATGTGCTGTAAAATCTGAAAAACAAATATCCGTCAATGCAGAACATAATTTGAAGAATGTGTTGTGGTCCAAGTGTTTTAACATCATGATAGACAGCAAAGGTTTAATTTACGTTATTGTAAACATGTTCCTTGTTGATGTGATTTGATGTAAAAACTTCAGTAACATTGGTGTTTAACTCACCGTAAATGGATCTAGCTGCACCTTGGTGTTACATGTTTTGTTACAGCTGAGGATAAATGAAGTGCGTGGGCCGCAGCATACACTCCTTTATAGACATTGTTAAAGATAGGCATCAGAGACATATCGGTGAAGCTGTTTTGCACTTCAGTCAAATCTTCACGTCCAGTACATTCTTTCTGATTTCTTGATGAATACTTTGACCGCTTGAACTTACAACTAAATACGTCTCATAAAACATTGTAAACATTTCATTACTAGATACATTGAGCGGCCTCACATCCAACATGAACTCCCTCATGCCACTGACATGTGCTTCGGGGATGGACAGGCCTATAGCACCGTCTAAAATGTGACGCTTATCCACGGTTGCAATTGTGAATCAAAGATCCAGCTCTCAGAGCCTATCCACTGGTACCCAGTCAAGTGTGATGAGAAAGATTAAGTAGTATCACATCCAAATCCTTGTGGGAGAGGAAAGCAATGATCACCTTGGAAGTGGAAGCCTTGATAATGTCAATTATCTTTTGTATTTTCTCTGGTGGATCGGTTCTAAAGAAGGACACAGAGTACTCAAGACAGATGCCAAGCTGCTGGGCCGTTTCTGTGAATGTGGCCATACCGTTGTTTCCATAATCATTATTTGTTCTAATACCTCCAACCCAAGTCCAACCAAAATGCTTCACCAGCTGTGCCAGGGCTCTGCTCTGGTAGTAGTCACTGGGTATTGTTCTGAGGAAGGATGGGTACTTGGATTTATCACTGAGACAGGCACAAGTAGCAAAGTGGCTGATCTAAAAGAAAAAAACAAGTTATATCCCAACGTAAAGATTCAGGATATAAAGTAGTTAAACAGCCAACTACAATCCCTTTAGCTATACATAGTTGCAATGGTTGAATATTAATAATATCAAAGAATCTTACCCACCATTGGAATATGAAAGGGTCCAATGGCAGTAGCCATAGCCATGCAGGGAGAGGAAGAAGTTTCTCCCATAATGGCCTGCACTTGGGCAGGTCTTGTACATGGTACTTCAGAGGGTTGTGATACAACTTCATTACCATTTGCAAAGGCCAATGCAACCCTCACACTTTTGGGCAATTGAGCCACAGGAATCATAGATCCTATAGCCCAGAGAGATGCCAGGCAATAGGTCCGTGCTGTTATTAATCTCCTCTACGGCAAATAGCATAGCCTGGGCAAACTGGAACCCTCTGAAGTTCAAGCTTGATGCAAACAGTTAATAATAATTAGTTACAAACGGTCCATGCAGTAGAAAGAGTGGCACAGTACATGGAAGTATTTGATGATAAAATCAAACACAACAGGTGTAAATCTTCATTTAAATATTCAATGTTACCCTTTCAGAAATTTGAAGCAAAATATTGATATGGTATACTGTTACCTGGTGCATTGCAGTGGCAGTGGTTTGTCCATGTAGGAATCCCGTCTGTTCTTCCAGCTGCTGTGGAAAGAGAAGATTCCCCCCAACATTATGTCCCCATCCTTAAACATCTGAGGGATCTCAGGGTCCCCTCTCTGTGTGCACACTGGCTCCTCAGCCTGAGAGAAAGATGCCACCAGCAACAGATGTAAGAGTGCCCATCCCTGCTCCGGCCACCTCTGTGGTGGATGACATCTTGTTTGAGTGAGCCAAAATAATTCAGTGGCATCACATGAACCCCAATGGAAATTTAAATTGAGCACTTGTATTTATATATTTTGGATAAACTTGGGAAAGAATAATGGAACATTGATATTTTATCTCTGTTGACTTAAGGGCAAGGAAGGAGGCGCCAAACAGGAAAAGGGTTATTTGCCTTACCAAACTTACTGGTACTTGTGTGCTCTCGATTTATCTGCTAAAAAAAACAACTATTATTCCATCATTTCACAAAAGATCTTGAAACTTCTCTAACCCAAAATCCATGGCCTATTTCCTAGTTGCCTTTGATAGTGTGCAACTCGATTTTGACAGGATAACACTGGTGACTTCTAGAATTGTGTGAGTAACATTCTGTTTTTAGACTTCTCTGTTTCAGTGTGTGTACTCTGTATAAATGCTCTGTAGTTGATCTGACTGAAATTGTGATTTTAAATCTCAAAAACCGCTACAGTATCTGTCAGGCAGAAACTTGGGACAAGTAATTTGACTTAAACCTTAAAACTGAACTAACTGACTGCTAGGGTTAACTTTGATTTAAACATTTGTAGAATACTAAGAGCTTTATTCAGTAGGTGTAACTGTATTAAGGGGTTAAAACTCATAACTTTATAAACTTAGGGTTTAATGTAATTGTAAAACCATTGGGCCACTGAAAAGATACAATAGCAACTCAGGAGGGAGCCAGTCTAGATTTCCTTTTGAGGGCCACCAGCTGCAGAGAGTTAGCTAATTAAAGGGGCGTGGCCCCACATCTGTGAGAACTCAGCAATCAGGTGTCCAGTTTAGGTAGCACTTTCCTGGAGCGTCAGCTTCAGCGTCAGACAGACGAAGACTGACAAAGACTGACAAAGACAATAGAGTCCTGCTGGAGTCTCTAAGACTGACAAAGACAATAGGCGCATTCACCCTGCGGTACTTTTCCCACAAAGGTTCATGCAAACTTAGTTCATGAGAACTCTTTTATCGCGTTCACACCAAAAAGAGCCGGTACTAAAATTAGTTCATGAGAACCTTTTTACCCCCTCGGAAGTCTCTGCTAGAAAGCAGGGACTTTCGAGGGGCTCTTTTGTGAGAAAAGAGCTATATTTCTGATTGGCTGGGTGGATTGCAAACCACGCCCCGTAAAACTCCCAAAAAGTTTTGTGAAGCCGCCATTTTATTATCCTCGCATTAGCATTATTAGCATTAGCATTAGACCAGCGCAGAAACGCAGAGAGACTAACGTATGGCAACACAAAATAAAACATGGGAGCGGTGGAGATGAGGAGGTGTCGGCGTTCTGGCGATTTACTCGGAAGGCTTCAGTAGAAGCTGCTGGGAGTCCCAGCAGCTTCTACTGAAGCCAGTCCCCAACTCCGGGGACTTCCGGCCGGGGACTGTGGGCAGCAGTATACGCCGTGAAGTTGTTTGTAGCCTGCCAGTAAACCCAAAGCAGAAGAAGAAGAAGTGACGTCAGCGGCTTCATTTGCCTAATCCTCCCCCAGGGACTTTTTCCGGTGTGAACGCGATCTGTACTTAGTTCATGCGAAATAAAGAGTTTGCATGAACTAAGTTCGCATGAACCTTTGTGGGAAAAGTACTGCGGTGTGAATGCGCCTAATAGAGTCCTGCTGGAGTCACGAGGGTGGCAAAGAGGAGGCAAATCCTACTTTGATTGAGCCAAGTATAGCTGGTGTTTTATTTCATTTGATTGTTTAGCCCCTCATGCTATAATCATGTGTATTTTCTCCATTCCTGTTCATGTGACCTCTCGCAATTATCACTGGCCCCGTGTATCTCGTAATCGATATAACCGGCCTGCTCTCGTCTATCCCACATGCTCCACTGACATCCAACATCTTGTTTCAGTCGGCCTGTGGAACTGCCAGTCAGCCGTTCCTAAGGCTGACTTCATCTCTGGCTACGCTTCCCTGCAGTCTCTGGATTTCCTTGCTCTCACTGAGACGTGGATTACTCCAACACACACATCCACCCCCAGCAGCTCTCTCCACAGCATATTCCTTCTCCCACACACCCAGACCCACTGGCAGAGGAGGTGGCACTGGTCTCCTGCTCTCTCCCAAATGGAGCTTTTCCCTCTTCAAGCTACCTAACTTCACTCCTTCCACCTTTGAATTCCATGCCGTCACAGTAACCCATCCTATACAATTAACCATTGTTGTTCTCTACCGTCCATCAGGCGCCTTGGGGGACTTCTTGGAGGAATTAGATAATCTCCTCTCACATATCCCTGAAACTGGCCCTCCCGCTATACTTCTCGGAGACTTCAACCTCCAGACAGGGAAGATAGACAAACTAACATCTCTGTTAACCGCCTTTGCTTTCTCACTGTCTCCATCCCCACCAACTCATAAAGCTGGCAATGTCCTTGATCTCATATTCTCAAGGAACTGCACTACTTCTAACCTCTCTGTAAACCCGCTCCACACATCCGATCACTTCTTCATTTCATTCTCTCTACCCCTTTCCTCCAAACATAACGAACTAATCTCTTCTCATCCTGCACCTGTCCGCCGTAACCTTCGTTCCCTCTCCCCCTCTACCTTTGCCTCATCTGTGCTCTCAGCCCTCCCTTCCTCTGACTCGTTCCAACTCCTACTTCCAAACTCTGCTGCAGAAACTCTCCTCTCTACTCTCTCATCCTCTCTGGACTCTCTCTGTGCTCTCACATCGTCCATTGCAAGGCTGACAAACTCAGCGGATGACAGTTTGTCCTTAAGAGTATGTGCAATGTTCTCTGAAATGTCTGATGCCCTCCTAGCTACAGTAGAATCCGACAGTTGAATTTTTTTTGCCTCTCGTTCCAGGTCTTTTTTCTCAGGAAACAACGTTGAACAAGCCAGCAGTATGCAATCCTTCACCATTTCTCCATCAGTATATGGCTTCATCTTTTTCATCAGTTCATGTGTGATTTTGTAGGATGCCTCTGTCGCTCTTTCACTCGTATTAGTGTGGAATACGTTTTTTTGAGGAGTTCGGTTCTGTTTGAGTCTCGCCAGCTTTTCCGCCCACAGCTCTCCACCTTTCGGAAAGTCGGTACTGAACTTCGGGTGTTTTGTGTCGTGATGGCGCTGCAAATTGGACCTTTTAAATTGTGAAATGACGTTGTCACAAAGCAGGCAGATGCATTTTCCCGAACCGGTGGAGACGAAGAAAAACTCGAGTTCCCAGTCCTCTTTAAATGTTCGATATTCCTCTTCATATTTTCGTTTCCTATATTCCTTTGTCATTTTTACATAGTGCTGTAAGCTAATTTTCCCAGTGTGACGGAGCAATTATCTCGAGCACCTGCAACCAGAGCGCGAAACCTGAAATAATTTGTGATTGGTTGTTCAGAGGGATTGGGGGGCGGCTTAATAGACTGATGTGTGTGATGACTGATGTGTGACTTGTGAGTGATAATGAAATGTTGATGAATTCTGCTGACAATGTTTTTGTTTTTCGTTTTTTAAAGATTGTTTTAGATTATTTTTTTTTAAGTAGGACTTAAAAGAGCCGCAACTAGTCTTAAAGGAGCCGCATGCGGCTCGCGAGCCGCGGGTTGAGTATCGCTGATCTAGATAAATGCCACGAAGCAATTCATATGCCGTTTTATTGTTTTTAACGTTGAAATGGCAAGTGCAACAGGTGAAGATGATGTTGTTGCGGAATTGTTGTGAGTACCCTTTTCAAGACGACAATTCAGTGAAAAGACGGATATTATAACGGTGGGGGGCGCGGGGTGGCAGCGGAGGGTGTGTGTGTGTGTCTACAGAAGGTCCAGTTGTGATAGACACGGTTCACCACTGACATGCACACATTGTGAAACATTACCAATACTATAACGTTGGTAAATGTTCTATCACTTTTATTTTTCACTTGTATCTTATTGTGAAGTTCCTGTCAAAGCCTAACAGTATGGCAGGGTTGCCAACTCTCACGCATCTGGCGTGTGACACACGCTTTCACTCTCAATCTCACGCTCTCACGCTGCCCAAACTATTCTCATGCCAAAAACAAGATGGACCGGCGATCGGTTTTGGTTGGTTATAGAGTGGGGAAGTCACGCCCATCTACTTCCGGTCAGTGGCGAGCCGTCAGGGCCCTCTAGGCCCTCTGTGAGGGCCTAAGATATTCTACAAAATAATATTTAAAAACCATTAAAAAATATATATATTTTGTTTTAGTTATATTTTTCATTAGTTTTACCAAAAATACCTTGATTTAATTGTATTTTAAAGAATTATCCTTCGAATCTGCCTATTCAGTTCTGATGGAATGTGAAGGGTTAAATAAAAGAAGCTTGTCTCTGCGAGTTACTGTGAAGAGAGGAGCTGTAGGACGTCCAGGCGGTCCAGCTATTGAATTCGCAGAGAGCCCAGAGTAATGTCAAATGACAGTACAATTGACCAATCATATCTTCCCTCTAAATGGGTGGGTGTTATTATTGCGGACTTTATGACAAGTTCCGCCCGCTGTGAAACTTTTCTTGTTTCCATAACAACAACAACTTCCTGTCAATAGCGTTATACTCGCCTTCAAAATAAAGCATGCCAAATTACAACTTAAGACATACAACTGCAACGAAAGTAGCAAACACAATGCAACTATCCTTTTCAATTTCAAAGAACACAATAGGGTTATTTACAGGTGTTGTTTTGTGTGGTAGAGGTCGCTTTCATTGATGCGTTTGGCAACCCCGGGCCGTTGTTTTGATATTCCGCTGAAGTATACACTGTGGTAACTCGAGGGAAGGGGTGGGGTCAGAGGGCTAGGTATAAAAGTCAGGGGCTCGCCACTGCTTTCCGGTGGATGGGACCTTATTTCGGAAAAATAATGTATTGAAGTCAATGGAGAGAGAAAACTTATCTTTCGATCCCGTTTGAATTGTGCCTATGAATTACACATGTGATGTTTGTCAATCTTAAAATACTTTCCTGTCAAAAAAAGTCACAGTTTGTCGTAAAACTGTTGAAATATAAGACTATGAAAAATACGCAACTAGAAAGACTACAAATCCCAGAGTCGTAAGCAGTGTTGGGACTAACGCGTTACAAAGTAACGCTTTACTGTAACACCGTTATTTTGGCAGTAACTAGTACTCTAAACGCATTACTTTTTAAATTCAGTAACTCAGTTACCGTTACTACATGGTGCGTTACTCCGTTACTTTTTTTATATAGTCAACAGCCAGGCGAACAGAGATGAGAACTGTACTTAAGTACAGTACTTGAGTAAATGTACTTAGATACTTCCTGCGTCACATGCGGAGACGCGCTGTGGGCGTGTTTGTGTTGTTTACTAACAAGACTATCGAATGGCGGCGGCGGAGCCCAAGTTTAGTTTCTCCACCTGGAGATCTCTCACTATTTCACTTTTGTCGAGCACAAAGAAAAGAAAGTTTCTGTTAAATGTAAGTTGTGTCCTGGCGGGTCAAAGAGCCTATCTACTGCCCAAACCAGTAATTCAAATCTCTTAAAAACATCTGCAAAAACAACATGCTGGGACGAAGCTAGTAACTAAGACCGGCACAGACCCAGACTCAGCGGACGCCACTCCACCTCCACCTAAGCAACAGCAGCTGGATTTGAAACCAAGGGACTGCTAGCCAGGGAAAAGTCGATAAAGCCATTGCACGGTATGTTGTAGAACACATGCAGGCTATTGCTACAGTGGAGTCACCCCGCTTTCTGGGAGTTAGTTAGCATGATACCATGTCCGGGCGGCACACGGCATATGGGACGGAAACTTTTTCCAACTACCTGGAGAAAGAGTATACAAAAATGGAAAGCTAGCTAATATCGATGCAATCCAGATTGCATATAATGCATGTCAAGTTGATCAACAGATTGTATTATTCTCCAATGCAATAACAGTACTGAAATGAAGGCTATAAGGGCATTAATGGGAGCCCTTTTTTTTTTACAGTAACACATTACTTTTGGTGTAAGTAATCAGTAAAGTAACTGAGTTACTTTTGAAATGAAGTAACTAGTAATGGTACTAGTTACTGGTTTTCAGTAACTAGCACTACACTGGTCGTAAGTGATGTCACAATTGTTTTCCTCCACTAAGAGATAGCTAAGATCAGCGCCATATAGATATTTCTATCTATATGGCGATGGTTAAGATAAGATAACTTTAACAAGATGCCTGTGTGCTTAGTACCAGGTTGTTATCATACCAGCAATGGGTCTTGCTCGTTCTTTTCGCTTCCCGTCTGATGAAAGGACCAGGAGTGGCTGGATCAAGTTAGCTACCTAGCTAGTAGCTAGCACGTTAGTTAGCATTACAGCCTTGTCATTTTATTAGCCTTAAAGAGCATCTTACAGGTTTTTTTTTTTCTACATTTATGCTTAAACTTGCTTGAAAAATTACAATTAAAAAGGTGAATGTAGGATTTGATATGTTTTACGAGACATAAGGGCAGGAATTCAGAAGGAAAGGAGCAATTTTGAGCTCTGCTCTTAAAAACGGCTTTTTTTAAGGTCATACGTCAAATGCGTCATATTACATCACAAAGGGTAAACATCTCCGCTCTCTGACCGCGGGTATAGTTAGTAGTTGCGTTGAGTTGAGCGGGTTGTGTTTTAGTGAGCTGGAATTTTTCGGTAGTTTTACATTGTATTTCACCATTTGTAATCATGATGCAGTATTGTGTTTGTGCACATTGCACAAATACCAGCCTGTCAGGACATCAAGTCCACAGTTTCCCTAACTTCCCTGCTCTCTCTCTCCCCTCCGGTACAGCACCGTAACGTAGTGTGGATTTGCATTAGGTAACGCGAGGTAACGCGAGATACGGCTGATACTTGCGCATTAGTTTCTGTTATGGATCAGTATCAACAGTCCTGCCAGTACGTTACTATATTATCAATGCTACTTTAGTTATAGCTTGATATATGATAGCTAACTTCACAATGTTGTGATGTGACGTTAGCTAACATTCTGTAGCTAACGCCGGTCACTCACCAGATAGCTGCCCAGTTCTCCACTGGTTCTCCTCACACCACAGCTCAATTTCTCTCCGATGGCCGTTATTTCTTCTAATCCTTGGCTGCTCCTGGTCTCTTGGACGCCTAGCAGGCTCATAATTATAAGGTTGTGGTCCGTCATACTGTATGCATTTGAATATTCATGTTCAACTTCTTCTGTGTCTTCTGTGTCGAAACTAGCATTGGGATCCATGTTCTTTTAATACGTTACACCGGCCGCTCTCCCCCTTGTTTACCCGTCACACGCGGGAGGTCACGTGCTGTGGCTTTTTTTGCGGAAGTGAAAATATCTTACAAAAACGACGCCAGATGTCACTGTAGTGTATATTTCTGTATATTTTTTTGAAAATCTAGTGTATTCATCATTTTCCTACACATTTATTCACAGGTGTCTTTAACCTGGAAGTTGCTCTTTAACATGAAGTAACATTAAGTAACTGTTAGAAATTAAAATCAATGTTTTGATAGCATAATGTACCTTAAACATACCGTCAGTTTAAATGCTGTTTTATACTGAAAAACCAGAAGTTATTGTGCACAACCAGTTGTTAAGCTTTTATTCTGAAAATCCTTCATCTCCGGTTAGCATTTGCATGAGGCTAATATACCATTTACTATAGAGGTGAATTTAGCAGCGATATGATATGATGTTGCACACCGAAACCTACTGATTTCAACACTACAACTACAGACGTCAAGATATTATTATTGTTGAATATTAAATGAAGGTACAGTTTATTTGTGTACGTTATTGTTTACAGATGTGGGTAGCATGTGACAACATCAGGAACGACCGGAAATCAAACTGCCGTGAAGTATTTCCTGTATTTTTTGAAGTATTGATTACAGCGTTTAGAATGTGTTAAATGAAAAGTCATGGAAGAGTTAAGGAAGAGAAAAGGCGTGTTTAGATATATTGAATGTACAATGTCTGTATCCTCTGATATGCGTAACAACGGACATTAAAACGTTGGAGAGCCGGCCCGCAGGGAGAAGCCAGCTGAGGATATAAGAACAGCGGGACCTGAGGGGTTCGGCCTCTTTCTTCACCTGCCAGAGCCAGAGACACAGCTGCTTTTCTGTCGAACAATATTCTGTTTGTAACATAACCGCGCCTTTATTTTGTATTAAAGTACCAATTTGAAACCATCTCAGAGACTCCATTTAGTCTCCTTTTTAAGCTTCTCTCCTGGACGCGAGAATAACCAACACAGATAACATAACCCAACATGTTAAACAGTAAGAGTAGTAGGCCTAGTCCTATTTTGTGAACCCTTTGAAGAGTACTGTCACACCGGTGTGATCATTCTATAATAGACAATTTAAGCCCGGGGGAGAAATGCTAATGCAACATTAGCATCTGCGATCTTTTCTACTTCACGCTATCTGCATCTGTTGACATTAAACATTAAAAGACCAGGCAGTTCTGGACGTGTTTCATTGTGTTGATAGTGAGGGTAGTCAATCCTTTTGTTGACCAGACAGTAGTGACGGCCATCTTGGTGACGTGTGTTGTTCTGTTAGACCGGAGATGTAGTTCATTCAGCGTTTCACACAAACAAATGTGTTACTTCACAGTTTTACAACACATTTTAGTTTTTTTGACTTGCAAAATTATCTTTTAAATTGACAAATATCATATGTAATTCGTGGCACAATTCAAACGGGATCGAAAGATAATCTTTCTCTCTCCATTGACTTCAATACATCATTTTTCCAAAATAAGGTCCCATGGAGGTCCACCGGAAGGGGAGGGACTTCGCCACTCTATTTACAATGTTGAGTTGACAGCTGCTCAAGCTGTCGATCCGCTCCCTCTCCGCCCCCATCACTCTTAACAACGTTAACAGACAGCTACTAGGCAAAAATAGAGTCAAAGAGTACATGAGAGTGAGAGTGTGTTAATGAATATATTTGGCAGTTTGGATTAAGTCTGTAGATTTGTTTGTGTGTGTGTGTTTCATGTATAGGCCTCTCACGATAATTAATTTTGTTGGATACATTTTCCCGGAAATTATTGCGATAAACGATAATATTGTCGGCACCGTTGTATGACCATTTTAGACCACTGAAATAATGATAATATATAATAATAAATCAAGTAGATCCTTTCAAACTGCTAGTCACATCCTCATGTAAATGGCAATTTATCTAGTTCATTTTTATTTATCGTTCGATAAGTCAATTAATTGCTTATCGCGACAGGCACACAATAAAACAGTGGAAACAAACATGTGTTTGACTTTCATTAGTGAATGAAACTGTGTGCCCTTTATAGTCTGTGTCCAATATTGTGTATTTGTATATATTGTATATATATCCTATATATATGCTAAGGTCCCGCTGCTGACACGATAGCAGTAATTTAGTGGGCATATGTGTAATTAAACCCATGATATCAAAATCTCACTCAAGCCAGGCAAAGTTGGCAACCCTGAGTATGGTCCTATCTAGGAATGATTTGACATCTAACTTAATTGCTTCCAAAGGTTTAAAACACAAGCATATACACTTAAAGTATAAGTCTTTCTTTCTTTACTCAGGGGTAGAACGTTTTTTATCAAAAGTCAACATCGTCAAATCCTCCAGGGCATAATTATGATTATCATGATGAAACAGGCCTGAGAGGAAGTTTCCAGTATAGGCTGAGGGGACAGGTGTGGAGGCAGGCTGGGGACACTGTGAACTCCAGAGGAAGTTTGTTAGTTGTTAAAGCGCTTCGAGTGGAAATAGCCTGAGGTTGATCTCAGTAAAATAGACACCAGTGCCAGTGTAGCTCTCAGTATGTCCATAGTTCCACAGTTATTATACATACTGTAGCAAAGTTTAACATTAGGGAGCATGTCAGGATTTTTGTTGTTCTCATTGATAGCAAAAATCAATGCTTGAGAAAATTTGAATTCTCAAAAATTGAAGTAGGGTGTTGTGAAAGATAGAACAAAATAAAACATTTGTGTTGAGTCTCAAATACAGTACAATGAACATATGACGTTGCAAATATGCCTAACAATACATACTTTTTACATTTCCGTACTCCTGGAATTGTCCTGAAATGTGTTAATAACGTAATCCTGCCTTGTGCGGAATGAAAAAATGCCTCCAATAACAAGGTCACCATCTTGGAACAGTTCAGGCGGTTGTGCTGAGTCTTGCAGTCAGCACACAGAGTCCCCCTTCCCCATTAGCAGAACCAAAAGGAGCAGCCTCAGTAAGGACATGGCTGCGCTCTTCAGGTCACGCCAATCTGCTTGAGATCTCATGACACCCCTTTATACACGATCAATAACATGAAAGGAATTGTCCTGCTTGAAAAGAAGTCTCAGGACATGAGATGAAATTTAAGTTTAGTCAAATGTTTTATGCGAGATAATGTTGATTTTATTATTTAAATAACAATTTCTGGCAATTAATCTGAAATCACATAGGAGATTGGTATTTTGGGTCTGCATATAATTGTATTCTTTTTGTATTTGCATATATACATATTGGTTGAAATGATGGTACATAGCATTCTATTAAAAGGAGTCATCTCAATATGCTACGTTACACGGTAAAATAACTCACAGTTGGAAACGCTAAAATAAACAAATATAATTGTAGGGTTCCATCATTATTTTAGGGCTCCCTTTCCCATTATATATTTTTTTGTATTCCTCTCTGGTTTGAGTAAGATGATATAACATTTTGGGATGAAAATACAAAAGAGCAGTCCAAAACTGGAGGACAGAATAGCAAATATCTCTACAGCAACACTAAACTTTCCAGGAGAGCTTACATACGCTGGGATGAAAGTGATCCATACAGCGCAGAATATCAGCATGCTAAAGGTTATAAACTTGGCTTCATTAAAGTTATCAGGCAGTTTCCGAGCCAGAAAAGCAAGAATGAAACATAAAATGGCCAGTAGTCCTATGTACCCAAGTACAGACCAAAAGCCCAAAGCTGAGCCCAAAGCACACTCTAAGATTATTTTGTCTTTGAAGTCTTTAAAATTCTTAAAAGGAAAAGGAGGAGAAATTGTTAACCAGAGGATACATATCATGACTTGTATTAGAGTGAAACCCAGAACAGTTAGTTTCTGCTGGGCAGGCCCAAACCACTTCATCATATTACTGCCTGGAAGAGTAGCCCTGAAGGCCATTAGCACCACTATAGTTTTCCCCAGAACACAAGAGATACAGAGGACAAAGGTGATGCCGAATGCTGTGTGTCGCAGCATGCAGGACAAATCTGAGGGCCGACCGATGAAGGTCAGAGAACACAGGAAACACAGAGTCAAGGAGAAGAGCAGCAGGAAGCTCAGCTCAGAGTTGTTAGCCCTGACAATTGGAGTTTTCCTGTATCTAAAGAAAATGAATGCCACAACAGCTGTGATGCATGCTCCAAATAAGGATGCTGGCAGTGAGCAGCGCTCCCATAATCTCTTCATATGACAGAAACTCTGCCTCCTTCTTACACAGGCATCTCTTCTTCATTTGACCAGAACTCAGGGTGACACCGCACACAGGTGACAGAATCTGAAGAAAATAAAAATGTGGTAAACATTATGTATAATTATTTTTTAATTTTGTATTTGTCCCATCGTTGCTTATTTTCTAAGCATACAAGACAGTACAGCACATAATAAGTCTATACAATGTTTTGCTTATTTGTACAAGCACAAGTTCTTCCCAGGGATTTCTATGAATTTCTATGAATAATGAAATGATTTATTTTTAGACTTGAAGTAGAAACATTTATTTTACATTGGTGCTTTGAAATAATGCATTAATCCTTAGGAAGACTTTTGCTTATATTTATATCGCTGACTTCAGAATTCTGTCTCAGTATCTGTATATGTATCATTTGCAATTATATGTTATGTAACGATATTGTGTTTTTTTCTTCTTAAAGGACTGCATGGTTTTGAAATCCACCAAAAACCCACTGCAATTTCTTAAAATGAACGATACATGTTTTGTCTTGCATTCATGTAACTACACCTGTAATGTTGCTGATGTCTCCCTCTGCACATCTTATACAGTCATAGCAGCAGACAGGCATTCCTTTTTGGAGAACCTTGCGAGTTCCTGGAAGACATTTTTCACTGCAAACTGACACAGGCACCTGTAGGATCAAATCGACCATGAGAAGAAAGAAAAACATCAGCCTTCACTTTGATTACTGTGTTGCCTTTGCATATTTCTATTTAAAATGTGTATGCATAAAAAACATTCATTATGACGTGCATGACTAACAGTGTCAATTTCATATTTATAATGAAACAAAAAGACTGTAATTAGCAACGACAGTGATCTTAGAGTATTTTACCTGTTGGGAGTTCTGTGTCCAAGTTATAGACTCATTTTGCAGATGTAGCTGTTTGTTTTCAGGTGAAGATGCATCATAAGGCCAACTGTGACAAACTCCACAATGTCATTTTCTCTTGGCTTCCAATTTATAATGTCATACTTTGCTGCTGGGTCTCCATTTTCATTGAAGTAAACCTCTTCTCCTTCCTTTGTTTTAAACTGAATAGTTCTTATGTGCTGTAAAATCTGAAAAACAAATATCTGTCAATGCAGAACATAATTTGAAGAATGTGTTGTGGTCCAAGGGTTTTAAAAGCATGAGAGACAGCAACAGTTTCATTTACGTTATTGTAAACATGTTCCTCGTTGATGTGAGTTAATGTAAAAACGTCAGTAACATTGGTGTTCAACTCACCGTAAATGGATCTAGCTGCACCTTGGTGTTACATGTTTTGTTACAGCTGAGGATAAAATGAAGTGCGTGCGCCGCAGCATACACTCCTTTATAGACATTGTTAAAGATAGGCATCAGAGACATATCGGTGAAGCTGTTTTGCACTTCAGTCAAATCTTCACGTCCAGTACATTGTTTCTGATTTCTTGATGAAGACTTTGACCGCTTGAACTTACAACTAAATACCGTCTCATAATACGCTGTAAACATTTCATTACTAGATACATTGAGCGGCCTCACATCCAACATGAACTCCCTCATGCCACTGACATGTGCTTCGGGGATGGACAGGCCTATAGCACCGTCTAGAATGTGATGCTTATCCACGGTTGCAGTTTGTGAATCAAAGATCCAGCTCTCAGAGCCTACCCACTGGTACCCAGTCAAGTTGTGGTGAGAAAGTCTAAGTAGTATCACATCCAAATCCTTGTGGGAGAGGAAAGCAATGATCACCTTGGAAGTGGAAGCCTTGATAATGTCAATTATCTTTTGTATTTTCTCTGGTGGATCGGTTCTAAAGAAGGACACAGAGTACTCAAGACAGATGCCAAGCTCCTCTGCCGTTTCTGTGAACGTGGCCATACCGTTGTTTCCATAATCATCATTTGTTCTCATAGCTCCAACCCAAGTCCAACCAAAATGCTTAACCAGCTGTGCCAGGGCTCTGCTCTGGTAGTAGTCACTGGGTATTGTTCTGAGGAAGGATGGGTACTTGGATTTATCACTGAGACAGGCACAAGTAGCAAAGTGGCTGATCTAAAAGAAAAAAAACAAGTTATATCCCAAGGTAAAGATTCAGAATATAAAGTAGTTATACAGCCAACTACAATCCCTTTTGCTATACATAGTTGCAATAGTTGAATATTAATAATATCAAAGAATCTTACCCACCATTGGAATATGAAAGGGTCCGATGGCAGTAGCCATAGCCATGCAAGGAGAGGAAGAACTTTCTCCCATAATGGCCTGCACTTGGGCAGGTCTTGTACATGGTACTTCAGAGGGTTGTGTTACGACTTCATTACCATTTGCAAAGGCCAATGCAACCCTCACACTTTTGGCAATTGAGCCACAGGAATCATAGATCCTATAGCCCAGAGAGATGCCAGGCAATAGGTCTGTGCTGTTATTAACCTCCTCTACTGCAAATAGCATAGCCTGGGCATACTGGATCCCTCTGAAATTCAAGCTTGATGCAAACAGTTAATAATAATTAGTTAAAAAAATGCCATGCAGTAGAAAGTGTGGCACAGTACAAGGAAGTATGCAACACAATAGGAGTATATCCTCATTTAAATATCCAATGTTATACCCTTTCAGAAATCTGAAGCAACATATTGCTATGGTATACTTTCACCTGGTGCATTGCAGTGGCAGTGGTTTATCCATGTAGGAATCCCGTCTGTTCTTCCAGCTGCTGTGGAAAGAGAAGATTCCCCCCAACATTATGTCCCCATCCTTAAACATCTGAGGGATCTCAGGGTCCCCTCTCTGTGTGCACACTGGCTCCTCAGCCTGAGAGAAAGATACCACCAGCAACAGATGTAAGAGTGCCCACCCCTGCTCCGGCCACCTCTGTGTGGATGACATCTTGTTTGAGTGAGCCAAAACAATTCAGTGGCATCACATGAACCCCAATGCAAATTTAAATTGGGCACTTGTATTTATATATGTAGGAGAAACTTGGGAAAGAATAATGGAACATTGATATTTTATCTCTGTGGACTTGGGGGCAAAGGAAGGAGGCGCCAAACAGGAAAAGGGTTATTTGCGTTGCTAAACTTACTGGTACTTGTGTGCTCTCGATTTATCTGCTAAAAAAACAACTATTGTTCAATTATTTTTCAAAAGATCATATCTTGAAACTTCTCTAACCCAAAATCCATGGCCTATTTCCAAGTTGCCTTTTATAGTTAAAGCCAGCTTGGAGCACACGCGTGAACTGCGAGTGCCGGAGCTTCGCAGCGCCGGAACTGTGGCGCGCTTAATTGCGCCGCCTTTGCGCATCAGATGAGGCCCCACGCAGTCTGCGTGATCTGCGTGTAGGGAGGGGCGGGCCTGGATGGTATGTTTTAGGTTTGGCAGCTTCAACTTCAGTAAACAGTTTTGTTTTATAAGAAATAAACCTAAGGATTAGAAATAAAATGCATAAATAAAAAAGCATAACATTGATCTAAGGGAATGTGCAGGAGAGGAAGCCGATGGCCTCGGTAGCCATTCGGATCATGCCTTCTGCCTTGCCTTCCCTGAGCCAGCTAGCCCACCTACTTTCTGACTGATCTTGTATTTTCTGAACCCTGTGAGCCTTCAGTCGACCTGTTGACCAGCAAGCCTGACATCCTTCGGCCATGTCTCATCATGTCTAATCTTGCCATTTGCAGGACGTTCTTCCTAGAAGAAAGCATTCACTGTGCCATCTTTGCGGATGCACAGCCAGATCATCAGTAGGCCATCTACACTGACAGCCAGCCAGATCAGTCTTCATTGACACCTAAAATCAGATGACCATCTCTTCCAAATCATCGGTCAGCCTACCTGAGAGTTCCTGCACTGCTACTCTCAGTAGTTAAACAAATCGAGCATTATTAATTTGCTAATGCACTTACACGTCAAACATAGGAAGAACATTCAAAGGTCAGAGGGTTGCACACTTTTTATTCCTCCAAATGAAATAACTTTTATATAAACATGTACCAGTGACGAACCGTCAGGGCCTTCAAGGTATTCAGAGAATACCCTGGAACACTCAGATAAAACATATGCCGTTTTATTGTTTTTAACGTTGAAATGGCAAGTGCAACAGGTGAAGATGATGTTGTAGCGAATTGTTGTGAGTATCCTTTTCAACACGACAATTCAGTGAAAAGACGGACATTATAACGGCGGGGGGCGCGGCAGCGGAGGGTGTGTGTTTGTGTGTCTACAGAAGGTCCAGCTGTGATAGACACGGTTCAACACTGACATGCACACATTGTGAAACTATAACGTTGGTAAATGTTCCATCATTTTCATTTTTCACTTGTATCTCATTGTGAAGTTCCTGTCAAAGCCTAACAGTATGGTCTTATCTATGAATGATTTGACATCTTACTTAATTGCTTCCAAAGGTTTAAAAACATAAGTATATAAACTTAAAGTATGAGTATTTCTTTCTTTACTCAGGGGTAGAACGTTTTTTATCGAAAGTCAATATCGTCAAATCCCCCAGGGCATAATTATGATTATCATGATGCAACAGGCCTGAGGGGAAGTTTCCAGTATAGGCTGAGAGGACAGGTGTGGAGGCAGGCTGGGGACACTGTGAACTCCAGAGGAAGTTTGTTAGTTTGTTAAAGCGCTTCGAGTGGAAATAGCCTGAGGTTGATCTGAAGCAAATTAGACACCAGTGCCAGTGCAGCTCGGAGTATGTCCATAGTTCCATAGTTATTATAGATACTGCAGCCAATTTTAACATTACGGAGCATGTCAGGATTTGTGTTGTTCTCATTGATAGCAAAGATCAATGCTTGAGAACATTTGAATTCTCAAAAATTGAAACTAGGGTATTGTGAAAGATAGAACAAAATAATACATTTGTGTTAAGTCTCAAATACAGTACAATGAACCAACCCGGTATCACGGCAAGACGTGAACATGTGACGATTTACCATGCTGGGAGACGTGAAGATGTCAAGATTTCGTCCCTTCAAACGTGACAGTTACACAGTATCGTTAACCCATGTTAACCAGTGGAGAAATACCCGGAAATGCCAAGCAAATGCTACCCCGACGGTCGGTTGTTATTGTCAATATTAATATAATAATGATTTATTTTTTAATAGTCATACTCAAATACACCGATTTTCTTGTTGCCCCAGCTGGTCGACACCTCTTTTAGCAGAAACAAAGGCTACATTAATTAATTAAATCAATGTTATTCCATGCTTGTGGATGTGGAATTAACGGACGTGACGTTGTGCGATTGCGTTGCCCGGCAACAGCTTCGGTTCATGTTAATTTACAAACTCTTCAACTACAACCGCAGTTATATTTAAAAACATGTTAGAAGCCTCACGAAATACTTTAATGTAAATTAAAATGTAAATGTGAAGGAATGTGTGTATAACAAAATACATCCGTCATAAACGAAACCGGAAACAGACGTAGGCAAGAACCTCAGCTCGATGATTGGATGGTTTAGAGCCGCAATGCACGCTGCTGGGACTTGGTGTTTATGCGATGTGAAATCCGAAAACATTTTTAAAAATAAAATAATACTATATTCCGACTGTGCTTGTGTTTCTCTTTGAAAGTCATCACATAACGGCATTGTAATACACGGTTCGGCTGCATTAAATATTACATATCTGCCGTAATTCTCTAGACAAACAGGAGGAACTGCCGCCAAAACTGAAAACGTGACGTGGATAATAAATATATAAGCAATTAAACAATATCTTACATTTATTTTCATCTCCTTGCAGTATCAACAGTAATTCGGCTGACTTTCATATTTGATCCAATTGATAGATAGGCTGTATTTACACCATAACGGTGCGGAGCTGATAGAAAGGGACACCTGGTGGTTGAAGAACGTTATTGAATTGTATTATTTTATTATTAGATATTAATAGGAGGGTGTGCAAAAAAGACAAACTAATAAGGCTTAATTTAAACATTAATGAATACTTTAGATTAAGGTCTTCTTTTGAATAGGAAAAAAGCTTTGGGGGTATAGAAGAAGAATATGGAGGGATGAAACCCTCGTTAATGGTCACACATGCAGAGCACACAGCACACACAGTGACATTTGTATCTACAGATAAATATTAAGCCTGACAAAGTACTTAACGTCTAATATATTGCTTTCCTGCAATGTTAACTATGCTTAATCACTTATTTGTTTATTATTTGTTTATTATTAAACTGATATTATACATATGTATTATACTCTTATAAGATGTATGTAGATAGTATAAGAAATGTGCAGAATATGACAGTTTAATGGTGGAGGTATACACACATATTGATAGATGTCTTGTGATGCACTGTTGAGGAACCTGCGACCCAAGTTTTTCATTCATTGCATAACTACACCGTAGTTGTGTATAATATGATATGTCAATAAACCTTAGCTTAGAAAATATTAAAAGGGATGTGCAAAATAGTCATTATGTACAGTCTTTAATTAACTATTAGTAGAGAATAACGAGTAATGAATATACTTTATACGGATCCTATTAATATCTAATAATAAAATAATAAAATTCAATAACGTACTCACCAGGTGTCCCTTTCTATCAGCTATTTCACATCGCATAAACACCAAATCCCAGCGTGCATTGCGGCTAAACCATCCAATCATCGAGCTGAGGATCTTGCCTACGTCTGTTTCCGGTTTCGTTTATGACGGATGTATTTTATTATGCACACATTCCTTCACATTTACATTTTAATTTACATTAAAGTATTTCGTGAGGCTTCTAACATGTTTTTAAATATAACTACGGTTGTAGTTGAAGAGCTTGTAAATTAACATGAACCGAAGCTGTTGCCTGGCAATGCAATCGCACAATGTCAAGTCTGTTAATTCCACATCCACACGCATGGAATAACATTGATTTAATTCATTAATGTAGCCTTTGTTTCTGCTAAAAGAGGTGTCGACCAGCTGGAGCAACACGAAAATCTGTGTAATCGAGTGTGAATATTAAAAAATAAATCATTATTATATTAATATTGACAATAACAACCGACCGTCGGGGTAGCATTTGCTTGGCATTTCCGGGTATTTCTCCACTGGTTAACATGGGTTAACAATACCGTGTAACTGTCACGTTTGAAGGGACGAAATCGTGACATCTTCACGTCTCCCAGCATGGTAAATCGTCACATGTTCATGTCTTGCCGTGATATCGGGTTGCAATGAACATACGACGTTGAAAATATGCCTAACAATGCATAGTTTTCACATTTCCATACTCCTGGAATTGTCTGAAATGTGTTAATTACATAATCCTAACTTGTGCAGAATGAAAAAATGCCTCCAATAACAAGGTCACCATCTTGGAACAGATCAGGCGGTTGTGCTGAGTCTTGCAGTCAGAACACAGAGTCCCCCTTCCCCATTAGCAGAACCAAAAGGAGCGGCCTCAGTAAGGACATGGCGGTGCTCTTCAGGTCACGCCAATCTGCTTGAGATCTCATGACACCCCTTTATACACCATCAATAACATGAAGGGAATTGTCCTGCTTGAAAAGAAGTCTCAGGAGACGAGATGAAATGTAAGTTTAGTCAAATGTTTTATACGAGACAATGTTGGTTTTATTATTTGAATAACAATTTCTGGCAATTAATCTGAAATCACATAGGAGATTGGTATTTTGGGTCTGCATATAATTGTATTCTTTTCGTATTTGCATATATACATATTGGTTGAAATGATGGTACATAGCATTCTATTAAAAGGAGTCATCTCAATATGCTACGTTACACGGTAAAATAACTCACAGTTGGAAACACTAAACTAAACAAATATAATTGTAGGGTTCCATCATTATGTTAGGGCTCCCTTTCCCATTATATATTTTTTTGTATTCCTCTCTGGTTTGAGTAAGATGATATAACATTTTGGGATGAAAATACAAAAGAGCAGTCCAAAACTGGAGGACAGAATAGCAAATATCTCTACAGCAACACTAAACTTTCCAGGAGAGCTTACATACGCTGGGATGAAAGTGATCCATACAGCGCAGAATATCAGCATGCTAAAGGTTATAAACTTGGCTTCATTAAAGTTATCAGGCAGTTTCCGAGCCAGAAAAGCAAGAATGAAACATAAAATGGCCAGTAGTCCTATGTACCCAAGTACAGACCAAAAGCCCAAAGCTGAGCCCAAAGCACACTCTAAGATTATTTTGTCTTTGAAGTCTTTACAATTCTTAAAAGGAAAAGGAGGAGAAATTGTTAACCAGAGGATACATATCATTACTTGTATTAGAGTGAAACCCAGAACAGTTAGTTTCTGCTGGGCAGGCCCAAACCACTTCATCATATTACTGCCTGGAAGAGTAGCCCTGAAGGCCATTAGCACCACTATAGTTTTCCCCAGAACACAAGAGATACAGAGGACAAAGGTGATGCCGAATGCTGTGTGTCGCAGCATGCAGGACAAATCTGAGGGCCGACCGATGAAGGTCAGAGAACACAGGAAACACAGAGTCAAGGAGAAGAGCAGCAGGAAGCTCAGCTCAGAGTTGTTAGCCCTGACAATTGGAGTTTTCCTGTATCTAAAGAAAATGAATGCCACAACAGCTGTGATGCATGCTCCAAATAAGGATGCTGCAGTGAGCAGCGCTCCCATAATCTCTTCATATGACAGAAACTCTGCCTCCTTCTTGACACAGGCATCTCTTCTTTCATTTGACCAGAACTCAGGGTGACACCGCACACAGGTGACAGAATCTGAAAAAAAAAATGTGGTAAACATTATGAATAATTATTGTTTTTAATTTTGTATTTGTCCCTACGTTGCATATTTTCTAAGCATACAAGACAGTACAGCAACTAATAAGTATATACAATGTGTTGCTTATTTGTACAAGCACAAGTTCTTCCCAGGGATTTCTATGAATTCCTATGAATAATGAAATGAATTATTTTTAGACTTGAAGTAGAAACATTTATTTTACATTGGTGCTTCGACATAATGCATTCATCATTAGGAAGACTTTTGCTTACATTTATATAGCTCACTTCAGAATTCTTTCTCAGTATCTGTATATGTATAATTTGCAATTATTGGTTATGTAACGATATTGTGTTTTTTTCTTCTTAAAGGACTGCATGGTTTTGAAATCCCCCAAAAACCCACTGCAATTTCTTAAAATGAACGATACATGTTTTGTCTTGCATTCATGTAACTACACCTGTAATATTGCTGATGTCTCCCTCTGCACATCTTATACAGTCATAGCAGCAGACAGGCATTCCTTTTTGGAGAACCTTGCGAGTTCCTGGAAGACATTTTTCACTGCAAACTGACACAGGCACCTGTGGGATCAAAGCAACCATGAGAAGAAAGAAAAAGATCGGCCTTGACTTTCATTACTGTGTTGCCTTTGTATATTTCTATTTAAAATGTTGATGCATAAAAAAACATACATTATGACGTGCATGATTAACAATGTCAATTTCATATTTATAATGAAACAAAAAGATTGTAATTAGCAACGACAGTGATCTTAGAGTATTTTACCTGTTGGGAGTTCTGTGTCCAAGTTATAGACTCATTTTGCAGATGTAGCTGTTTGTTTGCAGGTAAAGATGCATCATAAAAGCCAACTGTGACAAACTCCACAATGTCATTTTCTCTTGGCTTCCAATTTATAATTTCATACTTTGCTGCTGGGTCTCCATTTTCATTGAAGTAAACCTCTTCTCCTTCCTTTGTTTTAAACTGAATAGTTCTTATGTGCTGTAAAATCTGAAAAACAAATATCCGTCAATGCAGAACATAATTTGAAGAATGTGTTGTGGTCCAAGTGTTTTAACATCATGATAGACAGCAAAGGTTTAATTTACGTTATTGTAAACATGTTCCTTGTTGATGTGATTTGATGTAAAAACTTCAGTAACATTGGTGTTTAACTCACCGTAAATGGATCTAGCTGCACCTTGGTGTTACATGTTTTGTTACAGCTGAGGATAAAATGAAGTGCGTGGGCCGCAGCATACACTCCTTTATAGACATTGTTAAAGATAGGCATCAGAGACATATCGGTGAAGCTGTTTTGCACTTCAGTCAAATCTTCACGTCCAGTACATTCTTTCTGATTTCTTGATGAATACTTTGACCGCTTGAACTTACAACTAAATAACGTCTCATAAAACATTGTAAACATTTCATTACTAGATACATTGAGCGGCCTCACATCCAACATGAACTCCCTCATGCCACTGACATGTGCTTCGGGGATGGACAGGCCTATAGCACCGTCTAAAATGTGACGCTTATCCACGGTTGCAATTTGTGAATCAAAGATCCAGCTCTCAGAGCCTATCCACTGGTACCCAGTCAAGTTGTGATGAGAAAGATTAAGTAGTATCACATCCAAATCCTTGTGGGAGAGGAAAGCAATGATCACCTTGGAAGTGGAAGCCTTGATAATGTCAATTATCTTTTGTATTTTCTCTGGTGGATCGGTTCTAAAGAAGGACACAGAGTACTCAAGACAGATGCCAAGCTGCTGGGCCGTTTCTGTGAATGTGGCCATACCGTTGTTTCCATAATCATTATTTGTTCTAATACCTCCAACCCAAGTCCAACCAAAATGCTTCACCAGCTGTGCCAGGGCTCTGCTCTGGTAGTAGTCACTGGGTATTGTTCTGAGGAAGGATGGGTACTTGGATTTATCACTGAGACAGGCACAAGTAGCAAAGTGGCTGATCTAAAAGAAAAAAACAAGTTATATCCCAACGTAAAGATTCAGGATATAAAGTAGTTAAACAGCCAACTACAATCCCTTTAGCTATACATAGTTGCAATGGTTGAATATTAATAATATCAAAGAATCTTACCCACCATTGGAATATGAAAGGGTCCAATGGCAGTAGCCATAGCCATGCAGGGAGAGGAAGAAGTTTCTCCCATAATGGCCTGCACTTGGGCAGGTCTTGTACATGGTACTTCAGAGGGTTGTGATACAACTTCATTACCATTTGCAAAGGCCAATGCAACCCTCACACTTTTGGCAATTGAGCCACAGGAATCATAGATCCTATAGCCCAGAGAGATGCCAGGCAATAGGTCCGTGCTGTTATTAATCTCCTCTACGGCAAATAGCATAGCCTGGGCAAACTGGAACCCTCTGAAGTTCAAGCTTGATGCAAACAGTTAATAATAATTAGTTACAAAAGGTCCATGCATTAGAAAGAGTGGCACAGTACATGGAAGTATTTGATGATAAAATCAAACACAACAGGTGTAAATCTTCATTTAAATATTCAATGTTACCCTTTCAGAAATTTGAAGCAAAATATTGATATGGTATACTGTTACCTGGTGCATTGCAGTGGCAGTGGTTTGTCCATGTAGGAATCCCGTCTGTTCTTCCAGCTGCTGTGGAAAGAGAAGATTCCCCCCAACATTATGTCCCCATCCTTAAACATCTGAGGGATCTCAGGGTCCCCTCTCTGTGTGCACACTGGCTCCTCAGCCTGAGAGAAAGATGCCACCAGCAACAGATGTAAGAGTGCCCATCCCTGCTCCGGCCACCTCTGTGTGGATGACATCTTGTTTGAGTGAGCCAAAATAATTCAGTGGCATCACATGAACCCCAATGGAAATTTAAATTGAGCACTTGTATTTATATATTTTGGATAAACTTGGGAAAGAATAATGGAACATTGATATTTTATCTCTGTTGACTTAAGGGCAAAGGAAGGAGGCGCCAAACAGGAAAAGGGTTATTTGCCTTACCAAACTTACTGGTACTTGTGTGCTCTCGATTTATCTGCTAAAAAAACAACTATTATTCCATCATTTCACAAAAGATCTTGAAACTTCTCTAACCCAAAATCCATGGCCTATTTCCTAGTTGCCTTTGATAGTGTGCAACTCGATTTTGACAGGATAACAACTGGTGACTTCTAGAATTGTGTGAGTAACATTCTGTTTTTAGACTTCTCTGTTTCAGTGTGTGTACTCTGTATAAATGCTCTGTAGTTGATCTGACTGAAATTGTGATTTTAAATCTCAAAACCGCTACAGTATCTGTCAGGCAGAAACTTGGGACAAGTAATTTGACTTAAACCTTAAAACTGAACTAACTGACTGCTAGGGTTAACTTTGATTTAAACATTTGTAGAATACTAAGAGCTTTATTCAGTAGGTGTAACTGTATTAAGGGTTAAACTCATAACTTTATAACTTAGGGTTTAATGTAATTGTAAAACCATTGGGCCACTGAAAAGATACAATAGCAACTCAGGAGGGAGCCAGTCTAGATTTCCTTTTGAGGGCCACCAGCTGCAGAGAGTTAGCTAATTAAAGGGGCGTGGCCCCACATCTGTGAGAACTCAGCAATCAGGTGTCCAGTTTAGGTAGCACTTTCCTGGAGCGTCAGCTTCAGCGTCAGACAGACGAAGACTGACAAAGACAATAGAGTCCTGCTGGAGTCTCTAAGACTGACAAAGACAATAGGCGCATTCACCCTGCGGGACTTTTCCCACAAAGGTTCATGCAAACTTAGTTCATGAGAACTCTTTTATCGCGTTCACACCAAAAAGAGCCGGTACTAAAATTAGTTCATGAGAACCTTTTTACCCCCTCGGAAGTCTCTGCTAGAAAGCAGGGACTTTCGAGGGGCTCTTTTGTGAGAAAAGAGCTATATTTCTGATTGGCTGGGTGGATTGCAAACCACGCCCCGTAAAACTCCCAAAAAGTTTTGTGAAGCCGCCATTTTATTATCCTCGCATTAGCATTATTAGCATTAGCATTAGACCAGCGCAGAAACGCAGAGAGACTAACGTATGGCAACACAAAATAAAACATGGGAGCGGTGGAGATGAGGAGGTGTCGGCGTTCTGGCGATTTACTCGGAAGGCTTCAGTAGAAGCTGCTGGGAGTCCCAGCAGCTTCTACTGAAGCCAGTCCCCAACTCCGGGGACTTCCGGCCGGGGACTGTGGGCAGCAGTATACGCCGTGAAGTTGTTTGTAGCCTGCCAGTAAACCCAAAGCAGAAGAAGAAGAAGTGACGTCAGCGGCTTCATTTGCCTAATCCTCCCCCAGGGACTTTTTCCGGTGTGAACGCGATCTGTACTTAGTTCATGCGAAATAAAGAGTTTGCATGAACTAAGTTCGCATGAACCTTTGTGGGAAAAGTACTGCGGTGTGAATGCGCCTAATAGAGTCCTGCTGGAGTCACGAGGGTGGCAAAGAGGAGGCAAATCCTACTTTGATTGAGCCAAGTATAGCTGGTGTTTTATTTCATTTGATTGTTTAGCCCCTCATGCTATAATCATGTGTATTTTCTCCATTCCTGTTCATGTGACCTCTCGCAATTATCACTGGCCCCGTGTATCTCGTAATCGATATAACCGGCCTGCTCTCGTCTATCCCACATGCTCCACTGACATCCAACATCTTGTTTCAGTCGGCCTGTGGAACTGCCAGTCAGCCGTTCCTAAGGCTGACTTCATCTCTGGCTACGCTTCCCTGCAGTCTCTGGATTTCCTTGCTCTCACTGAGACGTGGATTACTCCAACACACACATCCACCCCCAGCAGCTCTCTCCACAGCATATTCCTTCTCCCACACACCCAGACCCACTGGCAGAGGAGGTGGCACTGGTCTCCTGCTCTCTCCCAAATGGAGCTTTTCCCTCTTCAAGCTACCTAACTTCACTCCTTCCACCTTTGAATTCCATGCCGTCACAGTAACCCATCCTATACAATTAACCATTGTTGTTCTCTACCGTCCATCAGGCGCCTTGGGGGACTTCTTGGAGGAATTAGATAATCTCCTCTCACATATCCCTGAAACTGGCCCTCCCGCTATACTTCTCGGAGACTTCAACCTCCAGACAGGGAAGATAGACAAACTAACATCTCTGTTAACCGCCTTTGCTTTCTCACTGTCTCCATCCCCACCAACTCATAAAGCTGGCAATGTCCTTGATCTCATATTCTCAAGGAACTGCACTACTTCTAACCTCTCTGTAAACCCGCTCCACACATCCGATCACTTCTTCATTTCATTCTCTCTACCCCTTTCCAAACATAACGAACTAATCTCTTCTCATCCTGCACCTGTCCGCCGTAACCTTCGTTCCCTCTCCCCCTCTACCTTTGCCTCATCTGTGCTCTCAGCCCTCCCTTCCTCTGACTCGTTCCAACTCCTACTTCCAAACTCTGCTGCAGAAACTCTCCTCTCTACTCTCTCATCCTCTCTGGACTCTCTCTGTGCTCTCACATCTCGGCAGGCTCGTCAGTCCCCTCCTGCTCCCTGGCTAAATGACGCACTGCGTGCTAATAGAACCGTCCTTAGGGCAGCAGAGTGGAAACGGTGGAAATCCAAACACCGTGACGACCTCCTAACCTATCAGGCTCTCCTCTCCTCTTTCTCTGCTTCCATCTCTCAGGCAAAAAGCACTTTCTTTCAAGATAAGATCCAATCTCCCTATTCCAATCCCAAAAAACTATTTTCCATCTTCTCCTCCCTCCTGGACCCCCCCAAAGCCCCTTCCCCCTCCTCCCTTCTGTCAAGCGACTTTGTTAACCACTTTGAAAAAAAGGTTGATGATATTCGCTCTTCTTTTTCTGACTCACCTTTACTCACCACTGGGTCACCAGACCCTCCTTTCACACACACACTGACCTCCTTTTCCCCTCTCTCTCCAAGTGAGGTTCTTACCCTCATTACCTTCTTACCCTCATTACCTCTGCCCACCCTACCACCTGTCCTCTGGACAGGTGGTAGGGTGGGCAAGATTGTCCCACTCTTGACCTAACAATCAACATCGGCACCTCTGTTGTTTCCCCGACTCAGACTGCAAGGAATCTGGGAGTGATCCTAGATAACAACCTGTCCTTCACTGCAAACATAGCTGCTACAACCCGCTGCTGCAGATACACACTTTACAACATCAGGCAGATTCGTCCCCAGCTGACCCAGAAAGCGACGCAGGTTCTGGTCCAGGCTCTCGTCATCTCACGCCTAGACTACTGCAACTCCCTCCTGGCTGGTCTACCTGCATGTGCCATCCGACCTCTGCAGCTCATCCAGAATGCAGCGGCTCGTCTGGTCTTCAACCTTCCTAAATTCTCCCACACCACGCCGCTCCTCCGCTCCCTCCACTGGCTTCTGGTAACTGCTAGAATCCACTTCAAGACAATGGTACTTGCGTACCATGATGCGAATGGATCTGGCCCTTCCTACATCCAGGAAATGGTTAAACCGTACACCCCAGCACGTGCACTCCGCTCTGCATCAACCACACGGCTCGATGCCCCCTCGCTGCCAAGGGGACCCAAGTTCCCATCATCAAAAACAACGTGGGATTGCTATCCTGGCTCCAAAATGGTGGAATGAGCTCCCCATTGACATCAGGACAGCAGATAGCATACACACCTTCCGGCGCAGACTGAAAACTCATCTCTTTCGACTCCACTTCGAGCAATAGAACTATTAACAAAGCACTTATATACTAATAAAGGACTGGCTTACCTAAAGCCAGTTGAGTAGCACTTGAAATGTTGTTGCTCTATGAAACCTGATGTACTTATATGATTCTGTTTTCTTCAAGTGTGTATTTTGTTGGTCGAACGCACTTATTGTAAGTCACTTTGGATAAAAGCGTCAGCTAAATGCAATGTAATGTCATGTAATAGTTAAAGCCAGCTAGTGCTAGTGGAGCACGCGCGTGAACTGCGAGCGCCGGTGCCTGTGGCGAGCTTAATTGCGCCGCTTTTACGCATCAAATGAGGCCCCACGCAGTCTGCGTGATCTGCGTGTAGGGAGGGGCGGGCCTGGATGGTATGTTTTAGGTTTGGCAGCTTCAACTTCAGTAAACAGTTTTGTTTTTTAAGAAATCTACCAAAGGATTAGATATAAAATGCATAAATAAAAAAGCATAACATTGATTTAAGAAAATGTGCAGTAGGGGAAGCCGATGGCCTCGGTAACCATTCAGATCATACCTTCTGCCTTCTGACAGCCAGCTAGCCCACCTACTTTCTGACTGATCTTGTATTTTCTGAACCCTGTGAGCCTTCAGTTGACCTGTTGACCAGCAAGCCTGACATCCTTCGGCCATGTCTCATCATGTCTAATCTTGCCATTTGCAGGACGTTCTTCCTAGAAGAAAGCATTCACCGTGCCATCTTTGCAGATGCACAGCCACATCATCAGTAGGCCATCTAGATTCTACGCTGACAGCCAGCCAGATCAGTCTTCGTTGACACCTAAAATCAGATGACCCTCTCTTCCAAATCATCGGTCAGCCTACCTGAGAGTTCCTGCACTGCTACTCTTAGTAGTTAAACAAATAGAGCATTATTAAGGTGCTAATGTACTTACACGTCAAACTTAGGAAGAACATTCAAAGGTCAGAGGGTTGCAGACTTTTTATTCCTCCAAATGAAATAACTTTTATATCAACATGAGTAGTAGTAACCATGCTGTTTCAATCACATTAGTATGCATACAAAGTGACAGGTGACACGCCCCCAATTATGCAAATGAGCTAAATCCCGCCTCCCCTCGCCTCCCATTGGTCGAGAGCCTTTTATCAGAGCTATGTCCCGCCTCCCATTGTTTGAGACCCTTTGATGTGAGGGGTGATGTGTTATAACGGGTAGGTGTGAAAAGCCCCCCTGTGGAATGCCTTTGTTGTCTAATTCTTTGATGTGTTGATTAAGGTAGTCTCTTTGAAGTTATGCTGTCTGGTCCCTCAGGGGTTATCTAATCTAATTAGCCTTTGATGTTTTGCCCTTTGATCTTAATCTAGGTATTTTTATGAGTGAGACATGGTTTGTTGTCTAATTCCTTGATGTGTCGATTAAGGTAGTCTCTTTGAAGTTATGCTGTCTGGTCCCTCAGGGGTTATCTAATCTAATTAGCCTTAGATGTTATGAGCCTGTGATGTTAATTTAGGTATTTTTATGAGTGAGACATGTTTTGCTGTCTAATTCTTTGATGTGTCAGTTAAGGTAGTCTCTCTGAAGTTAGGATGTCTGGCCCGCTCAGTGTGCCCCCGGCCTCTCCCCCCCTTTTCTCCACCCCTTCCTCCGGCAAGGAGATTGTGGGGGGTGGAATTAGATGAAAATAGAAATATGCTCAAAACTAAATAAAAGACAGTAATTTCCACTTACCAAGTCACCTTTCAAAAAAGAAAAATTGCCAAAATGTGACAATTTACAGCCATCCGTCCGGGGCTCCAGTCAAGAAACGAATGCCGCATCTATGCTGGGTGCAGATGCATACAGCCAGAGATCTGTGCACAAACTTTTCTTGTGCCCTCTTTGGGTCAAATAGGCTGCCCTACCTCTAAGGACAATTAACACAAACACACACGAACACACACACACACACACACACGCTGAAGTTGCCCCCTTTGATGTGGGGGGTTGAGATAAGAAACCCCCCTGGTTAAGACACCCCTCTGTGAGGTGAGAAGCTAGAGGACGAAGTTAATTTGTTAAGACGCTCAAACAAAATAAACAGCCATTATTTTTCACTCACTAAGACACCTAAAAACGTTATTGTCCTCTCTAGATTTGATCCAGGGTTTTGTAGTAGTATTTACCATGGTATATAACTTAGACTAGTTAACTATCTAAACACTCAGAGTCCTTTACCTCACCTGAGCTTATCCAGAGCTTGACTGACACACAGAGACCAATCAAGGGCTTTGATTTATGATCTGTATGACAGTGGCCATGTCGACAGGCCACATCATGTAGACAGCCAGTCACCCTGTGTGAGGCAGGCCCACATGTGCGCAGCATTGCGTTCGAAATAAATTAAAAAAACTAAATGGGTAGCGAAATATACTTGGGCGGCCGTTAATATACTGGTCGGCCCGCCCAAGTAAAGTCTATGTGTGGGAAATCCTGGAATATCAGATACAATTAGCATCTAACCAGAAGTGCGAATGAAGCAGTGAACTGCAGTATATTTGATATACATCCAATATATAAAAGGTTATGTTAATATTGATCAGCTGGTCAGAAACTTGACTCCATAGGAAATATAAAAAGATATATGTTGAGCGTGATCATAACTTTCCAATAGCACAAAGTTGCAGATCCGCTGTTGCAGGTTTAGCCATTCAGTCAACCAAGTGTAAAATATGCATTTATTATCACCTTTTCTATTTGGCCAACGCCGTCTGTTTGATGATTGTGATCAACCTTAATTAAATGTGCTAATAATATCTTTGTCTCAGTTCATTTCAGACTGCAACACACGTACACAAAACAAACTACTTAGTTGGGTTATAAAAGAGTTAGCTTATTAATTCTCTAAGTTTAAGTCAAGTTGTACATCATAGTTCAGATTACTAAGATAATGAAGCTTCTATTTACGTTGCCATATGTATAAAGTATCTACATACGTGTAATGTAAAATAATCAAAAGGTTTGACTGGTAAAGATTCTCACTTTTTACAGAGAGCTCCGCTGCCCCTCAACATAACAAGTCCCGCCCTCCTCACCAGATCATTTAAAAGTAGGGGTGGAAATAGGTGAAAAAAGAAATGCGCTCAAACTAAATAACAAGCCAGTCATTTACACTCACCAAGTCACCTTTCAAAAAAAATAAAAATGGCCAAGAGATGCCTAGATATGGGTTTAATCAGCGAGACCCCTGTGACAACCTACAGCCATCAGTCCGGAGCGCCAATCAAGAAACGAATGCAGCATCTGTGCCGGTTTCAGACGCCTCCAGCCGAAGAACTTCATGAAGAATGGACTCTGAAAAATGGCGATGTTTGGAGTTATGTATTCAACTATATGGCGAATGAACTGCATTTCTACAATCTGAAGAATGGAGAAACGTATGGACCCCGCAGTGTTAAAGCGACACTGACCTCAACAGATTGGGGCTGTGTTAACTCTGGTGTCTTCCAGAGATCTCCACGCGACCACTGTATCGGAAGAAGTAGTGCATCGAGAAACCATAGTGGAACCAGCGGTGTACAAGATATTTGCAAAGAAAAGCAAAGAAACGCATACAGCATGCGAGATCAAAGAAGAGTTTTCACCGCTGTCCCTCAATGTGAAGGAAGAAGAAGAAGGAGATATCCCCCCGCCGCCAGAAGTGAGAAGAATCCTGACAAGCACCGTATGGGAAACTAAAAGCGGACCATCGGGGCGGTGGTATTACCGCGCAAGCCGTTTGGTGACGCTGGGGAAGGACCCCTCAGATGATTTTGAATTAAAGAATTTTTTAAACAGAGTCAGACATCGATGGACATTATAAAGGTGAAAAAGACTCTCACTTTTGCAGAGGACTCAGTATCCCACTCAACATAACAAGTCATACCCTCCTCACCAGATCATTTTAAAACTAAGGACCCCGCAAAGAAAAGCATTGAGTTTTCTACCTAGGTAAAAGGTCTTACGAAAATGTGTTATCTCTGTATCAAGATGATGTGTCTAAAAATGAATCTTGTGAAAAATACCAACGCTGTGAGAGACGTCATAAAGACACTCATTTTAACCACAGTGTTTGTTCTCTACAAATGTTTAAAGATTGTTACAAAATGTAAAAAATTAAAAAGGTATGGAGACAAAATTAATTCAGGTGACTCTGTCTTTTATTAGGAAAACAAAAATATAATACAAATGGTTTAAGAGGTCAAATGTAACCATCTTGGACTTAATATTCAAAACAAAATACTTTATCTTAATACATTTTCTTTTAAACGCACTTTTCAAAATGATTTATTTATTATTTCAGTGGAACAATCCAGTTTCTGTTAACATCAATGCTTTTTTCTCTTTTCTTGTGTTACTAAGATACTTTTAGACCCACTTTGGCGTGTGCAACACTTAACAACTGGTAGAATATGAAGTACTTTTGTAAGGATTTTGTTTTTAAATGGCGGTTTTTTTTTGTTTTGTTGTAAAAACACTTGTTCAGTTAAACAAGGTTTTTTCTTTTTTCTGATAACCTTACATATTTTTTAGTTATTTTCTACTACCAAGATACTTTAAGATACACCTTGATGTATGCAACACTTAACAAAGGGTATAATACGAAGTACTTGATAAGGAAGGGGGTTTTTCTTTAGGGGGTGCAAAACTTTAGAACGGGGTAAAATATTCATTAATTGTAATGAATTGAGTTTTCTTTTTCTTTTTGATTTTCAACATACTATTTGTACACAATGACTTTTTCCATATTTCTGACAAAACTATACTTTTTGACTTTTTCTGTAAAATCTTGACAAAACTATTACTTATTCTTATTTTTGACCTATTGCTGCGTGGTTGGAAATGATAGATGAAAAAGCTACAATGCTTAAAGAACTTTTTTTTTAAAAACTCTCAATTCTATAAATGACTCCCCCCATTCAACGCAATAAGTCCCACCCTCCACTCGGCAAATCATCTAAAACGAAGGACCCCACTAAGACAACCGTTGTAAACTAGCCATGGATCTGAGAAAAACCAAGACTCCCCCCGCGAGTTGCAGCCAGGAACAGACTCCTGGACTACCATCATCACCACCATTCTGGACCGCCGAATCCGACAATACTACCGCTGCTGATTTTGCTCCTTGGGCCAAGACGTCTCTGTTTGTGGACACGGTGAATTCGGTGTTGGTTGATATTGTGGAGAGGGTGATACATCGGTACAGAGAAGAAATCTGCAACGGGTGTCGAGTCAGTCACCCCGGCCAGAGGCAACACGATTTTATGAATGACATGTCCGATTTCTACTTCAGAAACAATTACAATGCGTTAATGAAAAGACTCTGTCTCACCGACTTCATTACTGAGATCGACCAGACTCTTATTGATAAAGACATTTTCACGGATGATTCGAGGATCCAAGGCGCTTCGGAGGCTTTTCTTCACAATCTCAAAAATTGCAGACGCCTCAAGGAGAGACTTGAAAAGATCCAGGCCGAGTTGGATGGAGAAGAAGAAGACTATTAACCAGCAGTTGACTGAAGCCAGGGATTTGTTTTTTGATACATTGACTTTTCTCTCTTTTAAAGTAAAATAAAAATGGGGAACTACTATGCAAAATGCTCTGTATATATTGATCACAATATAGTCAATATCCTTTTAATAAGTGTGGTGATGAGGACGATTGAAAACAGAATGAGTAGTGACCCCTGTGTAAAAAGAACGGCTGAAGTTTGTAAACTGGAAGACATTATGGATATCGTTCATTCTGGCAGTACTATTCCGGGTCATTGGGAAACGATTATAAACGAAACATTTAAAGTGGTCCTGGAATCTTCATTTTCCGAAACATTCTGTAACATTACCGCAGAAATTAAACAAACATCAAAAGTGTATCATGTGCTCTCACTGTATGCTCTGTTTGTAGATGTGATGCATCTTTGTGTTGAAAACAACATACACATGAATATTCTGACTGAAGTGAAAAAACTCCACCAGGATATTTACAGTAATATGGGGAATTCCAAGCTGGAGACGGTCCTGGGGATGTTACAATCAGTGTAACTATTGATTTTTGTGTGTGTGAAAAATAAAAATGTGTTTTTTACATTTTAAAAACTGTTGTCTTCATTATAGCAAGGGGAGTGTGTCTGATACATTTTTTTTTTTTTTGTTGTTTATTTATTTAAAGGACAGTGCACATTAATTGACATTGCTGTAAATGAGCCAGTATTAGCCAGCAGGCTAATTTTCAACTGTTGTCCTTGATAGATTATACTATCTGTGTCGTAGTAGAAAACTCTGTGCTGTAATTTCTCCAATTCACTGTACAGTTTCAGCCAGTTTGTGATTTTGAGGCTATTTCATTGAAGGCTGTTTTGAACATTTGACAGATTTATGTTTAATTCTCTCGAAAAGGTTAGTGAAAGATACACTTTTGTATCTAAAAACTGACCACTACCATGAAGTACTCTGAGTAGATTTCGTTAGGATTCCCACTCTTAATGGCATTTTGTGATGTATCCTAAGGCTGCTTTGCACATTTGACAGATTTATGCTTAATTCTCTCAGAAATGTTACCGAAAGATACACTTTTCTTTTTAAAAGCAGACCACTACCTTGAAAGTACTCTGTTTTATTAGATTTCATAAAGCATCTGACTCTTAATGGCCTTTTGTGATTTTGAGGGCTATTTCAGTGAAACAAGGCTGTTTTGAACATTTGACAGATTTATGCTTAAATTCTCTGAGAAAGTTACTGAAAAGATACACTTTTGTGTATAAAAGCTGACCACTACCATGAAGTACTTTGTTTTAGTAGATTTCGTCAAGCATCTGACTCATAATGGTCCTCTCTAGATTTGATTCAGGGTGTTTTCTGTGTGTCTGTGTTTCTGTGTTTCTGTGTGTTTCCGTGTTTCTGCGTTTCTGTGGGTGTATAATACGCACGTTTCAGTACACATTTATCCTACATCTTCCCTGTTATCCTCCCCTTGTTATAATGAAGACACCAGTGCATGTGAAGGACTGTAATACACATGTATCAGACACACTCCCCTTGCTATAATGAAGACAACAGTTTTTAAAATGTAAAAAACACATTTTTATTTTTCACACACACAAAAATCAATAGTTACACTGATTGTAACATCCCCAGGACCGTCTCCAGCTTGGAATTCCCCATATTACTGTAAATATCCTGGTGGAGTTTTTTCACTTCAGTCAGAATATTCATGTGTATGTTGTTTTCAACACAAAGATGCATCACATTTACAAACAGAGCATACAGTGAGAGCACATGATACACTTTTGATGTTTGTTTAATTTCTGCGGTAATGTTACAGAATGTTTCGGAAAATGAAGATTCCAGGACCACTTTAAATGTTTCGTTTATAATCGTTTCCCAATGACCCGGAATAGTACTGCCAGAACGAACGATATCCATAATGTCTTCCAGTTTACAAACTTCAGCCGTTCTTTTTACACAGGGGTCACTACTCATTCTGTTTTCAATCGTCCTCATCACCACATTTATTAAAAGGATATTGACTATATTGTGATCAATATATACGGAGCATTTTGCATAGTAGTTCCCCATTTTTATTTTACTTTAAAAGAGAGAAAAGTCAATGTATCAAAAAACAAATCCCTGGCTTCAGTCAACTGCTGGTTAATAGTCTTCTTCTTCTCCATCCAACTCGGCCTGGATCTTTTCAAGTCTCTCCTTGAGGCGTCTGCAATTTTTGAGATTGTGAAGAAAAGCCTCCGAAGCGCCTTGGATCCTCGAATCATCCGTGAAAATGTCTTTATCAATAAGAGTCTGGTCGATCTCAGTAATGAAGTCGGTGAGCCAGAGTCTTTTCATTAACGCATTGTAATTGTTTCTGAAGTAGAAATCGGACATGTCATTCATAAAATCGTGTTGCCTCTGGCCGGGGTGACTGACTCGACACCCGTTGCAGATTTCTTCTCTGTACCGATGTATCACCCTCTCCACAATATCAACCAACACCGAATTCACTGTGTCCACAAACAGAGACGTCTTGGCCCAAGGAGCAAAATCAGCAGCGGTAGTATTGTCGGATTCGGCGGTCCAGAATGGTGGTGATGATGGTAGTCCAGGAGTCTGTTCCTGGCTGCAACTCGCGGGGGGAGTCTTGGTTTTTCTCAGATCCATGGCTAGTTTACAACGGTTGTCTTAGTGGGGTCCTTCGTTTTAGATGATTTGCCGAGTGGAGGGTGGGACTTATTGCGTTGAATGGGGGGAGTCATTTATAGAATTGAGAGTTTTTAAAAAAAAAAGTTCTTTAAGCATTGTAGCTTTTTCATCTATCATTTCCAACCACGCAGCAATAGGTCAAAAATAAGAATAAGTAATAGTTTTGTCAAGATTTTACAGAAAAAGTCAAAAAGTATAGTTTTGTCAGAAATATGGAAAAAGTCATTGTGTACAAATAGTATGTTGAAAATCAAAAAGAAAAAGAAAACTCAATTCATTACAATTAATGAATATTTATCAAGTACTTCATATTATACCCTTTGTTAAGTGTTGCATACATCAAGGTGTATCTTAAAGTATCTTGGTAGTAGAAAATAACTAAAAAATATGTAAGGTTATCAGAAAAAAGAAAAAACCTTGTTTAACTGAACAAGTGTTTTTACAACAAAACAAAAAAAAAACGCCATTTAAAAACAAAATCCTTACAAAAATACTTCATATTCTACCAGTTGTTAAGTGTTGCACACGCCAAAGTGGGTCTAAAAGTACCTTAGTAACACAAGAAAAGAGAAAAAAGCATTGATGTTAACAGAAACTGGATTGTTCCACTGAAATAATAAATAAATAATTTCGAAAAGTGCGTTTAAAAGAAAATGTATTCAGATAAAGTATTTTGTTTTGAATATTAAGTCCAAGATGGTTACATTTGACCTCTTAAACCATTTGTATTATATTTTTGTTTTCCTAATAAAAGACAGAGTCACCTGAATTAATTTTGTCTCCATACCTTTTTTATTTTTTACATTTTGTAACAATCTTTAAACATTTGTAGAGAACAAACACTGTGGTTAAAATGAGTGTCTTTATGATGTCTCTCACAGCGTTGGTATTTTTCACAAGATTCATTTTTAGACACATCATCTTGATACAGAGATAACACATTTTCGTAAGACCTTTTACCTAGGTAGAAAACTCAATGCTTTTCTTTGCGGGGTCCTTAGTTTTAAAATGATCTGGTGAGGAGGGTATGACTTGTTATGTTGAGTGGGATACTGAGTCCTCTGCAAAAGTGAGAGTCTTTTTCACCTTTATAATGTCCATCGATGTCTGACTCTGTTTAAAAAATTCTTTAAGCTTTGTAGCTTTTCCATCAATCATTTTCAGCCAAGCAGTCAGAGGCACCCGAAAGGATGTCTGAAAAACCCCGCATGTAGAGTTGAAATGCTCCAAAACAAAATCATCTGAGGGGTCCTTCCCCAGCGTCACCAAACGGCTTGCGCGGTAATACCACCGCCCCGATGGTCCGCTTTTAGTTTCCCATACGGTGCTTGTCAGGATTCTTCTCACTTCTGGCGGCGGGGGGATATCTCCTTCTTCTTCTTCCTTCACATTGAGGGACAGCGGTGAAAACTCTTCTTTGATCTCGCATGCTGTATGCGTTTCTTTGCTTTTCTTTGCAAATATCTTGTACACCGCTGGTTCCACTATGGTTTCTCGATGCACTACTTCTTCCGATACAGTGGTCGCGTGGAGATCTCTGGAAGACACCAGAGTTAACACAGCCCCAATCTGTTGAGGTCAGTGTCGCTTTAACACTGCGGGGTCCATACGTTTCTCCATTCTTCAGATTGTAGAAATGCAGTTAATTCGCCATATAGTTGAATACATAACCCCAAACATCGCCATTTTTCAGAGTCCATTCTTCATGAAGTTCTTCGGCTGGAGGCGTCTGAAACCGGCACAGATGCTGCATTCGTTTCTTGATTGGCGCTCCGGACTGATGGCTGTAGGTTGTCACAGGGGTCTCGCTGATTAAACCCATATCTAGGCATCTCTTGGCCATTTTTATTTTTTTGAAAGGTGACTTGGTGAGTGTAAATGACTGGCTTGTTATTTAGTTTGAGCGCATTTCTTTTTTCACCTATTTCCACCCCTACTTTTAAATGATCTGGTGAGGAGGGCGGGACTTGTTATGTTGAGGGGCAGCGGAGCTCTCTGTAAAAAGTGAGAATCTTTACCAGTCAAACCTTTTGATTATTTTACATTACACGTATGTAGATACTTTATACATATGGCAACGTAAATAGAAGCTTCATTATCTTAGTAATCTGAACTATGATGTACAACTTGACTTAAACTTAGAGAATTAATAAGCTAACTCTTTTATAACCCAACTAAGTAGTTTGTTTTGTGTACGTGTGTTGCAGTCTGAAATGAACTGAGACAAAGATATTATTAGCACATTTAATTAAGGTTGATCACAATCATCAAACAGACGGCGTTGGCCAAATAGAAAAGGTGATAATAAATGCATATTTACACTTGGCTGACTGAATGGCTAAACCTGCAACAGCGGATCTGCAACTTTGTGCTATTGGAAAGTTATGATCACGCTCAACATATATCTTTTTATATTTCCTATGGAGTCAAGTTTCTGACCAGCTGATCAATATTAACATAACCTTTTATATATTGGATGTATATCAAATATACTGCAGTTCACTGCTTCATTCGCACTTCTGGTTAGATGCTAATTGTATCTGATATTCCAGGATTTCCCACACATAGACTTTACTTGGGCGGGCCGACCAGTATATTAACGGCCGCCCAAGTATATTTCGCTACCCATTTAGTTTTTTTAATTTATTTCGAACGCAATGCTGCGCACATGTGGGCCTGCCTCACACAGGGTGACTGGCTGTCTACATGATGTGGCCTGTCGACATGGCCACTGTCATACAGATCATAAATCAAAGCCCTTGATTGGTCTCTGTGTGTCAGTCAAGCTCTGGATAAGCTCAGGTGAGGTAAAGGACTCTGAGTGTTTAGATAGTTAACTAGTCTAAGTTATATACCATGGTAAATACTACTACAAAACCCTGGATCAAATCTAGAGAGGACAATAACGTTTTTAGGTGTCTTAGTGAGTGAAAAATAATGGCTGTTTATTTTGTTTGAGCGTCTTAACAAATTAACTTCGTCCTCTAGCTTCTCACCTCACAGAGGGGTGTCTTAACCAGGGGGGTTTCTTATCTCAACCCCCCACATCAAAGGGGGCAACTTCAGCGTGTGTGTGTGTGTGTGTGTGTGTGTGTGTGTGTTCGTGTGTGTTTGTGTTAATTGTCCTTAGAGGTAGGGCAGCCTATTTGACCCAAAGAGGGCACAAGAAAAGTTTGTGCACAGATCTCTGGCTGTATGCATCTGCACCCAGCATAGATGCGGCATTCGTTTCTTGACTGGAGCCCCGGACGGATGGCTGTAAGTTGTCACATTTTGGCAATTTTTCTTTTTTGAAAGGTGACTTGGTAAGTGGAAATTACTGTCTTTTATTTAGTTTTGAGCATATTTCTATTTTCATCTAATTCCACCCCCCACAATCTCCTTGCCGGAGGAAGGGGTGGAGAAAAGGGGGGGAGAGGCCGGGGGCACACTGAGCGGGCCAGACATCCTAACTTCAGAGAGACTACCTTAACTGACACATCAAAGAATTAGACAGCAAAACATGTCTCACTCATAAAAATACCTAAATTAACATCACAGGCTCATAACATCTAAGGCTAATTAGATTAGATAACCCCTGAGGGACCAGACAGCATAACTTCAAAGAGACTACCTTAATCGACACATCAAGGAACTAGACAACAAACCATGTCTCACGCATAAAAATACCTAGATTAATATCAAAGGGCAAAACATCAAAGGCTAATTAGATTAGATAACCCCTGAGGGACCAGACAGCATAACTTCAAAGAGACTACCTTAATCAACACATCAAAGAATTAGACAACAAAGGCATTCCACAGGGGGGCTTTTCACACCTACCCGTTATAACACATCACCCCTCACATCAAAGGGTCTCAAACAATGGGAGGCGGGACATAGCTCTGATAAAAGGCTCTCGACCAATGGGAGGCGAGGGGAGGCGGGATTTAGCTCATTTGCATAATTGGGGGCGTGTCACCTGTCACTTTTTATGCATACTAATGTGATTGAAACAGCATGGTTACTACTACTAACATGAACCAGAGGCGAACCGTCAGGGCCTTCAAGGTATTCATGCCCTGGAACACTCAGATAAAACAAACAAAAAATCGAATTAATTATATAAATAAAATATAATAAAATGTATGTAAAATGAATGAATGAGAATCGTATCTGTGTTGTTGATTTGTAATATTACAGTGTTACGTTGATTTGTTTGTCCTTCTCGGTCCGTGCATTAATGCGTTCAGTGGCGGCGCCAGAATATTTTTGTTGGGTAATCTATGGGGCTAACCCATACAGTGGTGGGGCTCAAGTCAGTATTTGCATTGTAATCACATACACGCTCCCCTTGACAGTGAAACGCCACGCGTGAGGTTTAGATTATTTCCCTGTCTCAATTCAAATTGAACTGTATGAAATAAAAAGGCACATTTGTCTTGTAGTAAATAAAAAGGGTGACCTGGAGCCAATCCTGCAATTTCCCCACAAGTGAAAGAGTTGAAAGGGGGATCTGGGTGTATTCTCCCCCAGGAGATTTTTTGAAATACTAACATAAAATACACATTCTGGTTCTCTCTTGAGAAGACAAATAAATAAATCTATTACTACACGACATATTTAAAAAAATGAATCCCATTGTAGTTTTTTGTTACTTTGTTCTGAAAGCTGAACCTGTTGCTCCTCACTGAGAGAAGAGGGAAGAGGGAAGAGGAAAGAGGGAAGAGGCTGTGTGAATTACTTTACATGGTGGATAAGGGTGGATAGCCCCCATTGTTCTGTGTGTCAAAATGAAAGACAGCCCACACACCTATCAATCATCAAACCGTGGGGTCTTATTCATTACGTTTGATTCTATCACACGTAATGTTGTACCGATGTATATAGAGATGTACTACCGCAAAAGTATTCTCCGTCGGGACTTCCTGCAACAACACCACGCCGTTATCGTGATTCTGATTGGCCAGAAGACATTATCAAAGATGTTCTATTGAGAAGACGATCACTACGTGACAAACGTTTTCAAAACCGTTTCATGGTCTTCGGTATTTCCAGACAAGTGGCGACTGAAATCAATCCTAGCTAACTGTTGTCTGTGCAATTTACTCTCCGTGTGAGTTGGCGGACTTTATTTTGCTTACATTAACATTACATTTTTCATGGTGGTGCTAAGGTGGGGCTAAGCCATTTCTTGGTATGGCTGTAGCCTACCCCAGCCATACCCTGGCACCGCCACTATACGCATTTAAGTGGTTTTGTGTAAGAAAAAAAAAGCAACCAATCAGATATTTGTCTAGGTCTCTGGGTAGAATATTCTTCAACCAAGGTATTCTATATTCTTGATAGAATGCCCTGGCCGTTGCACTGAATGAGAGTGTACCTTTGGATTGACAGTTTGATCAACCAATCATATATTGATTTGCAGCCAATGGGCGTATTCTTTCAGAGTTTTCCTCGGTTTCAGGGTATTCTAGAAGGCCCGGTAGTTCACTGGCGAGAGAGAAGAGGAGAGGAGAAGAGAGAGAGAGAGAGAGAGAGATAGAGGAGAGAGATAGAGAGATAAGAGAGAGATAGATAGAAGAGAGAGAGAGAGGAGATAGAGAGAGAGATGAGAGAGAGAGAGAGAGAGAGAGAGAGATAGCGAGAGAGAGAGAGAGAGAGAATGTTTTTAACGTTGAAATGGCAAGTGCAACAGGTGAAGATGATGTTGTTGCAGAATTGTTGCGAGTACCCTTTTCAAGACGACAATTCAGTGAATAAATTGACATTATAACGGCGGGGGGCGCAGCGGAGGGTGTGTGTGTGTCTACAGAAGGTCCAGTTGTGATAGACACGGTTCAACACTGACATGCACACATCGTGAAACATTACCAATAATATAACGTTGGTAAATGTTCCATCACTTTTATTTTTTACTTGTATCTCATTGTGAAATTCCTGTCAAAGCCTAACAGTATGGTCTTATCTAGGAATGATTTGACATCTAACTTAATTGCTTCCAAAGGTTTAAAAACATAAGCATATAAACTTAAAGTATGAGTCTTTCTTTTCTTTCTTGAGATCTTTCTAGAGGGTTATCAAGAATAACTTTTATCCAATGACCTTTTCCCTCTCTGTCTGTGTCTGTGTATTATCTTGTTCCGATGAACCCAGCCAAATCTTTTTTCTTGTTTTGTATCTATATCTAGGGCGGGAACCAGAGTCGAGGCTGATCCTCTTGCTGTAGTCCTGTGTCTTGGATCCTCTATCCTGAGTTCTGGATTAAGTCGTGGACTTCGGGTCGTGGCTGAACCTGTCTCTGCGGTCCTGCCTTGGATCTCGTCATGCTGCTTCCCTGATGGCTTCCACAGGATTGTAGCTGACATCCTCGTGGATTCATCTTCTTATTACAGACACATGCATTTCCTAACATTCGGTCTATATGCTGTAAAATGTATTATCTCTTCGATTTACACACGGCATCTATTGCACGTCTGTCCGTCCTGGGAGAGGGATCCCTCCTATGTTGCTCTCCCTGAGGTTTCTCCCATTTTTTCCCCTTAAACTGTGGGTTTTCTCTGGATGTTTTTCCTTGTACGATGTGAGGGTCTAAGGATAGAGGGTGTCGTTTTTCTCATACTGATATTCTGAACAATCTGTGCCGTTGTATTTGCTGTAAAGTGTCTCTACTGTAGGCTATTTTTATGTACAGCACTTTGTCTCGACCAAAACTCGTTTATAAATGTGATATATAAATAAAACTTGATTTGATTTGATTTACTCCAGGGTACAAAGTTTTTTATTGAAAGTCAACATCATGGTCAAATCCTCCAGGCAGAGCCGGCCCGACCCATTAAGCGACATAAGCAGCCGCTTAGGGCCCCGCAGCCACTATAGTAAGGGAAATATATAAAAATCTGCAAACTAAACTAAATCCTTACCAATCAATTTCTTCACTAATGTGTTTGTAAAGGTGTGTAGTAAGATGTATTAAAAAGTTGAAGTTCAAATCCTGTATGTTTTTTCGTAACAACTGCTCAAAGTTGAGGTACCGAATACCGATTTTCGAACTTGCGAGGGGTCAAACTAGGGGTTTTTCATGATTCTGAGTTGATTGCAATCATGTATTTTTCACTAAAATCATTCCTTGGTTGAAAAAAGGCCACGCCGACTCTTATATTTAAATTCAAAAGTAGCTTTATTTGTAGTTACAAGTAGTTACAAGTGCTGATCACTTCAGGAGTCAATCTCTGAGTCTTCTCCAGACTCACCACCATCATGACCACAATTCTTGCATGAAATTCCTTTACAGACTCAACATGCTGAGATGCACTTAACGCCATTCCTCTTGCAGCTGCACCGCCGGTTGCTGCAATCTCCGTTACAGTTGCAGCTTGTGAACTGCAGTAGCTCCTCAGGAGCCATGGGGTCTAGTGTTGGGACTGGCTCATAGCCATGTAAACCTAATGTCCATCCATAGTCACTGGGGTTCAGAGACATACTCTGCAGAAGGATCCAGTCCTGGGTTTGTAGGTAGGCACGGAGAGAATGCTGTGCAGCTGCACCCTCTGTTGGAGGTAGAGTTTCTGGTTTGATCAGTCCTGCCACTGCCTTCCGTGAGAACATGTGAAGGCGTGACACAGAGGCAGGTAGCATCTCTTTCTTTCAGAGAGAGCTTCGCGGATCCTTCTGACATCATAAGAGCCCTTTGATGTTGACAAGAAGAGTGGATGGTTGGTGCTTGGAATATGGTGTACTAGCATCACCAGCACATATGCATCTTCTGTCCGCACCTGAAAATAGAACAAGATATGCAAAGCGTGTTGCACTATACAAAACCAGATAAAACTATTCAAGTTTGAATACTCAAGAGTGAATACTTTTGTTTCCAAAATAGGCTACCTACACAAATGCTACTAACCTCAACAGAGTCATCTGTAGCAGTGGCCAATGCCTCTCTCACAATCGAAGTGTCAGCATCATTGTCACACTGCTCCACTGTGATGTTATGTTTTCTGAATGTTGAAGAGAGGAGGTGGATTAGCTCACCCTGTTATTGGAGTTGTCCAGGAACTTTGCTCTTGGTGTCCAGTGTATCATATCCGGTCGAATCTGGAGATCACAGCATGACTTCTTAGTGCGCCGGATGTGGTCATTATCTTTTGGTGATCGGCTGTAGCCATCAAAGACCACTATGGTCTTCTGAGAGCGGCGGCCAAGACACTGTACGTAGCTCAAGTAACTGTTGGCAATCTCCTGCCAAGTCTGACCTTGTTCCCACTTTACCATGTAGAGAAGCCATCCGTCATCAACTACAAGAGTGGAGCAGGATAGGTTAGTGAGGTCAAGCAGATCAGGTAACTCATTCAGGCTAGTCTTGGAAAAGCCTGCCTTGTTCACCTTGTTCATTTTCTGATCTTTATTGCTGAAGAGGGACAATGGGAAGGGAGTCAGCTCATACCCCAAGCTTGTCTCAACTGTCATATCCTGTTGGGCAAAAATTATCAGTCGGTTGAACAACTTGAGTGAGTCAAGGTGTATCTTCTTCTCGTTGATCTTGGGAATCTTTCTGAGTGATGACAGGGCTTGTACCTTTGACTTCACTTCCATGGTCAATGTCACTGACTGTCCATCCAGCTTGATCTGCATCTCTCTCCCTATTTCTGCTGCTCTCTCAGCATTGACTGGGTCATCTCCTGTGCTCCTGAATCCTGTTGAGAAAGACACAAGCAACTCCTTGTCTCGATCGGGGTCGAATGGGTTGTTCTCCTCAAACCATTGGAGGGCAAGGTCAATTGCTTCAGCATCTCTCTTCATCTGTGTTTTGCCAATGTCTCTGTGGAGCGGAGCATGTTTCTTGACACTTTCCTCCATGCGCTGGTTGACATTGGAGAAGTGATTAAGGGCGAGCACCCAGCACTTGTGACCAGAATCACTGTGTCTCATCCTCCCTCTGCTCAGTCCACCTTCTGACTTGGCTGACTTCATCAATGTCTGCTCGATACAGATGTCACACCAGGTGCCGGACCAATCATGGCTGGAGTAACGGACAACATGGTTTCCATGGGCAGTGAAACTTTCGAGTGTCTCCTTGTAAGCAGGCACAGTTTCAAGTTGCTTCATGAGTTGAAAGTACAGCCGTGCACCCTTGGCATATTGATGATGCCCTGCAGACGCAAAGATGTCGAGCATCCTGCTAACAATGCAGCACAGGTGGCCGTTGTGATCTGCAAGCCGCTCAGTTCTAATGAAGACCTTGATCACATCTACCATGTAGTGGTACTGTACTGCACCCAGAGAGCAGGCGTTCTTCCTCCTTCAGCAAGTCTTTTGAAGGTTTCTTCAAACCGCTGTTCAAACAGTGCCACTACTGGATCTGTGTGTCTGGCTCCCATCTTCCCATCAGCTACCTTCTCCATGAAAGTCCTCATTTCATCAAGTTCCTCCTTGGTGAAGGCATGTTTCATGATGTGCTGATAGATGGCTACATCGATGAGGAGGTGAGCACGGATTACCTTGTCAAAACTTCCTCCATCCAGGATGTGGTTGGCTGTCGTACTCCCTGGATAGATCAGCTGGATCAGCTCCAGTAGTCCAGAATCCTCCATGATGTTTCCAATGGATCCAAGGTAGGACTTCAGCAGGTGAAATCCACCCAAACTCGGAATGATAGGTAGATTTGTCTGTTTTGTGATGTCCACAGCCTTCAGCCAGATCGGAAGATCGAATGTCACTATAGTGACTCTGTCTGCAGAGAGCCGCGTCCACTCTTTGAGAGTGGTGAAGATGGTGTTGAGGTCATTAGGGTCACCTTCAATGATTGGGAGGAAGTCGATCTGTGTGCGCTGCTTGACATCATCTGCATGGATACTCTTCATCCCGCCATTCCAGTTGGAGTGTGGGAACTCAGGATCCTGGGCTTTGATCACCCACCCTGCTGCCCAGAGTGTATCGCCCGGAGTGAGGAGTAGCTGGTCTTGTGTCACAGAAGAGGCAAGCTCAGTAATGGGAAGAAATGTGATGGTGTTTATCCCTGTCCTTGTTCTGTTGGTGAATGGAAGAATCTTCACTTCAGCTCCTCTGAGGATCTTAGCTTTGTCAAGTGCCTTCAACTTCACTCTGTGGACAGCTGCTGTCGTCGGGGGATCTGGCAAAGATGGTGCCGGAGAGGTGACTTTAATACAACCCATTGAATGGAAAGGAGTGTTTCCCTGAATAGAGACAATGTTTAAATCTATATTGTCTCCGACAAACTGAGTGAATACATTGGTTGTTTCCCCAACCTCCATGGCCTCCATGACCACCCGATTGTCATGGCTAGTTTCACTTCCACTGGCTGTCATAAATGATAGATCCTCAAGTGCAGAGTCAACCGCAACCTCATCATCAATCTGCTCATCCGTTTCTTCCACAATGGTATAAAGAGTATCAGAATTATCTTGGATGCCATCTCCATTCCTGTCATTAAGGAAGCAGTATTTGTAGTTTTGTGTCTCGGAATATGACTCTGTGTATCCAAGCTGGTGTAACTTGTTCAGCATCCATTTTGACCCAAATCTATGATCAAGTTGTATGGCAAGCCCCATCTGGTATGGCAAAACTCCTGATGGACCTTAGTTCTGCCCCCAAATGGCTACTCTTTCGTCGGTCTTCACTATTGGCCTCAGGAACATCTGAAGACTCTCAGGAACAAGAGCCAGCTGACTCTGGATGTCAGTCATACTGTGTGCTGTGGGGTATGACTATGGGTCTAGATCGACCATGGCAATGTCGTTGCATACAAACTTTAATGCAGTCTTTATGATCTGAGTCTTCTCATCTCCATGCTCAAGATTAGCATGATGCTCTCGCAGAATGTTGTCTGTGTCATCTTTGAGGCAGAGCACATCTGCCCTTCTCTCCTGTGATGTGAAATACAAGGTGTCATGGAATTTATCTTGGAGTTTCTTCTTTAGCCAATACTTGGCTCTTATCTGGTGATGGATCAAACTGCTGTAGCTTTTCGTGGACTTGGTTAAGAGTCATCACCCCATGCTCGAGTTCTGAGTCTAACCAATCACAGAATTCAACAAAAACAGCCTCTCGTTCCTCATCAATTTTCTTTTGTCCTCTCTTCCTTTGTCCTCTATCTTCAGTCTTGGAGTAATGGCCACCTGTCTCAAAAAGAGTTTTGCAGCGCAAATGGTACAGGGTTTCTTCTGCCACAAGGTCATTGATCCCTTCCAGACGTCCAACAACTTCAGTGCCCCAGTCATCCCCGCGACTCTGTGCTGTCTTCCGCAAGCTTGCCTTCAGTCTATCTGCAGTCAAATTATCTGGCACTCTGTATCTCTTTCTAGCTTCCTCTGGACGAGTTTTGTAGATCTGTGCAGGTTGGTTGCAAATAATGCATACATTCTTGTACAGAAGCTGAACGGACAGTGAACTTGTAGAACTGCATGCAGAAGCTGCACTGAAGTCAGAGCAAGTGCGTCTTTTCTTCTTCTTAGCTGCCTCTTTCTCTGCCTTTAATGTTTCGCCTGAGTTCTTGGTGACTTCAAGAAACCTGTTGTATAAATCATCTTTACACTTTTTGTGGTACCTGAGTCTTCCTATGTTCTGAGCCTCCTTCAAACGCTCCAAAATCTTAGCATTTTCAACTACTTGTGCTTGTTCCAAAAAAAGTAGGGTAGCCTTTAGGAGTTGGCTGTATCAGCCTCTGAGCTAGTGTCTCCGGGCTTACACAGATGAAACAATTTAGCAAAGGTGGAGTCGAGTCTTCATCCATACTGCTAGACTAATATGTCCTACAAAGTAAAATAAACATTGTATTATTCAGTCATAATTTTTTTGTGACATTAAAGACAATCTACATTAGATGATTAACATTGTAATAGATATTATTGCAAAGGAAAATAGAAGATCTGCTTCACAGTAACGTTAAACACAAAAGATCCTGTCAGAGACAATACACCACTGTAACCTAATGGGCCAGAAAGCTAGCATTCAAGAAAATAAAATGATCATAAGATTCAGTTTGAGGTGTGTAATACATCATGGTAGTTGCCTAGTTGGATACAATCATGGAGTAATACATAATGGATTTAACGTTAGCTAGCTAACGTTAAATCTATGAGAAGATCTCTAGTCATTCTAAGGAGTCTACTGGATTCAGGTCTGTCCTGCCACCCGCAGGGGGCATCCCCTGCAAAGGTTCGGATGTGTAACACAAACAATTACCGGTTGCCTTGTCTCAGTCAATCTGCTCGACAAAATATGTTTGTCTTTTTTGTTTTCCTGCGATGATGGTTCTTCAGGACTGCTTCTTAAGCTCTAATCACACTCTCGCAGACTTTTCCGGTGATTCTAAAGTAGATGACAATGTATGTGTGTCGCTTAAGAGGAAAAGATGCCTGTTTTTTTTGTTGTTATTACTGTCAGGAAATGTACAACCTAACCTTGGTCCGCCCTGTAGTAGTAGTCAGATCGCTACTCCTGCTGATTTTAAAGCTAGATCTGGGTTGGGTTTCATCCACTTGAATGTGCGCAGTCTGTTAGGTAAACTAGATTTTGTCCATATTTGGGCGAGCTCGACTGACGCTGACGTCATTGTTTTATCAGAAACATGGCTAAATAAATCTATTTTGGCCTCTGACATTGCCTTAAATGGTTATAATGTGTATCGTACCGACCAGCCTAATAAAGGTGGTGGCGTTGCCATTTATGTTAAGAATAAGTTCAGTGTATCCACATTAGTTTCCAAAATCTATCAGTAAGCAATTTGAATTTGTAGCCTTAAATATAGAAATATATAATATATAATACATATAGAAGTGGCAAAGGTCATGGTCGTGGGCTGTTACAGACCCCCCTCAGCTGTCAAAGACTCCTTGTCTTCACTAGCAAATCTTTTATCACAACTAGACTAGAAGGAAATTGTGCTACTTGGAGATTTTAACTGGGACTGGTTAACTACAGTGTCAGAGGATTTTAAAAACCTTTGTATCTCTTTAAATGTTACTCAGATTGTTGACAGTCCTACTCGCCCAAATATTAAGTCCCCAAATAAATCCTCCCTAATTGATCTCATTCTAACTAATATTCCCTATAAATACTCAGCTGTGGGAGTATTTGCGAATGATCTGAGTGACCACTGTGTTGTAGCCACAATTAGGGACACAAAAGTCCAAAAAGTTAAACCTCGTATTATCATCAAGAGAGACATAAAACATTTTGTGGAGCAGGGTTTTGTACATGATCTGTTTTGGTTTGATTGGGGAAAAATCGATTTGTGTGCTGATGTTGAGACTGCATGGTCTTATTTTTATCTTGGTTTTATGGAAATTATAGATAGACATGCACCCCTTCGTACATTTAGAGTGAAGGGACGAGACAATCCTTGGTTTTCTGCTGAATTATCTAGTCTCCTACATGAGAGAAACGAGGCCTGGGCAAAGGCTAGGAAATCAGGCTCAGAGGTAGAATGGCTGCATTTTAGGCAGCTAAGAAATAGCTTCACTTCACATGTCAAAAGTGCTAAATCTAAGTATTATCTGTGAGTTACCACAAAGAACTTGAACAACCCTAGAAAATTCTGGAAAGCCATAAAATCGATATCCACCGGTGATATCCGTAATGAGCTACCTCCGTGCCTTACCACAGCATCTGGCACTATATCGGATAGGGCTACCTTGTTAAATTGTTTTAATGAGCATTTTGTGTCCTGTGGCTCTCTGTTTCATTCTGTTTCTAATTCTGCTTCTGTGAACACCACAGTCGGTGACTCAGAACAATGTGGTCTGGAAAAGCCTTTCAGTTTTACTCCTTTTACTGTTGATGTTGTTCGTGAAGTCTTAACCAAGCTAGATCCTAAAAAGCCGGCTGGTCCGGAAAACGTAGAAACTTTCTTTTTAAAGGTAGCTGCAGATTTTACTGCTCCACCTCTTACTACTCTTTTTAACCTCTCTCTCAGCACGAACAAAATCCCAAAAGTATTGAAGTCAGCGTATGTCCTGCCACTACTAAAAGGAGGGGAGGCCACCTTATTAAACAATTATAGACCCATCTCTAAATTGTCAGTTCTGGCTAAGGTTCTTGAACGCCTAGTGAGTGAACAAGTAAAGGAGTTTTTATGTACAAATGACATCCTGTCTAAACATCAGTCAGGCTTCAGAAAGCAACATAGCACCATCAATGCCACAATGAAAGTGGCAGTGATGGTGGAGTATTTTAGATAATAAGCAGAGTTGTGCAGCTCTATTTGTTGACCTATCCAAAGCTTTTGATACCGTCGATCATCGCATTTTGAAGCAGAGACTGGTCAGTATTGGCATATCCAGCCATGCAGTGGGGTGGTTTGTGAACTACCTTTCTGAAAGGTCCCAATGTGTTCAGTTTGATGGGCTGTCTTCTGAGTGGTTAAACATCACTAATGGTGTACCACAAGGTTCAGTTTTAGGTCCTCTATTATTCTCTATCTATATGAATAGTTTAGGTGAAAATGTCGAAGGAGCAACCTTACATTTTTATGCGGACGATACCGTTATGTACTGTGCAGGTCCCTCGATTAACGAGGCTGTTGTTAAATTACAGGCTGTTTTTAACATTATTCAGGCTCAGCTCTCTGTGCTTAAGCTTCTTTTAAATGTGGATAAAACCAAGGTAATGCTCTTTTCTAAAGCTAAAAATACACCGGAGACTGCTTTGGATATTGTAACCACGCAAGGAATACAACTTGAAGTGGTTACCTGTTACAAATACCTGGGTATCTGGCTTGATGATTGTCTCACTTTTAAATTTCATGTAAATAACCTGCTTAAAAAGCTGAGGGTTAGGCTAGGTTTCTTTTACAGAAATAAGTCCTGTTTCTCGCTTGAGGCCAGGAAAAGGCTAGTCACTGTGACCTTTTTACCTGTGCTGGACTATGGTGATTTGTTATATATGAATGCACCTGCCAATTACCTGAGCAAGTTAGATGCTGCGTATCACAGTGCACTGAGATTTTTGACAAATTGTAAAGCACTTACGCATCACTGTACCCTGTATACCAAGGCGGTTATGTCATCACTTACTGTACGGAGGCTCAGTCACTGGTACTTTTTCATTTACAAAGCCATGTTGGATAAACTACCATCTTATATCTGCTCCCTGATCTCTCTGCGAATTGAAAGTACTTATTGCCTGAGATCGCATGCTGTGGTTTTATTAAATGTGCCAAGTGCTAGGACTGTCTTAGGGAAGAAAGCTTTTAGATGTGCAGCTCCACTAACATGGAACAGTCTGCAAAAAGAATGGAAAATTACCAAGCTAGTACCACTACATGTTTTTAAAGCTCGGTTGGATGCTACAAAATCAGATGCTGTTGGTACCTGTATATGTGGTTAGATATGTAAATTGTAGGGGTGTAACGGTTCACAGAAGTCACGGTTCGGTTCATACCTCGGTTTGGGGGTCACGGTTCGGTACGGTTTCGGTATAACAAGGAGAAGCAAAAAAAAGTCCCAAATGCATAATTTTTTTTTTTTTGCTGTTATTTATTTTTAACAGTAGGTATGAAAATAAGGAACTCTAACATTTGGAATCATTAACTGTATTACACAGTTAAAAACAAACCACAAACAGTAACACACACACACACACACACACACACACTCAGATGGCCATATTATTTATATTGGCTGATGTCAAACAAAAAGGTTAAATAAGCTGAACAACTAAAAAGAATGTCTTGAACATATTAAAATAAATAACAAGAAAGTGTTTCAATCACAATCAATAAAAGGCAATACAGAACTGTATAACATCTCCTGATGTCGAAATAATAATATATAAAATAAATACAATGATAAATATAAAACAAAATAAAATCTGTACCTTTAGCCTAACATGTGTAATTAACTTGTGAGTGTGTGAGGCCATTATGCCTAAGTAAAGGTACTCAAGCTTTACTCTATTTTCAAGTTGTTCTTCAAAAAGATGAGTTAGTCTACGTTGTCAGCAGTGAGGGCAGATCTGTTGGCGGTAACTATGTCACCTGCCGTCGAGGAAACGCTCTCGCTGGGGACTGAGACTGACTCGGAGGTGATGGAGCATGTTTGATGTGTTACCACTAGCATACCGCACCGCTGTCGAACAACGCCGACACACCGTCCTCGTCCGATCCACAACTCGCACCCCATCATTGTTGTAGTCCACAGGGAACCCGAAATGTTCCCACACACCTGATTTAAAAGAAGCAGGTGGGTCTTCTAGCTCCTGTGTGTTGTGTGAACTCGCCATAACTGTTCTTCTTCATATATTGTGTTCGTTTTGTTGTGTTTTGTTCTTGTTCTTCATTTGTTATTTACGGGCGGCTGGCTTTTAGGCGCAATACCGCCCCCTGGATTATATATAGTGTAATACTGCCCTGAGTGACGGACTTTTTTTCCACTCGTAAAAAAAGGCGTATTCGCCGTGTGACTGCATGTGCCGAACCGTGACGTCCGAACCGTGACGGTACGGGACGAATACGGATACCGTTACACCCCGAGTAAATTGTAATCCCTGTACATTTTGCTGTATGATGTTCTGTTGTTTATGTTTTTATGTCTTCTTTTGGAACCTACTGCTGCAGGTCTCCCTTGAAAAAGAGATCATTGATCTCAATGGGATTTTACCTGGATAAATAAAGGTTTTGAATTGAATTGAACCATGTTGCTGCGCCTACTGTTGTTATGTAGATAATACTTACATATCAGGCATAAAAAGCAGTCTGTCCATGATCAAATGAAGGTTGAAAATGGCTTCAGCATGTTAACTCTAAACATCCTCACTCTGAATGCCAACCAACTAACAGCTACCACTAAACAATAATAAGTCCTGAATAGTAAAATAATCAAACAACTTTTATGCTAGCAGTGCACCGTCGCCGTGATAAGTATGTTTAATTAATGTTGTTAATATGCCTAGATTGCCTACTCTCAAAGTCATCTATTATATTATTGAGTCACTCATATAATACATTAACCGTGCTTTACCTGAGCCTCATCATGACACTAGAGAGGACGGCAGGATTGTAATTTCCCGTGTTCAGTGACTGCAACAGAGGCAAGGCACCAGACCAACCAGAGAGTTGAATGGAAATAAACATCTGTCTTATTGGCAGACAGGTACCTATCCTGCGAGCTGTGACAATGTTTAAAATAAACTGTCAGTCTCAGACTCAGAGTTTTTGAAGATGGACATAAGAACATTTGTTCTTAAAAAAGACGACAATTCTCAAGTGGTGGTTCACACAACAACCCCAGAGCCACCACTTGAGCCAGGTAAACAAGGTATGTACATGTCAGTAACTTCCAAGTTATGCGAACATGTAAGCAAAGCATAAATTACAGCTACGTTGACGTTACTTTGAATCGCGGGGGTAAGCTAAACCGTTAGCAAGTAGCTATAGCTAGCTTTTTAGCGTTACCTAGTGATTTCAAAGAAAGCTCTCTGGGAAATATTGACTTAATGTTCGACATGAAGCTAGAAGCTACCTTACAGTACACAGTTGATCCTGAGTCCTGTCAGTGTTTCATAGTTAGCTTAGCTAAGCATCAACCTAGCACTGAAATATATGGATGTTATGTGACAGTATTTCTGAGAAAAAGTCAGCTGAAATGGTGGCATAGTTGCCACTGCTTTACGTATCGACAGCATGTTTGAACGTATTTGCAGCAGTACATGTGGCAGTACATGTGGCCACTGACGTTGCCATAACAACACCTGCATGAAATTATAATTCTTCTGAATGATATTCCTATTGACAACTAGTTTTTATGTGAACATTATGAGATGGACAGCCAGAGAGAATAAATGAAAAACAGTTATGAAATACTATATGACAAAACAAGAATACAGTTTGAAAGGGGAGTGATTTGTAAAATATCCATAAAGAAAAATCTGTTTACAGTTCTGTTTCATATGGGTGTTGAAAGATGTATCCATAGATCTCTTAATTTTGCTCTCAAAGTGCACCAGATTGATGCTTTTAACATCAATATTTAAAAAAAAATCTTCCTGGGGGAGCATGCCCCCAGACCCCCCTAGAGGAGGTGAGGACCCCCCTAGAGGATGTTAGGTCCACGGTGTTTACATGCTTATTTATACAATATGTGTGCTTATACTAACATCATAAGACAAAAGTTGGTTCCGTGTTGTGTGAAGTGAGAACGCGCTAGAGCGAGGGGGGCCCCCAAGCCAAAGCTCGCTTAGGGCCCCCAAAAGTCTAGGGCCGGCCCTGCCTCCAGGGCATAATTATGGTTATCATGATACAACGGGCCTGAGGGGAAGTTTCCAGCATATGCTGAGGGGACAGGTGTAGAGACAGGCTTGGAACAGTTCAGGCGGTTGTGCTGAGTCTTGCAGTCGGAACACAGAGTTAGCAGAACCAAAAGGAGCGGCCTCAGTTAGGGTATGGCTATGCTCTTCAGGTCACGCCAATCTGCTTGAGAGCTCATGACACCCCTTTATAAACCATCAATAACAAGAAGGGCATTTTCCTGCTTGAAAATAAGTCTCAGGAGAAAAGATGAAATTTAAGTTTAGTCAAATGTTTTATGCGGGACAATGTTGATTTTATTATTTGAATAACAATTTCTGGCAATTAATCTGAAATCACATAAGAGATTGGTATTTTGGGTCTGCATATCATTTTATTATTTTTTTATTTGGATATATACATATTGGTTTAAACTTTTATTCTATTGCAAGGAGTCATCTCAATATGCTACGTTTCACAGTAAAAACAACTCACAGTTAGAAACACTAAAATAAACAAATATAATTGTAGGGTTCCATAATTATTTTAGGGCTCCCTTTCCCATTATATATTTTTTTGTATTCCTCTCTGGTTTGAGTAAGATGATATAACATTTTGGGATGAAAATACAAAAGAGCAGTCCAAAACTGGAGGACAGAATAGCAAATATCTCTACAGCAACACTAAACTTTCCAGGAGAGCTTACATACGCTGGGATGAAAGTGATCCATACAGCGCAGAATATCAGCATGCTAAAGGTGATAAACTTGGCTTCATTAAAGTTATCAGGCAGTTTCCGAGCCAGAAAAGCAAGAATGAAACATAACATGGCCAGTAGTCCTATGTACCCAAGTACAGACCAAAAGCCCAAAGCTGAGCCCAAAGCACACTCTAGCATTATTTTGTCTTTGAAGTCATTACAATTCTTAAAAGGAAAAGGAGGAGAAATTGTTAACCAGAGGATACATATCATTACTTGTATTAGAGTGAAACCCAAAACAGTTAGTTTCTGCTGGGCAGGCCCAAACCACTTCATCATATTACTGCCTGGAAGTGTAGCCCTGAAGGCCATTAGCACCACTATAGTTTTCCCCAGAACACAAGAGATACAGAGGACAAAGGTGATGCCGAATGCTGTGTGTCGCAGCATACAAGACCAATCTGAGGGCCGACCGATGAAGGTCAGAGAACACAGGAAACACAGAGTCAAGGAGAAGAGCAGCAGGAAGCTCAGCTCAGAGTTGTTAGCCCTGACAATTGGAGTTTTCCTGTATCTAAAGAAAATGAATGCCACAACAGCTGTGATGCATGCTCCAAATAAGGATGCTGCAGTGAGCAGCGCTCCCATAATCTCTTCATATGACAGAAACTCAGCCTCCTTCTTTACACAGGCATCTCTTCTTTCATTTGACCAGAACTCAGGGTGACACCGCACACAGGTGACAGAATCTGAAAAAAATAATGTGTTAAACATTATGTATAATTATTTTTTTAATTTTGTATTTGTCCCTACGTTGCATATTTTCTAAGCATACAAGACAGTACAGCAACTAATAAGTATATAAAATGTGTTGCTTATTTGTACAAGCACAAGTTCTTCGCAGGGATTTCTATGAATTTCTATGAATAATGAAATGATTTATTTTTAGACTTGAAGTATTTATTTTGCATTGGTGCTTTAACATAATGCATTAATTCTTAGGAAGACTTTTGCATATATTTATATAGCTGACTTCAGAATTCTGTCTCAGTATCTGTATATGTATCATTTTCAATGATATGTAACGATATTGTGTTTTTTTCTTCTTAAAGGACTGCATGGTTTTGAAATCCCCCAAAACCCACTGCAATTTCTTAAAATTAATGATACATGTTTTGTCTTGCATTCATGTAACTACACCTGTAATGTTGCTGATGTCTCCCTCTGCACATCTTATACAGTCATAGCAGCAGACAGGCATTCCTTTTTGGAGAACCTTGCGAGTTCCTGGAAGACATTTTTCACTGCAAACTGACACAGGCACCTGTGGGATCAAATCGACTATGAGAAGAAAGAAAAACATCGGCCTTCACTTTGATTACTGTGTTGCCTTTGCATATTTCTATTTAAAATGTTGATGCATAAAAAACATACATTATGACGTGCATGACTAACAGTGTCAATTTCATATTTATAATGAAACAAAAAGACTGTAATTAGCAATGACAGTGATCTTAGAGTATTTTACCTGTTGGGAGTTCTGTGTCCAAGTTATAGACTCATTTTGCAGATGTAGCTGTTTGTTTTCAGGTGAAGATGCATCATAAAGGCCAACTGTGACAAACTCCACAATGTCATTTTCTCTTGGCTTCCAATTTATAATTTCATACTTTGCTGCTGGGTCTCCATTTTCATTGAAGTAAACCTCTTCTCCTTCCTTTGTTTTAAACTGAATAGTTCGTATGTGCTGTAAAATCTGAAAAACAAATATCCGTCAATGCAGAATATAATTTTGAAGAATGTGTTGTGGTCTAAGTGTTTTAAAAGCATGAGAGACAGCAAAAGTTTAATTTGCGTTTTTTTAAACATGTTCCTAGTTGATGTGATTTGATGTAAAAACGTCAGTAACATTGGTGTTTAACTCACCGTAAATGGATCTAGCTGCACCTTGGTGTTACATGTTTTGTTACAGCTGAGGATAAAATGAAGTGCGTGGGCCGCAGCATACACTCCTTTATAGACATTGTTAAAGAAAGGCATCAGAGACATATCGGTGAAGAAGTTTTGCACTCCAGTCAAATCTTCACGTCCAGTACATTCTTTCTGATTTCTTGATGAAGACTTTGACTGCTTGAACTTACAACTAAATAACGTCTCATAAAACATTGTAAACATTTCATTACTAGATACATTGAGCGGCCTCACATCCAACATGAACTCCCTCATGCCACTGACATGTGCTTTGGGGATGGACAGGCCTATAGCACCGTCTAGAATGTGATGCTTATCCACGGCTGCAATTTGTGAATCAAAGATCCAGCCCTCAGATCCTACCCACTGGTACCCAGTCAAGTTGTGGTGAGAAAATGCATGTAGTATGACTTCCAAATCCATGCCGGAGAGGAAAGCAATGATCACCTTGGAAGTGGAAGCCTTGATAATGTCAATTATCTTTAGTATTTTGTCTGGTGGATCGGTTCTAAAGAATGACACAGAGTACTCAAGACAGATGCCAAGCTGCTGGGCCGTTTCTGTGAATGTGGCCATACCGTTGTTTCCATAATCATCATTTGTTCTAATAGCTCCAACCCAAGTCCAACCAAAATGCTTAACCAGCTGTGCCAGGGCTCTGCTCTGGTAGTAGTCACTGGGTATTGTTCTGAGGAAGGATGGGTACTTGGATTTATCACTGAGACAGGCACAAGTAGCAAAGTGGCTGATCTAAAAGAAAAAAACAAGTTATATCCCAAGGGAAAGATTCAGAATATAAAGTAGTTATACAGCCAACTACAATCCCTTTTGCTATACATAGTTGCAATAGTTGAATATTAATAATATCAAACAATCTTACCCACCATTGGAATATGAAAGGATCCGATGGCAGTAGCCATAGCCATGCAAGGAGAGGAAGAACGTTCTCCCATAATGGCCTGCACTTGGGCAGGTCTTGTACATGGTACTTCAGAGGGTTGTGATACAACTTCATTTCCATTTACAAAGGCCAATGCAACCCTCACACTTTTGGCAATTGAGCCACAGGAATCATAGATCCTATAGCCCAGAGAGATGCCAGGCAATAGGTCTGTGCTGTTATTAACCTCCTCTACGGCAAATAGCATAGCCTGGGCAAACTGGAACCCACTGAAATCCAAGCTTGATGGAAACAGTTAATAATAATTAGTTACATTAGTTAGAAGAAAGAGTGGCACAGTACAAGGAAGTATTTGATGATAAAATCAAACACAACAGGTCTTCAATTCTTCATTTAAATATTCAATGTTACCCTTTCAGAAATTTGAAGCAGAATATTGATATGGTATACCTGGTGCATTGCAGTGGCAGTGGTTTGTCCATGTAGGAATCCCGTCTGTTCTTCCAGCTGCTGTGGAAAGAGAAGATTCCCCCCAACATTATGTCCCCATCTTTAAACATCTGAGGGATCTCAGGGTCCCCTCTCTGTGTGCACACTGGCTCCTCAGCCTGAGAGAAAGATGCCACCAGCAACATATGTAATAGTGCCCATCCCTGCTCCGGCCACCTCTGTGTGGATGACATCTTGTTTGAGTGAGCCAAAACAATTCATTGGCCTTACATGAACCCCAATGTAAATGTAAATTGGGCACTTGTATTTATATATTTTGGAGAAACTTGGGAAAGAATAATGGAACATTGATGTTTTATCTCTGTGGACTTGGGAGTAAAGGAAGGAGGGGCCAAACAGGAAAAGGGTTATTTGCCTTACCAAACGTACTGGTACTTGTGTGCTCTCGATTTATCTGCTAAAAAACAACTATTATTCAATTATTTCTCAAAAGATCATATTTTGAAACTTCTCTAACCCAAAATTCATGGCCTAATTCCAAGTTGCCATTTATAGTTAAAGCCAGCTTGGAGCATGCACGTGAACTGCGAGCGCCGGAGCCTTGCAGCGCCGGAACTGTGGCGTGCTTAATTGCGCTGCTTTTGCGCATCAGATGAGGCCCCACGCAGTCTGGGTGATCTGCGTGTAGGGAGGGGCGGGCCTGGATGGTATGTTTTAGGTCAGGCAGCTTGAACTTCAGTAAACAGTTTTGTTTTTTAAGAAATCTACCTAAGGATTAGAAATAAAATGCATAAATAAAAAAGCATAACATTGATCTTAGGAAATGTGCAGGAGAGGAAGCCGATGGCCTCGGTAGCCTTTCGGATCATGCCTTCTGCCATGCCTTCCCTGAGCCAGCTAGCCCACCTACTTTCTGACTGATCTTGTATTTTCTGAACCCTGTGAGCCTTCAGTCGACCTGTGGACCAGCAAGCCTGACATCCTTCGGCCATGTCTCATCATGTCTAATCTTGCCATTTGCAGGACGTTCTTCCTAGAAGAAAGCATTCACCATGCCATCTTTGCGGATGCACAGCCAGATCATCAGTAGGCCATCTACACTGACAGCCAGCCAGATCAGTCTTCATTGACACCTAAAATCAGATGACCATCTCTTCCAAATCATCGTTCAGCCTACCTGAGAGTTCCTGCACTGCTACTCTCAGTAGTTAAACAAATCGAGCATTATTAATTTGCAAATGCACTTACACGTCAAACATAGGAAGAACATTCAAAGGTCAGAGGGTTGCACACTTTTTATTCCTCCAAATGAAATAACTTTTATATAAACATGCACCAGTGATGAACCGTCAGGGCCTTGAGGTATTCAGAGAATACCCTGGAAGACTTAACCCAAAAAATCGATTTCATTATATAAATAACATGTATGTAAAATGAATAAATTAGAATCGTATCTGTGTTGTTGATCTGTAATATTACAGTGTTATGTTGATTTGTTTGTCCTTCTCGGTCCATGCACTACGCATTTCAGTGGTTTTGTGTCAGAACAAAAAAGCAACCAATCAGATATTTTTCTGGATCTCGAGAATATTCTTCAACCAAGGTATTCAATATCCTTGATAGAATGCCCTGTCCGTTGCACTGAATGAGAGCGTAGCTTTGGATTGACAGATTGATCTACCAATCATTATTGATTTGCAGCCAATGGGCGTATTCTTTCAGAGTTTTCCTCGGTTCCAGGGTATTCTAGAAGGTCCGGTAGTTCACTGGCTCGAGACAGAGGATCTAGATAAATGCCACGAAGCAATTCATATGCCGTTTTATTGTCAGTTATTATAGATACTGTAGCCAAGTTTAACATTAGGGAGCATGCAGGATTTGTGTTGATCTCATTGATAGCAAAAATCAATGCTTGAGAACATTTGAATTCTCAAAAATTGAAGCTAGGGTGTTGTGAAAGATAGAACAAAATAATACTTTTGTCTCAATTACAGTACAATGAACATACAACGTTGAAAATATGCCTGACAATACATACTTTTTACATTTCCGTACTCCTGGAATTGTCTGAAATGTGTTAATTACGTAATCCTGCCTTGTGCAGAATGAAAAAATGCCTCCAATAACAAGGTCACCATCTTGGAACAGTTCAGGCGGTTGTGCTGAGTCTTGCAGTCGGAACACAGAGTCCCCCTTCCCCATTAGCAGAACCAAAAGGAGCGGCCTCAGTTAGGACACGGCTGTGCTCTTCAGGTCACGCCAATCTGTGTGAGGTCTCATGACACCCCTTTATACACCATCAATAACATGAAGGGCATTTTCCTGCTTGAAAATAAGTTTTTTGAAATGTAAGTTTAGTCAAATGTTTTATGCGAGACAATGTTGATTTTATTATTTGAATAACAATTTCTGGCAATTAATCTGAAATCACATAGGAGATTGGTATTTTGTGTCTGAATATCATTTTATTCTTTTTTTATTTGCATATACATATTGGTTTAAACTTGTATTCTATTAAAAGGAGTCATCTCAATATGCTACATTACAAAGTAAAATAACTCACAGTTGGAAACACAAAAATAAACAAATATAATTGTAGGGTTCCATCATTATTTTAGGGCTCCCTTTCCCATTATATATTTTTTTGTATTCCTCTCTGGTTTGAGTAAGATGATATAACATTTTGGGATGAAAATACAAAAGAGCAGTCCAAAACTGGAGGACAGAATAGCAAATATCTCTACAGCAACACTAAACTTTCCAGGAGAGCTTACATACGCTGGGATGAAAGTGATCCATACAGCGCAGAATATCAGCATGCTAAAGGTGATAAACTTGGCTTCATTAAAGTTATCAGGCAGTTTCCGAGCCAGAAAAGCAAGAATGAAACATAACATGGCCAGTAGTCCTATGTACCCAAGTACAGACCAAAAGCCCAAAGCTGAGCCCAAAGCACACTCTAAGATTATTTTGTCTTTGAAGTCTTTAAAATTCTTAAAAGGAAAAGGAGGAGAAATTGTTAACCAGAGGATACATATCATTACTTGTATTAGAGTGAAACCCAGAACAGTTTGTTTCTGCTGGGCAGGCCCAAACCACTTCATCATATTACTGCCTGGAAGAGTAGCCCTGAAGGCCATTAGCACCACTATAGTTTTCCCCAGAACACAAGAGATACAGAGGACAAAGGTGATGCCGAATGCTGTGTGTCGCAGCATGCAGGACAAATCTGAGGGTCGACCGATGAAGGTCAGAGAACACAGGAAACACAGAGTCAAGGAGAAGAGCAGCAGGAAGCTCAGCTCAGAGTTGTTAGCCTTGACAATTGGAGTTTTCCTGTATCTGAAGAAAATGAATGCCACAACAGCTGTGATGCATGCTCCAAATAAGGATGCTGCAGTGAGCAGCACTCCCATAATCTCTTCATATGACAGAAACTCGGCCTCCTTCTTTACACAGGCATCTCTTCTTTCATTTGAACAGAACTCAGGGTGACACCGCACACAGGTGACAGAATCTGAAAAAAAAAATGTGGTACAAATTATGAATAATAATTTTTTTATTTTGTATTTGTCCCTATGTTGCATATTTTCTAAGCATAGAAGACAGTACAGCAACTAATAAGTATATACAATGTTTTGCTTATTTGTACAAGCACAAGTTCTTCCCAGGGATTTCTATGCGTTTAGACTTGAAGTAGAAACATTTATTTTACATTGGTGCTTTAACATAATGCATTAATCCTTAGAAAGACTTTTGCATATATTTATATAGCTGACTTCAGAATTCTGTCTCAGTATCTGTATATGTATCATTTGCAATGATATGTTATGTAACGATATTGTGTTTTTTTCTTCTTAAAGGACTGCATGGTTTTGAAATCCCCCAAAACCCACTGCAATTTTTTAAAATGAATGATACATGTTTTGTCTTGCATTCATGTAACTACACCTGTAATATTGCTGATGTCTCCCTCTGCACATCTTATACAGTCATAGCAGCAGACAGGCATTCCTTTTTGGAGAACCTTGCGAGTTCCTGGAAGACATTTTTCACTGCAAACTGACACAGGCACCTGTGGGATCAAATCGACTATGAGAAGAAAGAAAAACATCGGCCTTCACTTTGATTACTGTGTTGCCTTTGCATATTTCTATTTATGTTGATGCATAAAAACCATACATTATGACGTGCATGACTAACAGTGTCAATTTCATATTTATAATGAAACAAAAAGACTGTAATTAGCAACGACAGTGATCTTACGGTATTTTACCTGTTTGGAGTTCTGTGTCCAAGTTATAGACTCATTTTGCAGATGTAGCTGTTTGTTTTCAGGTAAAGATGCATCATAAAGGCCAACTGTGACAAACTCTACAATGTCATTTTCTCTTGGCTTCCAATTTATAATTTCATACTTTGCTGCTGGGTCTCCATTTTCATTGAAGTAAACCTCTTCTCCTTCCTTTGTTTTAAACTGAATAGTTCTTATGTGCTGTAAAATCTGAAAAACAAATATCCGTCAATGCAGAACATAATTTGAAGAATGTGTTGTGGTCCAAGTGTTTTAACATCATGATAGACAGCAAAAGTTTAATTTACGTTATTGTAAACATGTTCCTTGTTGATGTGATTTGATGTAAAAACGTCAGTAACATTGGTGTTTAACTCACCGTAAATGGATCTAGCTGCACCTTGGTGTTACATGTTTTGTTACAGCTGAGGATAAAATGAAGTGCGTGGGCCGCAGCATACACTCCTTTATATACATTGTTAAAGATAGGCATCAGAGACATATCGGTGAAGCTGTTTTGCACTCCAGTCAAATCTTCACGTCCAGTACATTCTTTCTGATTTCCTGAAGACTTTGACTGCTTGAACTTACAACTAAATAACGTCTCATAAAACGCTGTAAACATTTCATTACTAGATACATTGAGCGGCCTCACATCCAACATGAACTCCCTCATGCCACTGACATGTGCTTTGGGGATGGACAGGCCTATAGCACCATCTAGAATGTGACGCTTATCCACGGCTGCAGTTTGTGAATCAAAGATCCAGCCCTCAGAGCCTACCCACTGGTACCCAGTCAAGTTGTGCCGAGAAAACTCATGTAGTATCACATCCAAATCCATACCGGAGAGGAAAGCAATGATCACCTTGGAAGTGGAAGCCTTGATAATGTCAATTATCTTTAGTATTTTGTCTGGTGGATCAGTTCTAAAGAATGACACAGAGTACTCAAGACAGATGCCAAGCTGCCGGGCCGTTTCTGTGAATGTAGCCATACCGTTGTTTCCATAATCATTATTTATTCTAATAGCTCCAACCCAAGTCCAACCAAAATGCTTCACCAGCTGTGCCAGGGCTCTGCTCTGGTAGTAGTCACTGGGTATTGTTCTGAGGAAGGATGGGTACTTGGATTTATCACTGAGACAGGCACAAGTAGCAAAGTGGCTGATCTAAAAGAAAAAAACAAGTTATATCCCAAGGTAAAGATTCAGAATATAAGGTAGTTATACAGCCAACTACAATCCCTTTTGCTATACATAGTTGCAATAGTTGAATATTAATAATATCCAACAATCTTACCCACCATTGGAATATGAAAGGGTCCGATGGCAGTAGACATAGCCATGCAAGGAGAGGAAGAAGTTTCTCCCATAATGGCCTGCACTTGGGGAGGTCTTGTACATGGTACTTCAGAGGGTTGTGATACATCTTCATTTCCATTTGCAAAGGCCAATGCAACGCTCACACTTTTGGCAATTGAGTCACAGGAATCATAGATCCTATAGCCCAGAGAGATGCCAGGCAATAGGTCCATGCTGTTATTAATCTCCTCTATGGCAAATAGCATAGCCTGGGCAAACTGGAACCCACTGAAATCCAAGCTTGATCTAAACAGTTAATAATAATTAGTTAAAGAAATTCCATGCAGAAGAAAGAGTGGCACAGTACAAGTAAGTATTTGATGATAAAATCAAACACAATAGGAGTATATCTTAATTTAAGTATTCAATGTTACCCTTTCAGAAATTTGAAGCAGAATATTGATATGGTATACTGTTACCTGGTGCATTGCAGTGGCAGTGGTTTGTCAATGTAGGAATCCCGTCTGTTCTTCCAGCTGCTGTGGAAAGAGAAGATTCCCCCCAACATTATGTCCCCATCCTTAAACATCTGAGGGATCTCAGGGTCCCCTCTCTGTGTGCACACTGGCTCCTCAGCCTGAGAGAAAGATACCACCAGCAACAGATGTAAGAGTGCCCATCCCTGCTCTGGCCACCTCTGCGTGGATGACATACTGTTTGAGTGAGCCAAAACAATTCAGTGGCATCACATGAACCCCAATGTAAATTTAAATTGGGCACTTGTATTTATATATTTTGGAGAAACTTGGGAAAGAATAATGGAACATTGATGTTTTATCTCTGTGGAATTGGGGGCAAAGGAAGGAGGCGCCAAACAGGAAAAGGGTTATTTGCCTTACCAAACGTACTGGTTGTGCACTTGATATTTGACATTTATCTGCAAAGAAACCCACTATTATTCAGCCACTTTTTAAAAGATCCTATCTTGAAACTTCTCTAACCCAAAATCCATGGCCTATTTCCAAGTTGCCTTTTATAGTTAAAGCCAGAGTCTCCAATGATATATTGATTGATGGTGATACAGGAGAGTATTCTGTTTTGGTACCGATGAATATCAGTGCAGATTTTGACACGGTGGACCATACAGTATATTAATTGACACACTTAAGGAATAGGTGGGTATCTCTGCTTGAAGCGGTTCTCTTTCTAGGCCTCTGATGAGTTTTCCAGCTGCTGGCATATCTGATCTAATGGGTCTTTTCCTTTTAATTTCCTTTGTGACAGAATAATTTGACCAAAACATGGACTCAGCACACAGTCTCCAGCTTGCTTTTTTGTGTGAAAGTTTCCAATTACTTTTTCTAAATGATCATCCAGAGTTATATGCAGTTTTTGGAAACAGGACCACGGATTTGTTCTTCAAGTAAACATTTTTCAGGTGGCAGTTTCTTGAAAGCACAGCCCCAGATTATGTTTATATTGAAGTCATCATGCAAGGAGGCTTTCCTGAAGATCAGGTAGATCTTGGAGATGGCCAACTGCTGATCTTGACAATCAGTCTGGCGTTTGGCAGGGATGGCAGATGAGATGGTAGATGTTTCTGGTTTGGCAGCATAGGTGGAGAGGAAATGGGCAGTAGAGGAAGCTGATGGCCTCGGTAGTCATTCGGACCATGCCTTCTGCCTTGCCTTCCCTGAGCCAGCTAGCCCACCTAATTTCTGACTGATCTTGTATTTTCTGAGCCTTCAGTCGACCTGTTGACCAGTAAGCCTGACGTCCTTCGGCCATGTCTCAACATGTCTCACATTGCCATTTGCAGGACGTTCTTCCTAGAAGAAAGCATTCACCATGCCATCTTTGCGGATGCACAGCCAGATCATCAGTAGGCCAGGTGCTAATGCACTTACACGTCAAACATTGGAAGAACATTCAAAGGTCAGAGGGTTGCACACTTTTTATTCCTCCAAATGAAATAACTTTTATATCAACATGCACACATTGTGAGACATTACCAATACTATAACATTAGTAAATGTTCCATCACTTTTATTTTTCACTTGTATCTCATTGTGAAGTTCCTGTCAAAGCCTAACAGTGTGGTCTTATCTAGGAATTGATTTGACATCTTACTTAATGTTTTTTAATGAGACTGCTTCCAAATGTTTAAAAACATAAACATACATACTTAAAGTATGAGTCTTTCTTTCTTTACTTCAGGGTAGAAAGTGTTTTATCGAAAATCAACATCATGGTCAAATCCTCCAGGGCATAATTATGATTATCATGATGCAACAGGCCTGAGGGGAAGTTTCCAGTATAGGCTGAGGGGACAGGTGTGGAGGCAGGCTGGGGACACTGTGAACTTTAGAGGGAGTTTGTTAGTTTGTTAAAGCACTTCGAGTGGAAATAGCCTGCGGTTTGAGTTATAGTCAGGCCTGAGGCACTTACATTTCATCACATGTTTTTCTTCTAAATGAGCCCCTAAAGACAAATCCTCTGCAGAGGTCTGAAGTGTTTCATAAACTAACAGGCATCGCTACAAACACAAACAACAAGTTCTTTTTAATTGAAGAGGGATTAGGAGGCATGTCAGGTGACAATTAAACATCTCTTTGACTGAAAAATAACAATAACACCAAATTAAATTCACATGGCCAAATTCATGTATTGCATTGTTTATTTTGATCAGCTGTCAAAAGTGTTACTTTAACTCCCTCAACCAAAAGAATAATTTTCTCAAAATATAAAGGACAGAAAAAGACAAGTATAGGGTAAAATAATAAAAAAGTAAATGTAAATGTGGCATAATAATTGGACAGTGGTTTAACTATGACTTATTAAAGATAGTATCATTCTCAGTTAGTCATTAAACTAAGATCTCCCTGTAGTTATTTTTAAATACACCTTAATACTCCTAACAAGGAAGCATTTTAATAGATAATGTTTTAAAATGTATATAGTGCATCAAGTGATGTGTATCTTTTTCTTTTTTTTTAAGAAAATACAAGAATCAGAATGTTGTATACGTTATCTCCATTTTTAGCAAAGGTGGAACTAGTTGTATATAGCCATGAATAATGTGTCTAAAATTAACATATATTAAGTAGCTGTGACTTGCATGAGAATCATTATTGTAAAAACTGATCATATAATTTCTAAAATATAAATACCTATATGTGAGTGACAGAGGTAAACGCTATATATGAATTCCGACATTTTGGCAGAAAACACAAGGAGGTCCTGGGTTTTTTGCACGTTGGAGACAGAATTCAGCAATGAACGGGAAGGAGCCGGTATACCACGGCAGTCAGTGGAGAACTTACCTAGCTCCTCTGCCTAAGTTAAAGTAAAAACATCACAATGTAAAAATATGTAGTATTTACAGATGTATTCAAATTAAAGTACAGAAATATGAAGTATTGGATCATCCAAAGTAACAGTATGCAGAATGGCCCTTTCAGTGTGATATATTAGAGTGTTTATTTTTGTTAAGCCTTTATTTACAGCGAACATTTTATTCTATAACATATTACATGTTGTGAACAGAGGTTGTCCTACAGTAACCCACTTGTGTCTGACCCCTGCCTACAACACAGATAATAAACGTCACATTTAAGTCCACTTACACCCAGACCTGACTAGGTAGCTCTGCCTATTATAGTGGAACATGTCACATGTGATAACACTGCTGGTTTTCATTGGGCCCCTATTGGCATTTGGATCATCCGAGGATGAAACTTCTATCAGTCAGATCCTTGGGAGTCCAGAGTTCCCTCTGCTGTCTAAAGAAGGAGTCGTCATGATCGGGGGAGCCTTTTCCATTCATAGCAAAATCACCCAACCTCCTCTTTCTTTTGCAGAGAAACCAACACGTCTGACATGTTCCAGGTAATATTAATCTCTATATATAAATGCTTCCTCATAAAGGTCTTTCACAGTGAATACAAGTTGTATTTTTCTCTTTGTGTCACAGTGTCAACCTCAGGGAGTTTCGATTTGCCCAGACAATGATCTTTGCAATTGAGGAAATAAACAAAAGTGAATTTCTTCTCCCAAATATTTCAATTGGATACCGTATTTATGACAACTGTGGCTCAACATTTACCTCCATGCGAGCTGTAATGGCTCTGATGAATGGTGACGAGAGGGCTGTGGGAAAAAGCTGCTCTGGTCAATCAGCTGTCCATGCTATAATTGGAGAGTCTGAATCCTCTTCAACCATTGTCCTGTCACGCACTACTGGACCATTCAAAATTCCAGTGGTAAGAGCTTTGTCTATTTGTATCTGTAATGTTTTGCATCTATTAAATGGTGACTCTCCTTTTTCTTTCCCTCTCTCTATGTATGCTCAGATAAGTCATTCAGCTACTTGTGAGTGTTTGAGCAAAAGAAAGGAGTATCCCTCTTTTTTTCGAACCATTGCCAGTGACCTCTACCAAAGCCGAGCCCTCGCTCAGCTGGTCAAGCACTTTGGCTGGACCTGGGTCGGGGCAATCAACAGTGACAGTGACTATGGCAACAACGGCATGGCCATCTTCCTTGCTGCAGCCCAAGAGGAATGAGTGTGTATGGAGTATACTGAGAAATTTCACAGGACAGAACCAGAAAAACTAATGAAAGTGGTAGAAGTGATCCGAAAGAGCACTGCCCGGGTCATTGTTGGTTTCCTAGCCCATGTGGAAATGAACGACCTTCTCGAACAGTTGAGTCTGCACAACATCACAGGCCTGCAGTTTATTGGTGTAGAGGCCTGGATCACAGCTGACAGCCTTGTGACTCCCACCAGCTTTAGTGTGCTGGGTGGTTCATTGGGTTTTGCTGTGCAAAAGGCCAATATCAGTGGCCTGGAAGATTATTTGATTAAGGATTTCTGGGAAACAGAGTTCAATTGCAAGGAGAAATCAGAAACACCATGCTAAGAAAGCCAGGATCTAATGGAACTTAAAGAGTATGATGATGACGTGACAGAGCTGAGATACTCCAGTAACATCTACAAAGCCATCTATGCTGTGGCCCATTCTCTGCACAGCATCCTAAAGTGCTCCAAAAGTCAGGGGTGTGAGAACACTGTAAATGTTACTCCCTGGCAGGTAAAATGTACATATTACTAAAGTGTTGTTTTTTCGTCTTTGTTCATTCATTCATTCATTGACATATTGTTTTACTGCTCTTCCAGGCAGTTGAGTCTTTAAAGCAGGTTCATTTAACTATTAAGAATGGGGAGCAGGTGTGGTTCGATAACACTGGAGCAGCTGTTGCTCACTATGAGGTGGTGAACTGGCAGCGGGGATCAGATGACTCAGTTCAGTTTAAACCTGTTGGCTATTATGACGCCTCCTTACCTCTTGGACAGAAGTTTGTCCTCAAGACTGAAGACATAGTGTGGCCAAGAGGGAAGACAGAGGCAAATATCTTCATTGACAGTAAAATCTACATTGATGTGTCTTGTTTGACCATGTTATTTTGAATAACGTTGAAAAATACTATTACTGTTTTTCTTTCAAAGTTGCCTGTGTCAGTGTGCAGTGAGAGCTGTCATCCAGGAACTCATAAAGTCCTTCAGAAAGGAAAGCCAGTGTGCTGCTATGACTGTATACCATGTGCAGAGGGAGAAATCAGCAACAGCACAGGTATATGTACCACAACCTGGAGATATGGCAATTTTCATACATTGTTTGCTTTCTACACTCTGTGCATTATGTTAAAGTTTGCTATGGTACAGTCTCTTATTTACGTTTTTAAGATGTAACTGATGCAATTAAAATAATAGTGACAATATTTCTATTACAGATTCTAATGACTGCCATAAGTGTCCTGAAGAGTATTGGTCCAATGAAAACAGAGATACATGTATACCGAAAAATGTTGAGTTCCTCTACTTCACTGAGGTTATGGGTATATTACTTGTATTTTTCACTTTGTTTGGTGTGCTCCTTACTTTTATTATAGCCACTGTATTTCTGATAAATAAGGATACTCCCATTGTAAGGGCTAACAACTCTGAGCTGAGCTTCCTGCTGCTCTTCTCCTTGACTCTGTGTTTCCTGTGTTCTCTGACCTTCATCGGCCGGCCCTCTCAGTGGTCCTGCATGCTGCGACACACAGCATTCGGCATCACCTTTGTCCTCTGTATCTCTTGTGTTCTGGGGAAAACAATAGTGGTTCTAATGGCCTTCAGGGCTACACTTCCAGGCAGTAATATGATGAAGTGGTTTGGGCCTGCCCAGCAGAGACTCAGCGTTCTGATTTTTACTGTAATACAGGTTATAATTTGCATACTTTGGCTGACAATCAATCCTCCGTTTCCCTTTAAAAATATGAACCACTATAAGGATAAGATTATTCTTGAGTGTGCCCTGGGATCACCTGTAGGGTTCTGGGCTGTGTTAGGATACATAGGGCTCTTAGCTGTGTTATGTTTTCTACTTGCTTTCTTGGCTAGAAAGCTGCCTGATAATTTTAATGAAGCTAAATTTATCACATTCAGCATGTTGATATTCTGTGCCGTCTGGATCACCTTTATCCCAGCATATGTCAGCTCTCCCGGGAAGTTCACTGTGGCTGTGGAGATATTTGCTATTCTAGCCTCCAGTTATGGGCTACTATTCTGTATATTTGCACCCAAATGTTTTATTATTGTACTCAAACCTGAACTGAACACAAAAAAACATCTGATGGGGAAAACTGAATCCAATTAAATACAAATAAAATAAGTCTTTTATTTATTTTTATTTTATGGTTTGGTTTGAATTCTGCAGTGACACTATTCGTTACAAACATTATTAGCTAAAACAAAACATTACTTTTTAGATGATTCCATGTAGTGAATCCTAGCTATCTGGTGCTACAGTACTGACATCAAATACATTTAGAATAATTTGTATTTCATATTAATAAATCAATTAAAAGTTTAAACCATCCATGGCTTTCTGTGTTTTCATTTCAACTTTATTTATATTTCACAAAAACATGTAAAAATGTGTTTTATAAGCTCTCCTGGACTGTTTGTTATTTAGTAGCCGCAAATATATTAAAGCTATTAAAATAAAACATCTTAACCTCACTTTATTCAGGGACATTACTTTGCAGACCATGTTCCAGTGGCGGCCGGCCCATAGGGGCGCTAAGGGCGCCGCCCCACCTCTTCCCACATTCTACATTGTCATAAGAAAATACTTACATTTGTATTCATTTTAAACTTTTTTTTTAATTAACAAGGTACATATTATATAGTCGGTTTCAGTAAAATGTATAATCTACGATAAAATATAGATTACGATTGTTTTACGATGTCTAAAGTTACTGATAAATAACGTGTTTCCTGCTTGTGGCGCAGAAAGTGTTGCATGCGCAGTCCACACCCCTTCAATGCAACAGATAGGAGCAGCTCGGGCGCCCAACAAGCCCCCAGGAAGTGCGCCGGACCCTGAGGAAAATATTCTTAGTGTCCAAACGGCGGTACTACAATTTCCTTATCAGTCCGTGACGTCACCCGGCCCAGAAATAATTTTTCCTATTGTCTAACATGAGGAAAGAGTCAGTAAATGAGCGGATCATTTTTTTTAAACTAAATACACTACCCAGTATTAACTATGTTGTAGCCCTTATTAGAATCATTAGGTCCTTACAGTTGTAAAATGCACTAAAAGCCGAATCTAGATTTATTTTCTCTCTCCATTCATTATAGTGAGCCAAGAGCGGGAGCTTGGGGGGCGGGACTTAAGGGGAAACTCAACTGCGCATGCTCTTTGCTCTCAACAGCAAGGCATGATGGGTAATCTGTGACGTTTTGCTCTAGAAAATATCAGTCCATTTTGTCCTCATGCGCCAATGAGCAGCTCTCATAGGAATGAACGAGGCCCCGCCTCCGACGCTGTATCCAGTTCTTATAGAGTGGTGCAGGGATGGGAGGGACCCGGAAGTAAGCTGCGCATTGGTTCCCTCGACAAAAAAGCAATGGGATTTCTCCATAGGATTTTGGAAATTAGCTCGAAATAAGGTCTGTTGAAAACGAACCTGTTTGATAAATGCACGTTTTGTTCAGCCGGATAATATCCACATGTCTACCCTACTTTTATAATTTTCTAATCATAAATCTAATCGCCAGAACCAAAATGCTAATGTTATGCTATAAACGAACCAACCCGAGTAAAGCAGGGTCGCACGACTTGAACGTCACACCAACTTAAGATCGATATTCAAAAATACAGATTCAAAATTGTACAAGTTGAAGCGTTTGTTTTAACAGTTTGCAAGAGCGCAGGTACTTGCTTTCAAGCAGAACAGGGGCAAACAAACTTAGCGGAGTGTTTCCGTGTTTGGCGTAATGACGTACAACGTCCTCGACAACTTCTGTAATCCTATTCAGCCACTTGTTAACAACCATCGTTTTTCAGACAAGTAAACTATTCAAAAATCACCAGTCGGGTCACTGCTGATGTCTCTTAAATTTGTGTCAACCACAGACTCTGGAACACTGTTGCCGAGGGTTCGGGGGTCAAGCTGCACCGCACCACCGCATATCACCCCCAGGCTAACAGCTTATGTGAGCATTTCCACCGATCCATGAAGGCGGCCTGCGTGCCGGCTTGACAGACGGCAACTGGGTAGATAAGCTCCCGTGGGTTATGCTCGGCCTCAGGTGCGCCCCCAAAGAAGACCTGCAATCCTCGTCGGCAGAGCTCGTGTATGGCCAGACGCTATGAGTCCCCGGAGAATTCATTCCGGCCGCCACGATGCCCTGGTCTGCAGCCAGGCAGCGCACCTCCCTGCTGGAGACTGCCAGGACATTCACGCCCGCCCCCACGTGGCAGAACAGCAACCCAGCTTTCCGGGTGTCCCCCGGACTACTGTCGGCGGATTTTGTTTTCATTCGTCATGACGCCCACCGCGGCCCCCTACTGCCCCCTTACGACGACTGCTCATGTGTTTCCAGGTCGTTGGCACTCTTGTCCTCGCCTGCGGCCTCGCCCTCCTCGGCCCCTGTGGTCCTTACGCGCCGGGGTCGGGTGGTCCTTCCACCCCGACGCGAGGATTTTGACTATGGCTGAATTCTGGGGGGGGCTTGTGTGGTGGGTTGACATAATTCACCCACGGAATCATGGGTGGGGGTATTGTTCCGCATGGACATTTTAGTTGACAGGACTTCCTGTTTTGCCGGTCAGTGATTTCCCGGGCTTGAGTTGTTTACTTTTCTGTTCCATAATATATAATACAAGACTAGCTTTGTCTTTTGACACACCGCGTCGGACTTCCGCCTCTCGGCACTACAATACAAACATGATACATATTGGCATGTTTAGTTATGTTATGGTTTTTTCAACCCTGTGTCCTAAAAATTACGTTCCCACAGAACTAAACTGCATTCTCAATTACGTTTAGCTAGAAACGTATTTTCTCCCACGTTACGTTCGTTATGAACGTATCTTAAATACGTTTATTTTCTACATATCTTCTAGAAACATATTTTCTCCCACGTTACGTTTCTTATGAACGTATCTTAAATACGTTTATTTTCTACATATCTTTGCCATTTATTGTCTTGCTTATAATAATGATAATAGTCATTTATAAATATCATTTTCGAGCACACATTTGAAATCAGTAGGCGAGGCTGTAATTTCACCAGCTGTTACTCTCATGAGCGAGGCAGAAAATAATAGTTTTAACGTGCCAAAAAGCTGCTGTGTCGTTTATTGCACCTCAAACATTAAAACAAATCCAGAGTTACATGTTTCTGTACTTCCTCTAAGAAGAAAGGACAGTAACAGAAGATCTCTGTGACGCCAGATGTGGTGTTGTTAATGCGATATGATATCCGAAAAAAAATTCAGTTAAGGATGGCTGAAGACACTACACTACCCATAATCCCCAGCTATCTTTTGGGACTACAGTCCTGTTGACAAACCCCGTGATTAATCTTCAAACTCTGGGATTGGATGTTGGAGTGGCAGTGCGCCAAGGTTACGCCGAGCGTCAAGCTCTTTGAAATGGAACGAAACCACGGCAGACTATTCAAAACTGGACTCGAACGCCCCCCCAGAACTACACATGCTGGCTATTGTGTTTCGCAACATGTTCTCTATGGCACGTCTCTACTGGGAATTGTAGTTTTAAAAGACGTTTTTGTTTTTCCCAAAATTAGAAGTTGACAGTATTAAACTGTGTACAGCCCTGGAGGTTTAGGCGATAGGAAATACATTGGTGTGTACACATTTAAAACATGTAATTACTAAATGGGTGAAAATCGCTTGTATCCATAATGGGCAGCATTAATATATACCCACATGACAGCTCATTGTTACTTTGTAATTCTACTCCACTACAATTCAGAGGTTTACCTGGTATTTTTACTCCACTACATTTATTTTAGTTACTTTGCAGTTTCTGATGAATGATGTGAAATATAAACAACCCTTAAAGCAGACTTTAGTTACACCTGAGTAAAATTCAGGGAAAGGTGATTGTCAAGTGCCAACAATCAGGAGAGATATTTGATAGTTGGTGCTTGAGAAGACTAAACATGTATCTGCAGATCTCTATAAAGCATATTAATTACTCGTTATTCTCTACAAATAGTTAATTAAAAACTGTGTATAATTGCTATTTTGCACATCCCTTTCAAGATTTCCTAAGGTTTATTGACATATCATATACACAACTACAGTGTAGTTATGCAACAGTGCATTATAAGACATCTATCAATACCTCCACCATTAAACTGTCAAATGCTGCACATTTCTTATACTTTCTACTTACATAAGAGTATAATTAAAGTCTATAATATCAGTTAAAACAAGTGCTTCAACATAGTTAACATTGCAGGAAAGCAATATATTAGACGTTAAGTACTTTGTCAGGCTTAATATATATATCTGTCGATAGATACCCCCAAATCTTTTTACTTATTTGAAAGAAGACCTTAACCTAAAGTATTCTTAAATGTGTTAATAAAGGTTAATTAGTTTGTCTGTTTTGCACATCCTCATATTAATATCTTGAACCCCAATGTAAATTTAAATTGGGCACTTGTATTTATATATTTTGGAGAAACTTGGGAAAGAATAATGGAACATTGATGTTTTATCTCTGTGGAATTGGGGGCAAAGGAAGGAGGTGCCAAACAGGAAAAGGGTTATTTGCCTTACCAAACTTACTGGTTGTGCACTTAATATTTGACATTTATCTGCAAAGAAACCCACTATTATTCAGTCACTGTTCAAAAGATCCTATCTTGAAACTTCTCTAACCCAAAATCCATGGCCTATTTCCAAGTTGCCTTTTATAGTTAAAGCCAGAGTCTCCAATGATATATTGATTGATGGTGATACAGGAGAGTATTCTGTTTTGGCACCGATGAATATCAGTGCAGATTTTGACACGGTGGACCATACAGTATATTAATTGACAAACATAAGGAATAGGTGGGTATCTCTGCTTGAAGCGGTTCTCTTTCTAGGCCTCTGATGAGTTTTCCAGCTGCTGGCATATCTGATCTAATGGGTCTTTTCCTTTTAATTTCCTTTGTGACAGAATAATTTGACCAAAACATGGACTCAGCACACAGTCTCCAGCTTGCTTTTTTGTGTGAAAGTTTCCAATTACCTTTTCTAAATGATCATCCAGAGTTATATGCAGTTTTTGGAAACAGGACCCCGGATTTGTTCTTCAAGTAAACATTTTTCAGGTGGCAGTCTCTTGAAAGCACAGCCCCAGATTATGTTTATATTGAAGTCATCATGCAAGGAGGCTTTCCTGAAGATCAGGTAGATCTTGGAGATGGCCAACTGCTGATCTTCACGATCAGTCTGGCGTTTGGCAGGGATGGCAGATGAGATGGTAGATGTTTCTGGTTTGGCAGCATAGGTGGAGAGGAAATGGGCAGTAGAGGAAGCTGATGGCCTCGGTAGCCATTCGGACCATGCCTTCTGCCTTGCCTTCCCTGAGCCAGCTAGCCCACCTTGTGATGGAAACTTCTGTGCAGCAATGCAGAGCCAAGGCTCAGGAAAGGATGGAAGCTGGAGCGGCTTTAGTCAAACACTGATATGTATTGAGAGTAGAATACGGCCGGAGAGATCACAAAGTATATCACACTTTCATGTAAGCCACCAAGCAACACTCTTGAGACAAAGAGTAGAAACATATATCTATATATCCTTAAAGGAGGGATCTAAAAGCCTGCCTTTCCTACCTTAATCATTACCAGACATTGGAACAAAGACCCGTTTGTATTACAAACTCACATGAGCCAAACTTCTCACCCACAGGAAGGCAGAGGACCTCTTGACCTGTGTCCTCCTCACATTACAGGCAGGAGCATATGCGACTTAACGAAAAGCATATGTTTGTAATTTAACAGTTTCTCAGAAAAGGTGAGAAACTCAAGACACAAAGAGATCTCCTTAAAATATTCTCTGACACACCTAATTTCTGATTGATCTTGTATTTTCTGAGCCTTCAGTCGACCTGTTGACCAGTAAGCCTGACGTCCTTCGGCCATGTCTCAACACGTCTCACCTTGCCATTTGCAGGACGTTCTTCCTAGAAGAAAGCATTCACCATGCCATCTTTGCGGATGCACAGCCAGATCATCAGTAGGCCAGGTGCTAATGCACTTACACGTCAAACATAGGAAGAACATTCAAAGGTCAGAGGGTTGCACACTTTTTATTCCTCCAAATGAAATAACTTTTATATCAACATGCACACATTGTGAGACATTACCAATACTATAACATTGGTAAATGTTCCATCACTTTTATTTTTCACTTGTATCTCATTGTGAAGTTCCTGTCAAAGCCTAACAGTGTGGTCTTATCTAGGAATTGATTTGACATCTTACTTAATGTTTTTGAATGAGACTGCTTCCAAATGTTTAAAAACATAAACATACACACTTAAAGTATGAGTCTTTCTTTCTTTACTTCAGGGTAGAAAGTGTTTTATCGAAAATCAACATCATGGTCAAATCCTCCAGGGCATAATTATGATTATCATGATGCAACAGGCCTGAGGGGAAGTTTCCAGTATAGGCTGAGGGGACAGGTGTGGAGGCAGGCTGGGGACACTGTGAACTTCAGAGGAAGTTTGTTAGTTTGTTAAAGCACTTCGAGTGGAAATAGCCTGCGGTTTGAGTTATAGTCAGGCCTGAGGCACTTACATTTCATCACATGTTTTTCTTCTAAATGAGCCCCTAAAGACAAATCCTCTGCAGAGGTCTGAAGTGTTTCATAAACTAACAGGCATACACAAACAACAAGTTATTTTTAATTGAAGAGGGATTAGGAGGCATGTCAGGTGACAATTAAACATCTCTTTGACTGAAAAATAACAATAACACCAAATTAAATTCACATGGCCAAATTCATGTATTGCATTGTTTATTTTGATCAGCTGTCAAAAGTGTTACTTTAACTCCCTCAACCAAAAGAATAATTTTCTCAAAATATAAAGGACAGAAAAAGACAAGTATAGGGTAAAATAATAAAAAAGTAAATGTAAATGTGGCATAATAATTGGACAGTGGTTTAACTATGACTTATTAAAGATAGTATCATTCTCAGTTAGTCATTAAACTAAGATCTCCCTGTAGTTATTTTTAAATACACCTTAATATTCCTAACAAGGAAGCATTTTAATAGATAATGTTTTAAAATGTATATAGTGCATCAAGTGATGTGTATCTTTTTCTTTTTTTTTAAGAAAATACAAGAATCAGAATGTTGTATACGTTATCTCCATTTTTAGCAAAGGTGGAACTAGTTGTATATAGCCATGAATAATGTGTCTAAAATTAACATATATTAAGTAGCTGTGACTTGCATGAGAATCATTATTGTAAAAACTGATCATATAATTTCTAAAATATAAATACCTATATGTGAGTGACAGAGGTAAACGCTATATATGAATTCCGACATTTTGGCAGAAAACACAAGGAGGTCCTGGGTTTTTTGCACGTTGGAGACAGAATTCAGAAATGAACGGGAAGGAGCCGGTATACCACGGCAGTCAGTGGAGAACTTGCCTAGCTCCTCTGCCTAAGTTAAAGTAAAAACATCACAATGTAAACATATGTAGTATTTACAGATGTATTCAAATTAAAGTACAGAAATATGAAGTATTCTTGGATCATCCAAAGTAACAGTATGCAGAATGGCCCTTTCAGTGTGATATATTAGAGTGTTTATTTTTGTTAAGCCTTTATTTACAGCGAACATTTTATTCTATAACATATCACATGTTGTGAACAGAGGTTGTCCTACAGTAACCCACTTGTGTCTGATTGGTTAGTAAAAGGCTAGTGACCCCTGCCTACAACACAGATAATAAACGTCACATTTAAGTCCACTTCCACCCTGACCTGACTAGGTAGCTCTGCCTATTATAGTGGAACATGTCACATGTGATAACACTGCTGGTTTTCATTGGGCCCCTATTGGCATTTGGATCATTCGAGGATGAAACTCCTAACTGTCAGATCCTTGGGAGTCCAGAGTTCCCTCTGCTGTCTAAAGAAGGAGTCGTCATGATCGGGGGAGCCTTTTCCATTCATAGCAAAATCACCCAACCTCCTCTTTCTTTTGCAGAGAAACCAACACGTCTGACATGTTCCAGGTAATATTAATCTCTATATATAAATGCTTCCTCATAAAGGTCTTTCACAGTGAATACAAGTTGTATTTTTCTCTTTGTGTCACAGTGTCAACCTCAGGGAGTTTCGATTTGCCCAGACAATGATCTTTGCAATTGAGGAAATAAACAAAAGTGAATTTCTTCTCCCAAATATTTCAATTGGATACCGTATTTATGACAACTGTGGCTCAACATTTACCTCCATGCGAGCTGTAATGGCTCTGATGAATGGTGACGAGAGGGCAGTGGGAAAAAGCTGCTCTGGTCAATCAGCTGTCCATGCTATAATTGGAGAATCTGAATCCTCTTCAACCATTGTCCTGTCACGCACTACTGGACCATTCAAAATTCCAGTGGTAAGAGCTTTGTCTATTTGTATCTGTAATGTGTTGCATCTATTAAATGGTGACTCTCCTTTTCTTTCCCTCTCTCTATGTATGCTCAGATAAGTCATTCAGCTACTTGTGAGTGTTTGAGCAAAAGAAAGGAGTATCCCTCTTTTTTTCGAACCATTGCCAGTGACCTCTACCAAAGCCGAGCCCTCGCTCAGCTGGTCAAGCACTTTGGCTGGACCTGGGTCGGGGCAATCAACAGTGACAGTGACTATGGCAACAACGGCATGGCCATCTTCCTTGCTGCAGCCCAAGAGGAAGGAGTGTGTGTGGAGTATACTGAGAAATTTCACAGGACAGAACCAGAAAAACTAATGAAAGTGGTAGAAGTGATCCGAAAGAGCACTGCCCGGGTCATTGTTGGTTTCCTAGCCCATGTGGAAATGAACGACCTTCTCGAACAGTTGAGTCTGCACAACATCACAGGCCTGCAGTTTATTGGTGTAGAGGCCTGGATCACAGCTGACAGCCTTGTGACTCCCACCAGCTTTAGTGTGCTGGGTGGTTCATTGGGTTTTGCTGTGCAAAAGGCCAATATCAGTGGCCTGGACGATTTTTTGATTAAAGATTTCTGGGAAACAGAGTTCAATTGCAAGGAGAAATCAGAAACACCATGCAAAGAAAGCCAGGATCTAATGGAACTTAAAGATTATGATGATGACGTGACAGAGCTGAGATACTCCAGTAACATCTACAAAGCCATCTATGCTGTGGCCCATTCTCTGCACAGCATCCTAAAGTGCTCCAAAAGTCAGGGGTGTGAGAACACTGTAAATGTTACTCCCTGGCAGGTAAAATGTACATATTACTAAAGTGTTGTTTTTTCGTCTTCATTCATTCATTCATTCATTGACATATTGTTTTACTGCTCTTCCAGGTAGTTGAGTCTTTAAAGCAGGTTCATTTTACTATTAAGAATGGGGAGCAGGTGTGGTTCGATAACACTGGAGCAGCTGTTGCTCGCTATGAGGTGGTGAACTGGCAGCGGGGATCAGATGACTCAGTTCAGTTTAAACCTGTTGGCTATTATGACGCCTCCTTACCTCTTGGACAGAAGTTTGTCCTCAAGACTGAAGACATAGTGTGGCCAAGAGGGAAGACAGAGGCAAATATCTTCATTGACAGTAAAATCTACATTGATGTGTCTTGTTTGACCATGTTATTTTGAATAACGTTGAAAAATACTATTACTGTTTTTCTTTCAAAGTTGCCTGTGTCAGTGTGCAGTGAGAGCTGTCATCCAGGAACTCATAAAGTCCTTCAGAAAGGAAAGCCAGTGTGCTGCTATGACTGTATACCATGTGCAGAGGGAGAAATCAGCAACAGCACAGGTATATGTACCACAACCTGGAGATATGGCAATTTTCATACATTGTTTGCTTTCTACACTCTGTGCATTATGTTAAAGTTTGCTATGGTACAGTCTCTTATTTACGTTTTTAAGATGTAACTGATGCAATTAAAATAATAGTGACAATATTTCTATTACAGATTCTAATGACTGCCATAAGTGTCCTGAAGAGTATTGGTCCAATGAAAACAGAGATACATGTATACCGAAAAATGTTGAGTTCCTCTACTTCACTGAGGTTATGGGTATATTACTTGTATTTTTCACTTTGTTTGGTGTGCTCCTTACTTTTATTATAGCCACTGTATTTCTGATAAATAAGGATACTCCCATTGTAAGGGCTAACAACTCTGAGCTGAGCTTCCTGCTGCTCTTCTCCTTGACTCTGTGTTTCCTGTGTTCTCTGACCTTCATCGGCCGGCCCTCTCAGTGGTCCTGCATGCTGCGACACACAGCATTCGGCATCACCTTTGTCCTCTGTATCTCTTGTGTTCTGGGGAAAACAATAGTGGTTCTAATGGCCTTCAGGGCTACACTTCCAGGCAGTAATATGATGAAGTGGTTTGGGCCTGCCCAGCAGAGACTCAGCGTTCTGAGTTTTACTGTAATACAGGTTATAATTTGCATACTTTGGCTGACAATCAATCCTCCGTTTCCCTTTAAAAATATGAACCACTATAAGGATAAGATTATTCTTGAGTGTGCCCTGGGATCACCTGTAGGGTTCTGGGCTGTGTTAGGATACATAGGGCTCTTAGCTGTGTTATGTTTTCTACTTGCTTTCTTGGCTAGAAAGCTGCCTGATAATTTTAATGAAGCTAAATTTATCACATTCAGCATGTTGATATTCTGTGCCGTCTGGATCACCTTTATCCCAGCATATGTCAGCTCTCCCGGGAAGTTCACTGTGGCTGTGGAGATATTTGCTATTCTAGCCTCCAGTTATGGGCTACTATTCTGTATATTTGCACCCAAATGTTTTATTATTGTACTCAAACCTGAACTGAACACAAAAAAACATCTGATGGGGAAAACTGAATCCAATTAAATACAAATAAAATAAGTCTTTTATTTATTTTTATTTTATGGTTTGGTTTGAATTCTGCAGTGACACTATTCGTTACAAACATTATTAGCTAAAACAAAACATTACTTTTTAGATGATTCCATGTAGTGAATCCTAGCTATCTGGTGCTACAGTACTGACATCAAATACATTTAGAATAATTTGTATTTCATATAAATAAATCAATTAAAAGTTTAAACCATCCATGACTTTCTGTGTTTTCATTTCAACTTTATTTATATTTCACAAAAACATGTAAAAATGTGTTTTATAAGCTCTCCTGGACTGTTTGTTATTTAGTAGCCGCAAATATATTAAAGCTATTAAAATAAAACATCTTAACCTCACTTTATTCAGGGACATTACTTTGCAGACCATGTTCCAGTGGCGGCCGGCCCATAGGGGCGCTAAGAGCGCCGCCCCACCTCTTCCCACATTCTACATTGTCATAAGAAAATACTTACATTTGTATTCATTTTAAACTTTTTTTTTAATTAACAAGGTACTTATTATATAGTCGGTTTCAGTAAAATGTATAATCTACGATAAAATATAGATTACGATTGTTTTACGATGTCTAACGTTACTAATAAATAACGTGTTTCCTGCTTGTGGCGGAGAAAGTGTTGCATGCGCAGTCCGCACCCCTTCAATGCAACAGATAGGAGCAGCTCGGGCGCCCAACAAGCCCCCAGGAAGTGCGCCGGACCCTGAGGAAAATATTCTTAGTGTCCAAACGGCGGTACTACAATTTCCTTATCAGTCCGTGACGTCACCCGGCCCAGAAATACTTTTTCCCATTGTCTAACATGGGGAAAGAGTCAGTAAATGAGCGGATCATTTTTTTTAAACTAAATACACTACCCAGTATTAACTATGTTGTTGCCCTTATTAGAATCATTAGGTCCTTACAGTTGTAAAATGCACTAAAAGCCGAATCTAGATGTATTTTGTCTCTCCATTCATTATAGTGAGCCAAGAGCGGGAGCTTGGGGGCGGGGCTTAAGGGGAAACTCAACTGCGCATGCTCTATGCTCTCAACAGCAAGGCATGATGGGTAATCTGTGACGTTTTGCTCTAGAAAATATCAGTCCATTTTGTCCTCATGCGCCAATGAGCAGCTCTCATAGGAATGAACGAGGCCCCGCCTCCGACGCTGTATCCAGTTCTTATAGAGTGGTGCAGGGATGGGAGGGACCCGGAAGTAAGCTGCGCATTGGTTGCCTCGACAAAAAAGCAATGGGATTTCTCCATAAGATTTGGAAAATAGCTCGAAATAAGGTCTGTTGAAAACGAACCTGTTTGATAAATACAAGTTTTGTTCAGCCGGATAATATCCACATGTCTACCCTACTTTTATAATTTTCTAATCATAAATCTAATCGCCAGAACCAAAATGCTAATGTTATAAACGAACCAACCCGAGTACAGCAGGGTCGCACGACTTGAACGTCACACCAACTTAAGATCGATATTCAAAAATACAGATTCAAAATTGTACAAGTTGAAGCGTTTGTTTTAACAGTTTGCAAGAGCGCAGGTACTTGCTTTCAAGCAGAACAGGGGCAAACAAACTTAGCGGAGTGTTTCCGTGTTTGGCGTAATGACGTACAACGTCCTCGACAACTTCTGTAATCCTATTCAGCCACTTGTTAACAACCATCGTTTTTCAGACACGTAAACTATTCAAAAATCACCAGTCGGGTCACTGCTGATGTCTCTTAAATTTGTGTCAACCACAGACTCTGGAACACTGTTGCCGAGGGTTCGGGGTCAAGCTGCACCGCACCACCGCATATCACCCCCAGGCTAACAGCTTATGTGAGCATTTCCATCGATCCATGAAGGGGGCCTGCGTGCCGGCTTGACAGACGGCAACTGGGTAGATAAGCTCCCGTGGGTTATGCTCGGCCTCAGGTGCGCCCCCAAAGAAGACCTGCAATCCTCGTCGGCGGAGCTCGTGTATGGCCAGACGCTATGAGTCCCCGGAGAATTCATTCCGGCCGCCACGGTGCCCTGGTCTGCAGCCAGGCAGCGCACCTCCCTGCTGGAGACTGCTAGGACATTCACGCCCACCCCCACGTGGCAGAACAGCAACCCAGCTTTCCGGGTGTCCCCCGGACTACTGTCGGCGGATTTTGTTTTCATTCGTCACGACGACTGCTCATGTGTTTCCAGGTTGTTGGCGCTCTTGTCCTCGCCTGCGGCCTCGCCCTTCTCGGCCCCTGTGGTACTTTTGCGCCGGGGTCGGGTGGTCCTTCCTCCCCGACGTGAGGATTTTGACTATGGCTGAATTCTGGGGGGGCCTTGTGTGGTGGGTTGACATAATTCACCCACGGAACCATGGGTGGGGGTATTGTTCCGCATGGACATTTTAGTTGACAGGACTTCCTGTTTTGCCGGTCAGTGATTTCCCGGGCTTGAGTTGTTTACTTTTCTGTTCCATGTATAATACAAGACTAGCTTTGTCTTTTGACACACCGCGTCGGACTTCCGCCTCTCGGCACTACAATACAAACATGATACATATTAGCATGCTTAGTTATGTTATGGTTTTTTCAACCCTGTCTCCTAAAAATTACGTTCCCACAGAACTAAACTGCATTCTCAATTACGTTTAGCTAGAAACGTATTTTCTCCCACGTTACGTTCGTTATGAACATATCTTAAATGCGTTTATTTTCTACATATCTTCTAGAAACATATTTTCTTCCACGTTACGTTTCTTATGAACGTATCTTAAATACGTTTATTTTCTACATATTTTTGCCATTTATTGTACAGATTTAAAAACATGTAATTACTAAATGGGTGAAAATCGCTTGTATCCATAATGTGCAGCATTAATATATACCCACATGACAGCTCATTGTTACTTTGTAATTCTACTCCACTACAATTCAGAGGTTTACCTGGTATTTTTACTCCACTACATTTATTTTAGTTACTTTGCAGATTCTGATTAATGATGTGAAATACAAACAACCCTTAAAGCAGACTTTAGTTACACCTGAGTAAAATTCAGGGAAAGGTGATTGTCAAGTGCCAACAATCAGGAGAGATATTTGATAGTTGGTGCTTGAGAAGACTAAACATGTATCTGCAGATCTCTATAAAGCATATTAATTACTCGTTATTCTCTACAAATAGTTAATTAAAAACTGTATATAATTGCTATTTTGCACATCCCTTTCAAGATTTCCTAAGGTTTATTGACATATCATATACACAACTACAGTGTAGTTATGCAACAGTGCATTACAAGACATCTATCAATATGTATACCTCCACCATTAAACTGTCAAATGCAGTACATTTCTTATACTTTCTACATACATAAGAGTATAATTAAAGTCTATAATATCAGTTAAAATAAGTGCTTCAACATAGTTAACATTGCAGGAAAGCAATATATTAGACGTTAAGTACTTTGTCAGGCTTAATATATATATCTGTCGATAGATACCCCCAAATCTTTTTTCTTATTTGAAAGAAGACCTTAACCTAAAGTATTCTTAAATGTGTTAATAAAGGTTAATTAGTTTGTCTGTTTTGCATATCCTCATATTAATATCTTTGTACATCCGACACTAAACTGTATTATTGTAGAGATCACTTACAGCAGCGTTTCTGAAAGTGTGGGGCGCGCCCCACTGGTGGGGCGCAGAGATGTGATAGGTGGGTCGCGAATGGACGCGATGAACGGGAAAATTTTTTATTTATTTAAAAAATGTTGGTCCTGTATGCTTTCACTGCGCCGGAGCCTCGTAAAGGCGGGTGCGGTACCGGCGCAGCGGCGCTGTGAAAGTCCACGGCCCACCTATGCCAGAGCCAGCGGCCCACCGAAGGGAGCGGCCCACCGGTAAAAGTCCAGAATCTCCCGATGGCCAATCCGATTCTGCTCACACACACACAACTGAAACCAAAATAATTTACAGACATATGTAAAAGTCTCTCATACACACATGTGAAATGCTCTCTCACACACACACCCACACACACGAGGGTTGCAGTCGGGAATAAAAACAATGTGGAGCGGCACCTCACCACTAAGGAGTTTAACCGTGACACTTTTCGAAATCCCGTTTGTGTCCCCCCACTTTACAAATAGTATTATTATTTTTGAACGCAAGCCGTCATCGCCACAGAGGAGCACACAGCCTCTGTGAGCGAGCGAGAGAGAGCGAGAGAGCGAGAGAGAGCACATCTTTCTATATTTAATATAGCCTAGCTGTAAGAAATAAAGTAAGAAATCATTCCAATGTGTACTATAGGACAGTAAAAAAAACAGTTTAAAAGGGGAGTGATTAGTAAAATATGCATACATGAAAAGATAGAATGCTAACTAGGTAACATAAGATAAGAATAAACAAGTTTAAATGATTTGTTATTGGTTGTGATCATATTCTAAAGATGATTGGAGTATTGAAAAGTATACAGCTCTCTTTCATATGAGTGTTTAGAGCTGTATCCATAAATTCATGTTGTGCTCAAAGTGCACCAGATTGATGCATTTCACTTCAACATTTAAAAAAGGAGGTTAGGTCCACCCCCAAATAAAGCAGGTTAAAATAATTAAATTGAATACATATTCTTTTAGTAAACACTGAAAACGGGTCCCACAGACCCAAACAGCACACAAAGGTTAAAGGTAAGCATATAATAATGTTAAAATGTGCTGCTGCACAAATGTCTTGGTTGTGTCTTCCTGGTCGAATGTACTTATTGTAAGTCGCTTTGGATAAAAGCGTCAGCTAAATGCAATGTAATGTAAATATATACACTGCAAACAAACTAAAAAAGAGGAGTAAAAGTAGCTCACGATTTGTTTTATTTTTTAAAGTAGCTCTCATCCTAAAAAAGGTTGGACCCCTGTTATAGAACGATACATTTGACAATTTTAAGTTTGGCCTACCATTTTATTGGAGCGATGAGGAACAAGTGGGGCTTGAAAAGGCCCACCTGTTCAAAGTGGGGAATGACAGAAAAGGTTTGAGAACTATAGGTTACTTACGTAACCCCAGTTCTCAGAGTAACATGAAGTGAGATGTCTCACTATGGGATGCGCCTCAACGCGTATGCAAACAGAAGCATCAATCTCATTACACCAATCCGGTCTCTGCTGCTTCGGTATTTTGAACCGGGCCGGACGTGAGACAGCTTGGGTGAAGGTCTGCTTGGGACCATTGGAGGTGGCGGCTGGACCCTTCGGGGGAGACAGAGCTGGAGAGCCTCGTCTCCCTTCCTTTTTGACTCGCACCTCAGCTGCATTGAAGCTAGAGCGGAGCCAAATATGCCCTCGGGAACAATAGGCATGTCCAGAACATCCTCTTTTTCCCGGTCCGGAAGGTTGGTCAGGTTGAGCCACCTGGCTCTCTCCTGTACCACCATCATTCCCAGCGCTTTGCCCGTGGCTTGGACTGCAGAGCGCTGCACACGGAGGCAAATGTCTGTGATCGCTGTGATCTCGTCCCACACGACAGGCTCAGGTCTGCTCGACATGTCTTTGCAAAGCTCCGCCTGGTAGGCGGTCAGCAGCGAGGAGACATTGAGTGCCCTGGCGGACAAAGCTGCGGCTTTATAGGCCCGTTCGGTCATCGCTGACTGGAACCGGTCTGCCTTTGCCGGTAGCATGGGGTTCCTGCTTGGTGTCGAAGCCAGCCTCGGTTGGAGGTGGGCTGCCACCAGCGGTTCCATGGGCGGCATGCGGAGCAGGCCGAGCCTCTCCATACCGTCACAGTCCAGGGAGGAGGCACCCTGGATTGGGGCCTTGTTGCTAAAGGGACAGTCTCTCCACGAGACCGACACCTCGTCCAGCATCTCCGGAAAGACTGGAAGGAGCTGCATGGTGAGGTCCAATTGGGGGCTCCAACTTGACACAGCGCGGGGCCCCTTTCTCGCGGTTCTTGCCGCCACCAGGTCCCAGCCTGAAACGGTGTGGGGCTCCGGTTCAGCGGCTGTCGCTGATGTTGAGCCCCAGTCTGACACAGCGCGGGGCTCAATCTCTGCGGCGGACGCCACCATGTCTTGATTGCCGGACGGCGAATCAGCGGACATGAGGGGGTCCTGTCCAGACAAGCTAGCTTGGCGTGCTAACCGTCGGCGGAGGCTCTTCATGGTGAAGCGGGTACAATGCCCGCACAAGCCTGGGTTATCTATAGCCTCCCGGGCGTGTTCCAGCCCAAGGCAGGACGAGCAGACCTGGTGTGAGTCTGTGCCTGAAATCTTAAACCCGCAGCCGCATAGCCGAGCCTCCGAGTCCCTGACTCCTCTGGTGTGAGGGAGATCTTCGATCGCCGGGGTGTCGGCGTGGAGTGGACACGTTAGTAACAGGTACGTTACTGAGAAAAAATCCAACCTTGCCGTTAGTCCGAAAGGAAAAAAGGCGACGGTGTAGATTTTATTCTTTAAAGAATATTAACTGGTGTGTTAATACCTTTTTTTGTCTCTGTCTCCTCTGGTGTGAGAGAGAAAAGAGAACGTCCTCTTTACCGTGGTGTCGGTGTGGAGGGAAGAACAAACTAGCAATAGGTATGCAAGGCCGGATTAGTACCTCCAGGGGCCCCTGGGCACTGAACGCCCCCCCCCCCCCCCCCCCCCCCCCAACCCACGTACCATCATACCAACATGACCAATATTTAGAATGTTCAGACAATCTGGCATGTCAAATCGCACACCTATTTGTCAAAAGTAGGGGCCACATAGTTCAACCAAAGTAGGTCTAGCCTTTTGCCCTTTTAGTAAGAAATCACAAGACAAAGATACAATGGATAAGATCCCAAGACAGTGTATGGCTCAGGAATACCTAGGTAATATCACTCAAAACCTCAGAGCAGCAACCCACGTAATGCCAAAATATGACTGGCTGGCTGTACAAGTACACAAGGAGTTTTATTAGTTACGAACGTGCCGGGTAACGCGGTCCCGTAGGTTGGATGCGCGTTCATAATGCTGAGGAAAATAACTCTCAGAATAATGTTATTCGCACATTTTACAACTTGAGGACCGAATGTTTTAATAAGGGCTATACAAATGTTCATACTGGGTAGTTTAAAAAAAATTATCCAATGGGAAAAAGTGTTTCCGGGCCCAGCAACCTAACGGAGGTGTAGTACTGCCGTGTGGCCACAACGAATATTCTCATCAGAGTCCAGCGCACTTCCTGGGGGCTTGAGTGAGACCTACAGAGACGGTTTAGAACATATATTAATTTGAACCTATAGAAAAGCTGTGTTATTTATGTCGAAGAGTGAGTGTCATTTAAAACAATGTATGATGAGTGAGGTTGTGCCCGAAAAAAAATTATAATTAAAATAATATATATATTTTTTTCATCTTGTCACTGAGGGCCCTCTTTGCTCAAGGGCCCCTGGGCACTTGCCCAGGTTGCCCATATGGTTAATCCGGCCTTGCAGGTATGTTACTAGCTTGAAGAAAAAATCAAACCTTACCGTTATTTCGACAGAAAGAACGGCGAGGCAGATTACAATATTACCTGGTGTGTTAATATTGCTCAGTCTTCTTGCAAAGCAAAAAAGGAACCGGCAAGCGCCCGTCGACCGAATGTTAGCTTTGGGTTCAGTCTGTGGACCGTTAAGCTAGCCCGGTTACTGATAAATTGAGATGTGCTCTGAAGCGAGAAGAGGTGTTTGAATGATGCTGCGTCGTAGCGCAAGGGTGGGTGGATTCCCTGACGTTGACGTCAAGATCACCAGCCAATCAGGATTGGTGTAATGAGATTGATGCTTCTGTTTGCATACGCGTTGAGGCGCATCCCATAGTGAGACATCGAACGGAGTGTTATGAATGAGAACCACTGACTTACAGTATCTTCTTTATTTTTTATATTCTATATTTCTATCATTGACCTTCTACTTTCCCCCTATGAAAGTATGTACTCTTAATATTTTTTTCATCAAATAACATTATTCAACAAAAATAACATTATTCAATAAAAATAATTCAATAACATGCTTGAACCACTTGGCGGTGCACACAAGGTACACACAGCATACTAATAATAACTTTATATTATTAGTGTAAGACACTTATGTATGTATAACATCTGAAGATGTGCAGTTTACTAGTTGTATTCATGTTTTTACATAATTTGACAGGATATTGCTATACTATTTCTCATGTTTTACTTCTACACATTAATATCTGATTTGTAAAACATCACAGACAGAAAGGTATATCCGTCATTTAATGGTAAGCTATTGAAATTGTGATTCCATAGATGTGTCTCCCATCACCCAAATCCCCTGACTATTCTCTCAACTCAGTATTTACATTCTTATATTCAAAGAAAATCAGTAATATCTTTAAAAACTACAAGTCCTATCAACTGTGCACCGTTATGGTGTAAATATAACCTACCAATTGGATCAAATATAAAAGTCAGCCGAATTACTATTGATACTGCAAGGAGACGTATTTTGTGAAAAGAAATGCAAGATGTTGTTTAATTGTTGTTATATGTATGATCCACTTCACATATTCTGTTTTGGCGGCAGTTCTCCTGTTTGTCCAGAAGTCTCCTCATCAAGGCTCTATAAATAGAGAACTACGGCAGATGTGTAATATTTAATGCAGCCGAACCGTGTATTACAATGCAGTTATGTGATGACTTCCAAAGAGAAAAGCAAGAACACTCGGAATAAAGTATTATTATTATTTTTTTTTAAATGTTTTCGGATATCATATCGTATTAACATCATATCCCAACATGCATTGCGGCTAAAACATCCAATCAACGAGCTTCAAGCTGAGGATCTTGGGTAATCTGTTATGGGTGGTTTGTGGTGTGTATCGCTCGAAATGTCACTTATAGGCCTCCGTCTGTTTCCGGTGACTTTATTTACGGCTAAAAAGCATGCTAAAAAGCCCAAGATTATAGAATTAAACAAATAAATAAAAACAAGGATAATTGTGTGTTATTGTTGAGTAAATAACAGTGTGTTATTTAGAAAAGAATAACAAATTAGAAGGAAAAAAATATTTAAAAAAATACAGATTTCAGTATTTTGAGGCTCTGAACCCCATTTATTTTCCTCACAGACGGCAAAAAAAGTCCGACATTATACGATTTCAAATAAAAACAAATAAATTAAAAGATGAAACACTAGCATGTAATTTACGTTAGAATAAATAGAATGGTTTTCAATAATATATTCAGTAAAATCTACGTCACTTTACAGCCCCGCCCACTTTTGGGGAAACCAACGCTGTCATTTGAACAGCGATCAAGCCTGAAGCCACAGAGATCTTTTGTTACTGTCCTTTGTTCTTAGAGGAAGTACAGAAACACGTAACTCTGGATTTGTTTTAATGTTTGAGGTGCAATAAACAACACAGCAGCTTTTTGGCATGATAAAACTATTATTTTCTGCCTCGCTCATGAGAGTAACAGCTGGCGAAATTACAGCCTCGTCTACTGATTTCTAATCTGTGCTCTAAAATGATATTTATAAATTACTATTATCATTATCATAAGCAAGACAATAAATGGCAAAGATATGTAGAAAATAAACGTATTTGATATGTTCATAACGAACGTAATGTGGGAGAAAATATGTTTCTAGCTAAACGTAATTGAGAATGCAGTTTAGTTCTGTGGGAACGTAATTTTTAGGAGACAGTGTTGGTTTTTTAACTATATCAATATGTTCTCATACATTTGTAATTTTATTATAAAACCAATGCACTATCGCATGTTTTGGTTTTCATATTTGTGTGAATATTAGGTGTGTAACGGTACACGTACGAATATAACGTTAAACGTAACAAATTGAGAACGTGAACAACTTTTTGGAAGTAATCTTTGGTGCTGCATCGCAGCATTCAGAGTAATTTGCTCACATTGGGTTCAACGCGTCATAGAGCGAGCAAGTCATTTCATTGGACGAGAGGCATACTATGAGAGCTGGTCAGAGGGATGGGTTCAAATTTAATCAGTCATTTGAGGAACTGTCGAAATGGCGAACGCAGATAAAGTTGAGCTCGAAAATCCTACAGCATCATTGAAGTCTCCGGTTTGGGAACATTTTGGTTACGTACAAGGGTGACGGACAAAGACAGGTGGACCGAACCAAAGCTGTTTGTCGGCATTGTTCAAATAGAATTGGTTACGCGGCTGGCAATACATCAAACTTGCACAGTCAGGCCCGGACTGGCCATTGGGAGGACCGGGAGGTTTTCCGATGGCCTGGCCTGTTAAGTGGCCTGCTGACTTTTTTTTTTTATGTACAGTGGGGCAAAAAAGTATTTAGTCAGCCACCAATTGTGCAAGTTCTCCCACTTAAAAAGATGAGAGAGGCCTGTAATTTTCATCCTAGGTATACCTCAACTATGAGAGACAATATGAGAAAAAAAATCCAGAAAATCACTCAATACTTTATTATATACCCTTTGGAGGCAATGACAGAGGTCAAACATTTTCTGTATGTCTTCACAAGGTTTTCACACACTGTTGCTGGTATTTTGGCCCATTCCTCCATGCAGATCTCCTCTAGAGCAGTGATGTTTTGGGGCTGTCGCTGGGCAACACAGACTTTCAACTCCCTCCAAAGATTTTCTATGGGGTTGAGATCTGGAGACTGGCTAGGCCACTCCAGGACCTTGAAATGCTTCTTACGAAGCCACTCCTTCGTTGCCCGGGCGGTGTGTTTGGGATCATTGTCATGCTGAAAGACCCAGCCACGTTTCATCTTCAATGCCCTTGCTGATGGAAGGAGGTTGTCACTCAAAATCTCACGATACATGCCCCATTCATTCTTTCCTTTACACGGATCAGTCGTCCTGGTCCCTTTGCAGAAAAACAGCCCCAAAGCATTATGTTTCCACCCCTATGTTTCACAGTAGGTATGGTGTTCTATGCAACTCAGCATTCTTTCTCCTCCAAACACGTCTAGTTGAGTTTTTACCAAAAAGTTCTATGTTGGTTTCATCTGACCATATGACATTCTCCCAATCCTCTTCTGGATCATCTAAATGCTCTCTAGCAAACTTCAGACGGGCCTGGACATGTACTGGCTTAAGCAGGGGGACACGTCTGGCACTGCAGGATTTGAGTCCCTGGCGGCGTAGTGTGTTACTGATGGTAGCCTTTGTTACTTTGGTCCCAGCTCTCTGCAGGTCATTGACTAGGTCCCCCCGTGTGGTTCTGGGATTTTTGCTCACCATCATTTTGATCATTTTGATCCCACGGGGTGAGATCTTGTGTGGAGCCCCAGATCGAGGGAGATTATCAGTGGTCTTGTATGTCTTCCATTTTCTAATAATTGCTCCCACAATTGATTTCTTCACACCAAGCTGCTTACCTATCGCAGATTCAGTCTTCACAGCCTGGTGCAGGTCTACACTTTTGTTTTTGGTCTTGGCCATAGTGGAGTTTGGAGTGTGACTGTTTGAGGTTGTGGACAGACTGTGTCTTTTATACTGATAACAAGTTCAAAGAGGTGCCATTAATACAGTTAACAAGTGGAGGACAGAGAAGGCTCTTAAAGAAGAAGTTACAGGTCTGTGAGAGCCAGAAATCTTGTTTGTTTGTAGGTGACCAAATACTTATTTTACCGAAGAATGTACCAATTAATTCATTAAAAATCCTACAATGTGATTTCCTGGATTCTTTCCCCCCATTCTGTCTCTCATAGTTGAAGTGTACATAGGATGACAATTACAGGCCTCTCACATCTTTTTAAGTGGCAGAACTTGCACAATTGGTGGCTGACTAAATACTTTTTTGCCCCACTGTATGTATTGTGAACGCAACGCTGCGCAAATGTGGGTCTGACTCTGCCTCACAGAGGGTGACTGGCTGTCTACATGATGTGGCCTGCCGACATGGCCACTTTCATACAGATCATACTAATGCCCTCGATTGGTCTCGTGTCATTCAAGCTCGGAGTGTATGTGTTGCGCGAGCGAGAGAGCAAGTGCGCGCACCGGTTACGTGTATTGTTGTTGTTAGCATCTGGTGCTAGCTAGCTGCGCTAACGGATATAATGAGCTGTCAACAAGGTGGAGGAGAGTCCTCTCCTGTCAGACTGAGAGACTAGGCTTGTTTGAGACAAGCGAGACCTGCGCAGACCTGCGCAATTGCGATCAACGTCTTGCTAGTGCGTTGCATGATGGTTAGTCATTTTGTCCAACTTGCTCTGGAGGCTCGCCTACATGAGACGTTGAAATCTCGTGGGACAAAGATGCCCGCAGACTTGAGAGCGAGGCGCGGCGAGGCGGCGCAGTTCCTCTCCACGGGCTGCGGAGGCGAAATGCTTGATGGGAAACAACTCGCTGGTATCTCGAGCTGAGTGCTCATTGGTGGTTTTTACCCCGTGCTGCTGATGAAACTCTCCAATTGGCTCTGCAAAAGTTTGTTGTTGTTTTGTGTCAGTTTTACCTCGCCACTTCCATTCCCATTTTTCATCATTGTTCCACAATGTTTATCATCATGAAATTAATATCTATATATTTTATACTATACTTTGCACTACTTACCGTTTGTATACTTTATATATCTTAGCATATTCATACACACTGTTCATACTGCTCATAGGCTGCTGTGTATATCTAGTGTATTCATACCCCTCATTCATCATTCAATTCATTCTATATTTTATTCTGTAGATTGTGAACATTACTTTTCACTTCACTGCTTTTTGCACTCCTGGTTAGAAGCTAAACTGCATTTCGTTGTCTCAGTACCTGTAATATGTGCAATAACAATAAAGTTGAATCTAATCTTGAGCAGGAACAAATGTATTTACTTAGTACATATCTGACATTAACGATTAAACACATTTGTGCATTCTTTATAAATGCAAACAGAGTCAAGCCGACTCCGGAGGTGGCGGTATGCACCTTAAAGTTGTTCTTCAATCCGCCAAAAAACCGAAAGAAGAAGAAGCCGACTCTGAGCTGTCCGACTTCAGGCGAGCTTTTTGAGACCTCCCCCCGCTGCGATCGGCTATTCTCGTCTACTTTCGAGGCGAGCCGCAACTCATCTCAAACAAGCCAACTGATAACTACAGCTGTGATGAGGTAAAGGACTCTGAGTGTTTAGATAGTTAACTTAGTCAAGTTCTCTGTGGGTCTCAAACGGTTTGGTCACCAATTATGTAAACACATATTTCCTTTTGAAGGGGGAGTGATTAGTAAAATACGCATTAATAAAAAAAAAGAAAAGTTAACTGGGTGAAAAAAGGTAAGATAAACTTTAAAAACTTGTTGAGAGCTAAAACTAGTCTTTGCTACTGCCTCAAAGAGGAGCAGGGGGGAGACGGGTGAGGCTGGTTCAGGAGCCCAGACACACTCACAACTATAAATGAACCAAAAACAAACAAATAAACAAGTTTCAATGATTTTTCATATTGGATGGTATGTTATTGGTTATGGCCATGTTCTTATGAATTTATGATTATTTAAATGTATAGAGTTCTGTTTCATATGGGTGTAGTCTCTATATTTCCCCCTCAAAATGCACCAGATTGATGCATTTAAGTCCAACATTAAAAACAAATCTTACCGGGGGAGCATGCCCCCGGACCCCCCTAGAAGATTTGAGGTCCACCTCCACTTAAAATATGTTCACATGGATAGGTTCCTAAATAGATTTGCACTTTTTTTTAAAAATAGTAACCCATGTCCATATGTTTATTCTGCGGTAGTAGATTTAAAGTGTAGGGCTATCACTATGGGCAGCAACGCTGTAAATATTGACAAATAAATCCAGGAAAATGGCACAAAAGAAAACTGGTAGTGGCCTGGCTGGGTGTAGAATTCCCAGCCTGACTTATTGTCCCAGTCCAGCCCTGTGCACAGTGCACACTCATTTGAAAAGGCATCACCCGAACGTGAATATCACTGGTACCAAAAGAAAAAAGACTGAAGTGCAAACCCAACTACCACTAGCATTTAAGCCTCCACCACTCGCAAAAAGTTTAGACCGAGGCAAAGCTATTACAAACGCCAAATATCCTTATGTTGCCATGTTAGCAAAGTGCTACCTGGTTGTATCTGCTACTTTTGTCCCTAGCGAGAGGGTGTTCTCCACAGCAGGAGACATTGTTAGTGCCACCAGATCTGCCCTTTCGGCAAGCAATGAGGACAAGTACATTTTTCTTTCAAAAAACATGAAAATACAATGACAAGCAAGTCATAATGTCAAACTGGCTGCTTACAGTACAGTTCAAATACAGATTATTTCAGTTCATCGAAATGCTGCACCTTAATGTTTATTTAATTATATTTTGTATTTATTTGAGTGAATATTCACAGTTTAATTATAATTAAAAACCCAAAACTAATAGTTTATGTTTTGTGAGTAGGCCTACTAGTACAGTAACGTTCAAATACAGATTATTTCAGTTCATCGAAATGCTGCACCTTAATGTTTATTTCATTATATTTTGTATTTATTTGAGTGAATACATTATTCACAGTTTAATAATAATTTAAAAAACCCCAAAAATATGTTATGTTTTGTGATAATTTTTTCTGCCGTGCCGAAAACGTACCGAACCAAACAGTGACCTAAAAACCGAGGTACGTACCGAACCGAAATGTTTGTGAACCGTTACACCCCTAGTGAATATACAAGTTGTATTTAATATTTCCTCAGATATTTCATGATTATGGATTTTACATTTTGTTTTCTATTTTTACCTTTTCATTATTTGACAAATAACACATTTTCAGCCATGAAAAACGTATTAACTTCAAAGTTTGCTTCAATTTTTAAAGGGGTATGAGTAACCCCATCATACGATGCAATTTCCTTTGACATATTGGTGTTACAAACGGTGAACAGCAGAACAGCAGAGCGCTCTGACATCGTTAAACAGTGATTCGATAAGAGGACCTCAATCATCATCATCATCATCATCATCATCATCAACGACTATATCTCCTACAGAAGCTCTGAAGGAGATATAGTCTGTAATAATAACAGTAACTATAACAAAGGTGTGTGTGTGTGTATGTATATGTGTGTGCCAGATTATTCCAGATGTTGGACCGTTTATGTGCTATGTTACTGTTTGTAATTTTTGTGGGAGCCTTTAGAGCAGAGAACACTGAATACTGTGAGATGCTGGGAGACCCAGTGTTTCCTCTGATATCTAAGGATGGAGATATTACAATTGGAGGAGCTTTCTCCATCCATAGCCAAATATCGAAGCCTTCTCTCTCCTTTACAGATGTTCCAGAAGCTCTCACATGCTCCAGGTACCGTTTCATGTCTTGTCTCTTTTCTTGTTTCTTGGTTTCATCACAGAATAAATAATCATGTAAGTAAGATGCTGTTAGTTAAAACAATTGTTTCCCTTTTCAGAATACACTTAAGAGAATTTCATTTTGCCCAAACAATGATGTTTGCCATCCAGGAGATCAACAATAGCAGCTCATTGCTGCCTAATATCTCAATTGGTTATAAGGTATTTGACAGCTGTGGTTCAACACTGACTTCAACGCAAGCAGTGATGGGTCTATTGAATGGACAAGAAAGGACTTCGGGTAAAACATGCTCAAGCCAGTCATCTGTTCATGCCATCATCGGAGCCTCTGATTCCTCCTCAACAATTGTGATGCTACAAAGTTCTGGGATTTTCCAAATACCAGTGGTAAATGTTTATAATATATCATGTTTGGACTGATTTCACTTTGTTTATACAAAAGGCTTCCAATTTTGTATATCTAGCATATAACAACCATCAACAAAGACTTAATACTGGTATTATTGTGGTTTGTTTCTTGGCTATGCTTAGGTTAGGATTACATGGTTTGCACATATGCAGATTGAGGAAAAAGACAGACAATGGTCAACATTTATTTTGCTAAAATGTGTTACTTAATACTTATCTGAAATCTAAAGAAATGTGTTTTTTTCCCCTTCTTTTTTGTTAGATCAGCCACACTGCCACATGCGCTTGTTTGAGTAACAGAAAGGAGTACCCCTCTTTCTTCAGAACCATCCCTAGTGACTATTATCAGAGCAGAGCCGTGGCCAAATTGGTAAAGCATTTTGGCTGGAAGTGGGTTGGGGCAGTTAGAAGTGACAATGATTATGGTAACAATGGCATGGCAACATTTATCACAGCCGCACACCAGGAGGGGGTCTGCATTGAATACTCAGAAGCCATATCAAGCACAGGCCCCAGTGGAAATGTTGCAAAGGTGGTCAGAGTGATAAAAAGTGGCACTGCAAGAGTTTTAGTTGCCTTCATAGCACAGGGTGATATAGACATTCTGGTTGAGGAAGCCCTGAAGCAGAACCTCACTGGGCTGCAGTGGGTGGGCAGTGAGTCCTGGATTACGGCAGGTCGTCTGGCAACTAAGAGGCACTCAGGAATCCTGACAGGGACTCTGGGCTTTGCCATCAGAAAAACAAAGATCACAGGCCTCAAAGAGTTTCTTTTGCAAGTAAACCCAGGTCAAGACCCTCATAATAATCTGCTGAGAGAGTTCTGGGAAGCCACATTTGGTTGCAGTTTTCAGTCCGGTCTCCATGGTCAGACCCTGTGCTCAGGCTCGGAGATACTAGAGGACATCAACAATACTTTTACAGATGTGTCAGAGCTAAGGATATCCAGCAATGTGTATAAGGCTGTGTATGCTGTGGCTCATGCCATGCATAACATGTTAAAATGTGGTGATGCCATGAATCCTCAGTGTATCTGGAAAGATGACTTTGAGCCAAAACAGGTAACAGGTTAATACATTCAGTAAATTATTTGAATAAAAAATAAATAATAATCTTACAATATTTCACCACTGTTCTCATTTGGTAGGTTGTGAAACACCTCCAAAGTGTGATTTTCACCCTTCAGTCAGGAGAAAGTGTGTATTTTGATAGAAATGGAGACCCTGCAGCGACCTATGAGCTGGTGAACTGGCAGAGAAATCCAGCAGGAGATACTGTGTTTGTGGCTGTAGGGAGCTACGATGCATCACTACCAAATGAAAAGCAGTTTATAATGAATGGAATAAACACAACATGGGCTGCTGGATCCATAACGGTAAAAAGAGTTTAGTATAACTCATTGTGGAGGTAATTGTTCAAATACATAACTGTTCCCTGAGACATTTCCGTAATTAATGACCAAATTAAAAAGGTTGATTCTTCTGTCAACAAACACATATTTACCTATGTATACTCTATATATTACTGACTGGGATTGGCACTTTCAAGTTGTAGATATACGTGTACGATTAATGAGAAAAATTAAATGTTTAGAGCAGGGGTCGGCAACCCCTGGCACTGGCACGCGGCACTGTAACCAGTAGTTGAAAGCCCAGTGGCGATCTGCTCATCTCTCATCGAAATAATATGCTACAAAAGGGGCGGACTGGCCATCTGTGTGTTGAACTTTCCTGTCGGCTCCCAGACCGTAGTCGAGGAGGGCAGAAGCAGCTTCAGGTTCAATAACCCACTTTAGCTTAAATGACTGGAGAGAGGCGAGCTCTTCTTGGGAGGCCGTTGCATTTATTTAGCTGTTCTTCTGTTTCACAAAAACAGAACGGACGATCGTCCTTATTATTATCCCCCGCCCCGTTGATAATTCTCGATCGTTGGCACGCTGATAACAACTTTTTTTTAAATGTCACTTCATATCAAAAAGGTTGCCGACTCCTGGTTTAGAGACACTAAGAAAGACCAATTCAAATATAAAAACATTCATAAATTAAGGGCCAACTAACTGTGAGTAACTGATGAGTTGAGTGGTGTTTTTACAGAGGCCTGTGTCCGTCTGCAGTGAGAGTTGTCCACCAGGTTTCCGGCAGGCTGTGATTAAAGGGAAACCCATCTGCTGTTTCTCCTGCATTGCCTGTGCTGCGGGAGAGATCACCAAATCCAACTGTGAGTAGAATTCTTCCATATTGTAACTCATTTTATAATAATATATGTAGAAAGTCTTTGAATTCCAGTGTCAATTCAATAAGTCTCTAAACATTACAAGGCCATTATTTATTTCATATAGTATGAGCTTAAGTCTCACTTGCCGCTTACAGCACAAACACATTTCAGTGGTCCATGTTTTCTATTCAGATTCTGGCGAGTGTTCGCCATGCCCACTGGAGTACTGGTCAAATGAAGATCACAGCCAGTGTGTTCCAAAGGTGATCGAGTTCCTATCTTATGGCGAAACCATGGGCGCCCTGCTCACTGCTTTCTCGTTGTTTGGAACGATGTTAACACTGGTGGTGTTGTGTGTCTTCTTCCGGTTTCGTCACACACCTCTTGTCAAAGCCAGTAACTCTGAGCTGAGCTTCCTGCTGCTCTTCTCCTTGACTCTGTGTTTCCTGTGTTCCCTGACCTTCATAGGTCAGCCCACAGTGGTGTCCTGCATGTTGCGACACACAGCATTCGGCATCACCTTTGCCTTGTGCATGTCTTGTATCTTGGCTAAAACCATAGCAGTAGTGATGGCTTTTAAGGCTACAAGGCCGACTAACACACTTCCTCAGTGTTCTGCTGTGCTTCAGAGAACAAATGTTCTCAGCTGTACTTTAATGCAGGTGTTGGTCTGTGTGCTGTGGTTAACCCTTGCCCCACCATTCCCCTACACAAATACAGCTCATACCACTGAAAGGATTATTCTAGAGTGTAATGTAGGTTCACCTATAGGGTTCTGGGCTGTGTTGGGGTATATAGGACTCCTGGCTGTGATGTGCTTCATCCTTGCTTTTCTGGCTCGAAAGCTGCCTGATAATTTTAATGAAGCTAAGTTCATCACTTTCAGCATGTTAATATTCTGTGCAGTATGGGTCACTTTTATTCCTGCGTATGTTAGCTCTCCTGGGAAGTTCACTGTGGCTGTGGAGATATTTGCCATTTTGGCCTCTAGCTTTGGATTGCTCTTCTGTATATTTGCTCCAAAATGTTATATTTTACTGTTAAGACCAGAGAGAAATACTAAAAAGGAAATGATGAGAAAAAACTAATCAAAATTACCTTAAATTAGTGTGCATGAAAGTGAAACCTAAACGTCTGAGATGCTATTTTTCTCCCCCACAATACCTTTTCCTCAAAAACAAGAACAAAAACAAGACGCATTAAAACAAACATGCTTATATTTGGATAAATGTCTTTTTTGAATCAATATTGAATTTAGACCCCATCTCTTCAAAGGACATCATGACATTTGAATCTGCCAAATAAATGTCTTGGATCATTTTTAGTCCTTTCATAATTTGAAATCTGCTCTTCCTGGCACCAGACAATGAATACCCCATACTGGACTGTATGGTTATAATGTATGTGGTTCTTTTAAATATTGGTTCACATCATACAAGATCTTTATCATGTGTTTTACAATTAGAGTTTTTGTTTGTTTGCGTATGTTTCTTACTGTTTCTGAATACATGTATAAGAGAAGAGGTAGTTTCAAACAATGATATTCCATTTCATTCTAATGCGGAGCATCCTTTGAAGAAAAATAAAACATGATAGTTCTCAGCTGCACAGTAATAATACCACATTACATTTGGACACTGTAAACCCCCTTGATCATAGGGTAAATACTATAAAGACAAACCAAGGCCTGCCCTCCTCTTATTCTATATGAATTTAACCATTTTCTTCTTAATTTTAAATGTTTTGAGAAAAATTCTAATTGAGGCGGCAGGGGAATATTTTGAACTAAATAAAGTCATTTTGGTATTATATTGATTTATAATTCTCCCAATTATAAATAATGGTAGTGAAATCAATCTATCAATTAACTCATTTATTTCCATCATTAAAGGTTCATAATTAGCCTCAACAACATTTTGTAAACAAGGCATTATCTGTACTCCTAAATATTAATTAAATGTATTTACCTCATCAATTGGGTTCCTTCTTTCATGCTTCTTTAATAATAAAATAGAGGATTTAGTAATGGTAACCTTGTAACCTGAAACATCACCAAACGTGGTTATGAGCTGGAACAGGGCCAGAGTTGTTTCCTTTAATTTGGATATGAATACAATCATGTTATCAGCATACAGGGAAATCTGTGTTACATCTGGCCTATACTGTTATTCTACTAAATTGATGAGATGCTATTTTACTCATTGCAGACCGTTAACACAGCAGCACATTAAGCATCCATATGTGCAGTTTTTTAAAGGATGTTAACAATGTCAGTTCACGGCATCCCTGAAGCTGAATTCTAAATCTGATATTCTCAGCTGTGATGTGAGCAGATGTGAGAGCCATCTGGGCAGGCGAGAATCTTGAAGTAAGTACATGGGTACTAATTAGTTGGTCTATCTATCGATCTATCTATCTATATCTATTTTGAAAGTAACATTGTTTTATCATAAACTATCATTTTGATTACTGAGTAAACCATAATAATCAGGAGATGATTGATTTCATGCTGTCACTTTGATGCAGGTTCCAAGGTCTGTTTGCAGTGAGAGCTGTTTGCTTGGGATGCGTCGGGCTTTTGTCAAAGGGAAAATGCCTATCTGCTGTTTTGATTGCGTCGCCTGTGCTGACGGGGAGTTCAGCAACAGTACAAGTGAGACAGCAGGATTCCTAGCCTTTACGCTAGCACTCACTGTGTTTCTATTGGGCAAAATCACTCCAAGCACTTTACTTATCTATCTAAAGATGTGTGTGCTGTACAGCCTGAACATGTTGTGACAAATGCCTTCCCGAGTACAAGTCCAATGAAGATTGGAATAACTGTGATTTGAAAGCTATTGAATTCCTCACCTTCAGGGAATGAATGTGTATACTGTTCGTCTCCTTTTCTGTCTTTCTGTGCCTGCCTGGCGATGACTATAGCCCTGTTATTTTTCCACTACAGAAAGAGTCATATTGTAAGGGCTAACAACTCTGAGCTGAGCTTCCTGCTGCTCTTCTCCCTGACTCTGTGTTTCCTGTGTTCTCTGACCTTCATCGGCTACTATGCTGTATATTTGCACCCAAATGTTTTATTATTTTACTCAAACCTGAACTGAACACAATAAAACTGAATAAAATAAAATTCAAATCAAATTTGTCTTTTCGTTTTTTGTATTTCATGGTTTGGCTTGAATTTTGCAGTGACACATTCATACTATTCATTACAAACATATTAGCTAAACCAAAACATTAAGATGATTCCATGTTGTTCTGTCTTCCCAATGACTGACATCCGTCTCCTTTTGACTGCTATAGCCTTAGTGGCCTCTTGGGGCAGGCTAGTGTGTTCCCAGTTGAAACGTTCGTGAGGGATTTCCATTCAGCCATTTTGTTTGAGAGCCACATAAAGGGTGTTCTCATTCATAACACTCCGTTCGATGTCTCACTATGGGATGCGCCTCAACGCGTATGCAAACAGAAGCATCAATCTCATTACACCAATCCTGATTGGCTGGTGATCTTGACGTCTACGTCAGGGAATCCACCCACCCTTTAAGTAGTTTGCGCTACGTCGCAGCGTCATTCAAACACCTCTTCTCGCTTCAGAGCACATCTCGAATATCACTAGCCGGACTAGCTTAACGGTACACAGACTGAACCCAAGCTAACATTCGGTCGACGGGCGCTTGCCGGTTACTTTTTTGCTTTGCAGAAGAATTGAACAAATATTAACACACCAGTTAATATTGTAATCTGCCCGCCGTTTTTTCTTTCGAAATAACAGTAAGGTTTGATTTTTTTCTATCTTTTCTACAGGACCTGATTGATAAACACAGAGCTTTCTCTAGGATCAAAGTGGCTGCTATTGCTGCATGCCATGTGGGCTTTGAGGGAAAGACGGCTAGCCAACATCCCTTGGTCTGCCGTTTTATGAAAGGGGCTCGCAGGCTCCTCCCTGTTTCCAGGTCACTGGTGCCCTTATGGGACTTGGCAGTGGTTTTAGATGGGCTCACTCGACCTCCATTTGAACCCCTGGAAGAAGCTGACATGAAACACCTGTCACTGAAGACAGTGTTGTTACTGGCTCTGGCATCTGCCTAGCGAGTCAGACATTCATGCGCTCTCTGTACATCCTTCATGCACTCAGTTTGCCCCGGGGCAAACGAGAGTGTTGCTGAAGCCCAACCCTGCCTTTGTACCTAAGGTGGTTGGCTCATGTACCCCCATTGACATTGAGGCATTTCCTCCGCCACTGTGTTCCTCTGAGGAACAGCGGCCGAATTTGCTGTGCCCAGTCCGTGCTTTACGCACCTATATGGACAGGTCAAAAGAGTTTCGATGCAATGACCAACTCTTTGTATCATGGGCTAACCCTCGTAAGGGCAAGCCCGGTACCAGGCAACGGCTCTCCCACTGGATTGTGGAAGCGATTGCTCTGGCTTATACGAGTCAGATTTTGCAGGAAACCAACGGGCCTGCATGCTCATTCTACTCTTGGACTGGCTACATCGTGGGCTTTGTTCAAGGGTGTTTCCATCCAAGACATTTGTGCAGCAGCGTGCTGGTCCTCACTGCTCACTTTTGTCCGCTTTTACAGGCTAGATGTCTCTGCTCCAAGTGTGGCCCGCGCAGTGATGGGCCTCTTGTTGAGACAGGGTTCTACCTGTTAAGTTCTGGTTGTTTTGGTGATTTTCGAGATAAGCATGTCTAGCAATACGGGCGTTTCAATATCCGATAGTGAGACATCGAACGTAGTGTTATGAATGAGAACTATAGGTTACTTACGTAACCCCAGTTCTCAGAGTAACATGAAGTGAGATGTCTCATCAGACGGCCCTTCTTGCTAAGGCGAAGTGAGAAGAGGTGCTTATTTTTGAATGATGCTGCGTCGTAGCGCAAGCTACTTAAAGGGTGGGTGGATTCCCTGACGTAGACGTCAAGATCACCCACAAATCAGGATTGGCGTAATGAGATTGATGCTTCTGTTTGCATACGCGTTGAGGCGCATCCCATAGTGAGACATCTCACTTCATGTTACTCTGAGAACTGGGGTTACGTAAGTAACCTATCGTTTCTCAATGCCGAGTACTTGCTTGGTAGCACATGTATGCCGAGTACGCTTGCTTGGTAGCACATGTCTTCCGGGTCACTTGCTTCAGAAGCGAGGCAAGAATACTATGGGATTAGTTTTGTATCATAAAGATAAAGCAACACTTTCTCAGAATAAAGCAAAAATATGAGTTTAAAAGAAAAAAAAACTAAGTCAAGCAAAATAAAATACATTTCAAAAATAAAACTATAAGTTGCGAACAAATCATTTGTGTAATCATGTAAACTATAAGTATTTTTTCTTTGTTTTAACATAGGTTTTTGTTTGCACTTCTTGTTTCTTCTTTCTCAATGATCAGACTTTTGCTCTCGCTGCAGCTCTCTCATTTGGGCTCCCTCATTTTTTGTTTGAGATTTTGACACAAACATCCCAGGTGGGCGGGACTTTCAGGGGTGTGTCCCCATTGGCTACTCAGCTTTTGAGTGACAGACCACTACACCACAGATCATACAGTGCAACTCATGCAGCAAACTCCGGAGTCCACTCGGCCACATTAGTGTTGGTGTCTCCTGGGGGGTTTTCATGAACATATCGGACTTATTTGATGGATTGCAGTGCATTATACTTGTGATGTGTAGTTCATACTTTATTCCAACTTTAAATATTTTAATACCTGAACACACTGCTGCTGTTAAATAATTTCCCAATTTGGGATTGATAAAGTGTGTCTATTTATTTTATAGATTAAAAAAAACACATCTGTATTTTTAAGCTAAAGGTGATACACAATATAAACTGTATACTATTATTTTCAAAGACATGTTACATTTCAAAAGCATATATTGCTATGTTTAGGACAAACAATTAAAGACTGCTTTAATTGAACAAATTCTGCAATATAAAAGTGGCAGATTTGCTTTATTAAACAGAGCAGACCGAGGCTGCATGTCAACACAATCAGGAACATGCTCACATCTTACTATGTTGGTCTGAAGAGCTGAAGCATTCATACACAATGGATAAAACTGGTGTCGTCTCATTCTATATCCTGTGAGAAAATGATATACATTTAGCATTACAAATTTGACATACTATTCCTAGCCTGAGGAAGATATGAATAATCAACAGATTTGAATGGAATCTCTAACATTTTCATGTAGAATAAAGACAAAAGAGTGATTATACAAATTACATTTATTGAAATTTGAACCAGAAGATGAAGTCTCAAAGAATGTTTTACATAAAAGGACATAAAACAAAAAGGTGGATAATAATAAAATCTATTACATGTATATGTAAAGACATTTGGTCAAATGAAATGACACTGAGCCAGTGATAACAGCAACGCCAGCGTGGATGAAGCTGGTGCAGTTCTTTCTTCATGCCCCCCCTCCGTGCTGTCCCCTCAGAGGAAGTGGGAAAACGGGATAAGACTGGACGCCACGCTGTCTGAATTATCCACACTGTTAATATGAGAGGAAAATAAATGTTTTAGGAAATGAAAAATATGAAGTTAACAAATAAAACACAGCTCAGGGGCAGTCATGGACGGGAGGTTTTCCTACAAAGTTAACTCAGCCTCCATTGATTTTCATATCCAATTAGCGTGTTAATAAAATAAGCTATCATGGCTTATACTTGCATATCTAAACAGAATCATGAAAACCTGTTGGTAGAGTCAGGCACACGAGTCCATTTGAGTGTGTGCGCCGGTGTCTGAACGCTCACTCACTGCTAGCTATGTAGCTAACTGTTAGGCTACTTGGCTTGCATTGTTATGGATCTAAAGGAAGCACAAGCTAACTTTCATAGCACAGCTTTACTTCACACTTAACACAATAAAGAAACAGACCGTATAGCACAAACAAAACAAATGATCAATACTTACATATATTTTCACTTGTAGTATTATAATAATTTAAATGCTGGTTCTTCTGGGGGTCTTCTGTCCATGCTCAGCTAGCTACCGCACCGCAGCTGCCTGCACTGTACAATCGCTGGAGGACTGGGCTGTCACTCAAAAACTGAGTAGCCAATGGGGACGCACCCCTGAAAGTCCCGCCCACCTGGGAGGTTTGTGTCAGAATCTCAAACAAAAAATGAGGGAGCGCAAAAGAGAAAGCTGCAGCGAGAACAAAAGTCTGATCATTGAGAAAGAAGAAACAAGAACTGCAAACAAAAACCTATGTTAAAACAAATAAAAAAGACTTATAGTTTACATAATTACACAAATGATTTGTTTGCAATTTATAGTTTTATTTTTGAAAATGTATTTGATTTTGCTTGACTCAGTTTTTTTTTCTTTTAAACTCATAGTGTTGCTTTATTCTGAGAAAGTGTTGCTTTATCTTTATGATACAAAACTAATCCCATAGAATACTTCCTGGCATTCGGAAAACGAAGAGTGGAACAGGCTAGGGCTGCTCAATTAATCGTAGTTTAATCACGATTACGGCTTGCAACGATTACGAAAACAATGTGATCGAAATAAAACCTTTTCTTTTTTTTATTACTTTTTTTTTTTTTTGGTTTTTCAGTTGAATTATACTTAAAGTTCAGGGTAATCAACTGTTAAAAACATACTTTTTCTCCAATAAATGGATGTTTTCAAAGTCAATGAATAATCGCATTTAATAATCGCAAATGGGGCGAAGCCTGCGAGCTAGTTCGGGCAGTCAACTCGAGCACCAATGATACATTAAAACGTGAAGCACCTTGTCCCTCTTACAACCAACCAAACACATTCTCCTAAACATGCCGCTCTATTTAAGCTGCCAGGTCTTCCTGCCTCTGCCTCGCTATGCTGCTGCTGCTGTGTTCACTTGCTATTGCTGCGTTCATGTTCATGTTGCTGATGCTTGCCTGCTTATTCACATCGCTGCTGCTCTACAAAGTCCTACATGATATTTTCAAGTTACCTGCTGGTGCTGTCCTTCGCACATGTGTCTCGCTATCTCCGACTCTGGAAGCGAATCATCATCCACGGGGGAAGAAGCCTGCCTCATATCCGAAACATAGGCTAGCTCAGAGCATGGCTGGGTGTCCCGTCTGTCCTCAACCACGATGAGTCTTTTTCCTTCCGGCCAAGAGAAAGGTCAGAGTTGTACGCCACCACCCGTAACAAACCCTCTCATCACAGAGCGTCAATTAACAGGTGCAATGTCTCGCGGCTAATTGAACACCAAAAAAGGCAGGAGCAAGCTGACTCCGGCATTCCTAAACTACCTGACATCCTGTCTTCCCTTTTCGAAGTTAAATCAGAGCTTGCAACCTTTAATTCCAGGGAATCGATAGATTGGAACAAAACCCGTTTTCCGCTGCCTGCAAATGTAAACAAACCGGGTCACTCCTCCTTAACCCATGCTTCTACTTCCGTGTTTACCCTCCGTTTACCGCTGACGTCACACCCCCGAAGACTCTGGGAAATGTAGTCCCAGCTCCAACCACTGGCTCTAGCTCCCTGAACCCTGAAGCAGCAATTCCTGATTTAGGAATCACATATTAGCAGGTATATCATACATTTCTGCATGAGGCAATGTTTTATTATGGAAATATTTCGTCTGCAGTAATTCATATTGTGAGGCAATTATACAGAAGTAGTTATACTACTATGAATTAAATAATAATAAATAAAATAATAATTTTTAATATATCTGTTATGTGGTTCTGAATAATGAAGAATAGCTCGATACTATTTGTCCATCATCTTAGACTTCGCTCATTACAGTGGCTCTCTCTTCTATGAATACCATGAATTATTCTCTGCCATGTACATTCAATCATCTACCAAGGAGAGAGTTTTCCCCAGAGGATTCAAGCCTTCTATATGCTATAATTCTGGATGTGTGTACCTATCTTAATTGTAATTTACACACCTGTGTAGTTTGTACAGAGATGGCCACCCATGAGAGACTTCCGGTGGGGCAAGATGGAGTAGGCAGTGTCGAATCTAGCTCCCGTAACTTTTATTCATTGACTATTTTAAATCCCCATAGTTTTGCCTTTGGCCATCTCCAGGTGGATAATTATTCCTCTCTGAACACTCTGGTGCTGGATTATGGCTTCCAAGCAGCAGAGATCGGGCAAGAAGGAGCAGTCTACGGTGCCGGCGGCAAATGGCAGTGACTTCAGCATGGCGGCCTTGGCTAACCAACTGGAACAACACCGGAATGCTATCTCTGCAGATTTCAAGGCTAGTATATCTACACTCGAAGCCAAGCTAGACTGCATTCAAACCACAGTCTCCGATCATACCCACTCAATTAATTCGCTTGAATCCAACGCTAACGAGCAAGACGGACGCATACAATGTTTGGAATCGATGTGTGCTAAGCTAGCTGAGAATAATACTAAGCTACAAGCTAAGTTGACGGACCTCGAGTCTCGCAGCCGCCGTAATAATATCAGGATCATTGGTCTACCTGAGTCCATCGAAGGGCCTCACCCCTCCACCTTCTTTTCTGAACTTCTGTCTGAGGTCCTTGGTGACAGCGTTTTTGAGTCTCCACCGCAGTGCGACAGAGCGCACCGTACACTCTCCAACAAGCCAGGACCGGGTCAGAGACCGAGACCCGTGGTCATCAGGCTCCACCGATTCCAGCAGAAAGATAAAATCATCCGTGAGGCCAGAGCTAAGAGAGGCAAGCTGCAGTACCGTGGGACCCCCATTGCAATCTACGAGGATTATCCTTCTGAGATAGTGGAGCAGCGCAGGGAATACCAACAGGTGATGTCTGAACTTTACCAACGGGGCTTCAAGCCCGCACTACTTTTCCCTGCGAGGCTTAACATCACACTGAAGGATGGGACCAGGAAGAGACTTTCTTCCGTTTCTGAGGCCAAGGACTTTATTGCAGCTAACCGATCTGATATCGGCTCTCATGCTTCCTCCTCCGCCTAACTGCTGCGGGTTGGTAACGTTAGCCCATTTTACTAGCCTTACTGGCTACCTAAGTAACTTGTCTGACCTGTTAGTTCACATGGATTCTAATTATGCCGTTAACACGCAGACAGACATGTGTTTTTCCACGGCTAGACTTCTTATGTTTTCCTTTTTTGTGTGTGTTGCTTGCCGTCATGAATGCCTGTTGATAGGTCACACGACATGTTATCCGCAGAGTATCGCTTTTGCCTCTAGAGGGAGCCACAGCTCCATTGATGTGGAGCTGTTGCGCTAGCTTATTTTCTTGTCCACCTGTGCCTTTACCATTCAGAGATTTCTTTTGCACTTTATTTTATTTCTTATTATGTCTCATTTAGGGTATCTGTATGGATAAAATACATTGTATTTACTTGTTGGACCGGCTGTTCATGCTGATTTGTACTGCACTAAATTGTATGTGTGTTCTGTTCTCTGTGGTTTGGTATTGGAATAGATTTATCTGCATAATATTTGACAATTTCCTATTCACTTACCCATCCACTTGTTCTGTGTGGGATAATATGGGGATGGTTTACTGTTTAGATAGGGACTAGGTCCCCGGAAGACTAGTGTTAGTGTAATTACAAACGTTAGTGTAATTACATAGATTTAAGCTAGAGTGCTTGATTATGCTGTGCATTTTGGGTTTAGCTATAGGTATGGCCACATGGGTTTTTTTTTTTGTTTTTTTTTTTGTTTTGTTTGTTATTATCATTACTATTATTATTTTTCGTCGTCCTCTCGTCTCTTTCTCCTGTGTATGCAAGACAGTGTTTGTCCAGGTAAACTTGTCTTTGAGGAACTTCCTAGATGGTGTCTGCCATGACAACGACAGGTAGAGGAGTGCGCCTGATTTCCTGGAATACTAAGGGCATGAACAACGCTACTAAAATTGGTAAGGTAATGACACGGTTGCAACATCTGAATGGAGATGTCATATTCCTGCAGGAAACTCATCTTAAATCTTCTGATACCCTTCGTATTAAGAGGGCATGGATGAGTCACTTGTTCCACTCAAAATTCTCCCACAAAGCCAGAGGGGCAGCTATTATTATTCACAAGAATGTCAGATTTGAATTGACAAATTCGATATCAGATCCTAATGGTCGTTATGTCATAGTTTCGGGCATGCTACAGAACACACCAGTGATACTAGCTTCTATCTACGCTCCCAATTGGGATGATGGTAATTTTTTTGTGAACCTCTTTGCTCAAATTCCCAACGCCGACAACCATCGTATTATTATGGCTGGTGACTGGAATGTGGTCCAGGACGTGAGTCTCGACAGGTCATCGCTTACACAAGCCACTCTCTCCAAGTCGGCCAAGGTAGTAATGCACAATGCATCACGATTAGGACTCTTAGACCCCTGGAGATGTATTAACCCGCAAAGTAGAGCATTTTCCTTCTTCTCGCACAGGCACCACACTTTTTCACGAATTGATTTCTTTTTACTCGATAACAATTTGATTCATCTAGTCAATTCATGCGAATACCATCCGATAGCCATCTCAGATCATTCTCCCACCTCGGTTGACATTAATTTCCCTCTTGGTATGTCCCCCCCTCCATTATGGAAATTCAATTCTCCCCTGCTGTCAGACAGTGAATTTAGAGACTATCTTTCCACTCAGATTTCTTCCTACATTGAAATTAATGACACTTCCGACGTTAGTAGCGGTATTCTTTGGGAGGCTCTTAACCTGTTAAGCCCCAAGGTCCCCGCCGGCGGGGACCCCGTTTTTTTTTTCACGACACTGTGTCTCAGGGCATTTTAATATTTAAAATCCTATTAATGTGTTATACCAGATTAACGAGAAGAATCTCAGCTAACTGACGATACGAACCATTTTTACTGAAACAAAACACAAGTCTCACAAGAAGCGTTAGCATTAGCCCTTAGCTAAAACGGGCAGATGCTACTTCCAGTGCTAACTAGCAAAAACGATCTTTAAAACTTAATATTTTCTGCACAAACTACATATCATCTGGAAAGCTGATACTCCACAGATTATTTTGTTATAAGTATCATCCCTGTAGGACACAAACTCACTGAGCTAGCAGCCAGAACAGAGAAGAAAAAAAACAACAATTTTTAAAAACATAACAATAATTATGTCTTACCGTTGCTGTTTTGTGATCAAAGCTCGTGTTCAAGGGAATAAAAACGCTCCTCAAGGTTAATCCAATGTCTCTTAGTCACTTTAGAATTGTTCCTGATAATCTATCATTACATTCATGGCAGCAGAGTAGGTATAAAGTTTCGCAGTCCCAAGCTAATGCTGTCTCACATGCTGTTTACGCAAACCTCTCTCTACTTGACGTAAGTGTTTAGCGGGACTTACTAACTGTCACTCGATTCTATTGGCTCTAACGGTTCAGAAAAGGTGTCAATCACCCAAATCGACCAATGGGTTCCAAAGATATGATCCTGCGTAGTATAAACTACGCCTGCTCCGCCTCCATTACGCATTACGCAGCAGGCTCCACAGAGCACTGCACCGCAGCAGGAGCCACAACAGAGCACACGCAGCAGGACAGCACCACAGCACCACAGCACGCAGCGACGATAGCAGGTAACAGGTAACAGAGCACATTTCAAGGACGTTGATTTCTTTGCTTTTAGATATTTTTCTTGTGTATCCTCTTTCCATTTTAGCAAATAATGGCAGCCAGAAGGGAGAGCTTCACCACCGAGCTGGTGCTAGAGATGCTAGCTGACGATAGTGGAGCTATGATCATACCAGATGACTCTTCTTCGGATGATGAAGATCTCCTCCAGCCAGACCTGGATCCAGACAGTAGTGACTCGGATGTTGAACTTCCACCACGGGAAAGGTATGTAATCTCTCCGTTTTTATATATTACTTATGTGTTTGGTGGAACTGCGTCACAGTGCTAGCTTAGCCAAGAAGCTACAGGAATGATGCTAAATGCTAAATGATGCTAAATGCTAAATAGTGTTACTTGTCTTTTTGGAGTTACATTTTCTAAATGAATGGCCAGTGAATGAATATACATGGGTTTACTTATTTATTTGGTGTAATATTATTCATTTATAGTCCAATATTATCCTTTTTATATATTACTTTTGTGTTTGGTAAAACTGCATCACAGTGTTAGCTTAGCCAAGAAGCTACAAAAAATGATTAGGCAAAATGCTAAATAGTGTTACTTGTCTTTTTGGAGTTACATTTTCTAAATGAATGGCCAGTGAATGAATATACATGTGTTTACTTATTTATTTGGTGTAATATTATTCATTTATAGTCCAATATTATCCTATAAGTTTAAGCCAGTGAATTAATCTAATCTCTTTGTTTTTTCCACATGTGTTAGATGAGGAGTGACCCCAGCAGGACAAAGACACACACCCAGAAGACTTTCAGGGAGCAGCTTGCTGCAGAATTGTTGGAGTTTGCTGAAGGGCCTGCACCACCACCCCCTCCTCCACCACCACTCACATGCATGCCCGAGTATTATGGGGAAGATGCCACCAAGGTCAGGAAGAACTGCAGGAGGTGCCTAGATGCTGGACTCAAAAGGGTGAAGACACCCGTGTACTGCAGGAAGTGCCAGGTCCCTCTGTGCTTCACTACCAAAAAGAACTGTTTCAGGGAGTGGCACGACCTAAATACTGGAACATTCAGGTAGGTATAAAGTTCAGGTAGGTATAACGTTTGCGAGTGTTTATTTAAAAAATGTTATATACCTAGTGTGATTTTATTGTATAGTACGTTGGTAAAATGTTTGTTTTTACATGCCTATAGTGTTGGTAAAATGTTTGAAATAAATCTGCCCCAGTTGGAGTCAAATGTTACCTATGTTTCCGTTTTTTTTTATTGTGCAAGTACACCTACACACACTGACCTACAGTGTAGTTTTATTGTATAGTGTGTTGGTACAGTTACATACACACACACACAGCTACACTTACACATACCCACACAGCTACACTTGCACACCTACACACACCTACACTTACACATACATACCCACACACACACCTACACTTACACACACATCTACACACACTCCCACACAAACAAATATTTAAAAAAATATATATTTAAAAAAAATATGTATTTATTTTTTAAATATTTTTTTGTTTTGTTTTGGGTGGAATGAATACCTATAGTGATGATTGAATGTAATACAATGATTTTTATAGTCTGGTACCTGAAAAAGGTCAAATGGCACTGATGGAACCAAATGTGCCCAAATGTGCCCAAAGCTTATTCCGCCTGGACTTTATTTTCATAAACCTCTCTAAAAAGGTCAAATGTCACTTGTTTTGCCTCAATCTTGATACAGGGTACTTATTATATGTTATACTTTGGATTCCTAAAGCTTTTAGGCTACTAACCCATCATTCAAGGGTGGTCTTCACTATATGTAATGGGTTTTCTTTAGGCGGAGACAGGAATTTACATTTTTTTGCTATGTTCCATCTGAATTTACTCTGACACAGAAAAATCTATATTGATTCTGACACTTCTATATCCAACTCACAGATGTAACCTTGCTTTGATATCAAATATTATTCATATAAACCTTTTAGAAGTGAAGTTATAGTCATTTATTCTGGGAATGTCATTTTCGAGCCTGAAACCTGAAAAACAGGCTCGGGGTTTAACAGGTTAAGGCCACTGTGCGGGGTCAGGTCATTTCGTACACTTCACGTAAGAGAAAAGATGAAAAGGCTAGGCTTTCAGAAATCTGTGTTGAGCTTCGCTTACTCGATGAAACATACTCCTCCTCTCCCTCTCCTTCTCTCTATAAAAAACGCCTCCTGCTACATTCAGAACACGACCTTCTGATGACAGGCATTGTTGAGAGACAACTGAGACAGTGTAGGCAGCGTTACTTTGAGCAGGGCGACAAAGCTGGTAGACTCCTAGCTCAACAAGCTTGTGCGGTCAGTGCGTCCAGATTGATTCCCCAAATCAGATTGTCCGATGGCAACCTTACTTCTAATCCAGTTGATATTAACAGGTCTTTCTCTGATTTTTACACCAATCTCTACACTTCGGATTGTCCCCCGATCCCTGCCACGACCCCCAATCCTCTTGACTCCTTAATTTACCCCAAAATTAACGAGAACATCGCTAGCGAATTGGGCGGCCCCATCTCCACCCTTGAGATACATGAAGCAATACAATCTATGCAAAGTGGGAAGTCTCCTGGGCCCGACGGCTATACAGTTGAATTCTATAAGGCATATTCTTCCAAGTTAGCCCCGATTTTGGCTAGGATGTACAATGACTCTCGCCAGACAGGCCGATTGCCAGAAACGTTGTCCATTGCGTCTATCTCCTTGCTTCTCAAGAAAGACAAAGATCCTACTTCGTGTGGCAGTTACAGACCAATCTCACTGTTAAATGTAGACTGTAAGATACTGGCCAAAATACTGGCTATCCGCCTCCAACGTGTACTGCCAGATATCATTTCGCTGGACCAAACAGGCTTTATGGTGGGGAGACACTCTTTTTTTAACACAAGGAGGTTGCTCAATATCATTTTCTCTCCTTCCTCTAACACCCCCGAAGTCATAGTGACACTTGACGCAGAGAAGGCCTTCGATAGGGTTGAGTGGGGTTTCCTATTTTCTAGTCTTGATAAATTTGGTTTCGATTCCCAATTTATTTCCTGGATTAAACTCCTATATGCCTCTCCATCTGCCTCTGTACATACTAATGGCATTAGATCTCCCCCTTTCTCTCTCCAACGTGGTACTCGCCAGGGGTGTCCTCTTTCGCCGCTGTTGTTCAATATAGCCATTGAACCTCTCGCTATCTGGCTCAGAAGCCATGATAGGTTTGAGGGCATTACGCGTCATGGCATGGTTCATAAACTGTCTCTATATGCTGATGACCTTCTTCTTATGATCTGTTAGATATTATAATGGATTTACGCTCCACGTTTCAAATATCTCCGCGTCCTTCGAGCTGTGTTATATGGAAGGAATTCAGTGCCACCAAGTCAACCATACTGTACTTTAATGGCAATATTACAATGCACCAGAAATCATTACATTAATACACACATTACAAAATACATACAACACAAAACACATACAACACAAAACATACATACAACCTGGTGATCACGTCAGCCGGCCAGCAGAAAGAGACTGAACACCGCTGCGTGTCCTGTATTTATGCTGAAGCAATGGGAGGGGTCATCCGATCTCTCCCCTTTGATTGGCAGCCCAAATGTCCCCATCACCCCAAATCTTGAGTTCCTTCACTCACATGTGGCGAGAGCATTTGCATACAGTGCAAGTCAACACATGCTCCCACCTTCCCCCGCAGGTCCTTTGTCCTCCAAAACCACATGGTCTTCTCTGAAGTCACATGTGCTTGCTCAAAGTCCAGCACACAGTTTTAACCCAAATCATTGTCATTCTTAAACTTATTCATTTGGAGCTAACATGAATACATTCAAATATTCTACTGCAGATCTCAAACCCTTTATCCTCTCTCCCTCCCATACTGTCGATTTTAGATCAATTTGGCCGTATATCAGGTTACAAACTAAACATTCAAAAGAGCGAAGTATTTTTTGTAAATAAAATGGCTGAGGCACTTCCGCAATCTCTATTCCCCTTTAAAAGGGCTGTGGAGGGGTTCAAATACTTGGGGGTGTTTGTTGCAAACTCTTTTAAAGACCTGTTCCCTAAAAACTTTCAGCCTCTACTAGATAAATGCAAAGCCGATATGTCTAGGTGGGCCTCCCTTCCCCTGTCTCTTGCGGGTCGCGTAAACCTTATAAAGATGGTCATCCTGCCAAAGTTTCTTTACCTTTTCCAACACATCCCAGTGCGCATCAATACATCTTTTTTCACTGATCTTGATAAGCAGTTGAATGCGTTCATCTGGAACAACAAGCCTGCGCGTATTAGAAGGTTGTGTCTTCAACTCCCTAAATCAGAAGGGGGCCTGGCGCTCCCCAACTTTCGTCACTATTACTGGGCCACTAATATTAACAAACTCCTCTATTGGGCTAAATATAAACTTTCAGACCCCTGCCCACCTTGGGTACATATCGAGCTGTCATCCTCTGCTCCTTTGCACTCTATAATCTGCTCTCAGCTCCCTGCAGCTACCCATAAACATTTGAGTAACCCAATTGTTACTAGCACCTTAAGCATTTGGCTCCAATTCAGGAAACAGCACGGGTTACATGGAGCTTCGGTTCACACCCCAATTTCAAACAATCACCTATTCTCCCCATCGTGTACTGACCCGGCCTTCCGTGTTTGGTCGAACAATGGTCTCACAACGCTTAATGACCTTTACGAGGATGGAGTCTTTTCATCCTTTGAGTCCCTTTCAGTCAAATTCAACCTGCCCAACAGTCATCTCTTCCGTTTTTTCCAAATCAGGCACTTCATCCAAAAGCAGTTTCCCCATTTTCCTAACCGCCCCCCCGAATCGACAATTGATACATTTCTCACACTCAACCCTGATCAAAAGCGCTTGGTTTCAGTTCTCTATGGTCAGATTGGTTCCCTGAGTCCGGACCCTATGGTGCCTCTTAAGGAGCTCTGGGAGCGTGATCTAGGTAGCAACATTTCCGATGATCAATGGAGTGACATTCTCAACCTAGTCCATACATCATCTATCTGTGCTAGACATGGCCTACTCCAGTGCAAGGTGCTCCACAGAGCTCACTTTACTAATGCTAAGCTGGCTAAAATGTTCCCAGATCGGAGTGATGCCTGTAACAGATGCAATCAATCCCCAGCTGACCATCTGCACATGTTCTGGACTTGCCCGAGGTTGGACACATTTTGGTCTGACATATTTGGAACCATTGAGCGGGCCTTTAACACAAAGATAGACCCTAATCCTATGACTGCACTGTTCGGCCTTCCTCCATCTGAGAATATGTCCAATACTATACGCCGTGTCATTGCCTTCACCACTCTATTAGCTAGACGCTCTATTCTCTTAAAATGGATACATGCTTCCCCACCAACACATGATCAGTGGATACGTGATGTCTTGCAATGCCTTCCGATGGAGAAGTTAAGATTCTCATTAAAAGGATCTCTGAAATCCTTCCATACTACCTGGGACCCACTATTAGGCCTTATCAAGGAACTCCCTATCACCTCTGACGCTGAGTCGCAGGTAGCTCTCTGAAAGGAAATAAATAAAATAAAAGTGACCATTCATATTACTGCTCTTCCGCCATGACCCTTTGTCTTTTGCCCTAGACTACTTTTCTATATTTCCTTTTCCCTCTTAATGAAACCCTTTTTCCTTACCAAGAAAACAATGTTTACTATTATTTTCTTCCCTTATACCGGATTTTTACAGACTGTTTTCGCTCTCGACTTTCTTTTTATTTATATTTGTATTTGTATTAGTATGATTATTATTATTATTATTATATATATATATATTTTTTTTTTTTACTTACTAATTCAGTTATTTTACTATTTGGGGCCAGCCATACCTGTGGGTGGGGGGTGGGGGGGTTAAATGGAAGAAAAAAAGAAAAAAAAACTGTAAACAAGGACTCTACGAACCTTGAAGTGAATATGGAGCAATACATTACTTTACTTTATTTTCAAGGAGGTCCTTTGTAATGATCCCATTGTCTACATTTGCCAACTGTAACATCTGTACTGTTTTCTATTGATTACTACTGTTCTTACTTCTTGTCATTTGCTGGATTATGACTTGTTTGCAATAAAAAGAATTGTAAAAAAAAAAAAAAAGAGATGGCCACCCATGCTGGTGTGCCTCGGGAGGCTTCACGCTGCAAAATCGACTCCAGTGATGTGCCAGCTCTCCAAAGCTTTTTCACCCTAACAGATGTTTGTCAATTACCTTATCACCAGGCTAAATCAAGGTTCCCTAGCAGGTTTGCTGGCTCCCAAAGGGACCTATGTCTGTTAAAACCTGCACTGAAGACTGAGTTGCGCTGAAGGAACCAGGATTATTAGATGTGCCGCTATTAAAGAGTTTAGAATCATGATGGGCGCCCAAGCGCAACGAGGAAATATTTCTTGCAAAGTATTTTTATTGATCTGTTGGCTCCTCATGATTCTTCCCTCAAGAGTATTAATAACTTAACTCCTGAAGAGCTTTCCTGTTTCTAAGCTTCTGTAGATGAAGCCGGAAGACGATTAAGTCAATAGGGGTATGTGCATTGCTAGGGAAAGCAGATATCACAGAGACCTTCTGTGGCATACATATGTGACGTTAATAGCGTTTAAGGTTTTACACTCAGTAACTTTGGTTGCTGTAGTAGCCGGTGTTTGTCACCTCGCCAGGTTTTTCGAAACATTCAAAGTTTGATACTTCTGGTCAAGGAACTTGAAAAATCATTGCTTACACTGTTTTTATTTGTCCTTTATCTTCCATGCTGAACGTCCTGCATCATTGCCCTCTGACACATGGGTCGGCACCCATGTTGATTCGATGGCTGCAAACCCCTGACGAGATCAAAGTTCTCCTCCAGGCTGCGTGATCTCTGCCAAACTGCGGCCTCCCCTCAGATCGCTATTCCCATCACTGTTTAAGATGTGCACAGCCACAACCGCAGCGCCCTATCTGCTTACCTCAACCCAGGAGTCCTGGGCTGTTGGTCATCTTCTGCCTGCCAGTGCTATGTCGTGCTTCACAAGAATGAGACCCTTTCAGCACAACAACCATGAGCTCTTGCACAACTTGGCGAATGCGTAATGTTCAAAGATGTATTTCCGTAGAATTCTGCGATTGCATATCAGGTGGTTGCTGGTTTAGATTGTATATCAATTAGCTCAAGTGTTTCCCCTTCATAGCTGCTGTGCACTTGGGAAAAACTCATTGTTGCTGCTTCCAGACCTAGACATAGAAATCTCAACAGGTAGTATATTCCTCTCAAAGCCGCTGTGCTCGGAGGGGGATTGGCACTGGGCTCTCCTAGGCCTACACTAGGTAGTATATTCCCCTCAAAGCCGCGGTGCTTACAGGGGATGGCTTTTCCCGGGCCTTCACATAGCAGTCACTAGGTAGTATATCCCCCTCAAAGCCGCGGTGCTTAAGGGGGATTCAATTAAATTCAAAACCTTTATTTATCCAGGTAAAATCCCATTGAGATCAATGATCTCTTATTCAAGGGAGACCTGCAGCAGTAGGTTCCACAAGAAAACATGAAAACATAAACAACAGAACAACAAAAGGACATCATACAGCAAAATGTACAGGGATTACAATTTACATATCTAACCACATGTACAGGTACTAACAGCATCTGATTTTGTAGCATCCAACCGAGCTTTAAAGACATGTAGTGGTACTAACTTGGTAATTTTCCATTCTTTTTGCAGACTGTTCCATGTTAGTGGAGCTGCACATTTAAAAGCTTTCTTCCCTAAGACAGTCCTAGCACTTGGCACATTTAATAAAACCACAGCATGCGATCTCAGGCAATAAGTACTTTCAATTCGCCGAGAGATCAGGGAGCAGATATAAGATGGTAGTTTATCCAACATGGCTTTGTAAATGAAAACGTACCAGTGACTGAGCCTCCGTACAGTAAGTGATGTCAAAACCGCCTTGGTATACAGTGTACAGTGATGCGTAAGTGCTTTACAATTTGTCAAAAATCTCAGTGCACTGCTAACTTGCTCAGGTAATTAGCAGGTGCATTCATATATAACAAATCACCATAGTCCAGCACAGGTACAAAGTTCACAGTGACTAGCCTTTTCCTGGCCTCAAGCGAGAAACAGGACTTATTTCTGTAAAAGAAACCTAGCCTAACCCTCAGCTTTTTAAGCAGGTTATTTACATGAAATTTAAAAGTGAGACAGTCATCAAGCCAGATACCCAGGTATTTGTAACAGGTAACCACTTGCGTAGTTACAATATCCAAAGCAGTCTCCGGTGTATTTTTAGCTTTAGCTTTAGAAAAGAGCATTACCTTGGTTCTATCCACATTTAAAAGAAGCTTAAGCTCAGAGACTGAGCCTGAATAATGTTAAAAACAGCCTGTAATTTAACAACAGCCTCGTTAATCGAGGGACCTGTACAGTACATAACGGTATCGTCCGCATCAAAATGTAAGGTTGCTCCTTCGACATTTTCACCTAAACTATTAATATAGATAGAGAATAATAGCGGACCTAAAACTGAACCTTGTGGTACACCATTAGTGATGTTTAACCACTCAGAAGACAGCCCATCAAACTGAACACATTGGGACCTTTCAGAGAGGTAGTTCACAAACCACCCCACTGCATGGCTGGATATGCCAATACTGACCAGCCTCTGCTTCAAAATGCGATGATCGACGGTATCAAAAGCTTTGGATAGGTCAACAAATAGAGCTGCACAACTCTGCTTATTATCTAAAATACTCGTAATATCATTTACCACTTTCATTGTGGCAGTGATGGTGCTATGTTGCTTTCTGAAGCCTGACTGATGTTTAGACAGGATGTCATTGTTACATAAAAACACCTTTACCTGCTCACTCACTAGGCGTTCAAGAACCTTGGCCAGAACTGACAATTTAGAGATGGGTCTATAATTATTTAATAACGTGGCCTCCCCTCCTTTTAGTAGTGGCAGGACATAAGCTGACTTCCATACTTTTGGGATTTTGTTTGTGCTGAGAGAGGTTAAAAAGAGTAGTAAGAGGTGGAGCAATAAAATCTGCAGCTATCTTTAGGCGCATTGACACCGCAGTACTTTTCCCACAAAGGTTCATGCGAACTTAGTTCATGCAAACTCTTTAGTTCGCATGAACTAAGTACAGATCGCGTTCACACCGGAAAAAGTCCCTGGGGGTGGATTAGGCAAATGAAGCCGCTGACTTCACTTCTTCTTCTTCTGCTTTGGGTTTACTGGCAGGCTACAAACAACTTCACGGCGGATACTGCCGCCCAAAGTCCCCGGCCGGAAGTCCCCGGAGTTGGGGAAGGCTTCAGTAGAAGCTGCTGGGACTCCCAGCAGCTTCTACTGAAGCCTTCCGAGTAAATCGCCAGAACGCCGACACCTCCTCATCTCCACCGCTCCCATGTTTTATTTTGTGTTGCCATAAGTTAGTCTCTCTGCGTTTCTGCGCTGGGCTAATGCTAATGCTAATAATGCTAATGCGAGGATAATAAAATGGCGGCTTCACAAAACTTTTTGGAAGTTTTACGGGGCGTGGTTTGCAATCCGCCCAGCCAATCAGAAATATAGCTCTTTTCTCACAAAAGAGCCGCTCGAAAGTCCCTGCTCTCTAGCAGGGACTTACGAGCGGCTCTTTTGTGAGAAAAGAGCTATATTTAGTACCGGCTCTTTTTGGTGTGAACGCGATAAAAGAGTTCACTGAACTAAGTTCGCATGAACCTTTGTGGGAAAAGTACCGCAGTGTGAATGCGCCTTTTAAAAAGAAAGATTCTACGTTGTCCGGACCAGCCGGCTTTTTAGGATCTAGCTTGGTTCAGACTTCACGAACAACATCAACAGTAAAAGGAGTAAAACTGAAAGGGTTTTCCAGACCACATTGTTCTGAGTCACCGACTGTGGTGTTCACAGAAGCAGAATTATAAACAGAGAGCCACAGGACACAAAATGCTCATTAAAACTATTTAGTATGGTGGCCCTATCCGATATAGTGCCAGATGCTGTGGTAAGGCACGGAGGTAGCTCATTACGGATATCATCGGTGGATATCGATTTTATGGCTTTTCAGAATTTTCTAGGGTTGTTCAGGTTCTTTGTGGTAACTGACAGATAATACTTAGATTTAGCACTTTTGACATGTGAAGTGAAGCTATTTCTTAGCTGCCTAAAACGCAGCCATTCTACCTCTGAGCCTGATTTCCTAGCCTTTGCCCAGGCCTTGTTTCTCTCATGTAGGAGACTAGACAGTTTAACAGAAAACCAAGGATTATCTTGTCCCTTCACTCTAAATGTACGCAGGGGTGCATGTCTATCTATAATTTCCATAAAACCAAAATAAAAATAAGACCATGCAGTCTCAACATCAGCACACAAATCAATTTTTCCCCAATCAAACCCAAACAGATCATGTACAAAACCCTGCTCCACAACATGTTTTATGTCTCTCTTGATGATAATACGAGGTTTAACCTTTTGGACTTGTGTGTCCCTAATTGTGGCTACAACACAGTGGTCACTCAGATCATTCGCAAATACCCCACAGCTGAGTATTTATAAGGACTATTAGTTAGAATGAGATCAATTAGGGAGGATTTATTTGGGGACTTAATATTAGGGCGAGAAGGACTGTCAACAATCTGAGTTCAAACCGGAGAGACGGGATGTAAGAATTACATATTTATTTGTACACGTCATATGAATGAAATGATTGCCATGATAATACAACAGGAGAATGAAATGGTGTTTGGCGATTAGGCCCCGGTTTGCAGGATAATCATTCAGGGGGGAAAAAACCGCTTCGATTAAATCCCCGGGGTCTAGACACTGGTGGTGGTGATAAGTAGGTGGGACCGGTCTGAAGAAGGAAGGTTTAGCTTTGTCCTGGAGGAGACGGGAGGTGAGAGGGGTGGAGGTGGGTTGCGTGTGGTCACCTGAAATGAATGAAGGAAGAGCAGGCATTTAAGGAATTTAGCATGTGCAGCAATTGGCTGCTGAGGGGTGACGCCCACACATTTAAGGAGGGGGGAGAGAGCAATAGAGTGACGTGTAAGTGACTCATTGTTAGATCTTCCTTATTGAACTTGCGCTAAAGCTTTCATTAACATTTAAAGAGATACAAAGGTTTTTAAAATCCTCTGACACTGTAGTTAACCAGTTCTAGTTAAAATCTCCAAGTAGCACTATGTCCTTGTAGTCTAGTTGCGATAAAATATTTGCTAGCGAAGACAAGGAGTCTTTGACAGCTGAGGGGGGTCTGGAACAGCCCACGACCATGACCTGTTGACCCTTTGCCACTTCTATATTTAAGGCTAAACATTTAAATTGCTTACTGATAGATTTGGAAACTACTGCGGTTACACTGAACTTATTCTTAACATAAATGGCAACGCTACCACCTTTTATTAGGCCGGTCAGTACGATACACATTATAACCATTTAAGGCAATGTCAGAGGCCAAAATAGATTTATTTATCCATGTTTCTGATAAAACAATGACGTCAGCGTCAGTCGAGCTTGCCCAAATGCGGACAAAATCTAGTTTACCTAACAGACTGTGCACATTCAAGTGGATGGAACCCAACCCAGATCTAGCTTTAAAATCAGCAGGAGTAGCGATCTGACTACTACAACTGGGCGGACCAGGGTTAGGTTGTACATTTCCTGACAGTAATAACAACAAAAAAAACAGGCATCTTTTCCTCTTAATCTACTTTAGAATCACCGGAAAAGTCAGCGAGAGTTTGATTAGAGCTTAAGAAGCAGTCCTGAAGAACCATCATCGCAGGAAAACAAAAAAGACAAACATATTTTGTCGAGCAGATTGACTGTGACAAGGCAACCGGTAATTGTTTGTGTAACACATCCGAACCTTTGCAGGGGATTCCCACTGCGGGTGGCAGAACAGACCTGAATCCAGTAGACTCCTCAGAATGACTAGAGATCTTCTCATAGTCCAAAATAGTTAACAGGTACAGCAGAATCCCGATATGGGCCATTTTCCCAGACCAGCATACAGTATCCGCGATGTTCCTCGAGCAAAATCAGCACAGCAGCAAAGGACAGGCGAAAGCAGCAGCGTGGTATCCCCGGGGTGAAAGCAGGCCTCTGCGACAGCAGAACCAGGACAGGTGGAAAGCAGGCCCCAGCCGTGGTAAAATCCTCCTCCGCACAGCAGCACACGCCCGGTGGAAGCAGGCCAAGCCCGAAGCGTGGATCCACTCCGTCTCTCCGCGACGACTCCGGGGTAAAAACCTCTCCAGTGCAGCCGTACTCTACAGGTGGGAACAGGCCTCCGCAGACTGCAGACAACTAAAACTACTACTTGTATAAGCAGGGATGGCTAAATGTTTGTGAGTAGGAGAGCTAGATGCTAACAGATGCCAGATGCTAACAGGTAGTGGGAGCCTGTAAAAATTGCGACTGTTCTCTCTGACACCAAAGGGATGGCTTTTCGGGCTGTTCCCTGGCCTACATATAGCGGTTTCACTAGGTAGTATATTCCCCTCAAAGCCGCGGTGCTTAAGTGGGATGGCTGTTCCCGGGCCTTCACATAGCAGTCACAAGGTAGTATATTCCCCTCAAAGCCGCGGTGCTTAAGGGGGATGGTTTTTCGGGCTGTTCCCGGGCCTTCACATAGCAGTCACTAGGTAGTATATTCCCCTCAAAGCCGCGGAGCTTAAGGGGGATGGCTTCTCAGGCTGTCCCCGGGCCTTCACATAGCAGTCACTAGGTAGTATATTCCCCTCAAAGCCGCGGTGCTTAAGGGGGATGGTTTTTCGGGCTGTTCCCGGGCCTTCACATAGCAGTCACTAGGTAGTATATTCCCCTCAAAGCCGCGGTGCTTAAGGGGGATGGCTTCTCGGGCTGTTCCCGGGCCTTCACATAGCAGTCACAAGGTAGTATATTCCCCTCAAAGCCGCGGTGCTTAAGGGGGATGGTTTTTCGGGCTGTTCCCGGGCCTTCACATAGCAGTCACTAGGTAGTATATTCCCCTCAAAGCCGCGGTGCTTAGGGGGAATGGCCACGTGACTGCTTTGCCAGGCCCTCTACTTATCAGACTAATATCACCAGCGTCAGGCTCTCAGTTCTCGCAGTTTTGGGGGATAGGTATGTAATCTCCATGCCGTGTTGGGGGAGAGTTATCTAATCTCCACGCGTGTTGGGGGATAGTTATCTAATCATCACTCAATGTTCTTTGTAAATCTGTGGAGTGATGAGGCCCGAGCCTAGACGCCAAACTCAAACTGTATGCTGCTACAATAAACATATTTTCTTTAAAAGGGTAACTGTCAATCATCTGTCAATCAGCAAGACTAGTTTCTGAAGTGCAGTGAAAAACAAAAATAATCTTTTGAGACTGTGCTCGCATTGGCTGCTGATGTTTCTCATGTGGTAAAGAAAAACTATAAAGGTCAGCTTCCAGGTCAGAAGTGCTTTAGTGAAGGGGAGGGTGGTTCATGATGGGTTGGATCACTATCATCTTATTCACTTTGCTGGCAAGGACAATGTCGGAAAACCAAACATGCAATTTCATTGGGCAGAAAGGGTTTATGGAGTTTTCAAAAGAAGGTGATCTTATTATAGGAGGAGTATTTTCTCTAACCAGTACTCGTAAACTGAATGATAATGGCTACCAGGCTTTGCCAAATGAATACTGCACAGGGTAAGTGCTTCAAATATAATCTATAAAAATGGAATGCAATTTAGGAAAATTGCAAGTTTAACAGTATGTGTGTGTCTGGTGTGTTTCAGCTTTAATAACTTCCTTATAAGTAAAGTTCCAATACTTCACATTATGTTTTCAGGTGGAATACCAGGGAATTGAAATTCGCCAGAGCACTAATCTTCACTGTGGAAGAGATAAATAGAGATACTAAGCTTCTTCCTGGAGTTAGTCTGGGATATAGGCTGTTCAATGGCTGTGGGGGGGAAAACCTGGTACACGTAGCTGCAGAAGCTGTAAATGGAGACGACTCAAAAGGCTGCAGAAGTCACATCCAGGCTCTCTTAGGCCATTCATCTTCTGGAGTGAGTGAAGGCATAAACAGTATACTAAGCCCACTATCCATTCCACAGGTGAGTAGATACAACTGTAGTGTCCAATTTGTTGCTTTATATATGTCCATCTTTAAAATATGTGTATTCTTATTTGCTGTATTTTGCATGTTGTTGTTGTTGTTTTTGCTTTGAAGGTCAGCCATCTTTCAACCTGTGCTTGTTTGAGTGACAGAAGACGGTACCCCTCGTTCTTCAGAACTGTGCCAAGTGACCACTTCCAAATCATTGGTATTGTGCAGCTCATGAAATATTTCGACTGGCGTTGGTTTGGAATTATTTACGCTAACTCTTTGTACTCAGAACAAGGAACCACTCATCTCATTAAGGAAGCAACAAAAGAGGGAATATGTGTTGAATACACATTACGTTACTCATGGAGATTAAATGAAAGGCAGATGTCTCCTTTTGTAAAGACAATAAGGGAATCCTCGTCAAATGTGGTCCTGTTGTTTATGTCTTTGTCTCTTACCAAATCGTTACTGTCAAGAATTGAAAAACATAACATAACTGGAAAGCAGTGGCTAGGTAGTGAGGCTTGGATCACACAAGTAGAACTAGCTCCTGTCAAGAGAAATAACATTTTGCAGGGGGCAATGGGCTTTGCCCTGCCTCAGTCATCTATACCAGGTCTTGCTGAATTCTTGCTCAACTTTAAACCTGCGGATGAACCAGAAAGTGCTGTAGTTAAAGCAATGTGGGAGATGTTTTTTGACTGCACCTTCTCGTCATCAAATATCTCTACTATGTGCACTGGCACAGAGGATCTCAGGACTGTCTCCAATGACTACACAGACGTGACACAATTCAGGGCTGAGAATAACGTGTACAAAGCTGTGTACTTGGTGGCATATGCCTTTCATGCACTTTTGCAATGTAAAAATGGCTCAAATCCCACCACAGGAAAGCCCTGTGTAAACAAGAATGAAGTTGAGCCTAAGCTTGTAAGTTCGGTTTTTATTTGAATATAACTTATTTGTTTATTATTGAGTGATTCTTGGTGTTTGCGGTAAATGCAAAAAATCCATAAATATCATAATATACATTTAAGGTATTAGTGTACCATTTGAATGTTAAGTCTATGATTGCTAAATTGATCATTGTTCCTCTATAGGTGTTGGAACACATTAAGTACGTGAACTTCACAACAGAGAATGGAGCGAAGGTTTTCTTTGATGAAAATGGAGACTCAGTTGCTCAGTATGAATTAGTTAACTGGCAGATGAAAGAAGATGGCTCTGTGGATATTGTAAATATTGGTCAATATGATACCGCTTTTCCAGAGGGGGAAAGGTTCAAACTAAAAAAGAACACCGAAATAGTTTGGGGAGGAAACAAGAATAAGGTAAAGTCAACAGAGTGTCAGTCCCCACATACTGTATATGCAAACTGTGAGATAGAAAGTATTTACTTGATAGAAAACTAATTGATGTCAGATTTGTTTGATGATTAAAAACACATATCATTGTATTGCAGACATTACATATTTCGTAACCCACACAAGATAACGGACAAAAGTTCTTATAATCATAAGTTGAAATGTAATGTACAAAGTACTTTAAAAAAGCTAATTTAATTGTGTTCCTTATACTTTATAAGAACTTAATGAACTATATGTCCATGATATACAAAAACATTTTGTTTCATTTGTGGGTTTTACATGCCGGACTTTACTTTTTCAGATCGTAAGGTCTGTCTGCAGAGAACCATGCCCACCAGGGACTCGTAAGGTCATGAATAAGTTTAAGCCTGTGTGTTGCTTTGACTGCTTTGAGTGCCCTGACGGAACAATAAGTAATGAGACAAGTGAGTAAATAACTGAAAATTGAATATGTTCATGTGTTTTTGTAGTGGGATATATGAAAGAGCAACAATACATTTATATTTTTTGATATAATATAATATTTGTACATTTTTATTGTTTGATTATTTCTTATTTTAGTGTAATGATTGCATTTCTCTTTCACAGATTCCCCTGATTGTTTGATCTGTCCACCTGAGTTTTGGCCAAATGAAAATAAAGACAAGTGTCTTCTGAAATTGACTGAATACCTGTCTTACAAAGAAATCATGGGAGCACTTTTAACTGGATTTGGCTGTGTTGGCGTTTTTCTATCTCTTCTGACATCAGTCATTTTTTTGACTCACAAAGAGACTCCTATTGTGAGGGCCAACAACTCTGAGCTGAGCTTCCTGCTGCTCTTCTCCTTGACTCTGTGTTTCCTGTGTTCTCTGACCTTCATCGGCCAGCCTTCAGAGTGGTCCTGCATGCTGCGACACACAGCATTCGGCATCACCTTTGTCCTCTCTATCTCTTGTGTTATGGGGAAAACAATAGTGGTTCTAATGGCCTTCAGGGCTACACTGCCAGGCAGTAATATGATGAAGTGGTTCGGGCCTGCCCAGCAGAGACTCAGTGTTCTGAGTTTTACTCTAATACAGGTTATAATTTGCATACTTTGGCTGACAATCAATCCTCCGTTTCCCTTTAAAAATATGAACCACTATAAGGATAAGATTATTCTTGAGTGTGCCCTGGGATCACCTGTAGGGTTCTGGGCTGTGTTAGGATACATAGGGCTCTTAGCTGTGTTATGTTTTCTGCTTGCTTTCTTGGCTAGAAAGCTGCCTGATAATTTTAATGAAGCAAAATTTATCACATTCAGCATGTTGATATTCTGTGCAGTCTGGATCGCCTTTATCCCAGCTTATGTCAGCTCTCCTGGGAAGTTCGCTGTGGCTGTGGAGATATTTGCTATTCTGGCCTCCAGTTATGGGCTACTATTCTGTATATTTGCACCCAAATGTTTTATTATTGTACTCAAACCTGAACTGAACACAAAAAAACATCTGATGGGGAAAACTGAATCCAATTAAATACAAATAAAATAAGTCTTTTATTTGATTTGTGGTTCGGCTTGAATTTTGCAGTGACACTATTCGTTACAAACATGATAGCTAAAACAAAACATTATATTTTAGATGATTCCATATAGTGAATCTGTTGAGATATAACATACAGACATGTATAGTGTAGGACTCCATGTTTTACTGTGTACTAGGGCTGAACGATATACCGTGTCATGGCGATAACCGCGATATGCGCATGCGCGATATTTAAACGACGGACGTGCGGTTTTATTCTTTTATTTTTTTTAAATGCTAACGCAGAATTCAAAATAAAGATACCCTTATTACTTATCGAAACTGCACATACAATATATCCGATTAAAGCTGAGACTCCACAGATTATTTAAGTATAGTATCTAAGCGATCCGATCTCGCGACAGGGGAAGCAAACACAGACATCACAACCATAGACTGTATATATAAATCACAACACGTACCTTTACGGAGCTTCTAGGAAGATCGTCTCACCGTAGCTGTCAATCTGATCAAAAGACGTGTTCAATGGCATTAAAATGAGAAAAAACGCGGCTGAATCGGTTGATCCATAGGTTAATAATGTATCTGTGGCTTTGAAGCAATTGTTTATAATCCATAATTCCATTTTTATGTAAAAATCGGAGCACAAAAGTTAGCTGCTAATGGTAGCCACCATTAGCCACCGTTAGTGAGAGTGACGCGTAGCCAAAACCGGAAGCTGCATACACTCTGTATGCAGCTTCCGGTTTTGGCTACGCGTCACTCTCACTCCTTATTTGATAATGTGTGTGTATTAGACTGCCGCATAGCCAAGACCGGAAGCAGCAGCCACTCTGGTGGCTACCATTAGCAGCTAACTTTTGCTCTGTGATTTGTACATAAAAATGGAATTATGGATTATAAATGAAATAATTGTTTTATACAGAGACGTTAAAAACCTATGGATTAACCGATTCAGCCGCGTTTTTTCTCGTTTTAATGCCATTGAACACGTCTTTTGATCAGATTGACAGCTACGGTGAGACGATCTCCCCTAGAAGCTCCGTAAAGGTACGTGTTGTGATGTCTGTGTTTGCTTCTCCTGTCGCGAGTTCGGATGACTCAGTGATGATACTATATACCAAAATAATCTGTGGAATCTCAGTTTTAATCGGATATCTTGTATGTGCAGCTACGATAAGTAATAAGGGTACTTTTATCTTGAGTTCTGTGCCAAAGTCCGTTAGCATTTTTCGCTCAGGGGTCATTTAGATGCTTCTTATGAGACTTGTGTTTTGTTTTGGTAAAAATGGTTTGTATCGTCAATTAGCTGAGATTATTTCCGTTAATCTGGTATAACATATTAATAGGTTCTTAAATATTAAGATCCCCTGAGACACAGCGTCGTGAAAAAAAAGTAAAGTACCCGCCGGGACCTTGGGGCTTAACAGGTTAAAAAAAACGCAATATATATCGCAGGGGAACAAAAAACCGCAATGTCAGTTTTTTTCAATATCGTGCAGCCCTACTGTGTACCATATATTGTTTATGTAAGTAGCTGCGACTACTAACTGTGGTCATTGGTTAGGGCTGTACCACATGATTGTGATGTCACTCCCTGGGGTATAAGACCGTTGGAAGTCACGCCCCTTCTCTCTCTGTCCTCAAGCCTCTTGAGATGTGTGCCTATAATAAATAACACCGTGATGAATGGCTAAACTTGAACTGCTGAGATTATTCACCTTTCTGCTGCAGGAGACAAAAGGTATACATCTAAATATGCTAACAGGTTATGGGCCCAGATTCGATGAATTATTCTACAGTTCGAAGCGCACGTGCGATAACAAGGCGAGAAGATTGCCTGTTAGCACGGTTTGCATAGGAGTAGCTAGATAGCCACGTATTAAGCTAGTTTAGCATTGGGAGAACCGAGGGAAGCTAAAGCTAAGCCAACAAGGACCTAAGCTAACTACTGAAGCTACAAACGCAAAAGCCATGGTGAATGGAACCACGAGGGAGAGCAAGTGGCCCACGTTTGACGGGAAAGCAGGAGTGTGAGCCTCTGCGCTCACACAGGGTTCAAATTTGGACGGAAAGAGCAGGTTCGTTTATCACAGGCGTTTATTTAGCTCCAAACAAAGTATCCACGGGTCTCCGACGTTCCCCGTGTGGCAACCTTCACAGGTCCTTTCCACCCTCCAGGATCCCGCCTACTGCAAAACCGCCCAGAACCAGGTTACTACATGCTTTTATTCCGGCATTGATTACCTGATTCCGATCAGCTGTCTGGCCTCCGGCATAGCCACTCCCTTCACTCCAGCAGCCGGCGCCCTAACCACACCCCTAACCACATACCCCCACCGCCCGACTCAGGCCGGGATCCCGCCGGCCGCAAGCTGACTCTCTCCCCCCCCCCCCCCCCCGTGGTCGTGGCTGAGGAAATCAGCCACGACCATCCGGTTACCCGGCCTGTGGATCACCTTGAAGTTGAAAGGCTGTAACGCCAGATACCACCGAGTGATCCGAGCATTGACATCCTTCATGCGGTGGAGCCACTGGAGCGGGGCATGGTCCGACCAGAGGGTGAAAGGGCGCCCCAGGAGGTAGTACCGCAGGGCGCCGACCGCCCACCGTATGGCGAGGCACTCCTTTTCCACCGTACTGTAGTTCACCTCCCTCTGGGCGAGCTTACGGCTAATGTACAGTACGGGGCGGTCGACCCCCTCTACTTGCTAGGACAAAACGGCCCCCACCCCACTGTTCGAGGCGTCGGTCTGCAACACAAAAGGGAGAGACAAGTCAGGAGAATACAGAAGCGGCTTACCACAGAGGGCCTTTTTAACCCTCTCAAACGCCAGCTGACACCGCTCCGTCCACTGGACTGGATCTGAAGCACCCTTTCGGGTCAGGTCGGTCAGGGTACTGGTCAGCTCCGAAAAGGACAGGATGAACCGCCTGTAGTAGCCGGCCAGCCCCATGAACCTCCTGACCTCTTTTTTCGTCTTGGGCGCCAGACAGGCTGAAAAGGCGGTTGTTTTCTCTACCTGTGGCCGCACCTGTCCGCCGCCCAAGTGGTACCCCAGATACCGTACCTCCCTCTGTCCAACCGCACACTTCTTCGGGTTGGCCGTGAGCCCCAGCTGCCTCAGGGACTCGAGCACTGCCCCCACCTGCTGCATATGCTGCTCCCATGTCTCACAGTGAATGATGACATCATCCAAGTAAGCAGCAGCATATGCAGAGTGGGGACGCAGCACCCGGTCCATGAGCCGCTGGAAGGTGGCTGGAGCTCCGAACAACCCGAACGGAAGTGTGATGAATTGGCAGTGGTGACTGGGTGGGGCACAGCCAGAAAGTATTACAAAAAAAAAGTAAAAAATTAATTAAAAAATATATAAAATATATTTTAAGATCATGTTTAATCATCTGATTCGTCTGTACATTGCTGTTTTAGTCTGTTTTCTTCTAATTAGTGTCTACAGTGTTTGCCTATTGAGCTGTTTAGAGCCATGTGGGACAAAACCCAATCCTGCCCCTCCCTCTCCCTGTTTAAGTCAACGGTCACTGTAAAAACTACACTGCGCATGCTCAGAATATTTTCCTATTTAATGTGTGTGGCAAAAAAATAATGACCATAGGGGCATAGTGCTGCCATCCCCACCATACGTCATCTCACATAATTCAGAGCTGATTGGCTGTAAATACGTGTGCCGCGAAAAGTGTGGTGTGTGAAGAGGAGACGAGAGAGCTGCAGTGACGTGTCCTAAAACCCGGAAGTAAACTGCGCATGGCTTCCCTCGACAAAAAAGCAATGAGATTTCTCCATAGGATTTTAGAAAATAGCTCCAAATAAGATCTGTGGGAAACGTAGCTGTTAGATAAATGCACGTTTTGTTCAGCCGGATAATAACCACATGTCTACCCTACTTTTAGAATTTTAGAATCATAAATCTATTGATTAGATTAGATTTATGATAGACTTTTGAAACTATAAGAACATAAGGAGGACTTTTACAAAAAAGTAATAAAGATTTTTGTCCAGAGGGATAGGAAAATGGACTTCATCTTCAAGTCAAGGTAAGACCACCATTTTATTGAAAATGGGATCTTACTAAGAGAGAACAATTCAATATTTAAATGATAAAATTACATTTTTTGGGTATCCTTTTGTTGAACTGTCTGTTTAAAATTAATTGAAGCATCAGACTAAAAAAGCTTTTGAAAATAATATTATATTTTGATTTAGGTCAAAATATAATATTTGTAAACCTGAAGAGTCAGTGCCAGTGCCTCACCAGCCATGAACCTCTCTGCAGAAGCTTATAGACATCTACGTTTTTTGTGCCCCACCACTTTTGTACATATAAAAACGCCACTGTGAATTGGTATAAACCATACGGAGTGGAGAAGGCCGTTTTTTCCTTAGACTCTGGAGAAAGGGGAATCTGCCAATAGCCCTTGGTTAAATCCAGCGTCGTGTAAAAGCGAGCAGTGCCTAGCCGATCCAGGAGTTCGTCGACCCGGGGCATTGGATAAGCATCGAATGTGGACACCTCGTTCACCCTGCGGTAGTCCACACAGAACCGGATTGACCCGTTGGACTTACGTACCAGCTCGACAGGGCAACACCAGTCACTGGTGGACTCTTCTATCACTCCCATCTCTAGCATAGCCTGAAGCTCCGCCTGAACAATTTTTCTCTTGTGTTCAGGCAGCCGATAGGGCCGTGAACGAATGGCCACGCCCGGGGGCGTTTCTATGCGGTGGTGTATGAGAGACGTGCGCCCTGGCAGCGGAGAGAACACGTCGGCAAACTGCCTTTGCAACGAAGCAACGTCTGCTCTCTGGCCCGGTGACAGATTGTCGCCACAACAGACCGGGGCTAATTTGTTGCTTTTAATGACCTCCGGTCCCAACTCATCTCTCTCAATCACCGTGGTGGCCAGAGAAACAGACGCCACCTCCCTCCATGCTTTCAGGAGCTAAAGGTGGTAAATCTGTGTTGCTCCCCCCCTGTCAGAACGCACCACCTCATAATCTACGTCCTCCACTCGTCGTGAGACTACGAAGGGTCATTGCCACTTGGCGAGTAGTTTAGAGCTAGAGGATGGGAGTAATACAAGCACTTTATCTCCCGGTGAAAATTGTCTCAGTTTCGACCCTTTGTTGTACAGGCGCTGCTGACGTTCCTGAGCCTGGAGCAAATTCTCCCGTGATATCTGCCCCAGTGAGTGGAGTTTTGCTCGCAGGTCCATAACGTACTGTATTTCGTTTTTACTGGTGCTTGGACCCTCCTCCCAGTTTTCCTTAACTAGGTCCAAAACACCCCGGGGCTTCCGACCAAATAACAGCTCAAAGGGAGAAAATCCCGTGGAGGACTGGGGCACCTCCCGCACTGCAAACAACAGAGGATCTAGCCATTTATCCCAATTACGACTATCTTCGTGCACGAACTTATGAACCATGTTCTTTAGTGTTTTGTTAAACCGTTCCACCAGGCCGTCGGTCTGCGGATGGTAAACACTAGTCCGTATTGAATGGACGCCCAGTAGTTCATACAGCTCGCGTAGTATGTGTGACATAAACTGTGTGCCCTGGTCAGTCAGGATCTCTTTCGGGATCCCGACTCGGGAGATAATGTGAAACAGTGCCTGCGCGACGCTCTTTGCAGAGATATTACGCAGCTGCACTGCTTCGGGATATCGCGTTGCATAATCCACTAGGACTAGTACAAAGCGATATCCCCGTGCACTCTGGTCTAATGGCCGGATGAGGTCCATACCAACTCTCTCAAAAGGCACCTCAATCAATGGCAACGGGCGCAAAGGCGCTCTGGGGATGACCGGCGGGTTAACCAGCTGACATTCACGGCAAGATGCACACCACCGCTCACATCTGCGCGAATGCCGGGCCAATAAAATCGGGCCATTATCCGGTGTAGTGATTTGTCGTACCCTAGGTGACCTGACATGGGGTTATAATGAGCCGCCTGGTAAACCATTTCCCGACGGCTTTTTGGCACCAACAACTGGGTATTTATCTCTCCTGTCTGTGTGTCACGGCTTACACGATACAGCCTGCCCCTAACCACCGTAAAGTGTGGGTGAGTGAGTGCTGCGTTTGGGTGTAGCTGGGAACCATCAATACTCACCACCTGGCCGAAGGCAAGGCAAGGCAAGGCAAGTTTATTTATATAGCACTTTTCAATACAAGACAATTCAAAGTGCTTTACAAAAAATGAAAGACATTAAGAAAATGGCATTTAAAATCAGTCATTAAAAAGAAAAGCTAATAAAATAAACATTAAAAGAAAAAATACATGGATAAAAGTTACAGTGCAGTCTAAGATATGAATAGTTCAATTAAAAGCAGCGTCAAAAAGAAAAGTCTTCAGCCTGGATTTAAAAGTAGTCAGAGTTGCAGCGGACCTGCAGGTTTCTGGGAGTTTGTTCCAGATATTTGGAGCATAATAACTGAACGCTGCTTTACCATGTTTAGTTCTGACTCTGGGGACAGAAAGCTGACCAGTCCCTGAAGACCTGAGAGATCTCGATGGTTCATAATTTAGCAGTAGATCAGAAATGTATTTTGGGCCTAAACCATTCAAAGCTTTATAAACCAGCAGCAGTATTTTGAAATCTATTCTTTGACACGCAGGAAGCCAGTGTAAAGACTTCAGAACAGGAGTGATGTGATCCACTTTCTTAGTGTTAGTGAGGACTCGAGCAGCGGCGTTCTGAATCAGCTGCAGCTTCCTAATAGATTTTTTAGTGAGACCTGTGAAGACACCATTGCAGTAGTCGAGTCTACTGAAGATAAAAGCATGGACAAGTTTTTCCAAATCCTGCTGTGACATTAGTCTTTTAATCCTAGATATGTTCTTTAGGTGATAGTAGGCTGATTTAGTAACTGTTTTAATGTGACTGTTGAAACTCAGGTCAGAGTCCATGACTACACCTAGATTTCTGGCTTTATCTGTTGTTTTGAACATTGCAGACTGAAGCTCAGCGCTAACTTTTATACGTTCTGCCTTGGCTCCAAAAACCATTACCTCAGTTTTATCTTTGTTTAATTGGAGAAAGTTCTGACACATCCAGTCATTGATTTGTTCAATGCACTTACTCAGTGTTTGAATTGGAGCATAGTCTCCTGGTGAAACTGTTACGTAAATGTGTGTGTCATCTGCATAGCTCTGGTAACTTATTTTGTTGTTTTTCATTATCTGAGCCAGTGGTAGCATGTAGATGTTAAAGAGAAGAGGCCCCAAGATGGAGCCTTGAGGAACCCCACATGTCATATTTGTCAACTCAGATGTGTATTTACCTATAGAAACAAAGTTGTTTCTGTCCTTTAAGTAGGATTCAAACCAATTTAGGACTGTTTCCGAAAGTCCCACCCAGTTTTCCAGTCGGTCTAGTAATATGCTGTGGTCAACAGTGTCAAACGCAGCACTGAGATCTAATAATACTAACACTGAAGTTCTGCCACTGTCTGTGTTTAAGTGGATGTCATTAAAGACCTTTACAAGAGCAGTCTCAGTGCTGTGGTTTGGACGAAAGCCTGACTGGAACACATCTAAACAGTTATTTAAATGCAAAAAATTACTCAACTGTTAAAAACAACTTTTTCAATGATTTTACCTAGAAATGGGAGGTTTGATATGGGCCTGTAATTGTTCATTACTGAAGCATCTAGATTATTCTTTTTTAAGAGCGGTTTAATGAATGCAGTTTTCAGGGCCTGTAGAAAAATACCTGAGTGAAGAGATTTGTTTACTATATGAAGTAGATCTGAGGCCATGCAAGGCAAAACATCTTTGAAAAATCCTGTTGGAATAATATCAAGGCAGCAGGAGGAAGATTTCAGAAGTTGAATAATGTCCTCTAGGTTTTTATCATTACTCTGATGGAATTGTGTCATGGTGTTTGAATTTATGTTAAGTGGACCCAGAGACAACACATTTGCTGTTCCTGATGCAGAGGCACTGACTGCTTGTCTGATTTTCTGAATTTTGTCAGTGAAGAAGGAGGCAAAATCATTGCATGCCCTGGTGGATAGAAATTCAGAGGCTACTGACACTGGGGGGTTAGTTAGTCTGTCGACGGTAGCAAACAAGGCACGTGCGTTGTTTTTGTTTTTGGTAATGATGTCAGAGAAGAACGATTGTCGTGCGTTTTTCAATTCCAAATTACAAAGGCCAAGTCTCTCTTTATAGATTTCAAAGTGAACCTGGAGATTTGTTTTTCGCCACCTACGTTCAGCTTTTCGACACTCTCTTTTTTCTGTTTTCACGGTCATGGCCTTTCTCCATGGAGATATTTTCTTGCCAGACACTTCCTATACCTTAGTTGGAGCAATGGCATCTATAATATTTTTAATTTTTGAATTAAAATGATCTACTAGCTCATTTACTGAGATGTTAGCAGGGGCAAGTGTGGAAGAAAAATTCTGAGTAAACATTTCCCTAGTATTCTCAGTTAAATATCGCTTTGTGGTTACCTCTTTTTGAACATTTTTGTGAACAGAAATAGAGCTCTCAAAGAAAACACAGGAATGATCAGAGAGCGCAACATCAGTCACCACAACCTCAGAGATATTCAGACCCTTTGAGATAATTAAGTCCAGAGTGTGCCCCTTATTGTGCGTGGGCTCCGTCACATGCTGAGTCAGTCCATAGCTATCAAGAACACAAAACAGTTATTTTGCCCCTCTGTCCTGAGGGTTGTCAACATGGATGTTAAAATCACCAACAATGACTAAACGGTCAAAGTCAACACACACTATAGACAGCAGTTCAGTAAAGTCATCATAAAAGCTTGCACAGTATTTTGGTGGTCTATAGATATTTAGGAACAGAGCTCGAGAGGAGCATTTCAGCTGAAGGGCCACATATTCAAAAGAAGCAAAGTTCCCATAAGATGTCTTCCTGCATTGAAGAGAATCATTGAACAGAATAGCAACTCCACCCCCTTTCTTATGCATTCTTTCCTGACTCATAAAACTAAAGTTGGGAGGGGTTGATTCGATAAGAACAGCTCCACTGTTATTTTGTTCAATCCAAGTTTCTGTTAAAAACATAAAACCGAGATTGTGCTCAGTGATAAAATTATTGATTAAAAATGTTTTTCCTGCCAAAGACCTGACATTTAATAAAGCTAGTTTAAGTTTGTTAAACACACTATCAGTCATGTTTTTTGTAACAAGCTGTGGCTGACATGGAATCACTGCTAAATTAGATAAACTCACACAAACGTTTGAGCGCTTCCTGTATCTAAGATGATTCACCTCTCTTAATCTATTACCTATCAACACAGATATCGGCAAAGCTATAGGCAGGCAGGGCCCTGGCATGTCCTGGAAAGAGTTGAGAGTGCCATACGCCCTTGAGCCTAAGGCGTGCTGAAGGGTCTCGTCCCTCGACTGCTCGAGGGGGAAATCCTCCACGGGAAACACCAGCGGGTCCAGAGGGACCTCCGCGGCCCCCCCCGTGTCCGTTTCCCCCTCGACGTCGTCCGCCACCTCCGACTCTCCACTAAACACAGCACACAACTCACATTTCTCTGCCGCCCGTGAACGCACCCCCATATCACCCGCTAGCTTAGCAAACTCTGGCCAATTCGTTCCCAAAATCAGGGGGTGCGTAAGGCGAGTGCTAACTCCAGCCCTGACTCTATGCTTTTTCCCCTTATAAGACATTTCCAGCGTCACCTCCGGGTACTGGTGAATATCCCCATGCACACACCTCACCTTTACCCACGATGCTTCAATCAATGCCCCAGGCCAAACCAAGCGCTGATGGATCATCGTCTGATTACAGCCCGTGTCCATCAGAGCCTGGTGTGTACCCCCCTGTATACATACCGGTATACGGTACGTCCCTTCCAAATCGGGGGAGGCAACTGGCGGTCCCGTAACCCGAACCAGCTGTGCGACCTCCATGAGAGGACACTCCCATCGGAAGTGGCCGGGCTGCCCGCAGCGCCAGCAATTCTGCCCCGACGTCTGAGGAGCCCCCCGTGGTGTCGGACGACCAGAAGCGTAGGCCGGAGGCAAAAACAGGAGGGTAAGGTAGGGCTTGGGGGGAAAGTGTCGGGGCTGCGGGGTTGGGGGCGTGTGGTGGTGGGGAGGGAAGGACAGCTGCTCCATGAAACCTCCTCCTCTTTCATGCTCCGCCGGGGAAGCGAGAGGTGGTCCTCCGCAAGGATGACGGCTGCTTCCAGGTTGGCGGGGCGATGGCACTGGACCCAATTCGCCGTCGAAGATGGCAGGCCGGCGATTAACTGCTCCAGCGCCACCTGACCGACGACTTCCTCAGCGGAGCGCACCCCCGGCTGGATCCAGCGGCTCGCTGCATCCAGGAGCCGCTGCACGTAGCAGAAGGGCCGGTCAGCGTCCTCGAAGGGGAGGGCCCGGGAACCGGCGGCGATGTCCCTCTGGCGTGCTGCCAAGCCGGTCCAGGATGGCCTTCCTCAGATGCCGGTGCACATGCCGAGAGGCTGCTGGCAGGCTGTGGGCGGCTAGCTGCGCATCCCCAGATAGCAGAGGCAATAGCCGCGCTGCCCACTCCTCCTCCGGCCACCCGCACGCCGCCGCTGTGCCCTCAAAGATGTCCAGGTAAGCCTCCGGATCATCCTCTGCCGTCAATTTCTGGAGGGCAATTGAAGGCGGTCGGGTCGGGTTGGTAGCGGGATCGGCCTCCCGAGCGGCCGGACGCTGCAGCAGCTCCCATAGGAGAGCCCAGTCCTCGCGCTGGCTCGAGGCGATCCCGAGCAGAGCCTCGCTCTGCTGTCGCTGTAATGCTGTGGTGGCTTCCTGCATGTGAGTGAGACGTTGGAGGGCCTGACCCAGCGGGGATTCTCCTTCCGACATGATGTCCCTGTTAGGGCGCCACTGTGAGCCTCTCCGCTCACACAGGGTTCAAATATGGATATGGTTCGTTTATCACAGGCGTTTATTTAGCTCCAAACAAAGTATCCACGGGTCTCCGACGTTCCCCGTGTGGCAACCTTCACAGGTCCTTTCCACCCTCCAGGATCCCGCCTACTGCAAAACCGCCCAGAACCAGGTTACCACATGCTTTTATTCCGGCACTAATTACCTGATTCCGATCAGCTGTCTGGCCTCCGGCCGAGCCACTCCCTTCACTCCAGCAGCCGGCGCCCTAACCACACCCCGCTGCCACAAGGAGAGTATGAGCTCTGGGAAGAGAGGATGCTGTGTTGCATGCACAGAGTGGGATTGAAGGAGACCATCCTTCGAGCACCCGCTGGAGAGCTGACCGCGGCACTGAGGGCTCAAGACTACAAGCTCAATGCTGACGCCTATTGTGAGTTAGTGCCGCTACTTGACAATACCAGTTTAGGCCCTGATATTCAGAGACACGAAGGACAAGGGTCGAGAAAGTCTCAGAATATTAAGGGAGCATTATCAAATCAAATCAAATCAAATTTTATTTATAAAGCACATTTAAAAGCGATTTTTGGTCGAGCCAAAGTGCTGTACATGCATTAAAAACACATATAATCACAATAAAAGACAATAATTTACAACAGATATAAAACAAACACAGGGAATAGTGAGGAGTCGTGCTCCGCTCTGACTAGAAGGCCTGAGAGAAGAAGTGAGTTTTTAGTGTGGATTTAAAAACCCCTAGGGTCTGGGCCGACCTCACGTGGAGGGGCAGAGTGTTCCAGAGCCTGGGGCCAGCTGCTGCGAAGGCTCGGTGCCCTCGGGTTTTGAGCCTGGTCTTGGGCACTACCAGCAGCAGATGGTCAGCAGACCTTAAAGCTCTGGCTGGGGTGTAGCGCTGGAGGAGTTCAGCTATATAGGCCGGAGCCAGCCCATTTAGTGCTTTAAAAACAAATAAAAGGATTTTAAAATCAATTCTGAACCGAACTGGAAGCCAGTGCAGTGAGGCCAGAATTGGGGTGATGTGGTCACGTTTTTTATGGCCATTATTATATTGGAAAAGGCAGACCCAGGATCATCACCTTGTATATAACCATGACTGCGCTGAAGAAAGCTGATAATGAGACGGTAACAGAGTACATTATCCGAGCTGAGCAGATCATTAAGGAGCGCGGGAGAAGCACCGAGTGAGGGACTAATGATGGCGATGGTTATGCGGGGATTACCCGAAAAATACAAGCCGTTCACTCTAATGGTGACACACGGTGACAGTGAAGTAACGTTGGGACAGTTCAAGGCGAAGTTGAGGAACTTCGAGGCCTGAGATGAGTCAGCCCCAGCCTCAGACGAGACGAGCGTGAGGGTGCTGAGGGTTGAATATTATTATCATCTGATATTTGGGAAGAGTGTTACATTTGAAATGGCAGAAAGTCTTGTTGCAATTTCCAGATATTGAAAGAGGCCCCTGGAGTTTCTCTGGTAATTATCAATAGTAGCAGTTAAGTGAATACTGTTCAAACAATACCTGTGTTTGTGTTTTGTATTGATTTCTCTGTGTTATCCTTTCATAAATGTGAGGACTAAACTTGCTCCAAACATTCTGGGGTGCTTGGAGTAAACAGTTTTTATTACTCTGTGGGGGAGGTGTAGTTAGGCAGGACAGGGGGCTAGGTGGATGAGAGTACCTTCTGCTTAAGATCTCCAGTATGTCATGTTTCAGGGAAGTCTACATATCTTGAATAGTATATGAGGAGTTCTTTTCCAAAACGCGATAAACGCCAAATTGAAAAAAATTGAGTTTGTCGTGCCATTTTGCTGTGTACTGAACCTATTCACTGCTCTATCAACGTTTCATGCCAAATCGCTATATATCCTTGTTTAAAATGTACGGCAAGATGCAGTTCCTTTCCAAACCGCGATAAACGCCGAACCTATTTTGAGCCTAAACGCGATATATCCTCTCTACCAATCAGAATTCGGTGAGCGTTCTATGCAATACAACAGGGCGGCGCTCTGAGTCGAGGTTTGTTTATGTTCATTCAGTCTTCGAAATATGTCTTTAAACCGTTGTAACACCTTTGATGGCCTGGATGAGCCTGTGAGACCTACACCTGGGGGTAGAAAACGTCGACTGGACAAAGAAAACCACAAAAAACAACAACAAAAGAAGGTTCGTCACTCGGTTGGCGCGTTAATACCGACTGTGGGATGTCAACACAAAGCTGCTGCGAAAGGTTTCTGTCAGGCCGAGAAGCTGTCACCGGACGACCTGATGATGAACTTCAACCATTTGTATGGAAAACCAAACAAGGTTGACCAGGACCGGGCTATACTTCATCTCCTGGACATCACGCAAGTGAAAAGGAAGCGTCCGAAAGTTCAGGACGTAAACAAACAAAAAGACCGGAACGTATCTGTCAAGTACAATCTCTTGTGCAACAGTCACCCAGAGAAGGTTCCCGTTTGCAAGGCGACCTTCATTAAAGTGTTTGGTGAGTACAACTTTCGTTTCAGGCCTGAGGATTTTTTTTACGTTACTTGTATTGTTGTTGTTAGCATCTGGTGCTAGCTAGCTGCGCTAAAGTATATAAGGTGGAGGGAGAGTCCTCTCCTGTCAGACTGAGAGACTGATAACCTCAGCTCAGGTGAGGTAAAGGACTCTGAGTGTTTAGATAGTTAACTTAGTCTAAGTTATCTCAGTGGGTCTCAAACGGTTTGGTCACCATTTATGTAAACACATATTTCCATTTGAGGGGGGAGTGATTAGTAAAATATGCATGAATAATAAAAAAAACATGCTTCTTTGCTTCTGCATCAAAGAGGAGCAGGGGGAGAGGAGGGAGACAGGAGAGGCTGGTTCAGGAGCACAGACACACTCACAACTATAAATGAACCAAAAACAAATAAATAAACAAGTTTCAATGTTTTTTCATATTGGATATGGTATTTTATTGGTTATGGCCATGTTTTTATGATTATTGAAATGTATACAGTTATGTTTCATATGGGTGGCCTGGCTGGGTGTATAATTCCCGGCCTGACTTATTGTCCCAGTCCGGCCCTGCCTACTGATGTCATTGCTATAGAGCAGGGCTACGGAAGGTGTGTGTGTGTGTGTGTGTGTGTGTGTGTGTGTGTGTGTGTGTGTGTGTGTGTGTGTGTGTGTGTGTGTGTGTGTGTGTGTGTGTGTGTGTGTAATACAAACTGTAGGGCGTCTGTAAAGACGAGAGAGAGAGATAGTAAGGCTGTAGGTCTGTGAAGAGGAGAAGGGGGGTAGTAAGGCTGTAGGTCTGTGAAGAGGAGAGAGAGAGATAGTAAGGCTGTAGGTCTGTGAAGAGGAGAGAGAGAGATAGTAAGGCTGTAGGTCTGTGAAGAGGAGAGAGAGAAATAGTAAGGCTGTAGGTCTGTGAAGAGGAGAGAGAGAGGCTGTAGATCGTCTGTAAAGAGGAGGGGGAGAGAGGCTGTAGAGAGAGAGATGTGTGTGAAAGGTGATGTTAAGCAAAAGAGGTTCCTAACCCCTGCTAAGGAGAAAACTGGAATGGTAATAGCAAGTTAGTTATGTGTAATTCTGTTTATTTCATACTGGCTACAATCAATGCATATGACAATCTAAATAATTTACTTTCACAGGCATTAGCAAAGACCGTGTGTCCCGGGTGGCTCAATATTATGCTGAGACTGCTGAAGCTCGCCCAGAGAGAAGAGGTGGTGCACGGCACAGTGAGGAGCAGGCAAGGAGAAGGCAACTCATTGTTGAGCACGTCCAGTCCTTTACCTGCAGGGCCAGCCATTATGGGCGGAGAGGAGCACCAGGCCGCAAGTATCTCCCCAGTGACCTGAATGTGCGCAAGATGCATGAGCTCTTTGAGGCTCAGAACCATGCTCAGACCAGCTACTCCCTCTATTATTCAGTGTTCTCCAATGATTTCAATCTTGGCTTTGGTCACCCAGCCACAGATGCATGTGCTGATTGTGCCAAGTACAAGCTCAGGATTGCAGATCCAAACCTAGCTGAGACAGAGAAGAGGATGGAATCTGCATCATTCATCTTGCATCGCCGCAGAGCGCGGGTCTTTTATGACCTGTTAGGCAGGGTTGCCGAAGGTCATGTGACCCTCTGTTTTGACATGATGCAAAACTTGGTCCTTCCAAAAACCCCAATAGGACAGGCCTATTACTCGCGGCAGATGTATCTGTACCTGTTTGGTGTGGTTGTGCACCACGGAGAGAACAGTTACCAGGCAAAAGATGATGTCCATCTGTATGTGTGGCAGGAGAATGAGGGTAGCAAAGACAGCAATATGATTGCTTCTGCGCTGAGTGACTGCCTCAAGCTTCGACTTCAGGACAAAGTCGGCAGATCCAGGGGGCTTCGGCTGTTCAGCGACTCTTGTTTTGGGCAGAACAAGAACATCAGCATGGTGTCCATGCTGATGGAACTTCGACAGCTTTTTTCCAACCTTAGCATAGAGCACACCTTTCCAGTAAGGGGCCACAGTTATCTCCCTGCAGACCGAGTCTTTGGCAGAATTGAGCAGAAGATCCGGAAAATGGACACAATTCTGCTACCACAGGAATACCATGCCATCCTGCAGCAATTCGGCCATGTTCACGTTTATGGCAAAGACTGGGAGGCGTTTGATTATAGGTCAGCCGCAAAAGTGTGTGTTAAGGCTCAGAGGAGCTTTAAAATCAGTGAAGCACGCATGCTTGACTTGAGTACCAACAAGGTTGGTTTAAAGACGTCTTACAATGGGGAGTATTGTTTCCATAGTGTATTAAAGCGGGGCAAGCGGTGGGCTGACCTGAAGCCTGAGTTACTTCCAAAGCAGACTTCTGTGAAGGCCGCAAAGAAGCTAGATGTGCTGGCACTATTAGGAGCAATAGGTGTGTCTGATGTGGTGAGGGCTTTTTATGATGATGCCCTGTATCAGGTGACTGACAATGCAGGCCAGAGTGATGAAGATGCAGAGTGATCCATGCGCTCACTCTCTCTCACACACACACACACACACACACACACACACACACACACACACACACACGCACACGCACACACACAATGTGATTTGTTTTATGTATAGTGGACAATGGTCCTACTTTTTACGGATTCAACACTTTACTGAATGCCTTATTGAATGTATTACTGAATTACTTGCCTATTGAATATCGTTATCATTACTTTTTACGGGTTCGACACTTTACTGAATGCCTTATTGAATGTATTACTGAATTACTTGCATATTGAATATCGTTATCATTACTTTTTACGGGTTCGACACTTTACTGAATGCCTTATTGAATGTATTACTGAATTACTTGCATATTGAATATCGTTATCATTACTTTTTACGGGTTCGGCACTGAATGACTATTGGCCTAAATGTGTTACTAAATGATTTGAATGTATTTTTAACATTGTTGTAATAGTGGTATTTGTATGTGTTATATATTGTTAGAAATTGGACAATATTGAAATGTGAAATTGCAAATATTTATTTTATTTTACTATTTAGTTTATGTTACTATTTATTTCATTTGGGTTTTATTTATTTCATGTATTTGCACTTATTTGATTTATATTCATTTATAGTATGAGTCCCTTATATCATATGTTGCATGTTCTCGTTTAAAAAACATAAACCATCAATAAAAAAAAAATGCACTGATTTATAGCGTTTTGAAAAAAATTGATGGATTTATAGCGTTTTGAAAAAAATTGATGGATTTATAGCGTTTTGAAAAAAATAAAATAAAAAACTTTGATTTAATCAAAAATATTGTTGTTTGATTTAATAATCATTGTTCAATATGTTCAGACTGAGCCAACAAACCATTTTAACAGGATACATTTTAATATTAACAAAATGTGTGGTTCTAGGTAAAAAATGTCATTTTACTGAAAACTATTCAAATGGATATATAGCGTTTTGGAAAAGAACTCCTCATATGTGTGTGTTTAATTACTTTGTATTCATAATAAGCAGTCTGTGTAACCAGAAGCTGGAAATTTGAGAGTATTAATATGTATTATCTTTGTGAACAAGGGGATATTCTTTAGACACAACTCAAGTCTCTGGAATGTGCAGAAAGGGTGTGTGTGGATGAAAGCTGCAGTAATATGAGACAGCTAGAGACTCTTGTTTCCATGTCCTATGCTGGCTCGCGCTGATTTGCTATGACCACAGCTCCTCCTGGTTTATTTTCTGCATGTAAGCCTATTCTATCTTTTAGTTCTTTCTCTTTTGCTCCTGCCGTCAATATGAAAGGTTCTCCCGGCATTTGGACCAGAGCAGGGGGTGGGGCCCAGGTCCACTCCTTTGAAAGTGTAATGTATTCTTACCGTTTATCATCAAAACAGATTATTGTTTAACCCTCATCCTGGTTGTTTTGAGTTTTCCTTCTTTTAAAGCAAACTCATATAGGATCGGCGCGGAGCAGAGATATCTGCCACAACAGGGTCCAAGCAGCAACACAGAGAAAGCCCGCCAAACGATTCAACCCCGATGGCGACGGAGAACACATCGGCGCATGTTGGCGATGCAGAGAGAAAGGCCATCGAAAAGATGACTGCAGAAAGAAAGTCTGGTGTAGCTTTTGTAAAAGTAAGGGGCACACAGACAAAGCGTGCACAAAGAAGGACCGCGGTGATGCCGCTCGGTGCGCGAGCATGCCAGGTGGTACCGGAGAAGCTGCGGGAGGAGATGACTACACCCTCAAAGTGCAAGCTGAAGGGACCAGCCTACAGAGACAACAACAACAGACCCACAGAAAAAGATTGATCTTGGACACGGGAGCGTCGTCTCACATCATCAACGATAAGAAGAAATTCAAGATTTTTGACAGCACCTTCAAACCGGAGAGACACAGCATGGAATTGGCAGACGGGAGGCGCACCTTCGGAGTGGCGCAAGGCAGAGGAGAAGCAGAGATGTGTCTGATAGACAGCGACGGTGTAAAGTGACTCTGAAGAACGCGCTATACATCCCATCGTACCCCCAAGAACTCTTTTTCGTGAAGTCTGCTACAGCTAACGGAGCCAAGGTTTTCTTCGACGAAGGTAAAGATGCTCTGATGTTACCGGATGGTACCAAGTTTGACATTTATGTATGTAAGAAAATGTACTATTTGCAAACAGAGTGTGATGTTGAAGATAAGTGTCATGTCAGCCATGATATCCAAACGTGGCATGAGATTATGGGTCACTGTAATTATGAGGATGTGTTAAAGCTGCAGGATGTAACTGTTGGTATGAATATTAAGGGTACAAAGCGTAAGCCTGATAAAGATTGTACAGTATGCATAGAGGGAAAGTTTACCCAACGAGAAACAGAGATCCGACCGATAAAGCAAACACACCACTTGAGTTGGTGAACACTGATCTACACTGAACAAAAATATAAACGCAACACTTTTGTTTTTGCTCCCATTTTTCATGAGATGAACTCAAAGATCGAAAACATTTTCTACATACACAAAATAACCATTTCTCTCAAATATTGTTCAGAAATCTGAAAAAATCTATGATAGTGAGCACTTCTCCTTTGCCGAGATAATCCATCCCACTTCACAGGTATGGCATATCAAGATGCTGATTAGACAGCATGATTATTGCACAGGTGTGCCTTAGAATGGCCACAATAAAAGGCCACTCTGAAACGTGCATTTTTGCTTTATTGGGGGGGTCCGAAAACCAGTCAGTATCTGGTGTGAGGGGTAGGGAATGCTCCGGCATTGGGACAAAATTAACATGGGATCACTCCGGTCATTGTACGTACTTCGTCTCACTGGAATATTAACGGTCAGATTGAATACAACATCGACCCAATTTATCCGGTCAATGACGGGAGAGTTTTGAAAGTGACAAAACACTGTTTTCACACATTTAGAAACACTTAAACAATTAAACAATGTTTACCCATGATTCAGGCACTTTCCCTGGCTTGTAAAATGTGGTGATGCGCCCTGGAGGTATCATACTATTTAAAACATGTATACCCAGGATTCAATCACTTTTCCTGGCTTGCAAAGTGCTGTGAAGCAGCCTGTTCTCTGGATGTGTAAGGCAAAAGTTACAGTGTGAACCTCCAGCAGGGCAGGTGAAGCTCTGAATAAGTCTGAATATTGATGCTGGTGTGCGGACAGTAAAGCACCACAAAATCCATCACCTTTAAGTATTACCAGGGGCATGAGAACATCCTCCACAGGAGGGTGGGTGGTGCTCTGAATAAGTCTGAATATTGATGCTGGTGTGCGGACAGTAAAGCACCACAAAATCCATCACCTTTAAGTATTACCAGGGCCATGAGAACATCCTCCACAGGAGGGTGGGTGGTGCTGTGAATAAGTCCGAATATTGATGCTGGTGGGCGGACAGTAAAGCACCAGGGGCATGAGGTTCTGTAGGGTGTGAACATCTGTGTTTAGTTCGTGGGGGAGTGCTTAAGTCCGGGGGCCCGGGGTCTCACGGTGTGCGATGTTATGGAAGTCGAAAAAACGACAGAGTGCCAACGGAGGAGGGGCTCAAAAAAGCGCAAGTCTTCGGCGCTTCCGGCGGAAGCCCCGGACACATTTTCACTGCCATGTTGCATTTTACAACGTAGAGGGGATTCGAGACCTCCCTTCCTCCGTCAAATAAATTAATTCATGTTTTCCAAGCTACCATCTGCACGAAATCGGAAACCCTGTTTTTGAGAGCACTTAGAAAAAAAACGGCTGTTTCACATCATGGAGGAATGTGTCCGCTACATGAGTGCTTTGGCTCGGATACAATTGTTGCCTGGAAGACCCCAATCATGGTTCTTGCCAAACTTTAAGTTTTTGAACTGGCCTCTGGAGGAATACAAGGGGAGTTGTCACGGAATTATGAGACACTATTTTGGGATACAATTTCTCCATTTTCACCCCTTTCCTCTGGTTCTCCCAAAAGATAACTTGGACTTTATCTGCCTCTGGAGGAATATAAGGAGCGTTGTCAGGGGACTCTGCCCGCCTTAAAGAGCCTGTGACAGCATCCCAACAACTGTTGTGCAATGAAATATTCTGCTACTAGTCATCTCGAACCGTCAGTTTAAAAAAGAAGTTGCGATACCGTTCCGATAAATATCAATAATTTCGATCATCGCGGGGAAATTCCTTCGACTCATTTTGAGGTTTTGGGGGAAGCCGGAAGTGACGTCAATGCGGGAACGCTTCACTGTGTTGTTATGCGTAGAAATGGTGAATTACTGAGTTTAGGCACGTTAATAATGTTTTAATGAAGTTGACTACAGTATATTCATATTTGTCAGTGCTTTCATGTCAATTCGGCGAACATAAACATAAATGATCGTGGTGAAGATGATGATTAAATTAGGATTAAAAATCGGTAGTGAGAGCTGCTGAATTTCCTCCCGTAGAATGTGATATAAAAACAAATTGATTATTTTTGTAGTTGTAAACTCAAGTAGATGAAACTACATTTATTAGTGCTTTCATGTCAATTCGGCGAACATATGATACATTAAATGATCGTGAGGATGATGATTAAAAATCGTTTGTTTGAGCCGGTTTGCACATTTCCTGATGAGAAAACAAACCGATGCTTTTTGTAGTTGTAGTACACCAACGTGGATTAAACGTGTGGGTTTTTACCACAATGTTGGGAAATTAATGGATAAAATGCACGTATTATTATTATTATTATTATTCCCACTCCGATCGGGACTCTTGGTCCACCGTTTCCCCGCAGCGAGTCTCCCCCCGTTGACAGTTTACGTGGGCTGGGTGCAGTGGTGGACTGGCCATCGGGACGAATCCCGATGGGCCGGTACCAAAGTGGGCCGGTCGGATAAGTCACTATTACATCCCCCATAGGCGGCGCGTGAGGCTCAGGTTTGGGAAGGCTTAATAACTTGTTTTACCTGACGCTGCTCGCCTCCGGCGTCTATAGAAAAGAGATCAACTCAGTGTGCGGAGTTTAAATCTCTCAAGTTATATTACAGGATAAAGTAAATACAGTTTAAACTGCCGTATGCAGAGAAGACGCCGACGTGTCGCACTTATCATTCATATTATCCCATCAATCAGATCATCGATCATATAATGTCATAATATATCATATATTTCCTTATCTGAGTCAGTTTCTCCAGCCGTATTTGGCCGTGCAACACTTACAGTGTCACATACTGTATGCAGAAGTATTATTTTAAGCAACACATTGTTGACGAAACACTCGAGTCAAATATAATTAAAGTCAGATCCACTCGTATCTTAGACGTGAACGCGCTCTCAGCTGGTGAGAGAAACCCTGGCTTGATTTACCGAATTGATAACCAGCGTCGTAGGACCGCTTTATGAGATCTCGTGTGTTAGTTTGTTGTTGTTAGTTAGTTTGTTACTCAAACATATCCAGGGTATGTTGAATTGGCTTCGTAGTGCAGGGCACAGGTGGCTAGCAGCGCTAATGTCAAAGACACAGACATCATACATTTTATTTGTATTTTACCAGGATGCAGTGACACAAATATTTGGGAAGGCTTAGCCTTCCCTAGCCTACAGCACCCGGCGCCCCTGACCTCTCCCACTCCCCCCGTTGACAATTTACTAGCGGTACCGAAGTGGGCCGGTCGAGAGTCCCGGGAAGATTTTTAGTCCCATTCCACCACTGGCTACATGACCGTATGATCGCCCATATTGACGCACCTAATTCCTAAACTTCTAACAGATACAACATAAAGCGATCCTTCAGCCTCATATGAGCTCTCAGACACGTTCAAAATTAAACTGTCATCGCTGTCTGGGCTTGCTGCTGTGTGCGCCATCGTGCGTTTACATGCAGATGCTGGGATCCTGAACGGTGCAGCTGGAGCGCTGTGCCCGCATTGACGTCACACGTAATTTGGCGGGACTTGAAGAATCCCCGAGAAGATCCAGAAAATGGTCAACATTGAAGGGCAGATTAATTAATCAAAGTACAAATATCCAAAATCAGTTCAGTAACAGTTTTCAAGGGGACAATATTTACTCAAATTGATGGGTTTGGATGATGGGGGAAACTCGTGTCACAGGCTCTTTAAGAGACACTATTTTTGGATACATTTTATCCATTTTCACCCTTTTCTATGGTTCTCCCAAAAGTTACCTTGTACTTTTCCTGCCTCTGGATTAATGTAAGGAGAGTTGGGACTCTACCTGCATTATGAGGCACTATTTTGGGATACCATTTCTCCATTTTCACCCCTTTCCTCTGGTTCTCCCAAAAGATAACTTGTTGTCAGGGGACTCTACCTGCTGTTTGTCTTGTCAAAATTGAGGGGTGTGTTTGAGGGGAGGGCCCTGGCTGTTTCGGCAGCCTCCGCTCCTCTCTTCTCTTCTATCCCCGAGACCAGCTCGTGCTCCCGCTGTAAAAGGCAGGTGCGCGGGCACCCACTGCCACTCACTCTGAGCCTGGCTTCCGAGCAGCGCGTTCTCCCCGGCAGTCCGCCAGCAGATGAAAAACACCCACCTCTCCGCCTCTTCCGAGGGACGAGGGAACCGCGTGGGGGGGTCTGCTGGAGGCTCCTGCTGGGTGCTCCGTCCTGCGTTTCACCGGGACCCGGCTCCAACACTCGGGAACTCTGACTCCAGCGCGGTGTGGCTGCCTCGCCCTGGCCGTCCACCGTGCGCCCTCCTCCGGGGGCAGGTGTGAGGGGTTCAATGCCTCCTCCCCCCGCTGCGGTGAATGCCGGAGCGGGATGGAGCACCCGGAGGTACTGTTGTCCCCACGTTACCATGTTGTCTGGAGGATAGGACCGAGAGATGACATACTCTCTACCCAGGTTACAAGTCACTATTTTCGGACACTTTCTTTGCTTTACCCCGGTTCTATCACTCTTTCCTCCTTTGACCATAAAACGTGTTTCCTGCTGTGGTACTGCCTGGTTCCGGGGCACCCCAAACCCTCTCATGGTCGGGCCACCATGAATTGATGCATCGGACCCAATGTTGCCAACACCAGCCCCGCGTTGGTGCGGAGGTGGGACCATTTTGCCAGGTGGTAACCCAAGTCCTCCTTTGGTCCGTGTACCAGGCATTGAAGCATCGACCTTTTGTTGCAATCACCAGTTACGCTAACGCATATAAACGGAGAAACACAACAGAATTCAAATACAATTAACTGTGTCTGTTTCAGTAAGGATGTCGTCCGAATGCCCGGTGTGCAGACTCTTCTATCTGGCTTTGAACAACCTTAAGCACAAACATGCAGTGCGGAACTTGGAGGAAAGAGGCATCATTCTTAAAATGGTCAGTGGCCGAATAAATGTTCGGACCAAACCCTGTCCCATCACAGGGTGTTCGTATGCTGAAAAGAAACTGCACCGTCATGTCACTCATGGCCACACTGAGTTATCTCGAGATGAAGCACATCATTGGAATGGCTACATCATTGGATATAGACAATGAGGAGGAATACCCGGTGCACCCTCCACCCTTCTCCCCACATACTGAGTGTGACGAAGAGGACTGCAGGCAGGTGATGCTGGAAAATGTGGCATTGAGGGCTCAGAAGGATGCCCTCATTGATGAAGTGAAGACCCTGCGCTCCAGGCTGAAAAAGGGGCTAAAACCCAGGCAGCAGTGTGCCACTGCTGCTGTGCTTGAGGAAGAGGAAGAATGTATACGATGTAAGGGCCTGGCAATCTCAAGTACCTCCGGCATAAACACAGCAGACTCCTGTAGTCAGACCCCGGTCAAGACTGTCATGCGGTCTCCAGCAGCCTCCGGTAGTCAGACACCTCTCAAGACCCCAGTCAAGACTGTCATGCGGTCTCCAGCAGCCTCCGGTAGTCAGACGCCTCTCAAGACCCCGGTCAAGACTGTCATGCGGTCTCCAGCAGCCTCCGGTAGTCAGACGCCTCTCAAGACCCTGGTCAAGACTGTCATGCGGTCTCCAGCAGCCTCCGGTATTCAGACACCTCTCAAGACCCCGGTCAACACTGTCATGCGGTCTCCAGCAGCCTCCGGTAGTCAGACGCCTCTCAAGACCCCGGTCAAGACTGTAATGCGGTCTCCAGCAGCCTCCGGTAGTCAGACGCCTCTCAAGACCCCGGTCAAGACTGTCATGCGGTCTCCATCAGCCTCCTGTAATGAGGACTGGCCCTCTCCTCACTGGTCCACTGGGAGGGGACGGGGGAATACCATGCGTGAAATCACGTTGCCTCAATGATGACATACAGGCATCATTGTGAGGGTGTCGCACCGACAGTAAAACGGAAAGAAAATTGTCTGTCCAATGTCAGCCGGATAAAGAACTTCCTCGTATTCATGGCCCATGGTGTTAACCGGCTGTCAGATTGGCTGTTCCTAAAAGACACGGAGAGGGTACGTGGCTGGAGCGAGTATATTGTAAAGTCGGGCCGGGCAGTCACAACAGCGCTGTTGTTCCTGAAGAATGTGAACCATTTCCTGAGGTACTTGTCTGAGTCAAAGCTCCAGGGGTGCAGGCTCACCCAGTCTGATATGACCCACATTATCAGAGAGGTGAAAGCTAACATGAACAACTTGAAAAAGTCTGTCACTGTCCACCAGTTCAAGATGAAGAGGAACAAGCTGGATCGTCTGCCGAGCCAGGCGGAGCTTCTCGCAGCCATGGCGGCCGCTGAGAAGCGCATCCCTGATTTACTTGACCTGATGGCTTGCAACCCGACCTCAATCACCCAGTACCTGCTATACGGCTATCTAACCCTCCATTGGAGCCTCCTGTATGGCCACCGTCCGGGTGTGTACGCAAACATGACCAACACTGAGGTGTTAGAGGCGGACACAAGTGACATTGCTGAGGGCTACATCATTCATGTGCAGGATCACAAGACTGCCAAGACATTTGGCGAAGCACAGCTGGTGCTTACAGTGAAGGAGTTTGGCTGGGTCATGCGGTGTATGGAGATAAAAGAGTGCTTGTCAGGTCCTCAGAATGAATTCTTCCTTTTCACAACAGGGAAGCATGCCTCCAGGAACCTGAACGCTCACTTGAAGAGGGCTAGGGCTGATGCTGTGGAAACAGCCGTCACCTTCACAATTCTGCGCACGGCCCTGGCTGACATTATCAAGCATCATCAAGATCCAGTAAGCAGGTCGATTCTCGCCAGGTTTATGTGTCACGACGTAAGCACTGCAGACCGGTTCTACGTGAATACGCCTGGAATAAAAGAGCGATTGAAGATCCGCTCCATGTTCATGGCGGCAGCAGCTGCAGCAGCAGCATCATCGGAAGGAGTTCTACCGCCGTCAAATACCTCCGAAGAGGACTCCGAGGCGGAGACCAGCGATATCTCTTCTTCTGGGCCGGTTGATACTCCTGATGTGGGGGTAGGGGCCGTGAACTCAGCCTTTTTCCCCCGGTGCACCGTACAAGTTACACGGCTAATATGGCCCCCGGGCCCCCGCTAATCATGTTTTTAATCATGTTTGTATTATGTTTATTATGCATATTGTGTATACTGTTTTTGTAAAAAATAATGTGACAATTAAATAAATAAAAAAACATTTTAATAACGTTTAAGGTTCCCAGGGGTTGATACAGTGCCAGGTATCAGACTATTTAAACAAAGTTTACCCAGGATTCAGACACCTTCCCTTGCTTGTTTGTTTGTTTGTTTGTTTGTTTATTTATTTAAAGGACAGTGCACATTAATTCACATTGCTGTAAATGAGCCAGTATTAGCCAGCAGGCTAATTTTCAACTGTTGTCCTTGGCAATATGTTAAATGACCACAACAAGACTAGAAAATAAAAACATAATTAAATAGAGTACAGCAGACAGCATCAGTACAACATAAATAAATAGCAGTACAACAATAAATAGGAACAGCAGTACAACAATAGAGAGGAACAAACAAACATGCAAACAGATGAAATATCATCATACCTTGATACAGTTAAAAGTGTTCACATTTTTGATTGTTTAAAAGCCAGTTCTTATGATTGTGGTTAAATGTATGATAGGAGGTGTTATTCCTTATCTGTATTGGTATTGTGTTCCAGAGTGTTGGTGCCCTCACAGAGAAACAGTGTTTGCCAAAGGAACTGGACCTAAGAGGGACTACACAGTCCCCTCTTAGGGCAGACCTTGTGGTTCTGCTGTTTGAATTTTTCTGCTGTATAAAAGTGCAGAGTGGTGGGGGTGCCTTGCCGTTTAGAATTTTAAAAATGAGACATGCATCAGTGTGTTTTAATATATTTTCCCAGCTGAGCAGGTTATGTTTGTCCAGGATTTTGCAATGGTGGTATAGCTTTGGTTTTCTGTCTAAAACTTTGAGAGCTTGTTTGTAAAGTGACAGGATAGGCCTTAATGTTGTGCTATTCGCCTGGGTCCAGCTGGTCATACAGTATGTTAGGTGGGGAAGGATCATGGCAGTCATGTAGAGTTTTGCTACAGGTGTTGTCAAACAATTCCTTATATATCTAAAGTTTGATAGATTGTATTTAGTTATTTGCGTTACCTTTCTCACTTGTTTTTTGAAGGATAAAGTAGTGTCAAGGATAATGCCTAGATATTTAAAATGTGTAACTGTTTGAATGACCTCCCCAGACACATAGACCTTGGGTTCACAGTGTGATACAGTGTTGGTCTTGCTAAAAAACATACAGACTGTCTTCTTAACATTCAGATATAGCTGTGAATCAGTAAGCCATTGATTTACATGAACCATTGCATCATTTAGCTCAGAGTCACACGTGACGTGACGTGATTCAAGATGGCGCCTGTGTCGGCCCGCCGCTCGCTCAGCTGTCTACCTTTAGCTTTCCTGTTTTTGTTTTATGTTTGTCAGAATGTCTCTGCTCTGCTCGTCTATGATCGCCAAGACCTCCTCCACCTCAGACCCTCACTGGAGTTGATACTGCTGCCCAAACTTACATCTGGCAACCATAAATCGTCCCCCCCCCCCTCTTCTGTTGGATATACCCACCTACCTGCGCCGGTTGCCCCGCATCCCGCCTCGCCGAAAGCGCTTCAGACGACGGGGAAAGCGTGGTGGTGCACTAGTCCATCTGAAGGCATACCTGACGGCTTCTTCCGGGACCTATCCACGCCTCGGATGTCATGGCCCTCCCGCTGCACGTCATGTGAGGGATCGGTGGATTCGCCCTGTCTTTCCGGAGCTACGGACTCTGCTGGATCCGCTGGCAGCTACTCCTGTCCGACTGGCAGCTACTCCTGCCCGCCTGACTGCTCCCGGCCCGCGCGGCGTTCAACACGCACATCTTCGTCAGCTGAGACGCACTCCACCGTCGGCAAGCCCGGGGCAAAAACTTTGTATGGCTTTGCTAAATGCTAGGTCGATAGCAAACAAAACGTTCCTGCTAAATGACTTCTTCACCTCCCGTGAGCTGGATTTTATGTTCCTGACGGAGACCTGGGTCCACGCTGGCGAGTACACATCATTCTTTGATCTTCTTCCTCCTGACTGTACATTCTTCAGCTCCCCCCGTGCCACCGGCCATGGCGGGGGCATAGCTTCAGTGTTTAGAGCTAGCCTCCAGTGCCGATTGCTTCACCCTGTAACTACCTATGCTAGCTTTGAGTTGCAGCTCTTTGAACTGACCCCGGCCTCGCCTATACTCTGCGCAGTTGTGTATCGTCCGCCAAAGTGCAATAAGGATTTCATAAATGACTTTTCTGACTTTCTGTCCGGGATCATGGTGAATTATGATCGTGTTTTGATCTCCGGAGACTTCAATGTCCATGTGTGTTGTGAGTCCAAACCTCTGGTTAGGGACTTTTTAAATCTCCTTGATTCTTTTGGTCTCGTTCAGTCCGTGGCTGGCCCAACACACGAAAAAGGACACACTTTGGACTTAGTATTATCGTTTGGACTGTCTGTATCTGTGGATGAAATATGTGCAGCAACGCGTATCTCAGACCATTTACCGGTTCTGTTTACAACCTCCATCCCTTCCGCAGGAGTCGAATCACGTGCCCCTGCGCGTCGTGTGCGTTCGATTAACCCCTTGACTGCCTCACAGTTCTCTGTTGTTTTTAATGCTTCTCCTATCTGTAAATTAGATGTGAACTGTGCTTTTAATGCTGATGAGCTTATCTCCATGTTTGACTCTACATGCACACTAACACTGGATTCTGTTGCTCCTTTTACGCTTAGACGCACAAAAGTGCTCTCAGAGCCGTGGCTCAATGACTGTACTCGTGCTCTCAGACGCGCTTGCAGGCGTGCAGAGAGAAAATGGAAAAAGGATAAACTCCATGTCTCCCTAGAAATCCTTCGTGCTTCCCTGTCTGACTACCAGACGGCAGTCAAAGCAGCCAAAACAGAGCACATCTCTCTGTTAATCTCCAAAAACAGCCACAAACCTCAGGTTCTTTTTAATGTCCTCAACTCGATCATTAATCCCTGTGATGTTTCTTCTATTGTGCCATCGACTACTCTCTGTGATAAGTTTCTTAAATTTTTTATTGAAAAGGTATCTGCTCTTAGGCTAGCTCACACTAGTGCTACCCCAGATCCTGCTCCCTTTCTGTGCCCTGCTGTCCTCGACCACTTTGAGCCTGTATCCTTCTCTTCTCTCTCGGATGTGGTCAAGCACCTGCGGCCGACAAACTGCACCTCAGATAGCATTCCCTCTCGCCTTCTCAGAGACGTTTTTGATTCAGTTGGAGCAAGTATTTTATTAATTGTAAACACCTCCCTTAGCTCAGGATGTGTCCCTGCTGCCTTCAAACATGCCGTGGTTAAGCCATTACTTAAAAAGAAACATCTTGACCCCTCCTTTCTCGAAAATTTTAGGCCCATTTCCCAGCTACCTTTTTTATCAAAAGCCCTGGAGAGAGTGGTCTACGCCCAGCTGCAGTCTTTTTTAACCACGCATGGAATCCACGAAAAGTTTCAGTCTGGCTTCAAACCCATGCACAGCACTGAAACAGCCCTTTTAAGAGTTTTTAATGATCTGCTCCTAGCCGCCGACTCAGGTAGCCCAGCTGTCTTGGTGCTGTTAGACCTGACAGCTGCTTTTGACACTGTGGACCATAGCATCCTGTTGTCACGGCTTGAACAGTCCGCTGGCATCACAGGCTCTGCCCTTGCATGGTTCAGGTCCTACCTGACAGACCGTAGCTTCGCTGTGCAGCTAGGTGCCTTCTCCTCTGCAAAAGCCCCTCTTACCTGTGGGGTTCCCCAAGGCTCGATTCTGGGCCCCATCCTTTTCTTACTGTACTTACTGCCCCTAGGCTCAATTCTCACTAAACATAATATTCCCTTCCACTGCTACGCCGACGATGTACAGATATATCTCCCCCTCGAAGCAAGTGTCACACACTCATTACAACAGTTGATGGACTGCTTAACTGAGATAAAATCCTGGCTGAGCAAAAACTTTCTAAACCTCAACGAAAGCAAGACTGAGGTCATCTTTTTTGGACCCCAACCTCCAGCCTCCCAGGTTGATATTCTGGGCTCCCTCCAACAGAACATCCTCCCCTCAGTCACGAACCTTGGGGTGACCTTCTCCAGTACTTTTAAATTCGACAAGCAGGTCAGCAGCGTAGTCAAATCCTGCTTTTTTAAAATAAGACTTTTGGCCAAAACCAAGTCGTATTTATCTTTTAAAGACCTGGAAAGGGTTATTAACGCCTTTGTGACCTCGAGACTGGACTACTGCAACGCCCTGTATATGGGTATGGACCAGGCATCAATTAAACGCCTGCAGCTAGTCCAGAACGCAGCTGCACGTTTGCTGACTGGCCTTAAAAAGCGTGACCACATCACCCCAATTCTGGCCTCACTGCACTGGCTTCCAGTTCGGTACAGAATTGATTTTAAAATCCTTTTATTTGTTTTTAAAGCACTAAATGGGCTGGCTCCGGCCTATATAGCTGAACTCCTCCAGCGCTACACCCCAGCCAGAGCTTTAAGGTCTGCTGACCATCTGCTGCTGGTAGTGCCCAAGACCAGGCTCAAAACCCGAGGGCACCGAGCCTTCGCAGCAGCTGGCCCCAGGCTCTGGAACACTCTGCCCCTCCACGTCAGGTCGGCCCAGACCCTAGGGGTTTTTAAATCCTTTCTCAAAACGCACTTCTTCTCTCAGGCTTTCTAGTCAGAGCGGAGCACGACTCCTGACTATTCCCTGTGTTTGTTTTATATCTGTTTGTAAATGATTGTCTTTTATTGTGATTATAAGTGTTTTTAATGCATGTACAGCACTTTGGCTCGACCAAAAATCGCTTTTAAATGTGCTTTATAAATAAAACCTGATTTGATTTGATTTGATTTAATTTGGCCGCAGCTTCGGCCTTGGTTTTTGCATGGACATAAATGACAGTGTCATCAGCATACATTTGCACCTCACATCCAGTGCACACTGATGGCAAGTCATTTATATAAAGGCTGAATAGAATTGGGCCCAGGATAGATCCCTGGGGTACACCCAGTTCATTCCTCAGGGGTGGTGATGTCTCGCCACTTACCCTCACACACTGAACTCTGTCTGACAGATAGGAGCTCATCCAGTCTATTGCACTGGGTGAGAAATTAAAATAAGACATTTTGTGAATGAGTACTTGATGATTGACTGTATCAAAAGCTTTCTTAAGATCTAAGAAGATTGCTCCAACAATGCCTCCTTTGTCCATTTTTGATTTCATATTTTCCACAAGGAAACAATTTGCGGTCTCAGTGGAATGATTGGCTCGGAAGCCGAATTGCATGGGGTGTAGTGTGAAAGGACTACTGTTAAGATGTCCAGTCAATTGCTCAGCTACACATTTCTCAGAGAGCTTAGACATGACAGGTAAAACACTAATGGGCCTATAGTTGTTTGCATCAGTTGTGTCCCCGGATTTGTGGACTGGCACAACAATGGCTAACTTCCAGTCTTTTGGGAATTTTCTCTCCCTAAAAGAGGTGTTAATTATTTTGGTAATTGTCCCTGTGAGGGTAGTAGCATGTTTCTTTAGAAACAGAGAATCCAGTCCAAAAGTGTCTTTTGATTTGGAATTGTTTAAAGAAGAAATTATAGAATTAACTTTGGATTCAGAAGTCTCTGTCAGGGAGAAGACTGGCTGTGTATAATCAATAGGTGATGAATGTATTTGACCAATTTGGGAACTGTTTATAGTCAGCCTCACAGAATTAATAAAATGGTTATTAAAAATAGCCGCTATTTCTGCTGGCCCCTTACATAAGGTTCCATTTTTACTGATCTCCAGCTGCTTTGTTATTTTATGCCCTTTCCCTGTTAGGTTCTGCAGACAGTCCCAGATTTGTTTATGATTTCCCTTAGATTCATGAATGAGATTAACAAAGAAGTTGGATTTAGCTGCCCTGATTTCCTTTGTAACTCTGTTTCGTAAGGACACAAATATATGTCTGTCAGTCACTAAATTTGACTTAAGAGAGTGCTTTAGAGCATTATCTCTCTCCTTCATTGATTTCCTGATGTCACTATTAATCCAGGGGAGGGTGTGTTTATTTTTGGCCTTAGATTCGCTTATCCTGAGGAATCGTTTTGATATATTTTGGATTGTTGACATAAGGGCATGTGTGTTGGTATCCACATCTGTACCTGATAACATTTGGCTCCAGTTAATGTTTTTAATTTCCCTGTCAAATTCATCAATATCACTCTTGGGTATTCTTAATTGGTAAGATTTTGTACTGGGTTTCAAATGGAAGCGGGATTTAGTGAGCTTTCTGGCTATGAGAGTTAGGTTGTGGTCAGACAGACCAGTGATAATATTGTAGGTTTTTGTCACCCTTTCAGGTTTGTTGCTGAAAATCAGGTCAATCTGGGTTTTTGAGGATGTGGTTATTCTAGTAGGCCCCTTAATTAATTGTGTGAGATCAAATTGATTAGATACCCGTTCTAGTGCCTTATTACTTGCTTGTAAAATGCGGTGATGCGCCCTGGAGGTATCATACTATTTAAACAAAGTTTACCCAGGATTCAGACACCTTCCCTGGCTTGTAAAATGCAGTGATGCGCCCTGGAGGTATCATACTATTTAAACAAAGTTTACCCAGGATTCAGACACCTTCCCTGGCTTGTAAAATGCGGTGATGCGCCCTCGAGGTATCATACTATTTAAACAAAGTTTACCCAGGATTCAGACACCTTCCCTGGCTTGTAAAATGCGGTGATGCGCCCTGGAGGTATCATACTATTTAAACAAAGTTTACCCAGGATTCAGACACCTTCCCTGGCTTGTAAAATGCGGTGATGCGCCCTGGAGGTATCATACTTCAGTGGTGCCCATCCAAGTGCTTTTTCCATATATGCAGTGGCTATTTTTTGCTCATTTCCAAAGCGTTCTTCTAAAAGCATTCTTGCTCTTTGATACCCCCTGTAAGATGGCATGTGTTGACAGCTCTTGACCAGCTCTCCAGGAACTGGACATATTCTGTCCTTCTCCAAGAGAACTTCAATGTTTAATGATATCTTGCAAAATGACAGGCTAATAATCTCTTCCAGATGTTTAAAAACTCTTTTCCCGACAATTTAAACATTATTTCTGGCTTGTAAAGTGCATTGGTAGTATCAGACTATTTAAAGGGTTACCAGGAGCATGAGAACATCCTCCACAGGAGGGTGGGTGGGGCTGTGAATAAGGATGAATATGGATGCTGGTGTGCGGACAGTAAAGCACCGCAAAATCCACCCCCCTTTAAGTTACCAGGGGCACGAGGTTCTTGAGGTTGTGATCATCTGGGTTTAGTCCGTGGGGGAGTGCTTAAGTCCGGAGGCCCGGGGACCCAAGGTGCACGAGGTTATGGAAGTGTGCATGTCAGGGAGAGATGCTAGAGCTGATTAGTCCGTCGTTTGGGGCTCTGTGAGCGGCTACAAATAGGTGATTTTCCCGGTGTATTTCATTGAAGTCTGACATAGCCTGTTTGCTCATGTCAGGGAGAGATGCTGGAGCTGATTAGTCCGTCGTTTGGGGCTCTGTGAGCGGCTACAAATAGGTGATTTTCCCGGTGTATTTCTTGGAAGTCTGACATAGCCTGTTTGCTCATGTCAGGGAGCGATGCTGGAGCTAATTAGTCCGTGATTTGGGGGTCTTGGAGCGGCAACAGAGAGGTGGTTTTCGCGCTCTGTCTCCTGTTAGTGTGAAATAGCCTGTTTGCTCATGTCAGGGAGCGATGCTGGAGCTAATTAGTCCGTGATTTGGGGGTCTTGGAGCGGCCACAGAGAGGTGGTTTTCACGCTCTGTCTCCAGGTAGTGTAAAATAGCCTGTTTGCTCATGTGAGGGAGCGAACCTGGAGCTGCTTAGTCCGTCATTTGGGGCTCTGTGAGCCGCCACAGAGAGGTGCTTTTCCCGGTGTATTTCATGGAATTCTGACATAGCCTGTTTGCTCATGTAAGGAAAAGGTCTGCCTTATGGACATAGTTAACATGGGACTTGTCCTTCAAATGTACACATGTCCGCACAATGGAAATGTGATGTCAACTTCCAATGCAAAGTCCCTGCCACCTGCAGGACACATTTTACCAACTGTAAACCAACACTTGGGGGTGCTCTATGCATGTGTCTGAGGGTAAAATAATCATCATTCTGTATATAAATATGTTTGTCAATATCATGGACATTTCCTTTGAAATTGGGGTCCACGAAGCTGACACAAGATACCCGCAGATAAGCACTCATCTCGGACTAAAGTCCTCAATGCATAGCAGTTTTAATGGAATTTTACCAGGGGCACGAACTTCTGACCGGTGTTCCCTCTTGGTGTAGTCCGTGGGGGAGTGCTTAAGTGTGGGTACACAGGTTCGCCTGGTGCACAAGGTTATGGAGGTGGGGGTCTTGCTGGTGCTCAAGTGTCCATATACGTCACCCAATATTCACATAACTTTTACCCGCCTTAAGAGACACTATTTTGGGGTACAATTTATCCATTTTCACCCCTTTCCTCTAAATAGAGGTAAAATTAGGTCTGTCACTTTGGGTAACCGCACCACTGTCAGACGTCTCCCGAGAATGGACGTCCATTCTCTCTAAATATGGTTAGGGTTAGAGTAATGTTGTGAATCGAGTGGCCCATCGTGGTGGTGGGGTTATGGTATGGGCAGGCCTATGTTTTGGACGACGAACACAGGCCACTCGATTCACAACATTACCCTAACCCTACTTAGAGAGAATGGACGTCCATTCTCGGGAGACGTCTGACAGTGGTGCGGTTACCCAAAGTGACAGACCTAATTTTACCTCTATTGAGAGGCAATGGACTTCCACTCTCGGGAGAGCCCCAAACGACGGACTGTAAGCAGGGTCCCACACTCAAAGGCACCCAGAGATCCAGGGTGATGTACATGGCTTTCTTACCCAGGAATGAGTGTGTGAAACCTGGGGAACATGTACAGGAATCTGTCCATTTCATCCACATTTGACTCATGAAATGTACAGCAGAGTCACCGCTGTAAGCAAGGTCCCACACTCAAAGGCACCCAGAGATCCAGGGTGATGCACATGGCTTTCTTACCCAGGAATGAGTGTGTGAAACCTGGGGAACATGTACATGAATCTGTCCATTTCATCCACATTTGACTCATGAAATGTACAGCAGAGTCACTGCTGTAAGCAGGGTCCCACACTCAAAGGCAGAGATCCAGGGTGATGCACATGGGTCAGAAAAAGTCTAAGTTAACTTTTGGAAGAACCATAGAAAAGGGTGAAAATGGATAAAATGTATCCGAAAATAGTGTCTCTTCAGGCAGGTAGAGTCCCCTGACAACTCCCCTTACATTCCTCCAGAGGCAGAAAAAGTCTCTACGTTATCTCTTGGAAGAACCAGAGAAAAGGGTGAAAATGGATCAAATATATCCAAAAATAGTGTCTCTTAAGGCAGGTAGAGTCCCCTGACAACTCCCCTTACATTCCTCCAGAGGCAGAAAAAGTCTAAGTTAACTTTTGGAAGAACCATAGAAAAGGGTGAAAATTGATCAAATGTATCCGAAAATAGTGTCTCTTCAGGCAGGTAGAGTCCCCTGACAACTCCCCTTACATTCCTCCAGAGGCAGAAAAAGTCTCTACGTTATCTTTTGGAAGAATCAGAGAAAAGGGTGAAAATGGATCAAATATATCCGAAAATAGTGTCTCTTAAGGCAGGTAGAGTCCCCTGACAACTCCCCTTACATTCATCCAGAGTCAGAAAAAGTCTAAGTTAACTTTTGGAAGAACCATAGAAAAGGGTGAAAATTGATCAAATGTATCCGAAAATAGTGTCTCTTCAGGCAGGTAGAGTCCCCTGACAACTCCCCTTACATTCCTCCAGAGGCAGAAAAAGTCTCTACGTTATCTTTTGGAAGAATCAGAGAAAAGGGTGAAAATGGATCAAATATATCCGAAAATAGTGTCTCTTAAGGCAGGTAGAGTCCCCTGACAACTCCCCTTACATTCCTCCAGAGTCAGAAAAAGTCTAAGTTAACTTTTGGAAGAACCATAGAAAAGGGTGAAAATGGATAAAATGTATCCGAAAATAGTATTTCTTAAGGCAGGTAGAGTCCCCTGACAACTCCCCTTACATTCCTCCAGAGGCAGAAAAAGTCTCTACGTTATCTTTTGGAAGAACCAGAGAAAAAGGTGAAAATGGATGAAATATATCCAAAAATAGTGTCTCTTAAGGCAGGTAGAGTCCCCTGACAACTCCCCTTACATTCCTCCAGAGTCAGAAAAAGTCTAAGTTAACTTTTGGAAGAACCATAGAAAAGGGTGAAAATTGATCAAATGTATCCGAAAATAGTGTCTCTTCAGGCAGGTAGAGTCCCCTGACAACTCCCCTTACATTCCTCCAGAGGCAGAACAAGTCTCTACGTTATCTTTTGGAAGAATCAGAGAAAAGGGTGAAAATGGATGAAATATATCCGAAAATAGTGTCTCTTAAGGCAGGTAGAGTCCCCTGACAACTCCCCTTACATTCCTCCAGAGTCAGAAAAAGTCTAAGTTAACTTTTGGAAGAACCATAGAAAAGGGTGAAAATGGATAACATGTATCCGAATATAGTGTCTCTTAAGGCAGGTAGAGTCCCCTGACAACTCCCCTTACATTCCTCCAGAGGCAGAAAAAGTCTCTACATTATCTTTTGGAAGAACCAGACAAAAGGGTGAAAATGGATAAAATATATCCGAAAATAGTGTCTCTTAAGGCAGGTAGAGTCCCCTGACAACTCCCCTTACATTCATCCAGAGTCAGAAAAAGTCTAAGTTAACTTTTGGAAGAACCATATAAAGGGTTGAAAATGGAGACATTGTATCCGAAAATCCTTAAAAGTTATGTGAATATGGGGTGAAGTATATGGACACTTGAGCACCAGCAAGACCCCCACCTCCATAACCTTGTGCACCAGGTGAACCTGTGTACCCACACTTAAGCACTCCCCCACGGCCTACACCAAGAGGGAACACCGGTCAGAAGTTCGTGCCCCTGGTAAAACTGAATAAAAAAAATTATGTCTCAAGGAAATCAGGGGCATGCCATTAAAACTGCTATGCATTGAGGATTTTAGTCAGAGATGAGTGCTTATCTGCGGGTATCTTGTGTCAGCTTCATGGACCCCAATTTCAAAGGAAATGTCCATGATATTGACAAACATATTTATATACAGAATGATGATTATTTTACCCTCAGATCAGTGCTTGTATGCGGGTATCACTGCTGTTAGCAGGGTGTCAGCTTTTTGTCCATTTCATCCACATTTGACTCATGAAATGTACAAGAACATAAGTACAGCAGAGTCACTGCTGTAAGCAGGGTCCCACACTCACAGGCAGAACTCCAGGGTGATGCACATGGCTTTCTTACCCAGGAAGAAGTGTGTGAAAGCTGGGTAAAGTGTTCCTGCAGCCCCTCTATAACGGTAATAATGGTTAGAAATCATTTCCAGGGCAGAAAGCTGTTTTTAACACTAGAACCGCCAGAGGTCGCTGTATACCTAAAACCGCCAACGGGTCAAATTTACCCGCTATTGATTTTCAAGGTACAATATTCTTTTATTTATCATACAGAACAGTGTAAGTATAAAGTATAAAATGTCGCTAACAATGCTGATTTAAACACTTGGTGTTAGACTTGTGTTTTGTTTAGGTACAAATCTCTCTGCTCTCTCTCTCTCTATCTATAACTATCTATCGATCCATCTATAGCTATCTATCTCTATCTATCTCTATCTATCACTCCATCTATCTCTCTATCTATAAGGAACCGCAGTAGGCAAAAGACTTTGCTATAGCAACACGTCATGTCTACGCTGCATTTTCTATAAGGTAAATATTACCCGCTGGCGGATATAGGTATAAATGCCATTTTTGGGGGAATTTTTTTCAATCTGACTTCATATTGACAATGTTTTACAACAGAGGATGCTACATAACACACTTTCAGGAAAAGTCACGGACTGGGAGACTTGAATATTTTATTGAAAAAAAGTTACATAAAATCAAAAAACAGCTGCGGGTAAAATTGACCCGTTGGCGGTTCTAGTGTTAAAAGTGAAAAAACGATTTAAAAACGTTTAAAAAGCCATTTGAGTGCAGTTATCATGTGTCCCCACAGGAGAGTTCATCAGCCAAGTAAGCACAGTGCAAAAACAGTCAAAAACACCCTAAAAAAAGGGCAAATCAATGGATTTAAAGTGCAGGGAAGCTCCGCAACACAAACAGGTACATTCCTAAATCCCCACAATAGTGACAACGGTGATTTAAACTAGTTTCTGCTGGGAAAAGAGTGCGAGAAATCTGATTAAACTCTGCTAACAGTGTGCTAAAAGCCTGATTGTTTCAGAGACCCATAGCCATGACACAGTGAACCATTTACATCCAAAAGTATCCATTTAAAAGTCATTTTTGTAGGGGAAAAAGGGTGCAGAGAGAAGCCTGAAAATGCCTCTCCAGGACCCGGAGAGCTCGCAGGTGCTGGAGAGGGGGAGACAGGCTCACAGGCAGGCGCGGGGACCCCTGCAGAACCCACAGCTGCTGGGTATCGACATGGAGGTTTGGCAGTCCGCCGTTCAGCACCCAAACTCGGCCCTGAGACCTCCAGTCCCTCTCAGCTTCATAAGAAGCCATTATCCCTCCAAACTCTTTGCTTACGGCAATACCACCCTGAGCCGCTAGAGACGCAGGAAGTGTGAGCAGTGATTAGACGGAGTGAATTGTTTGGTGAATTTTTTGACGTAGAAGTTATAGTTGGATACTATTTATTGTTTTATCTGGACGAAACCCTCCCCTAGCAGCACTGCTGTCTGAGGTGAAAGTCCCACCCGTGAGAGATGGCTGGAAAGCCGGGTATATTGGAAGGAGAAGACGTGCATACAGGAATGCAGGCGGGGAGCAGCTGGAATGCGGAAATGGAGAAGGAAGACAAACAAACAACGGAGGAAAGAGACGGAAAAGAGGAGGAAAGTGAAAAGAAAACCGACAGTATCAATGGGGAATACAGAAGGGAAGATGCATGTGGTGGAGAAAGACGGAGAAAGTGTGGAAGTGGGGAGTTTAAAACCTGCTACAGCAGCTGTTGCGGAGGAAGCTGTGAGCGCTACGGCGGGAGCTGGGAAGGAGAAAGTGGAGGCGGAGAAGAAAAGGAAAGTCTTCTCGCTAAGGGACATCTACGCAGGAAGAGCGGAGAGGGAAGCGGAGGAGGCCAAGAGGAAGGCAGGAGAAGGTGTGTCGGGAGAGTGGCCGCCGACGGGCGGAAAGAATAACTCGAGAAAAGAAAGCGGAAAAGGGAAAGCTGACGGGGGATTCCCCAGCGGCTACAATGAGGACAAAGAGAAGGAGAAAGGCAGAAAAGAGAAAGCGGGAGAGAAAGGGAAGGAGGAAGATACGGCGGAGGAGGAATATCGGCAGGATTTAACGCTGAAGGTCTCAGTGGAAGGGGGAGCAGTAAAAATAACAATGATGGACATGCTAGTGGGGGTGCAGGAATCGTGTGGGAGAGTGCTGGCGTGCAGGGTGAGGGGAATGAGGAGACAGAAGTCTGAAGAGAGGAGGGACACACTGTTATGGCGCGTTTCCACTGCAGGCCTCGCTCGGCCTCGCTCGGTTTGGTTAGGTCTTATTAGGCCCGGCTCACTTTAATGCTGCGCTTCCATTACAGTTTAGGAACTGGGGTAGTTACTATAGTAACGCAGTGTAGGCGGAGCCGTGACGTCATCTTCAATGAGAGCCCCAGAAAAACAACACAGCCGTTAGCTCTTAGCACTCAGAGCTCACAGCTCTTCATATCTGTTCAGAAACTAGACAAAAGTTAAACAAGTACGAACCACAGACTGCCTGTGTCATGGCGAATACAGTCGCTGGTTTATTTATGTCTGTAGGCCGTTGTTGTGAGTGTGGACGGTCGGAGCATATATAACGTTAGCTTAGCCAAGCTACATTTAGAAAACACGCATTTTAAAAGGGTTTTTCGCCTGCCGTCTGTCTGCAGACTTGTCAAAGTATTAATTCATGGTTTTTACTAACCGGTATCAGTATGTTGTTACTTCGGCATCATTTTGAAACGTGTATTACAATTAAATCACGGTCAAATATGTTCATCTTGTTGTAGTTGTAGCCCCCTTGCCAGCGATTCTCTCTCTAGTTTAGCATACTCAGCCCGACTCAGCCTGGTTGTTCCTGGCCCTAGAACCACGATTTAGTCGGGCCAGAAAAAAGGTGAAAAAGTAACCCCGGGCCAAAACTAGGCCAAGTGGAAACGCAACCAAAAACGGGCCCCGCACGGCTCGGCACGCTTAAAGCGAGCTACCCGCTGCAGTGGAAACGCGCCATTAGAGGGATTGAGGATAAAAGGGGAGTAGTAGTACCCATGCCCATCAATCTCATTAGTATGCATGAAAAGTGACAGGTGACACGCCCCTAATTATGCAAATGAGCTAAGTCCCGCCTCCCATTGGTCGAGATCCTTTGATCAGAGCTAAGTCCCGCCTCCCATTGTTCGAGACCCTTTGATGTGAGGGGTGAGGTGTTATAACGGGTAGGTGTGAAAAGCCCCCCTGTGGAATGCTCTTGTTGTCTAATTCTTTGATGTGTTCGATTAAGGTAGTCTCTTTGAAGTTATGCTGTCTGCTCCCTGTCCCCTCAGGGTTATCTAATCTAATTAGCCTTTGATGTTTTGCCCTTTGATGTGGTGTGTTATAAGCCTATGATGTTAATATAGGTGTCTCTATGAGTGAGACGGCCTAGCCCGCCGCCCCCTCCCAGCCCAGGCCTCTCCCCCCTTTCTCCACCCCCTTCCTCTGGCTATGAGGCTGGCAGATTGTGGGGGGTGGAATTAGATGAAAATAGAAATATGCTCAAAACTAAATAAAAGACAGTAATTTCCACTTACCAAGTCACCTTTCAAAAAGAAAAATGACCAAGAGATGCCTGCGACAACTTACCGCCATCCGTTCGGAGAGCCAGTCAAGAAACGAATGCCGCAGCTGCGCGGGGGTCAGACGCCTACAGCCAGAGATCTGTGCACAAACTTATCTCGTGCCCTCTTTTGGTCATGTGCGCGTTCATGTGTACTGGAGGAGGGGCTATGTGAGGAAGTGGCAGATTTTTCCCGGTTGTGTATTTTCTAATTCTAGCTCACTCGAGCTGGTTTCTCCAAAATGACCTCCCCCTACCTTTAAGAACAATTAACACACACACACACACACACACACACACACACACACACACACACACACACACACACACACACACACACACACACACACACACACACACACACACACACACACACACACACACACACACACACACATTGGAGTTGGCCTTTTGATGTGGGGGTTTGAGATAAGCCTGGGATGTTAATCTATATGTTGATTAAGACACTCTCTGTGAGGTGAGAAGTGAGGGGATGGAGTTAGTTTTAAAAAAGACGCTCATACTAAATAAAACAGCATTCATTTTCACTCACTAAGACACCTCCTCTTTAGATTTGATTCAGGGTTTGTTTTAAATGATATGTGCTTGCTAAAGATGTTCAAGTTTTTGTGAAACTGTTAACTACAAGGAGTATCTTGTTTTGCAAAGAGGTTATTCATACTCATTTTAAAAGATCTTATTTATGTTTTTAATAGTGATAGCTAGGGATATTCTCTTTAGTTTGTATGGATTTTGAACTAATGTGTAATTACTTTATTAACTATAAGAAAGTCTCTCTGAAGAGGGAAATAATAAATATCCTATTCCTTCCATGATCTTGTCTTTTTTATAATTACTTTACACAACTATAAGGAAGCCAAATATGAAGTTATGTGAGGGTGTAATATTAGATTTTGCTGTATCCATGAAAGAGAAGTTTTCCTTTTAAAATGTGTTTCTGCTCCATTCACTCCAGGACCGGCTCAAACTAAATAAAACAGCCATTAATTTTCACTCACTAAGACACCTCAAAACGTTCTTGTCCTCTCTAGATTTGATTCAGGGTTTGTTTTAAATGATATGTGTTTGCTAAGGATGTTTCTTTTCAAGTTTTTGTGAAACTGTTAACTTCAAGGAAGTATCTGTTTTGCAAAGAGGTTATTCATACTCATTTAAAAAGATCTTATTTAGGTTTTTAATAGTGATACCTAGGGATATTCTCTTTAGTTTGTATGGATTTTGAACTAATGTGTAATTACTTTATTAACTATAAGAAAGTCTCTCTGAAGAGGGAAATAATAAATATCCTATTCCTCCCATGATCTTGTCTTTTTTATAATTACTTCACACAACTATAAGGAAGCCCAATATGAAGTTATGTGAGGGTGTAATATTATAATTGTTGCTGTATGCAACAAAAACAAGGTTTGACTGGTAAAGACTCTCACTTTTACAGAGAGCTCCGCCGCCCCCTCAACATAACAAGTCCCGCCCTCCTCACCAGATCATTTAAAAGTAAGGGGGTGGAAATAGATGAAAAAATAAATACGCTCAAACTAAATAACAAGCCAGTCATTTACACTCACCAAGTCACCTTTCAAAAAAGAAAAATGGCCAAGAGACGCCTAGATATGGGTTTAATCAGCGCGACGCCTGTGACAACTTACCGCCATCAGTCCGGAGCGCCAGTCAAGAAACGAATGCAGCATCTGTGCCGGGTTCAGACGCCTCCAGCCGAAGAACTTCATGAAGAATGGACTCTGAAAAACGGCAATGTTTGGGGTTATGTATTCAACTATATGGCGAATTAACTGCATTTCTACAATCTGAAGAATGGAGAAACGTATGGACCCTGCAGTGTTAAAGCGACACTGACCTCAACAGATTGGGCTGTGTTAACTCTGGTGTCTTCCAGAGATCTCCATGCAACCATTGTATCGGAAGAAGTAGTGCATCAAGAAACCATAGTGGAACCAGCGGTGTACAAGATATTTTCAAAGAAAAGCAAAGAAACGCATACAGCATGCGAGATCAAAGAAGAGTTTTCACCGCTGTCCCTCAATGTGAAGGAAGAAGAAGAAGGAGATATCCCCCCGCCGCCAGAAGTGAGAAGAGTCCTGACAAGCACCGTAGGGGAAACTAAAAGCGGACCATCGGGGCGGTGGTATTACCGCGCAAGCCGTTTGGTGACGCTGGGGAAGGACCCCTCTGATGATTTTGTTTTGGAGTATTTCAACTCTACATGCGGGGTTTTCAGACATCCTTGCGGGTGCCTCTGACTGCTTGGCTGAAAATGATTGATGGAAAAGCTACAAAGCTTAAAGAACTTTTTAAACAGAGTCAGACATCGATGGACTTTATACTGGTGAAAAAGACTCTCACTTTTGCAGAGGACTCCGTATCCCACTCAACATAACAAGTCACACCCTCCTCACCAGATCATTTAAAACTAAGGACCCCTCAAAGAAAAGCATTGTGTTTTCTACCTAGGTAAAAGGTCTTACGAAAATGTGTTATCTCTGTATCAAGATGATGTGTTTAAAAATGAATCTTATGAAAAATACCAACGGTGTAAGAGACTTCATAAAGACACTCATTTTAACCACAGTGTTTGTTCTCTACAAATGTTTAAAGATTGTTACAAAATGTAAAAAATAAAAAAGGTATGGAGACAAAATTAATTCAGGTGACTCTGTCTTTATTAGGAAAACTAAAATATAATACAAATGGTTTAAGAGGTCAAATGTAACCATCTTGGACTTAATATTCAAAACAAAATACTTTATCTGAATACATTTTCTTTTAAACGCACTTTTCGAAATTATTTATTTATTATTTCAGTGGAACAATCCAGTTTCTGTTAACATCAATGCTTTTTTCTCTTTTCTTGTGTTACTAAGATACTTTTAGACCCACTTTGACGTATGCAACACTTAACAACTGGTAGATCATGTTTGGTGTATAAAATGTGTAGAAAAAGTCCACATTTGAATATGTAAAATGTGTTGAAGAAGCCCACATTTAAATCATTTGTACCATGTTTTTGTTTTGTTGATTAGATATGAACAGGTAAAGAGTAAGCACATAATTCATAAGTGGGAGTGTTGAGATATAACATACAGACATGTATAGTGTATGACTCCATGTATTACTGTGTACCATATATTGTTTATGTAAGTAGCTGCTGTGTTCATTGGTTAGGGCTGTACTACATGATTGTGATGTCACTACCTGGGGTATAAGACACTACCTGGGGTATAAGACCGTTGGAAGTCATGCCCCTTCTCTCTCTGTCCTCAAGCCTCTTGAGATGTGTGCCTATAATAAATAACACCGTGATGAATGGCTGAACTTGAACTGCTGAGATTATTCACCTTTCTGCTGCAGGAGACAAAAGGTATAAGTCTAAATCTGCTAACATAATCCTACCTATCTGGTGCTACAGTACTGACATTAAAGACATTTAGAATAATTTGTATTTCATATTAATAAATCAGATAAAAGTTTAAACCATCTATGACTTTCTGTGTTTTCATTTCAACTTTATTTATCAACATCGGCACCTCTATTGTTTCCCCGACTCAGACTGCAAGGAATCTGGGTGTGACCCGAGATAACAACCTGTCCTTCACTGCAAACATAGCTGCTACAACCCGCTACTGCAGATACACGCTTTACAACATCAGGAGGATACGTCCCCAGCTGACCCAAAAAGCGACGCAGGTTCTGGTCCAGGCTCTCGTCATCTCACGCCTAGACTACTGCAACTCCCTCCTGGCTGGTGTACCTGCATGTGCCATCCGACCTCTGCAGCTCATCCAGAATGCAGCTGCTCGTCTGGTCTTCAACCTTCCTAAATTCTCCCACACCACGCCACTCCTCCGCTCCCTCCACCGACTTCCGGTAACTGCATGAATCCACTTTAAGACAATTGTACTTGCGTACCATGCTGCGAATTGATCTGGCCCTTCCTACATCCAGGACATGGTTAAACCGTACACCCCAGCACGTGCACTCCGCTCTGCATCAGCCAAACAGCTCGCTGCACCCTCACTGCGAGGGGGACCCAAGTTCCCATCAGCAAAAACACGTGGGTTTGCTATCCTGGCTCCAAAATGGTGGAATGAGCTCCCCATTGACATCAGGACAGCAGAAAGCTTACACACCTTACGGCGCAGACTGAAAACTCATCTCTTTCGACTCCACTTCGAGCGATAGAACTATTAACAAAGCACTTATATACTAATAAAGGACTAGCTTATCTAAAGCCAGTTGAGTAGCACTTGAAATGTTTTTGCTCTATGAAACCTGATGTACTTATATGATTCTGTTTTCTTCAAGTGTGCGTTGGTCGAACGCACTTATTGTAAGTCGCTTCGGATAACAGCGTCAGCTAAATGCAATGTAATGTAATTTATATTTCACAAAAACATGTACAAATGTGTTTTATAACCTCTCCTGCACTGTTTGTTATTTAGTAGCCCCAAATATATAAAAACTATTAAAATAAAACATCTTAACCTCACTTTATTCAGGGACATTACTTTGCAGACCATTTTCCAGTGGCGGCCGGCCCATAGGGGTGCGAAGGGCGCCGCCCACCTTTTCCCACATTCTACATTATCATAAAAAAATACTTACATTTGTATTCTTTTTTTTTTAATTAACAAGGTACATATTATATAGTTGGTTTCCGTCAAATTTATAATCTACGATAAAATATAGATTACGATTGTTTTACGATGTCGAAAGTTACTGATAAATCACGTGTTGCCTGCTTGTGGCGCAGAAAGTGTTGCATGCGCCCAGGGCCGTCCCTGGCCAACTGGAGGCACCACGCAAAGTTATATGATGAGGCCCTCTGTGTTTCCGAACATCTACGGGGGGGGGGGGGGGGGGGGGGGTGAGGCCAGTATTAACTATGTTATGTTATAGCCCTTATTAGAATCATTAGGTCCTTAAAGTTGTAAAATGCACTAAAAGCCGAATCTAGATTTATTTTCTCTCTCCATTCATTATAGTGAGCCGAGAGCGGGAGCTTGGGGGCGGGGCTTAAGGGGAAACTCAACTGTGCATATTCTATGCTCTCGACAGCAAGGCATGATGGGTAATCTGTGACGTTTTGCTCTAGAAAATATCAGTTAATGTTGTCCTCATGCGCCAATGAGCAGCTCTCATAAGAATGAACGAGGCCCCGCCTCCGACGCTGTATCCAGTTCTTATAGAGTGGTGCAGGGATGACGTATTTACCCGGAAGTAAGCTGCGCATGGGTTCCCTCGACAAAAAAGAAATGGGATTTCTCCATAGTATTTTGGAAAATAGCTCGAAATAAGGTCTGTTTGATACAGATGTAGCACTCCAGATAGGACTCACATGGGTGTGTCCCAGTCAAAAACTCAGCGGATCCCAGTGGCTGGGGGTGTTGCCAAATTGCTAGAGGGCGTTGCCAAAGTTCTCCATTTGTTCAATTACAGGATTTAACCATGAGATGGCGCTTCATTCACAAATACACAAAGACAACTGGGTGTTGTAGAACTTAGTCTGTTTGCAATGTTTGGAGCTCTGCAGTTGTGTTTGCTGAATACTGTAGCATTTAATCAATTATTTGTTATGGTTTTCACAGGCTACTATAATGAAAAAACATCAGTTTTGGATCAAATAAAGTATATAGTTTGCTTTATGCAGTATATTTTTTGTAATATTGTTGGGGTGTTTTTACACAGTAGTGAGAGTGAAAAACAGGATAGCACAGATTAATAAAATCAAAAATAAGATGAGCGATCAAAATAAAAATAATGAGAAACTATGAAATAAGAAATGAATAAAACTTAAATATAATTATCATATCATATATTCTAATGTATTGTATTATTAAGTAATATCATACATTAACCCCATTATAGCAGATGCCACATTGAATGGATGAACTCATTTATGCATTGATAATTACAACAGAGTATTTCTAAAGATAAGTTGTAACAATACTTATATGTATTTAATATTAATAACATAATGATTAATTTCAGATGATAATACTTTTCAGGGTTAGGTCCGGTACGACAGCACTTAGCTCTCTGCTGCAGAGAAGATCACTGCTCTAAACAAAGTCAAAAATCCTACATCCAAACGGAATAAATAGAATTAATTTTTATTAATTATTATGAATACGTTAAGTCTTGTTCATTGTTTTTCACTTTTATTAAATGTTTGATATTTCCGGTGGAAATGGTGGACTATCGGACATTCAAAATGCAGCATATTTTCACTCTTACACACATATATTCTCCTTTTACATACATACATTTTCACTCTCACACACGTATATATTTACACTCACACATTCATACATTTTGCTCTCATATTGTCATATTTCAATGCACACATTCATATATTGTCACTCACGCATTCATGCATTTTGTTCTCATATTCATATATTTTAATGCTCATATTTATACATTTTGCTCTCATGCGAAATCTACTAAAACAAAGTATGTCATGGTAGTGGCCAGCTGTTAAACACAAAAGTGTATCTTAAGGGCTGTAAATATAATAAGCCTGTTGTCAATTTTAGACACAGGCTTATTATATTTATAGCCCTTAATAACATTCATTTTCTGGACTCAATGTGTGTCTTGGCCGTTTTCTTTGTTCCAAGCAAACGAGTGCTTTTTGTTTTGAAATCACTTCTGCGAGTTTCACGGTCCTCCCCCTCGCTCCACTGACCATTAGACCATTTAGTAAGGTAAAAAGCAAAAGGGCAAAAACGCCTCTCAGACGCTCTTCCGTTTACTTTTTTAATAAAGAAAAACAAATGGTCCGTAGATACACGGACTCATATAGCCTATGTATGTATACTGTAAGGAGAATGTATGTGCGTGAGAGGACCAGTATGAATTACGGCATAGAAATATGCAAACACAAACCTACAGACTGGGGGTTGGGAGATCACAGGAGTGGGGGGGGGGGGGGGGGGAGAGCTGTGGAATGTGACCCTTGGGAGAATTCCTCCACACATTCCGATGGCCAATTCATTTTAAACAAAGAGTTCGCAACACAGGACAGCATAGGCAACATGGGGGGTGGGGGCTGGTGAACGGTCTGGTCAATGTTTGTAAACACAATCCCCAGGATGTGTCCTAATCAAACCAAAAGAGAAAATGCAGATATCATTCTCTCTCTCGACTCACTGAGCTGAGCGCTCATTGGTGTTCATACTGCTCACAGGCTGGGCTGCTGTGTATATCTAGTGTATTCATACTGTACCCCTCCTCACTGTTTATTCATCATTCAACCATTTACACCTTCCTTTTTTCCGTCAAGAGGTTGAAAAAGATTGAGTCCTATGTTTCCAATTGGTTCCCAAATCTGAACATTGACCAGTGGCATAAGATCAGGAGCCGGGTAAATGAGAGACTGAGGAGCCCCCGAAAAACAGATCCCGAAATAGCTCGTCCTGGTTTCCGCAGCAGATAGGCCTACAGTATGGTGTCTGTTATGGCAGTTATTTTAAATAAAATGGTGAAAACTGAACATGAAAATTGTTTCCTCTTTTTATTTTATTTATTATTTTCGGGACGGGGAGACGTGGGGTGACGTGTGTGATTAAAAATGAATTTGCAGAAATGTAAAGTGATCTAACTAAGTTCTATTCATATTCTTGACGGGAAGAGCAGTGTAAATGGGTGGCCATATGCATTTGAAAAGCAATATAAATCACACAGTTATTATACAATAGGCTATAAAAGCACCATCGATAACCATTACCTTTATCCAATTCAAACTTTGGACGGGAAAAAAGGAAGGTGTAAATGGTTGGGCTATACCGTAGGCCTACTGTATACAAAGGCCATTCGAGCTATAGTTCTTCTGGAAATGTTCACATCAGGCACCTTCAAGTTAAACAATACGACAGTAAACAATTAACACAGTAAATTATGTGGATTAAACCACATTTATTTCGTTTAAAATAAACGAAATATGATTTTGAACCTTCAATAATAATAATAATAATAACTTGGATTTATATAGCGCCTTTCAAGGGACCCAAGGTCGCTTCAAGTTAAACAATCAGGTGCACACTTTAATGTGCCGCCACCTCCGGAGTCGGCTTGACTCGGTTTAAAGAATGCACAAATGTGTTTAATCGTTAATGTCAGATATGTACTAAGTAGCCTAAATACATTTGTTCCTGCTCAAGATTAGATTCAACTTTATTGTTATTGCACATATTGCAGGTACTGAGACAACGAAATGCAGTTTAGCTTCTAACCAGGGGTGCAACAAGCAGCGAAAAGTAATGTGCACAATACTACAGTAAACAATTAACACAGTAAATTATGTGGATTAAACCACATTTATTTTGTTAAAAAGAAACGAAATATGATTGTGTTTGAATGATTAAATGTAGGGTGAATTGCCCTAATGTGGGACATTTTTACATTTCAGACTTCAGGAATATATTGCGATATGAAGCCGATACAATAAATCAAAATCCAGTACCATTCCGATATCCCCAGTAATATTAGACACTAATAATACAGTAAACTATTAACATTGTACATATTATTGTTTGCCCGTGGGATTAGGATGATCGGTAGTGAGAGCCGTGTTTCATTTTCCTCCGGTCGGATGTGATATAAAAACAAAGCGATTATTTTTGTTGTTGTAAACTCACATGGATTAAATTTAGTGCATTAATTTCAACTCGCGAACATATGATACATTAATGATCGTGAGGATGATGATTGAAAATCATTTGTTTGAGCCGGGCTACATTTCCTGATCTAAAAACATAGCGATGGTTTTGTACTTACGCCAACGTGAATTAAACATTATTTTGTTAAATAAAAACATGGTGATGTTTAGTAAATGATTACATGTCTCTTATTTAGCACAGAATATGATCCTATCCGTGACATATGGATCTTAACAAATATCCGCTATATCAGATAGCTGTAGATCAGCTGTTTATTTCACATGAGTTCCAGTGTGGCAGCTTTTTAATCACGGCTCCCCCTGGTGGATCCATGATCCATTGCAGCTGGTTTCATTATAATTAAATGTATTTATCAAGGGGGCGTTTCAAGTCCTGCGGGGGATTTATCCTTTTCAGCAGGGGCCCACTCCGTGCCGATCACGGACCCGCACGGGTAGGGGTCTGAAATTAAGCGCTACATCTGTAAATGCATCATAAATCTATAAACGAACCAAGCCGAGTACAGCAGGGTCGCACGACTTCAACGTCACGCCAACTTAAGATCGATATTCAAAAATACAGATTCAAAATTGTACAAGTTGAAGCGTTTGTTTTAACAGTTTGCAGGAGCGCAGGTACTTGCATTCAAGCAGAACAGGGGCAAACTGTCACGATTATTGTGTTGTGTCACGTGTTTAGTTTTGTGTGTCTGGTAGTGGGTGTTTTGCTTTTCTCCTTGTCATGTTTTCCTCCCTGTGTATTGTCTGGTCTTTTTTCCCTGTGTTTTCCTGTCCGTCGTTAGTTTCCCTGGTGTGTCTAATTTCCTGATTGTTTTCAACTGTCACCCCTTCTGTGTCTCCTGTGCTCATCAGTGTCAACCCCGCCCCTGATTGTTCCCACCTGTGTTTCAATTCCCCTGTCTCCCAGTGTTCAGTGTCAGTTAGTTTTTTGCCATGGAAGGTCTTGCCACAGTCAGGTCTATGCTCTCTTCGTGCTATTGTAAAGTTTTGTTCGTCACCACGTGAGCAATTTTCATTTTGTTCTTATTTTTTTGTCATCTCAGCTAGAGATTCAAAAGTGACAATTTTTTGCTCATCTTGCTTTTTGTTTTGGAAAATAAAGTATCTTACCAATACTTTACCTCTGTCTCCCGGGTCGTGCAATTGGGTCCTACCTCCTAAGTGCCTCAGTTCTTAACAGAACAAACTGACCCTGATGGACCCAGCCGACCCAAGAACACTTCACACCGTTCTGTCAGCACACGGCGTGAAAATGTTTCACCATGAGGAACAGCTGGGTATAACCACCCAGAGAATACAAGAGCTGAGAGGACGCCAGGCAGACATTCAAGAAAACATCTCTTCACAGCTGCAACAACTGGCTGAAAAGATGAATCGTTTGATCCCTCACCTACGGACTGCTCCAGTACCGGCCCCAGCAGCCATGGTTCCGGCTTCACTACCGGCCCCAGTTGCCATGGTCCTGACTCCAGTTTCGGCTCCAGTACTGGCTCTTCGGCCGATGCCAGCTTCCTGTGCCCTGTCGGCTTACCGACCGTCTCAAGTCTCCTCTCGAGTCCCCTGTCAAGTTCCTTTTCAAGTTCCCTCTCGAGTCCCCTGTCAAGGTCCTTCTCAAGTTCTCTCTCGAGTCTCCTCTCGAGTCCTCTGTCAAGTTCCTTCTGAAATCACCTCTCAAGTCTCCTCTCAAGGTCCTTGTCAAATTCCCTCTCCAGTCATCTCTCGAGTTCCCTTTCAGGTCATCTCTCGAGAGCCCTCTCAAGTCACCTCTCAAGTTCCCTCTTGAGTCTCCTGTCAAGTTCCTTCTCAAGTCCCCTCTCGAGTCTCCTCTCGAGTCCCCTGTCAAGTTCCCTCTCCAGTCCCCTCTCGAGTTCCCTTTCAAGTCATCTCTCGAGAGCCCTCTCAAGTCTCCTCTCAAGTTCCCTCTTGAGTCTCCTGTCAAGTTCCTTCTGAAGTCCCCTCTCGAGTCTCCTCTCGAGTCTCCTCTCAAGTCTCCTCTCAAGCCACCTCTCAGTTTCCCCCTCGAGTCCCCGCTCAAGTTCCCTCTCGAGTCACCTCTCGAGTTCCCTTTCAAGTCATCTCTCGAGTGCCCTCTCAAGTCTCCTCTCGAGTTCCATCTCAAGTCTCCTCTCGAGTTCCCTCTCGAGTCTCCTCTCGAGTTCCCTCTCAAGTCCCTACCCAATGTCCTAGTCCGTTGGAGGTTCCGCTGGGGGTCCTACCAACTCCATGTCCTGTGCCATTGGAGGCCCCGCCGACTACTCTTCTGCACGGGGTCCTGCCAATCCTATGTTCTGTGCCGTTGGAAACCCTGCCGTCGACTCTTCTGCTGGGGGTCCTGCCAACCCTATGCCCCTTGCCGTTGGAGGCCCCGCCGACTACTCTTCTGTCGGGGGTCCTGCCAATCCTATGTTCTGTGCCGTTGGAGATCCCGCCGAGTTTCCTGCCAACACCGTGTCCTGTCCTGTTTCGGGTCCCATCGACACCAGCCCTTGCTCCGTCGTGGGTCCCACTGACACCAGCCCAGGTTCCGTCCAGGGTCTCGTCTACGCCTGACCCACCAGAGATTCCACCAGCTCCTGCCCGTGAGCCCCGTCTCCTGAGTTCCCCAGCCGAGGACTTCACCATGAACTCTTGCCCCCGGACCGTCCGCCCGAGAGCTCCATCATGGACTCTGCCTTGCCCCTGGGTCGTCCGCCCGAGACACCCATCATGGACTCTGCCTTGCCCCTGGGTCGTCCGCTCGAGACCCCCTTCATGGACTGTGTCTTGCCTCTGGGTTGTCGTCCCGGTCATGGAAGGTCTTGTCTCTTGCCACAGTCAGGTCTATGCTCTCTTCGTGCTATTGTAAAGTTGTGTTCCTCACCACGTGAGTGATTTTCATTTTGTTATTTTTTTGTCATCTCAGCTAGAGATTCGAAAGTGACCATTTTTTGCTCATCTTGCTTTTTGTTTTGGAAAATAAAGTATCTTACCAATACTTTACCTCTGTCTCCCAGGTCGTGCAATTGGGTCCTACCTCCTAAGTGCCTGAGCTCTTAACACAAACAAACTTAGCGGCACTGTTTACGTGTTTGGTGTAATGACGTACAACGTCCTCGACAACTTCTGTAGTCCTATTCAGCCACTTATTAACAACCATCGTTTTTGAGACATGTAAACTCTTCAAAAATCACCAGTCGGGTCACTGCTGATGTATTTAATGTTGTAGAACAAAACGTGATCCGTCTCTTAAATTTGTGTCAACCACAGACCTTATTTCGAGCTATTTTCCAGAATCCTATGGAGAAATCCCATTGACTCTGGAGGTTCATCCCAATGTCCCTCGACTCCTCTTTCTTCTCTCCTTGGTGACTTGACCCGGAAACCGATCGGGACATGCCATGTTGAAGGACGTCCCAATCGCTTAGATGCACACAGAGGAGGGAGGAGGCTTGCAGAGGAGACGAGCAGGCCCGGACTGGCCATCGGGAGGACCGGGAGGTTTCCCGATGGCCTGGCCTGTTAAGTGGCCTACTGGCCTGAGGATTTTTTTTTTTAATGTATGTATTGTGAACGCAACGCTGCGCAAATGTGGATCTGACTCTGCCTCACAGAGGGTGACTGGCTGTCTACATGATGTGGCCTGCCGACATGGCCACTTTCATACAGATCATACTAATGCCCTCGATTGGTCTCTGTGTGTCATTCAAGCTCGGGAGGGTGAGTATGTGTGGCGCGAGCGAGAGAGAAAGTGCGCGCACCGGTTACGTGTATATTTGTTGTTAGCATTTGGTGCTAGCTAGCTGCGCTAACGGATATCATGAGCTGTCAACAAGGTGGAGGAGAGTCCTCTCCTGTCAGACTGATAACTACAGCTCAGATGAGGTAAAGGACTCTGAGTGTTTAGATAGTTAACTTAGTCTAAGATCTCTGTGGGTCTCAAAGGTTTGGTCACCTTTTATATAAACGCATATTTCCATTAGAAGGGGGAGTGATTAGTAAAATATGGATGAATAATACAAAAAAAAGTTAACTAGGTGAAAAAAGGTAAGATAAACTTGTTGGGAGCTAAAACTAGTCTTTGCTGCTGCCTCAAAGAGGAGCAGGGGGAGAGGAGGGAGACAGGAGAGGCTGATTCAGGAGCACAGACACACTCACAACTATAAATTAACCAAAAACAAATAAATAAACAAGTTTCAATGTTTTTTTTTCAATGTCATATTGGGTATGTTATTGGTTATGGCCATGTTCTTATGATGTTATGATTATTTAAATGTATAGAGTTCTGTTTCATATGGGTGTAGTCTCTTTATTTCCCCCTCAAAGTGCACCAGATTGATGCATTTAAGTCCAACATTTAAAAAAACAAAAAATCTTACCGGGGGAGCATGCCCCCGGACCCTCCGAGAGGATTTGAGGTCCAACTCCACTTAAAATATGTTCACATGGATAGGTTCCTAAATAGATTTGCAAATTTGTTTTAAATAGTAACCCATGTCCATATGTTTATTCTGCGGTAGTAGATTTAAAGTTTAGGGCTATCACTATGGGCAGCAACGCTGTAAATATTGACAAATAAATCCAGAAAAATGGCACAAAAGAAAACTGGTAGTGCATGGCTGGGTGTATAATTCCCGGCCTGACTTATTGTCCCAGTCCGGCCCTGGAGACGAGAGTGAGGATACATGAGTGCAGACTACGCAAAAGTGTTTTCACTACTCGCACATCAAAGCGCCGCCATGTTGGGTCACACAAGGCCCCCATCGTTATCACCACCAACGCGTCTGACTATGCTGTAGGCGCGGTGCATGAACAATGGGTTGACGGCGCCTGGCAACCGCTCGCCTTTTTCAGTCGCCAGTTAAAGAGCAACTTGCAGGTTAGACACACCAGTGAATAAATGTGTAGGAAAATTATGAATACACTAGATTTTCAAAAAAATATACAGAAATATACACTACAGTGACATCTGGCGTCGTTTTAGTAAGACATTTTTACTTCCGCATAAAAAAGCCACGTGACCTCCCGCGTGTGACGTAACATGGGGGAGAGCGGCCGGTCTAACGTATGAATACACATGGATCACAATGCTAGTGTTCAAATCAAATCAAATCCAGTTTTATTTATATAGCACATTTATAAACGATTTTTGGTCGAGCCAAAGTGCTGTACATATAATAAAAGTTTTGACACAGAAGAGGTTGAAAATATATATTCGAATGCATATGATTATAATTATGAGCCTGCTAGGCGTCCAAGAGACCAGGAGCAGCCAAGGATTAGAAGAAATAACGGCCATCGGCGAGAAATTGAGCTTTGGTGTGAGGAGAACCAGTGAAGAACAGGGCAGCTGTCTTGGTGAGTGACCGGCGTTAGCTACAGACAGACAGTCAGTCACATCACAACATTGTAAAGTTAGCTATCATATATCAGGCTATAACTAAAGTGGTATTGATAATATAGTAACGTTACTGGCAGGACTGTTGATACTGATCCATAACAGAAACTAATGCGCAAGTATCAGCCGTATCTCGCGTTTGATAGGCTTCAGCTGTGGAGTGTATGTGCTGCAGGGAGCTGGATGCACAACGCACCCAGGAACGAACGCTAGCTCCGGTCCTTTTCCTGTTAGGGAAACTGTGGACTCGATGTCCTGACAGGCTGGAGTTTGTGCAACCTGCACAAAAACAAGCTCACCATGATTAAAAATGGTGAAATGCAATGTCAAATTACCGAAAAAATACCAGCTCACTAAATCACAACCGCTCAAACCAACTACAAACTACTACCGCGGATTGGATAGAGAAGGAGTCAGAGAAAGTTGCTCCCCCATGTGACGTAATATGACGCGTATGACGTTTAAAAAAAAAAGCAGTTTTTAGTAGCTCGGCTCCTTTTCTTGTCTTGTAAAACATATCAAATCCTGCATTAACTTTTTTAATTGTAATTTTCAGGCAAGGTTAAGCATAAATGTAGTTAAAAAAAAAACCTGCAAGTTGCTCTTTAACCCCCAGGGAGGGCAAGTACAGTGCGTTCGACAGTAACCTCCAGGCTTGGATTTTCGTCATTTTAGGGGCTCGGCCATTTGGCCTTTGGTGTCACACGTTTTTTCAGGGCGCAAAGGCCACATGCCAGGGCACAAAGGCAATTGAGGGTAACATTTGGATTTGGAGCTTACAAATAAATAACTTCACTTTCTGATAAGAAAAACACACGAATGACATGGAAAACAAATCACTTTTTTAATATCAATAATATCAAACATTATATCATCATATAGGCCTATGCCTCCTTAGTATTACTGCATATAAAATGAAATACTCTACTTTGGTATGTTTTCCATCTACTACTTCTCCCATTCACAAATCCAAAATCAAATCAAATAATATAAAATTCTATTAATATGTAACAAATATATTCCATTTCAGAGCAGAAGGGTCAAACTCTGCACACACATCATTCAGCAGTGTACTTTGAAATGCAAAAGTGTGTGTGTGTGTGTGTGTGTGTGTGTGTGTGTGTGTGTGTGTGAGTCTCTTTAATCAACTCCTCACAGCTCCTCACATCTGTTCAGAAACTAGAAAAACAATTAAACATGTACAAACCACAGACTGTCTCTGTAATGGTGAATACAGTCGCTGGTTTAATTCTGTCTTCAGGACGTTGTTGTGAGTTTGGACGGAGCAGATACAGGTTAGTTTAGCCCAGTGGTTCTCAAACTTTTTTATGTCAGGCCCCCCCTTTGGAGAAAAAAACAAGTCGGGCCCCCCCCAACACAAATAGTCAGGCTCAGTGGCGGCGCATGATATTTATTTTGGGGTGCTGTGGGGTAGCTTGACGTTTCATAGAGGGTGCTCAAACATTTAGGGTTTCCCATTAATGTACCGGTCGCTACAGTGACATTTTCTACTGCAACAATCCCCACGCATATACACAGTGTGACAGTTACAATGAAGGCTCAAGGCATATAGGTGTAAGCAGGGGTAAAGTTCTATTTTTATAGGTGGTGTGTGGACCTCACGTAGGGGGTCCGGGGGCAAGCTCCCCCGGGAAGATTTATTTTTAAATATTGAAGTTAAAAGCATTAATCTGGTGCACTTAGAGAGCAACATGAAGAGATCTATGGATACATCTCTCAACACATATGAAACAGAACTGTAAACAGATTTACTTTTTCTTTATGGATATTTTACAAATCAGAAATCACCCTTTTAAACTTTATTCTTTTTTTACTGTAGTATTTCATACCTGTTTTTCATTTATTCTCTTATTTTTTTATAACTATAATGATCATATAAATCACAGCAACCCACCTTTCCGGGTGTCCCCCGGACTACGGTCGGCGGATTTTGTTTTCATTCGTCACGACGCCCACCGCGGCCCCTTACGGCCCCCTTACGACGACTGCTCATGTGTTTCCAGGTTGTTGGATTTGGACTCCCGTCTCTCGGCACTATAATACAAACATGATGCATATTAGCATGTTGACTAATGTTATTGTTTTTTAACTATATAATTATTTTCTCATAGGTTTGTAATTTTATTATAAAATCAATGCACTATTGCATGTTTTGGTTTTCATATTTGTGTGAATACACAAGTTGTATTATGGATTTTACAGTTTGTTATCTATTTTTCCTCTTTCATTATTTTCAGCCATGAACACATTTTCAGCCATGAAAAAACTAACTTCAAAGTTTGCTTAATTTTTTAAAGGGATATGAGTAACCCCATCATATGATTTGATATAATGGTCAGCGTAAAACTTTGCAAAGCTTGAACAGCAGAGCGCTCTGACATCATTAAACAGTGATTCGATAAGAGGACCTCAATCATCATCTTCATCATCATCATCATCATCATCATCATCGACTACATCTCCTACAGAAGCTCTGAAGGAGATATAGTCGGTAATAATAACAGTAAATATAACAAAGGTGTGTGTGTGTGTGTGTGTGTGTGTGTGTGTGTGTGTGTATATGTGTGTGCCAGATTATTCCAGTTGATGTTGGACCGTTTCTGTGCTATGTTACTGTTTGTGATTTTTGTGGGAGCCTTTGGAGCAGAGAACACTGAATACTGTGAGATGCTGGGAGACCCAGTGTTTCCTCTGTTATCTAAGGATGGAGATATAACAATTGGAGGAGCTTTTTCCATCTATAGCCAAATATCGAAGCCTTCTCTCTCCTTTACAGATGTTCCAGAAGCTCTCACATGCTCCAGGTATTGTTTCATTTATTGTCTCTGTTGGTTTCATAACAGAAGAAATAGTCATATTAGTAAGGAAACTGTTATTAAAACTATTTTTTGTCTTTTCAGAATACAGTTAAGAGAATTTCGTTTTGTCCAAACAATGATTTTTGCCATCCAGGAGATCAACAATAGCAGCTCATTGCTGCCTAATATCTCGATTGGTTATAAGGTATTTGACAGCTGTGGTTCAACACTGCCTTCAACGCGAGCAGTGATGGGTCTATTGAATGGACAGGAAAGGACTTTGGGTAAAACCTGCTCAAGCCGGTCATCTGTTCATGCCATCATCGGAGCCTCTGAGTCCTCCTCAACAATTGTGATGCTTCAAAGTTCAGGGATTTTCCATATACCAGTGGTAAATATTTGTAATATTTCATGTTTGGACTGATTTCTAAATTGTTTTTGCAAAAGGCTTACTATTTTGTAGATCTGGCATATAACAACCATCAACAAAGACTTAATGGTATTATTGTGGTTTGTTTCAGGGCTAAATTTAGGTTGGGATTAAAGGGTTTGCACATATGCAGAATGAGGAAAAAGACAGACAATGATTAAAACATTATTTTACTTACATTTTCCACTTAATACTTATCTGAAATCAAAAATAAATGTATTTAGTTTCCCTTCTTTTTTTGTTAGATCAGCCACTTTGCCACATGTGCTTGTTTGAGTATCAGAAAGGAGTACCCCTCTTTCTTCAGAACCATCCCCAGTGACTATTATCAGAGCAGAGCCTTGGCCAAACTGGTAAACCACTTTGGCTGGAAGTGGGTTGGGGCAGTTAGAAGTGACAATGATTATGGTAACAATGGCATGGCAACATTTATCACAGCTGCACGCCAGGAGGGGGTCTGCATTGAATACTCAGAAGCCATATCAAGGACTGACACCGGTGGGCACATTGCAAAGGTGGTCAGAGGGATAAAAAGCGGCACTGCCAGAGTTTTAGTTGCTTTCGTAGCACAGGGTGAAATGGACATTCTGGTTGAGGAAGCCCTGAAGCAGAACCTCACTGGGCTGCAGTGGGTGGGCAGTGAGTCCTGGATTACGGCAGGTCATCTGGCAACTAAGAGGCACTCAGGAATCCTGACAGGGACTCTGGGCTTCACCATCAGAAAAACAAAGATCACAGGCCTCAGAGAGTTTCTTTTGCAAGTAAACCCAGGTCAAGATCCTCATAATAATCTGCTGAGAGAGTTCTGGGAAGCCACATTTGGTTGCAGTTTTCAGTCCGGTCTCAATGGTCAGACCCTGTGCTCAGGCTCGGAGATACTAGAGGACATCAACAATACTTTTACAGATGTGTCAGAGCTAAGGATATCCGGCAATGTGTATAAGGCTGTATATGCTGTGGCTCATGCCATGCATAACATGTTAAAATGTGGTGATGCCATGAATCCTCAGTGTATCTGGAAAGATGACTTTGAGCCAAAACAGGTAACAGGTTAATACATTCAGTAAATGATTTGAATAAAAAATAAATAATAATCTTACAATATTTCACCACTGTTCTCATTTGGTAGGTTGTGAAACACCTCCAAAGTGTGAATTTCACCCTTCAGTCAGGAGAAAGTGTGTATTTTGATAGAAATGGAGACCCTGCAGCGACCTATGAGCTGGTGAACTGGCAGAGAAATCCAGCAGGAGATACTGTTTTTGTGGCTGTAGGGAGCTACGATGCATCACTACCAAATGAAAAGCAGTTTATAATGAATGGAATAAACACAACATGGGCTGCTGGATCCCTAAAGGTAAAAATAGTTTAGTATAACTCATTGTGGAGGTAATTGTTCAAATACATAACTGTTCTCTGAGACATTTCCGTAATTAATGACTAAATTAAAAAGGTTGATTCTCCTGTCAACAAACACATATTTACCTATGTATACTCTATATATTACTGACTGGGATTGGCACTTTCAAGTTGTAGATATACATGTACGATTATTGAGAAAAATGAAATGTTTAGAGACACTAAGAAAGACCAATTCACATATAAAAACATTCATAAATTATGGGCCAACTAACTGTGAGTAACTGATGAGTTGAGTGGTGTTTTTACAGAGGCCTGTGTCCGTCTGCAGTGAGAGTTGTCCACCAGGTTTCCGGCAGGCTGCGATTAAAGGGAAACCCATCTGCTGTTTCTCCTGCATTGCCTGTGCTGCGGGAGAGATCACCAAATCCAACTGTGAGTAGAATCTTTCCATACTGTAACTCATTTTATATTAATATATGTAGAAAGTCTACGAATTCCAGTGTCAATCCGATAAGCCTTTTAACATTACAAGGCCATTATTTATTTCATACAGCATGAGCTTAAAGGTGGGGAAGGTACGTTTGAGAAACCGGCTCGAGATACACTTTGTTATATTCCATGGAATGCTCTTAACATCCCGATAGCAATGAATATATTAATTGCTTTGACATCTGTGGAAGCCGTAGTACTGTACAAAGCACGACCAATCATTTTAGCCGGCCCGGCTAAAATAACTGGATGGCCTACCTGCCTGTCAGCCTTCTTTCTGTGCACAAACTTATCTCATGCCCTCATGTTTTCTATTCAGATTCTGCCGAGTGTTCGCAATGCCCACTGGAGTACTGGTCAAATGAAGATCACAGCCAGTGTGTTCCAAAGGTGATCGAGTTCCTATCTTATGGCGAAACCATGGGTGCCCTGCTCACTGCTTTCTCATTGTTTGGAACGATGTTAACACTGGTGGTGTTGTGTGTCTTCTTCCGGTTTCGTCACACACCTCTTGTCAAAGCCAGTAACTCTGAGCTGAGCTTCCTGCTGCTCTTCTCCTTGACTCTGTGTTTCCTGTGTTCCCTGACCTTCATAGGTCAGCCCACAGTGGTGTCCTGCATGTTGCGACACACAGCATTCGGCATCACTTTTGCCTTGTGCATGTCATGTATCTTGGCTAAAACCATAGCAGTAGTGATGGCTTTTAAGGCTACAAGGCCGACTAACACACTTCCTCAGTGTTCTGCTGTGCTTCAGAGAACAAATGTTCTCAGCTGTACTTTACTGCAGGTGTTGGTCTGTGTGCTGTGGTTAACTCTTGCTCCACCATTCCCCTACACAAATACAGCTCATACCACTGAAAGGATTATTCTAGAGTGTAATGTAGGTTCACCTATAGGGTTCTGGGCTGTGTTGGGGTATATAGGACTCCTGGCTGTGATGTGCTTCATCCTTGCTTTTCTGGCTCGAAAGCTGCCTGATAATTTTAATGAAGCTAAGTTCATCACTTTCAGCATGTTAATATTCTGTGCAGTATGGGTCACTTTTATTCCTGCGTATGTTAGCTCTCCTGGGAAGTTCACTGTGGCTGTGGAGATATTTGCCATTTTGGCCTCTAGCTTTGGATTGCTCTTCTGTATATTTGCTCCAAAATGTTATATTTTACTGTTAAGACCAGAGAGAAATACTAAAAAGGAAATGATGAGAAGAAACTAATCAAAAATGATCTTAAATGAGTGTACATGAAAGTGAAACCTAAACGTCTGAGATGCTATTTTTTTTCCGCCCACAATATGTTTTCCTCAAAAACAAGAACAAAAACAAGACGCATAAAAACAAACATGCTTATATTTGGATAAAAGTCTTTATATATATATATCAATATTGAATTTAGACCCCATCTCTTCAAAGGACATCATGACATTTGAATCTGCCAAATAAATGTCTTGGATCATTTTTAGTCCTTCAAGTGACTTTCATAATTTGAAATCTGCTCTTCCTGGCACAAAACAATGAATACCCCATACTGGACTGTATGGTTATAATGTATGTGGTTCTTTTAAATATTGGTTCACATCATACAAGATCTTTATCATGTGTTTTACAATTAGAGTTTTTGTTTGTTTGCATATGTTTCTTACTGTTTCTGAATACATGTATAAGGGAAGAGGTAGTTTCAAACAATGATATTCCATTTCATTCTAATGCGGAGCATCCTTTGAAGAAAAATAAAACATGATAGTTCTCAGCTGCACAGTAATAATACCACATTACATTTGGACACTGTAAACCCCCTTGATCATAGGGTAAATACTATAAAGACAAACGAAGGCCTGCCCTCCTCTTATTCTATATGAATTTAACCATGTTCTTCTTAATTTTAAATGTTTTGAGAAAAATTCTAATTGAGGCGGCAGGGGAATATTTTGAACTAAATAAAGTCATTTTGGTATTATATTGATTTATAATTCTCCCAATTATAAATAATGGTAGTGAAATCAATCTATCAATTAACTCATTTATTTCCATCATTAAAGGTTCATAATTAGCCTCAACAACATTTTGTAAACTAGGCATTATCTGTACTCCTAAATATTAATTAAATGTATTTACCTCATCAATTGGGTTCCTTCTTTCATGCTTCTTTAATAATAAAATAGAGGATTTAGTAATGGTAACCTTGTAACCTGAAACATCACCAAACGTGGTTATGAGCTGGGAAAGGGCCAGAGTTGTTTCCTTTAATTTGGAAATGAACACAATCATGTTATCAGCATACAGGGAAATCTGTGTTACATCTGGCCTATACTGTTATTCTACTAAATTGATGAGATGCTATTTTACTCTTTTTTGTATTTAAAACCATTGCAGACCGTTAACACAGCAGCACATTAAGCATCCATATTTGCAGTTTTTTAAAGGCTGTTAACAATGTCAGTTCACGGCATCCCTGAAGCTGAATTCTAAATCTGATATTCTCAGCTGTGATGTGAGCAGATGTGAGAGCCATCTGGGCAGGCGAGAATCTTGAAGTAAGTACATGGGTACTAATTAGTTGGTCTATCCATCTATCTATATCCATTTTGAAAGTAACATTGTTTTATCATAAACTATCATTTTGATTACTGAGTAAACCATATTAATCAGGAGATGAATGATTTCATGCTGTCACTTTGATGCAGGTTCCAAGGTCTGTTTGCAGTGAGAGCTGTTTGCTTGGGATGCGTCGGGCTTTTGTCAAAGGGAAGCCGATCTGCAGTTTTGATTGCGTCGCCTGTGCTGACGGGGAGTTCAGCAACAGTACAAGTGAGACAGCAGTATTCCTAGCCTTTACGCTAGCACTCACCGTGTTTCTATTGGGCAAAATCACTCCAAGCACTTTACTTATCTATCTAAAGATGTGTGTGCTGTACAGCCTGAACATGTTGTGACAAATGCCTTCCCGAGTACAAGTCCAATGAAGAGAGGAATAACTGTGATTTGAAAGCTATTGAGTTCCTCACCTTCAGGAAATGAATGTGTATACTGTTGGTCTCCTTTTCTGTCTTTCTGTGCCTGCCTGGCGATGACTATAGCCCTGTTATTTTTCCACTACAGAAATACTCCTATTGTAAGGGCTAACAGCTCTGAGCTGAGCTTCCTGCTGCTCTTCTCCCTGACTCTGTGTTTCCTGTGTTCTCTGACCTTCATCGGCTACTATGCTGTATATTTGCACCCAAATGTTTTATTATTTTACTCAAACCTGAACTGAACACAATAATACTGAATAAAATACAAATCAAATTAGACTTTTAGTTTTTTGTATTTCATGGTTTGTGGTTTGGCTTGAATTTTGCAGTGAAACATTCATACTGTTCATTACAAACATATTAGCTAAACCAAAACATTAAGATGATGTTGTTCTGTCTTTAGGACTTGCTAAACCCGTCAAGGGAGCCACAATATCAGAGACATTTCTGCAAAAAGCGCGATAATAGCCAGCCATCCCCAAAAAACGTCGGAGCTCACGGCGCGTCTGGGGGGGTGGGACATCTATAATAGCCTGTACTTTAACAGCCACAGGGCAGACCTGACCTTGTCCCACTTACTTACCTAAATACGTTACTATAGCCTTCCCAAACTCACATTTAGCCAAATTGAGTGTGAGGGAAACTGAACGCAAACTATCAAATATTTCACTCAGAGTCTTCAGATGCTCAAGCCAGGTGGATGAATAGGCCACAATATCATCCAGATAAACTTTGCAGTTCCCAACCCCACATAAAACCCTGTTCATCAGCCGCTGGAAAGTGGCAGGTGCATTTCTTAACCCAAACGGCATAACCGTGTACTCCAAAAAACAGTCTGGTGTGACAAATGCACTGATTTCAGCAGCACGCTTAGTGAGGGGAACCTGCCAATATCCCTTAAGGAGGTCCAACTTTGTGACATATTTAGCAGAACCCACACGGTCCACACTGTCATCCACCCGTGGAAGCGGGAAGGAATCTGGTTTAGTAACGGCATTTAATTTACGGTAATCGTTACAAAAACGCGGCGTCTTATCCGGCTTAGGGACCAGGAGCGATGGTGAACTCCACGGGCTATTGCTTGGAACGGCGAGACCGTGTTCAACGAGATACTTCACTTCCTGACGCATCAATTCTCGCTTAGCCGGGTTGACTGGGAGGTCCGGAGTGACTCACGGGCCAAATCACAGGCATGATGTAGCCTTTCTTTAAATGAACTCACAAAGTCCAAAATGTTGTCTTCTTTCTTTAACTTATCGGAGAGCCAGTTCTCCCTCAGACGCAGCAGGCCACGCACAGTGTGGCCAAAAACCAAATCGGCCGGACTGAATCTTAAAGACTCCTGTACTGTCTCTCTTATAACGAACAATAACAACGGTAAACCCTCATCCCACTCACAATTATTTTCGGTGCAACATTTGCGAAGCATGCTTTTTAGCGTCTGATGGAACCTTTCTAACGCGTCTTGACTCTCTGGATGGTACGCACTTGACGTACGGTATCCGATATCTAGCTCTGACATGACCTGCGCGAATACTTTGGACATAATGTGATCCCTGGTCACTTTGGATGTTTTTTGGGAGGCCAAACGTGGAGAAAAACTTTACCAACGCTTTCACAATAGAGCAAGCCTTAAAGCCCCTGTCACACTGTCCCGAAGTTGACACCCGATGGACACACGAATATGGAATTGTGAATTTCGCACGAAGATGGCCCCGAACCACACACGAAGGCAACATTTACATTACATTTAAGACATACAACTGCAACGAAAGTAACAACAATTATGTTACAGTACTATGATACTGTACTGATATCTTCAGACTTTGTTCTTTACTTTATCCGTCTTTATATGTAGAAAATATTACGTTTTCTCCGTAATGTTGTTTCCATAGCAACAACAACTTCCTGTCAACTCTCCTTCAAAATAATATATTATATCCTTTTCAGTTTCACGGAACACAAATTGGGTTATTTACATAATATGTTTACATGATTTTGTTGTGCAATAAAACAACCAGATGGACACACGATAAAGGAAATTCGGCTCTGATCGTAGCAACATCGGGCCATTCGTGAGGGCATCTTAAGCCATCGTATGACCGTCGGTGTTGTTTCTCAGGCTCCGGCAGCAACTTCGTGAGCGGTGGGATAATCTTTGGCATGCCAAAAAATTGTCGAAAGACCTTGCGAATGTTCATTTTCGTGTTGAATTCGTGTGTCAATTTTGCCCTTCGTAAGGCCATCGTGAGGGCATCTTGTTATCAGCGGTGCCATTGGGCATTCGCCCCGATCAGAGTGAGGGCGAATGCCCGATGGCACCGATGATAACACGAAGATGACATGATTCGACAAGATGCCCTCACGAGTGCCTTACGAAGTTGCCGCTCATGAAGTTGCTGACGGAGCCTGAGAAACTCCACCGACGGTCATACGATGGCTTAAGATGCCCTCACGAATGGCACGATGTTGTTACGATCAGAGCCGAATTTGAACATTTCCTTTATCGTGTGTCCATCGGGTGTCAATTTCGGGACAGTGTGACAGGGGCTTTAACGAACGCAGCGGTACCGCCTCCGGGTAACGAGTAGCAGCGCACATCACCTTAATAATGTATTGATTACCGGATTTTGTTTTAGGTAACGGCCCAACACAGTCAATAATAACATGCTCAAAGGGCTCCCCCATGACGGGGATCGGTCTAAGAGGGGCTTTTGGAATCACCTGGTTTGACTTACCAGACATCTGACAGGTATGGCCAGAACGACAGAATTTAGCAACGTCTAATTTAAGTCCAGGCCAGAAAAAATAACGGAGAACCCGCTGGTAGGTTTTCCGGACTCCTAAATGACCGGAGAGAGTATGATCATGTGCCAAACTCAGCACTTGTAAACGAAACGGCTGTGGAACTACAATTTGGTACCCAGACTCCTGCGTACAACCTGAGCTAGGCGACCAGCGGCGCATCAGAACACCATCATCAAATACGTAAGACACTGATCTTTCACCCGTTTTGTCATTTTCAAAGGATAGTCAGGACGACAATGTACTGTCAGATTTCTGTGCTTTAATCAACTGATCTTTATCCACTGAAAGTTGAAGGGGTTTGTCGTCAGGCTGAAGCTCTATCGAAACAGATATTTTCTCTTGACCCTCTGCCAGTGGGTTCAGTGGATCGGAGTCACTCATAAAAGAGTCACTCAGATCCACTACGTCACCTAGTTTTTGGGACATGGCACGAGTTACAGCACACACAGGGAACAGCTGAACCGAATCCAACGCAGTGGACTCAGACACACATGTGATCATAGCTGGATCATTAACCACTTCGGGTGACGGAAAAACTTTCTTCCCAGCCAAATCATTACCCAGGATCAGATCAACACCGTTAATTGCTAACACCACAAATAAATTTGGACGACAACTGAACAAAATGCAAGGGTGCACGCAAAACACTTAGTTTAACCCCCCATGCCAAAATATCTGTCCCACTAGACGACTGAGCTGAGAACGGCAGGACACCATCACGAATAATCGACTGCTTAGCACCTGTGTCCCTCAGAATTGTGATGGGAATTTGTTTTCCCTCACTTGTCAAAGACACAGAACCCTGCGAAATAAAAGGCTTGAACGCTTCATCAATAGCGCTATCCTCCACGTTTGATGCAACGTTCTTTACAGAGTGCGGTTTGGTATGAATAAAATTCATAGGGGATGGCGTTTTTCTACCTGCGTACTGCTCTTTCCTTTCTAGGCTAGGGCAGTCGACGATGTGGTGTCCTTGCTCACGGCAGCAATAGCACTCCCTGTTCTCAGCTGCTTTGGCGCTACCATGGGAAGGAGATTTTACCCTTCTGTCACTTGTCACAGGATCACGGCAAACTGGAAGTAACATTTTTTTTTTGTGAGTTAACACAAATTCATCTGCCAGTACCGCGGCGGCAGCAAGTGACACAACTTTCTGCTCATTCAGATAGGTGACAATTTTCTCAGGAAGTTGAATTTTAAACTCTTCCAAAAGAACGAGCTCACGTTTGTCCTCCCTGGACGTGGCTTTGCTAGCTTGACACCACCGATCAAAAAGGCCACCTTTTCCTCTCGCAAATTCCACGTAGGTCTGGTTGACACCCTTTTTACCATTCCTAAATTTTTGTCTGTATGCCTCCGGTACTAATTCATATGCTCGAAGGACTGTGGTCTTAACAATTTCGTAATCAAGGCTCTCCTCAACAGTCAGGGCATTGCAAACTTCCTGAGCTTTAACAACACATTTGCAATGTAACAACAGAGGCCACATTCTCCTAGGCCACTGTAGCATACCACCGATGCGTTCAAAGGCATTAAAGTATGTGTCTACCTCTATTTCCCTGAACGGTGGGACTAATGTTATGTGCTTACTCAGATCAAAACTGTCATCATGGGGATTTGTGTGTGGTCTATGGGTAGGTGATGAACTGGAAGGTAGAGACGACTCCTCGCTCCATCTCCAGAGTTTAACCCGTATATGCATGGCTTCCACCTCCAGCTCCTTGTGTCTCAGCTCTATCTCCCTGATGCGCAGAGTTAGCTGTAGCTCCTCTACCGACATCCCAGCTTGAGAAGGCAGGCCTTGGAGTGGGGCAGACAAACCTGCGAGATCATCCACTTCATATGTGTAAACTTTCTCCTCCAACACACCCTTTTCGACTAGTTTTGCATACAACAGGTCTTTTAACTCCTGTTTTTTTGTTTTTGTAGGCACAAACACATCATAGAACTGTGCAATTACCACTAAATCTGCTACTGTGCAGTTATTTATTATCTCAATGGAAGGTTCCTGAGTAAACAATTCTAATTGACCCTCCATTGTGAATTTCAAACAGACAAACTGTCAACCAGAAACATAGCATGTACGAGAATAGGAAATAGCCATGCTTACCCGACCCGATGATAAGAACAGAAAGCCCCCAATTATGTTACGCCCAGACCTAGGGGAACCTAGGCGCAGCATAAAATGCATTCTCCCCACATTTCCCACTCCCAAGAACACGGACGCCAAAACAGAGAAAGCGTTTGGTAAATTTATATACCCAAAATACTACACACCGGAGTAGCAAAACCACAAAAAAACAAAGAAAGCTTTTAACACAAAATCTTACCTATCAAATGAGGAAAATAAACATCCAAAAATCTTACCTACTCTAATGCAAAAAACAGTAGAAAACGAATTATCCAGAAGGAAAAAAAAGAAAGGGTTTTGCACTCCTAAGCAAAATAAAGCATGTCTAACAAAGACAGGTTTAGTAGCTTTTCTACCCAGTCTCACAACACGAGAGAAAAGGACCGGCATACGGTATAATTAAGCACTCCGCGTAACCGGACGGACATTGCAGCGCAGATGTGTGTTGGGAGTAGGAGAAGTCTAGTCGGAGAGAGACCGAGGAACTGCACGGCTGCAGTTAAATATTCTCTCTTCTTCAGGAGGACCAATCAGCAGGTTGAAGGTAGCTAATCAGCTTAACGGGCACCACCTGTTGCTCTCACACACACACACACACACACACACACACACACACACACACACACACACACACACACACACACACACACACAGGAGGGAAAAACAATGTCCACACACATGACCTAACGACCCAGGGTCATAACACAATGACTGACATCCGTCTCCTTTTGACTGCTATAGCCTTAGTGGCCTCTTGGGGCAGGCTAGTGTGTTCCCAGTTGAAACGTTCGTGAGGGATTTCCATTCTGCCATTTTGTTTGAGAGCCACATAAAGGGTGTTTCTCAATGCCGAGTACGCTTGCTTGGTAGCACATGTCTTCCGAGTCACTTGCTTCAGAAGCGAGGCAAGAATACTTCCTGGCATTCGGAAAACGAAGAGTGGAACAGGCTAGCAAGTGTGCAGGTGTGCGTCATATGAGAGGCCCCGCCTTACATTTTCCGCCACAGATTTGGGGAAATTGGTCTGTGCGCAAAGCATTGTTGGGATTTTAAGACGAGTCTCGAAATGTCTCGTTACGAAGTACGCCGGGCTCGGTAGAATTCCAAGTATGCTGGACATTGGAACAGTCCTTCGGCAGCACTCTATGACATAGTATGCTTGAAATAGTGGCTCTGGAGCAGCTTTACTCGACATTGAGAAACACCCAGTGTTAAGCTCCTCGTAAAGAGACACAAAACTTGAACCCGCTATGCAAGAACACTGGGACGGAGACTTAGGTGAAGTGTCAAAAAGACTGGATTTAATAAGTCCACAAAAACCAGGCAGGGGACAAAGCAAACTCTGAACAGAGTGGGGAGAACGTGGAGCAGGGCTGAGATGGAGGTTGGGCTGGACGTGGCAGGCAGGACGGAATGGAATGTGGAGTTTCTGGAATAGGCAAAAAACAGAACAGGATTAGCATACGAAAAAATCCAACAGGAAGAGTATACAAAAGAACTAGAAAATCTAGTCAGCCGGAACTGGAGTTTACCACTGTGAGTATACGAAGAACTGGCGAAGTCTGATGATCGAACCAGAGTTTTAAGCAGCAGCAGGTGAGTGGTGGCAATCAGTGATGATGAGAAACAGGAGCGGAGGTGAGTTGGCGGAAAACAGAAAGTAGGTCAACCACGCCCAGCCAGGAAGACAAACAAACAGAAAAAAGGAGAAGGAGATACCGCAATTCCTCACAGTAACCCTCAATGGGAGCCACCTGGCGACCACCAAGCTTGTTTGGATGAGCCTTGTGAAAGGCCCTCACCATGATTGGGTCCAGGACATGGGAACGAGGAACCCAGCATCGCTCCTCGAGGCCATAACCCTCCCAGTCCACCAGATACTGGAAACCCCTGCCCCGACGTCTGACGTCCAAAAGACGGTGCACCGTATAAGCAGAGTGGTTGTCGATAATACGGGCGGGAGGAGGGGGTAAGGCCGGAGGGCTCAATTCACTGGTGTGAACCGGCTTAATCTGAGACACGTGGAAAGTGGGGTGAATTCTCAGAGCTCTGGGAAGCTTCAACCGGACTGCGGAAGGGTTAATGATCCTTAGGATGGGAAAAGGACCAATGAAGCGTGGGGAAAGCTTCTTGGACTCAGAGATGAGAGGAATGTTGCGGGAGGACAACCGGACTGACTGGCCTGGGACGTATGGAGGAGCTGCCTTTCTGTGACGGTTGGCTGATCGCTGGTCTCGTGCAGAAGTCTGGAGAAGGGCAGATCGTGTATCTCTCCAGATCTTCTGACAGCGACGCACATGCTGCTGGAATGAGGGAACTGCTAAGTCTTGCTCCTCTTCGGGGAACAGGGGCGGCTGGTACCCCAGGGGTAGACATTAAGGGTAAAAAGCCACTGGCCCGCCGGGCCGGTGGAATTGTATTGTCACTGGCCCCACCATTGTAACCACTGGCCCGGAGCGTTCGTCCAAAAAAAAAAAAATCGACTAATAATGAAGAAAATTAACACATTTGTTGCAATAGTAATTTATGCACTAACTACATTACTACCTGTACTACAACATTTGAACAATCAGTTCTTCCTCATTTTCCTCAATTGTTCATATTTGGTTTATTAAAATAATGATATTGTGGTCATTGTTAAAAAATGTCTGCTATTATGAGTATTATTATTTTCTGCCTTCCTGTCGTTAGGAGTTAGAAATGTAATGGCTATAGATTAGATTAGATCCTTCATTATCCTAAACTGCTGGGACATTTCCCTAGAGCCAATACCTTTATATTGTCTACTCTTCACTTGCTTGTCAGCATAGGTCGGCATTGATGTACAGTGCCGACAGAAGACCTTGTTTATATTGGCATCATATTGAGAGGTGCAGCCAGTGACGCGTCCTAAAACCAGGATTTGGTTCCCTCGACAAAAAGCAGTGAGATTTCTCCACAGGGTTTTGGAAAATAGCTGGAAATAAGGTCTATGGAAAACAAACCTGTTTGATAAATGCACGTTTTGTTCTGCCGGATAATCTCCACATGTCTACCCTACTTTTATAATTTTGGAATCATAAATCTAATGATAGATTATAAAAGGGTTTTAGGACGCATCACTGCACCACTAGAAGCCAACTCCATCGATCAAGCTGAAACGTCCTCTCCCTCTTCTTCTCATGCTCCCTGTCACTCTCCTTTAACTCCTCCGGTGACTTTCTTTTATTTGAAAATAGTTTTTTGCCCGGCGCTTGGCCGGTTACCGCTGGTATTAAAAACATTTTGGCGAATGGTTAGGTGGCGCGATAGTCTGTCGTGAAGGAGCGCGCTCACGGGAGCCTGCTCGCGCTGCGCTCCGCAGCAAACAGCTGTTTGCTTTTCACCCAATAACGACAAGCGACTCACGAAACGCTGTGTTGTAGCGTTGATAAACGAAACAATTTAACTAAATTGCTTGTCAAAATACCAAAACCACAGGAAACATTTTTTTTTAAACAATATTTGTAGTGGCCCGAGCGGGCAAGTGGAAAGTACGTTATGCTGGCCCGGGGTGTCTAAATAGTGCTTCCGGGCCAGCGGGCCAATTATAATGTCGAGCCCTGCATTATACCCTACTGTCCTACTAGGGCATTGCGTTCCAAGAATGCAGGGTTGTTGGTTGTTCCTAGGGTCTCTAAAACTACAATGGGAGCCAGAGCCTTTTCTTATCAAGCGCCACATTTGTGGAATCAGCTTCCAGTTTGTGTTCGGGCGGCAGACACCCTATTCGTTTTTAAGAGTGCGCTTTTTGATAAAGCTTATAGTTAGGGCTGATTAGATTCAGCCCCTAGTTTTGCTGATATAGGCTTAGTTTGTTGGGGGACATCTTACTTCTTCCTTCTCTCTGTCTATACCTGTGTACTCTCATGTTCCGATTAACCCAGCTTCCCCAAATGTCTTTCTTTTTAGTGTCTATATACGCTGGGATCCGGAGTCATGGATGATCCTGCGGTCCTGTGTCCTGGATCGCGAGCCCTGGATCTTGAGTCGTGGCTGTGGTCCTGGATGGATATCCTCATGGATTCATCTTCCTATTATATACACACATGCATTTCCAAATATTTGGACTACGTATTTTGCAAATGTATTATCTTTTCACTTTACACACGGCATCTATTGCACGTCTGTCCGTCCTTGGAGAGGGATCCCTCCTCTGTTGCTCTCCCTGAGGTTTCTCCCATTTTCTCCTTTAAACTGTGGGTTTTCTCCGGAAGTTTTTCCTTGTACGATGTGAGGGTCTAAGGATAGAGGGTGTCGTATTGTCATACTGATATTTTGTACAAACTGTGAAGTCCACTGAGACAAATGTAATATTTGTGATATTGGGCTAAATAAACATTGATTGATTGATTGATTGACATAACTATTCACATGAGCAGGTACCAACAGCTTCCGATTGAGTAGCATCCAACCGAGCTTTAAAAATATTTAGTGGCACCAGATTGCTCTTTTTCCATTTCAATTGCAGACTATTCCAAGACAGAGGAGCTGCGCATCTAAATGCTATCTTCCCTAAGACAGTCCTAGCAGTTGGCACATTTAATAAAACTATAGCATGCGATCTCAGGCAGTAGCCACTTACAATTCGTCGTTAGATCAGGGAGCAGATGTAGGATGGAAGTTTCCCTAACATGGCTTTGTATATAAAGATGTACCAGTGACTGAGCCTCCGTACAGTTAGCGAAGGCAAACCAGTCCTTGCATACAGGGTACAGTGATGGGTTAATGCTTTACAGTTTGTCACACATCTCAGTGCACTGTGATACGCAGCATCTAACTTGACCAGGCAATTGGCAGGTGCATTCATATACATCAAATCACCATAGTCCAGCACAGGTCAAATGGTCACAGTGACTAGCCTTTTCCTGGCTTCAAGCGAGAAACAGGACTTGTTTCTATAGAAGAAACCTAGCCTAACCCTCAGTTTTTTAAGCAGGTTATTGACATGACGCTTAAAAGTAAGACAATCATCAAGCCAGATACCAAGGTATTTGTAACAGGTAACCACTTCAATTTTTATTCCTTGCGTAGTTACATTATCTACAACAGGCTCTGGTGTCTTTTTAGCTTTTGAAAAGAGCATTACCTTGGTTTTATCAACATTTAAAAGAAGCTTTAGTTCAGAGAGCTGAGTCTGAATAATGTTAAAAACAGCTTATAATTCAACAACAGCCTCCTTAATGGAGGGGACAAGACAAGGATACAATGGATAAGTTAATCTTCATCACAACAGTGTGGTAAAGAGAAAGGACATGCAATAGTTAACATGTTTATTTCTTAAAGGTCCCATGTCATGGCCATTTCTACTGATCATAATTCCATTGTTGAGGTATACCAAAATAGATTTATACTGTGCAATTTTCCAAACTCACATTGGTTTCTCATACAGCATCTTTGTAAAGTATGTGTATTCACTGGTATTCACTCTGTGTCCTAAACAGCTTGTTGGAGCTCCTGCCCCCCCCCCCCTCCCTGTGAGCCCAGTATAGAGAGGCGAAGTCCCTCCCCTTCCGGGAGCCTCCATGGGACCCCGGAAGCGGAAAAATATACATTGAAGTCAATGGAGAGAGAAAGGTTATCTTTTGATCCCGTTTGAATTGAGCCACGAATGACACATATGATGTTTGTCAATTTAAAAGAACATTTTGAAAGTCAAAAAAATAAAAATGTGTCGTAAAACTGTGAAGTTACAAATTTGTTTGTGTGAAACCGCTCAGTGAACTACAGGTCTCTGGTCTCGCACAACACGCGTCACCATCACAAAGATGGCCGTCACGTTAGCAAATTTCACCTGTTTCTTTCAGAATGAGGCGAAAAGTATAAAACGAATTGAACATCACTACAAGTCTGGGCACGTTGAGAGCTGTACATACACGAAAGGGGAGTTAGTCGGTTCTGTAAGAGCAGCGGGACCGGCTTTACAAGGTTTCGGTGAGTAATATGAGTGCAATGTGTAACGTTAATGTCAGCTAGCTAACATTAGCTAACAAGGTACACTAACGTGTTTTGTTTTAGTAACTAGTTTTCTCCTTAAGAACTTCGTGGTCTCTGTGTATGCTGTGCCTGTGGATAACATTAGTGTTCACAAGAACAAGGTACACTCCCGTGTTTTGTTTGAGTTGCTCTTCAGATTGAAGCGGACAGTTTTATATCGACTATACTGTCTGTGTGATCTCCTTTTACATCTCGTTGTGTCATTTGAGTTTATCTGCTGTGTGTAGATTCAAGGGTTTTGGTTTTCTAGGCACAGCTGTGTGTGACTCCCTCTGGTGCACTGGTATGTGTGTTCCTAATGTAGAGAGCATTGATTAATTAATAAACTACACACTGAGTCTAGATCCTGACCAAATCCTTTTTTATTGTTGATCAAATGTTTTTCAAAAATGTATTCATACACATTTAGAAAAGTACAATCACAACCAATACAACAATCAGACAAGAGGACAACACTATGGAAAAATAAACCCTCCCACCCCCAGATGCGGACCATCCTTGTATTATTGCTCATTCAATCTATTATAGCATGCTAACAAATGGTACTTACTTTATGTTTACAGATCTGCATGGGAGACGTGATGCAGAGCGCTGTCTGTGATTGTGCACGGGGGATGTACAAATGCAGCCACGCTGCAGCATTGCCATGTGGCAGATCAGCTCCACAGATGTTGAGTGCCAGTGGAGGAAGCCTGGCACTTCAAAAGTAGTCCAGCCGGTGTCTCAACTTTACCAACAGCGAGAGGAGACATACAACCCACTGGCCAGAGACATCGCTAACTGTCAACTGGGGGGTTGTAAACGAGGCCGAAGGGGTGAAGGCTTTGTGCAGGACTATCGGGTGACAGTGAGTCTGGTCTCTTTGTGAGTGAGTCGGTGTTTTGGGAGCATCACTGATGGACTTGTGCAGCCATCTGCCCTGCTGGAGGTGAAGTGTCCACACAGCCAGAGGAACATGACCATCGCGGAGGCAGTCCAGTTACCTTCCTTCTGTCTCCGTGAGGAGGGTGGGTCAATCACCCATACTGGCACCAGGTCCAAGGGCAGCTGCACATCACAGACCGGAGTCTCTGCTACTTTGTTGTGTGGACCACGAAGGAGGCGATCATCATCCCCAAAGACCCTGCATGGCATGGAAATCTCCTCCTCCTGGAGAACTTCTACACCCAGCATGCTCCCTGTGTTGGCCAGTAGAGAGGAGGACATTTAAATAAACATACTCTTAACACCCTCGGACTCTGCGTTGTGTTTCCTATGTGTGATGGGGTGTTATGCCGAGGGGAGGAAAACAGGACACAGCAGATTGTGGTGGAGATGCTGAGCAGTTATTGAATTGTTGCATGTAATTATTATTATACTGCGTGCTTCTTAGTTATTCCATCTTTTGCTGTAACATGGATCTGTATGTAACTCTATTTACTTGTTATCTACCACACTTCCTTCTACATCATTCATTATACATGATGGTGTATATAGGATATATATATTTGTATACATATCTGTAAATTATATAATTTTATTTTTCGTATTTGGGATTGTTGGAAACGTCTTTTTGATCTCTGTCTATAAACACAAACTGAGTAAGATTGACAATAAAGTTGACTTTGAAAAATATATATATTCTTTATGAAAATAGTTGACTGTTGGAGAAATGAATCCAAATGAAACGTTGGACTGAACTACAACTACGCCTTTGAATCTCTACGGACTGTTTTTCAGTGGGATGGCTAGTTCCTATCTTTAAACATTTATTAGTTTTTTCTCAGAACAGATTTGATTTTCTGAAGTTAATTTAACTTTGCCGACCATGTAAGGTCATTATTAAAAGGTACAATCAATTTGTTTAGGGTTGACTAAAATAATGAAAAACATTTCATTTGGATAATTTACTGACAGAATAAGAAACTCGATGATGCTCTACTCACCTGTTCCCTTTTTATAAAGTGAAACAGTTGAAACGATAGATTTTAGTAAACTTAAAAACAACCTTCTCCAAAAGCTATCAAGGAATATACCGAATACTTGTTTGAGAACTTTATTACATATTTTTTATATAAATAGTTTGATCCATAATTGACAGAAGCGTGTGTTTACACTGACCTGTTACTCATATATTAATGTCTTTGTAACTTCAGTAAACCACTACCTCACTCATTTCTCTCATTCATCACAGTTCAGTAAACTAAGTGATACATGAACCAGTTTAATCATTATAATAACGTAGGATTGCAACTCTTTGAAACTGTGTGGCTCTTAAAAGAGCCGTTGTGTTTGGGTGTGCTGGTCTCAGGTCAGTCTAAGCCCTCTCTTAGCTGGATGTCCTTGGGCATGATGGTGACCCTCTTTGCTTGGTTCATCTTACTGGGGGGAGCTACATGGATGTCGGTGCAGTCCACAGTCATTTTGCAGTTGAAGGCAGAATGAATTTATTATTGACTCAGAATGAAGCACAACTTCATGTGATACAATACATTGACTTTATTTGTAATTGTGTAAAAAAATATGAGCATTGATTATCAAGCAGGACCTGCAGGAACAGAGCGGTGATGGATGGAGCTGGGAAGAGAGAAGAAGAAAACAGATCAACTTTATCAGATATTAAAAATTCTATTTCAAAACAAGTTGCCGCTCCTACAGTTTTCTAGTGTGTAAAGATGATTTCACATGACCTATGCAAAATATCACACTCAATACATGTGTGTCTCTGGGGGGTGCATTGTGCCTTTGATGTATATAAATAATATACCATAACCAAATACTATTACGTACAGTGGAAATCAGGTTGCCAGAGCAGGTCAGTGTGCATGTTCCTCAGGGTCTCAGCAGTTACAGGTGAGGTAAGGAAAAAAAAAGAGAAAAAGGTCAGTAACAACACTTTAAAGTAACAACACTTTAAAGTAACAACACTTTGAATAATTATCTCTTCTAACAATTTTCTCTCAGTAAGCACACAACGACTGTCTTTCCAACAAACAGATTGACTCCCCCTCACTGTCATCACAATGATCACCCCTGCCTGCCTTCCACTCTCCCTGAACTGCTTCCTTAGCACCCGGTGGAGGGCGCAGTAGGCTACTCTTCAAATGTTTCACAAAATACTTACCATCATGACTACTCTTACTGTTTAATATTTTGGTTTACTTCATGTAATAAAATAATAACTTCATGGTAAGGCTACTAAAACTGACAAGGCTAAGTAATGTAATGCTAACTAACGTGCTCGCTACTCATCGCTACTAGCTAGGTAGCTAACTTGACTATGTTCCATGCACAACATGTATACTACCTATGATATTACCTGATATGTCTGATCCAGCGGCTCCTGGTCCTTTCATCAGACGGGAAGCGATAGAACGAGCAAGTGGTATGATCACTTGTGTGATTACAACCTGGTACAAAGCACACAGGCATCTTGTAAAAGTGAACCAACCACTTGGAGCAACTTGGAGCATTATCGCCTGTGACATCACTTACGCGACCCAGAATGGGATTTGGGATTTGTAGTCTTTGTAGTCGCGTATTTTTCATAGTCTTATATTTCAACAGTTGTACGACAAAATGTGACTTTTTTGACATGGAAATGATTGTTTAAGATTGACAAACATCATATGTGTAGTTCGTAGCACAATTCAAACGGGATCAAAAGATACGTTTTCTCTCTCCATTGAATTCAATGTATTATTTTTCGCTTCCGGGGTCCCATGGGCCGGAAGTAGATGGGCGTGACTTCGCCTCTCTATGCTCTGATTGGTCGCGATGTTGAGAGGCTCGTTGCTGCTCGCAGCTGCTGCGAGGAGCAGACAGGCTTCTGTGTCTGCGATACAGCGAGAACAAGCTAAACTCATCCTGAGCACACACAAACACTCACAGCCGAAGTAAAAACAATAAGTGTGGCTTGAAAGGTTTATAACGCTGTGAGCATGGGTCTGCGGAGAGCATTTCTCCGCGATCCCAACGTAGTAGCCCGAAAAACGTTTATCCATTTAAACAGTTGTGGTAGATACCTTGTTTGTTTTAAACATCATAAATACACAAACAACAATGAATACTTATAGGTTGTGTACCCGAATCTCCAGCTGGTCCAAACAAAGTAGGAACAGCATCGTTCTTCAGTGGCTTAAGTTGTACATATCCGGCATGAATCACTGAAAGGTTTGGGAAGCTTTGTTTCGTGAAAGGCTGTCAGAAGGTGTGGCCTCTGGGTATCCCCATGTCAGAGTACCCAGGAAGAAAAAGAGAAATCTCCAATGAGGCGTTTTGGGGTTTCTGTGTTAGAGTTTTACTCCCTACAGGATGTACTTTGAGGGTTTTTGACTCTGCAGACCGTTTTACATGCATAAAAACCTTCATAACACACAAGGGGACGAGTAATAACCGGAAAAGCATGACATGGGACCTTTAAAAAAGGAAACTGTCTATCATCTGTCAATCAGCAAGACTAGTTTCTGAAGTGAAGTGAAAAACAAAAATTATCTTTTGAGAATTGAGACTGTGCTCGCATTGGCTGCTGATGTTTCTCATGTGGTAAAGAAAAACTATAAAGGTCAGCTTCCAGGTCAAAAGTGCTTTAGTGAAGGGGAGGGTGGTTCATGATGGGTTGGATCACTATCATCTTATTCACTCTGCTGGCAAGGACAATGTCGGAAAACCAAACATGCAATTTCATTGGGCAGAAAGGGTTTATGGAGTTTTCAAAAGAAGGTGATCTTATTATAGGAGGAGTGTTTTCTATAACCAGTACTCGCAAACTGAATGATAATGGCTACCAGGCTTTGCCAAATGAATACTGCACAGGGTAAGTGCTTAAAATATAATCTATAAAAATGGAATGCAATTTATGAAAATTGCAAGTTTAACAATATGTGTGTGTCTGGTGTGTTTCAGCTTTAATAACTTCTTTATTAGTAAAGTTCCAATACTTAACATTATGTTTTCAGGTGGCATGCCAGGGAATTGAAATTTGCCAGAACGGTGATTTTCACTGTGGAAGAGATAAATAGAGATACTGAACTTCTTCCTGGAGTTAGTCTGGGATATAGGCTGTTCAATGGCTGTGGGACTGAAAACCTGGTACACGTAGCTGCAGAAGCTGTAAATGGAGACGACTCAAAAGGCTGCAGAAGTCACATCCAGGCTCTCTTGGGCCATTCCTCTTCTGGAGTGAGTGAAGGCATAAACAGCATACTAAGCCCACTATCCATTCCACAGGTGAGTAGATACAACTGTAGTGTCCAATTTGTTGCTTTATATATATATTTCCATCTTTAAAATATTTGTATTCTTATTTGCTGTATTTTGCATGTTGTTGTTGTTGTTGTTGTTGTTGTTTTTGCTTTGAAGGTAAGCCATCTTGCAACCTGTGCTTGTTTGAGTGACAGAAGACGGTACCCCTCGTTCTTCAGAACTGTGCCAAGTGACCACTTTCAAATCATCGGTATTGTGCAGCTCATGAAATATTTCGACTGGCGTTGGTTTGGGATTATTTATGCTAACTCTTTGTACTCAGAACAAGGAACCGCTCAACTCATTAAGGAAGCAAAAAAGGAGGGCATATGTGTTGAATACACATTACCTTACTCATGGAGATTAAATGAAAGGCAGATGTCTCCTTTTGTAAAGACAATAAGGGAATCCTCGTCAAATGTGGTCCTGTTGTTTATGTCTTTGTCTCTTACCAGGTCGTTACTGTCAAGAATTGAAAAACATAACATAACTGGAAAGCAGTGGCTAGGTAGTGAGTCTTGGATCACACAGGTAGACCTAGCTTCTGTCAAGAGAAATAACATTATGCAGGGGGCAATGGGCTTTGCCCTGCCTCAGTCATCTATACCAGGTCTTGCTGAATTCTTGCTCAACTTTAAACCTGCGGATGAACCAGAGAGTGCTATGGTTAAAGCAATTTGGGAGATGTTTTTTGACTGCACCTTCTCGTCATCAAATATCTCTACTATGTGCACTGGCACAGAGGATCTCAGGACTATCTCCAATGGCTACACAGATGTGAGACAATTCAGGGCTGAGAATAACGTGTACAAAGCTGTGTACTTGGTGGCATATGCCCTTCATGCACTTTTGCAATGTAAAAATGGCTCAAATCCTACCACAGGAAAGCCCTGTGTAAACAAGAATGAAGTTGAGCCTAAGCTTGTAAGTTAGGTTTTTATTTGAATATAACTTATTTGTTTATTATTGAGTGATTCTTGTTTTTTGCGGTAAATGCAACAAATACATAAATATCATATTATATAAGGTATTAGTGTACCATTCGAATGTTAAGTCTATGATTGCTAAATTGATCATTTTTCCTCTATAGGTGTTGGAACACATTAAGTACGTGAACTTCACAACAGAGAATGGAGCGAAGGTTTTCTTTGATGAAAATGGAGACTCGGTTGCTCAGTATGAATTAGTTAACTGGCAGATGAAAGAAGACGGCTCTGTGGATATTGTAAATATCGGTCAATATGATACCGCTTTTCCAGAGGGGGAAAGGTTCAAACTAAAAAAGAACACCACAATTGTTTGGGGAGGAAACAAGAATAAGGTAAAGTCAACAGAGTGTCAGTCCCCACATACTGTATATGCAAACTGTGAGATGGATAGAAGGTCTTTACTTGATAGAAAACTAATTGATAAGTCACATTTGTTTGATGATTAAAAACACATATCATTGTATTGTAGATATTACATATGTCGTAACCCACACAAGATAACAGACAAAAGTTCTTATAATCATAAAAGTTCAAATTGAAATGTAATGTACAAAGTACTTTAAAAAACTAATTTAATTGTGTTCCTTATACTTTATAAGAACTTAATGAACTATATGTCTATGATATACAAAAACATTTTGTTTCATTTGTGGGTTTTACATGCCGGATTTTACTTGTTCAGGTCGTAAGGTCTGTCTGCAGAGAACCATGCCCACCAGGGACTCGTAAGGCCATGAATAAGTTGAAGCCTGTGTGTTGCTTTGACTGTTTTGAGTGCCCTGAGGGAACAATAAGTAATGAGACAAGTGAGTAAATAACTTCAAATTGAATATTTTCATGTGTTTTGTAGTGGGATATATGAAAGAGCAACAATACATTTATATTTTTTAATATAATATAATATTTTGTACATTTTATTGTTTGATTATTTCTTATTTTAGTGTAATGATTGTATTTCTCTTTCACAGATTCCCCTGATTGTTTGATCTGTCCAACTGAGTTGTGGCCAAATGAAAATAAAGACAAGTGTCTTCCGAAATTGACTGAATACCTGTCTTACAAAGAAATCATGGGAGCACTTTTAACTGGATTTGGCTGTGTTGGCGTTTTTCTATCTCTTCTGACATCAGTCATTTTTTTGACTCACAAAGAGACTCCTATTGTGAGGGCCAACAACTCTGAGCTGAGCTTCCTGCTGCTCTTCTCCTTGACTCTGTGTTTCCTGTGTTCTCTGACCTTCATCGGCCAGCCCTCTGAGTGGTCCTGCATGCTGCGACACACTGCCTTCGGCATCAGCTTTGTCCTCTCTATCTCTTGTGTTATGGGGAAAACAATAGTGGTTCTAATGGCCTTCAGGGCTACACTTCCAGGCAGTAATATGATGAAGTGGTTTGGGCCTGCCCAGCAGAGAGTCAGTGTTCTGAGTTTTACTCTAATACAGGTTATAATTTGCATACTTTGGCTGGCAATCAATCCTCCATTTCCCTTTAAAAATATGAACCACTATAAGGATAAGATTATTCTTGAGTGTGCCCTGGGATCACCTGTAGGGTTCTGTGCTGTGTTAGGATACATAGGGCTCTTAGCTGTGTTATGTTTTCTACTTGCTTTCTTTGCTCGAAAGCTGCCTGATAATTTTAATGAAGCTAAATTTATCACATTCAGCATGTTGATATTCTGTGCCGTCTGGATCACCTTTATCCCAGCTTATGTCAGCTCTCCTGGGAAGTTCGCTGTGGCTGTGGAGATATTTGCTATTCTGGCCTCCAGTTATGGGCTACTATTCTGTATATTTGCACCCAAATGTTTTATTATTGTACTCAAACCTGAACTGAACACAAAAAAACATCTGATGGGGAAAACTGAATCCAATTAAATACAAATAAAATAAGTATTTGATTTGATTTATGGTTTGGCTTGAATTTTGCAGTGACACTAATTGTTACAAACATATTAGCTAAAACAAAACATTACATTTTAGATGATTCCATGTAGTGAATCCTACCTATCTGCTGCTACAGTACTGACATTAAAGACACATGAGCACATTTTTTTTTATTTTGATATACTTTATTAATCCCCGTGGGGAAATTGTTTCTCTGCATTTGACCCATCCTAGTATTAGGAGCAGTGTGCTGCCATTTTGAACGGCGCCCGGGGAAATAAATCAGTTAAAAGTTTAAACCATCCATGACTCTCTGTGTTTTCATTTCAACTTTATTTATATTTCACAAAAACATGTAAAAAATTGTTTTATAACCTCTCGTGCACTGTTTGTTATTTAGTAGCCCCAAATATATTAAAGCTATTAAAATAAAACATCGTAACCTTACTTTATTCAGGGACATTACTTTGTACCATGTTCCAGTGGCGGCCGGCCCATAGGGGCGCAAGGGGTGCCGCCCCACCTCTTCCCACATTCTAGATTCTCATTAAAAAATACTTACATTTTAATGAATTTGATACTTTTTTTTTTTTTTTAACAAGGTACATATTATAGCTGGTGTCAGTAAAATGTATAATCTACAATAAAATATAGATTACAATTGTTTTACGATGTCTAAAGTTAACCGAGGATTTTGGAAAATAGCTTGAAATAAGGTCTGTTTAAAACGAACCTGTTTGATAAATGCACGTTTTGTTCAGCCGGACAATATCCACATGTCTACCCTACTTTTATAATTTTCTAATCATAAATCTAATCGCCAGAAGCAAAATGCTAATGTTATGCTATAAAGGAACTACAGCAGGGTCGCACGACTTCAACGTCACGCCAACTTAAAATCGATATTCAAACATACAGATTGTAAATGGTACAAGTTGAAGTGTTTGTTTGAACAGTTTGCAGGAGGCAGGTACTTGCTTTCAAGCAGAACAGTGCAAACAAACTTAGTGGGAGTGTTTTACGTGTTCGGTGTAATGACGTAAAACAGCCGGGACAACTTCTGTAGTCCTATTCAGCCACTTGTTAACAACCATCGTTTTTCAGACAAGTAAACTCTTCAAAAATCGGGTCACTGCTAATGTATTTAATGTCGTAGAACAAAACGTGATCTGTCTCTTCAATTTGTGTCAAACACAGACCTTATTTGGAGCTATTTTCCAAAATCCTATGGAGAAATTGCATTGCTTTTTATCGAAGGAACCGGACGTGGTAAAAATGCTAACTTACTTCCGGGTTTTAGGACGCGTCACTGCGGTTCTCTATGTAAGTGTTGCATGGCCAGATATGGCTCGAGAAGCTGACTCAGAAATATATGATATATTATGATATTATATGATCGATGATCTGTTTGATGATGTGATATGAATGATAAGTGCAACACGTCGGCGTCTTCTCTGCATACGGCAGTTTAAACTGTGTTTGCTTTATCCTGTAATATGAACTCTGCATACTGAGCTCTGATTGGTCAGCAGGCGGTGCTTTCACTGAGTTGATCTCTTTTCTATAGACGCCGGAGGTGGGCAGCGTCAGGTAAAAAAAGTTATTTAGCCTTCCCAAACCTGAGCCTCATGCGCCGCGTATGGTTGACGAGTGGAGGGGGGTGCTAGTGGAGCACGCGCGTGACCTGGGAGCTCCCTCCATAAGATGAGGCTCCCTCCACGAGGTCAGGCCCCACGCAGTCTGCGTGATCTGCATGTAGGGAGGGGCGGGCTAGTGGCGGACGGCCCATAGGGGCACTAGGGCGCCGCCCCACCTATTCCCACATTCTAGATTGTGATAGAAATATATTTAAAAATGTTTATAAAACATTTTCTTTATAAAACATTTTTTATTGTAATGAGCAAGGTACATATTAAATAGTTGGTGTCAGCTAAATGTATAATCTACGATTAAATATCGATACAAAAAAATGACGATGTCTAAAGTTACTGATAAGTAATTTAACGTGTTTCCTGCTTGGGGCGCAGAAATCTTTGGCCATTGACTCTCGTTATAAGTGACGCATGTGCAGTCCGCACCTCTTCAATGCAACAGATAGGAGCAGCATGGGGCGTACCAAACTGCGCCCAAAGCAGCTGTTGACACCGCCAACAAGTTAGCAGAAGCGTCAGAGTGAGTGATTGACATTTGAATGAGAGAGAGTTAGATGGAGACGGAGTGTAAACAAAACTAGATAGCGAATATGGAGAAGGAAAATTATGTTTAATCACCCAAGAAACACCCAAGAAACACCCTTTGAGAGGAGGACACTGGAGGGAAAGCTGAGCGCAAAAGAGCTCGGACCTGATCAGCCTGACATAGGCAGGAGTTAAAGACAGAGGAAGGCAGCATACGTGCTCTTTTTCAAGGAGCTGGTTTAGCATGAAGGCTGGGCTAACTACCTGTAGCAACACCAGTGCTATATTTTGCTTCCCCAGCATGGATCCAGACAGATGTGAGTGACTTAAAGCACATATCAGAAAAAAATAAAAGCACGAACAAACTAAAGTCCACATGGATAATGCTATGCGACTACCCATGTTTAGGAAAGTAAACACAGCTGTCCAATGAAGGCTACAGGATAGGGATCGGTAAGCATAATAAGTAGGTTGACAAAAACAGGCACTAAAAAAATAGACTCTATCAAGTGCTGTGTGCCTTTGAGCTAGTCCTGCATTGTAATATGACATATGTTTTGGGTTTGTGTATACGTTTGCTAACATTTTGGTAGAGCCCCCCCCCATGGAGTAGTGCATCCTACTGTACCTATCTGGTGCTACAATACTGAGATAAAGAAATTAATAATAATTTGTATTTCATATTAATGAATCAATTAAGAGTTTAAACCAGGGGTCGGCAACCCCTGGCACGCGTGCCAGCATTGGCACGCGGCACCGTAACCAGTGGCACACTAGGAATAAGTGGAATAAGTGTGCAAAAATATTTAAATTGTATTTTCGGATCCTGAACGAGACCGCTGCCAGAGCGCGTCTCCTCGTTACCCGCAGCAGGAAGCCATGCACGCAACGCGGCCCCGCTCTCTTTATCACCAGGTGACTTTCTGCCGCTTTCCTCCGTGGTGCAGTGCAGCTGATCGTTTCACCACAGAGGAACGCACTTCACTAATTGCAGTACCCATAAGTAGCTGTACAAATGCACAGTTTTTGCGTGGCTGTGTATTTAGTTGAAAGCCCAGTGGCGATCTGCTCATCTCTCATTGAAATAATATGCTACAAAGGGGCGGACTGGCCATCTGTGTGTTGAACTTTCCTGTCGGCTCCCAGACCGTAGTCGAGGAGGGCAGAAGCAACAAGCTTCAGGTTCAATAACCCACTTTAGCTTCAATGACTGGAGAGAGGCGAGTTCTTCTTGGGAGGCCGTGGCATTTATTTAGCTGCTCTTCTGTTTCACAAAATACATCACAGACCTGTTTCTCTGCTTCCTCGTTTCACTTCCAGAAACATACACACGTTCCCTCCATAGTTCTCACTGTGCTCTACCATCCACAAACACACATGCACAAGCCACACCCCTCTCTCTCTCTCTCTAAGGGACAGCGATCTCATCTCACTCTGCATGACCCTAATATCATAACGTGTGTGTTCTGGAGAATCACAGAACGGATCGTCCTTATTATTATGCCGCTTAAACCAATTATTTAAATGTGTTTGTTAAATTCGGCATCATGTAAGTTGCGCTGACAGGTCCACACACTGCTTCCCCGCAGCGAGCCCCCCCCCCCCCGCCGTTGATAATTTTCGATGTTGGCACGCAGATAACAATTTTTTTTTAAAATGGCACTTCATATCAAAAAGGTTGCCGACCCCTGGTTTAAACCATCCATGAATTTCTGTGTCTTTATTTATATTTCACAAAAACACATACAAATGTATTGTCAATGTATTATAACCTCTCCCGCACTGTTTGTTTTTAAGTAGCCCCAAATATATATATATATATATTAAAGCTATCAAAATAAAACATGTTAACCTCACTTTATTCAGGGGCGTTACTTTGCAAACGCACCAGAGAATAAGTTGTATGTGCATGTGCATACAGTGCAAATATAATTAATGTTCAAGGCAGGTTATTGATGGGTTACAGCAGGGCCGGTTTTTGGCATAGGCGGTCGCCTAGGGCAGTGGTTCTCAAACCTTTTTCAATAATGTACCCCCTTTGAAAAAGATATTCCGCCAAGTACCCCCTGATCAGTTCAAAAACAATTTGTTAGGGACAAAATGCCATAAAGAGGTAGAGTACAGCTTTGTACCATCAGTGTCTGATTTATTAAAACAACAACATTGTAACTGAGAAACACTTACATGCTACATTTCAAATGTTTACAATCCATCACTAGATTCATGACAAACCCATTTTAATATCATGCAATAACACTAAGACGACATTAGTTGCATTTAACTGATCTTTTTAATAAGTTTTACTTACAATGTAGTGAGAAACATGGGCTTGTGCTTCACTGAGGACCTTTGTCATTCTCACAGGGAGGCAAACTGCAGTTATAACACTTTGTGTTTTGAAATATGTGTAACTCTGTTCATATAAAACCCACACTGCTCAAACTTAGTTACTTTTCCTAAAATTGGTATATTTATTTATTTATTTTGGGGCGTGGGGAATGAAGAGAAAAAAATATATGAGCATTTTATGAGCATGGGATTTTGACCCCTCATATAAACATATGCATAATGCTGCGCTTTACTTTGCGGCCACACACCGTTGCCAAGCAACGCTTATTGTTTAGGTCCTTTGATAAGCAGGCAGTCATATCATTAGCGAGAAAACGTGAGTGAAGTATAACCGGACGCGAGAGAGAGATCAGAGATCAGATCAGCTGCTGCTGACGGAGAACACGCAAGTCTGCATGATCACAGCTCCGCCGCTGTGACGGACCGTTGAGCGGAGCAAAATACACTAAGAGTTAGACCTAACACACTTAGCAAGTAAATCTACTCTGGAACAAGCTAAACTAGTTATACATACTGTATTACGAAGATGATTTGAGGTCTCGCCAGGATATGTGTACGTGTATGTAGCTTCCATGTAAAGTTAGCTTGGGTGAAAACAGTTTTTCCGGTCTCGAAGTTTTCATAATAAAACCGGATATATTCCCCTCACTGTCAAATTATTACACAGTGATATCTGCATTACTCATCCACTAAAAAACATCAGTTTATCCTTGTTAATTACACAATATTGATTGGTTTAAATTGTGTACAATGCTTTTGTGTTTTTAACCTTCGATTCAGAGAAACAAATAGTTTTTTCAGAATTTAGACATTACAGTTTCCGAAGACACTACACTACCCAGAATCCCCAGCTATCATTTGGGACTACAACATCCGCCTTGCTTTACAAACCCCATGATTAGTCATCAAGCCCTGCGATTGGATGTTGGAGTGGCAGTCCGACAAGGTTACGCTGAGCGTCAAAGAGCTCTATGAAATGGAATGGAACCACGGCAGACTTTCCAAAACTGGAATTGGACGGGTCCAGCCGCCCCCCCCAGAACTACACATGCTGGCTATTGTGTGTTTCGCGACATGTTCTTTGGCACGGCTCTTTATAAGATGTTTTCGTATTTCCCACAATTAGAAGTTGCCAGTATTAAACTTTGTACACCCTTGAGGTTTAGAGGATACGAAACACAGTGGTGTTATCAAATTTAAAACATATAATTAACTCCACTCTAGCTGTGACATCACGCACTCTAAAATCTGAAGAAGGCCTCTTTACCAAGGTCTGAACAATGTTTAATATCTCTAAGTACAGATCAGATTTAAAAGTTGTGTTACGCAAATAATGTCAGAAAGATGTGTAACATTTTGTTGGAATTAGGTATCTGAGTGAAAGTATGAAGAAGCAGTTAGCAGTTGAAGTTGCATGAAGATTGTTCAAGTCTGAAGAGTTTCTCCATTGACTTCCATGTTAAAAATGTGATGAATTATGGGATTTATCTCTGGAATTATGAAAGTTATGAATAAGAAAAGTAATAGCCATCGATTCCCGACCGAGCTGAATGTTTTGATGTTTCTGCGATGTGGAATGTAGGAGAAGAAGAGGTGCAAAATAGCCTGGTGGAATAATAAAGAATTTTGTGCGTAGCATAACAGATAGTTGGAATGCTGTATCTGCATTCCCACTAAATTAAGTAAATGTAACACCCTTTTCACACCGGTTACGTGTTTCATTTGCCCTGTACGATGTGCGCTGTAACTGATGAAAGTGGGGGATGTTGGCTTATCTGGCGCCCGCAGCTCACAGCCAAAGTGCGAGTGAGCGTGGGAGCGAGCGAGGGAGAGAGAGAGGGTGCACCGGTACCGGCGCTGTTGTTATTAGCATCTGGTGCTAGCTGCGCTAACGGATATAAGAAGAAGATGTTTCTACAACAAGGTGTCAGACTGAGATGCTCAGTGAGGTAAATGACTCTCAGTGTTTAGATAGTTAACTTTAGTCTAAGTTATCTCAGTGGGTCCCAAATGTTTTGATCACAATTTATGTAAACACATATTTCCAAGGCACTCCTTTATAATTATTGGGATAAAACATGTTTGAAATCATTTCAATGTATACTATAGGAAAGTAAACCAAAACTATTGTTTAAAACTGGAGAGATACAAAAATATGCATAAATAAATGGTAACTAGGCCTAGATAAAATGGGGGGGGGGGGCAGCTAAAATCTTGCCTAGGGCATCAAATTGGCTAGAACCGGCCCTGGGTTACAGGCTTAACCCTTGGTTGTGCAGCCTGATGGCTACAGGCACAAAGGACTGTCCGAGGCACCTAGTGCTGTGTCGAGAAGGGATGAGTCTGTGACTGAACGTATTCCTCACATATGTCCAAAGCCAGACTCCTAACAATTGCACACATTTTCAACACATCATGTATTTGGTTGATTACAGACAAGCGGCTACAAGGGATTTAAATGTCATATAAAAGATATTCTGCCCCAAACAATTTTAAAGCTATAGTCTTCATCTCCACAACTTTTTTAATAGATGTATTTCTTCTTTTATGCACAACTGCTTGTCAGGGTAATAAACTCTTGTGTGCTAATTATTGGTCACCCAGTCTGGAAACATTAAAGTGCCACAAATGATTATTACCATGTTAAGTTATGTGATTACTTGTTGAACAATATAATTATTTTCTCATAAATGTATAATTGTATTATAAAACCAATGCACTATCGCATGTTTTGGTTTTCAGATTTGTGTGAATAAAACACCATGTATTTAATATTTTCAGATATTTTCATGATTATGGATTTCACTTTCTTTTTTTTTTTCACATATTCAGCTAGAAACAAAACGTCTTCGGTTCTAAGTTTGCATACATTTTTAAAGGATATGAGTTACCCCATCATATGATGCAATTTCATTTTAAACCTTTTGACATATTGATCTTACAAACGGTCAGCGAAAAACCTTTGCAAAGCAAGAACAGCAAAGCACTCTGACATCATTTAACAGTGATTCGATAAGAGGACCTCAATCATCATCATCATCGTCATCATCTGCAGAAGCTCTGCCCATGAAAGGAGATATATAGTCTGTAATAATAACAATAACTATAACAAAGGTATGTATGTATATGTGTGTGCCAGATTATTCCAGATGTTGGACCGTTTCTGTGCTATGTTACTGTTTGTGATTTTTGTGGGAGCCTTTGGAGCAGAGAACACTGAATACTGTGAGATGCTGGGAGACCCAGTGTTTCCTCTGTTATCTAAGGATGGAGATATAACAATTGGAGGAGCTTTTTCCATCCATAGCCAAATATCGAAGACTTCTCTCTCCTTTACAGATGTTCCAGAAGCTCTCACATGCTCCAGGTACAGTTTCATGTCTCTTTTCTTGTGTGTTGGTTTCATCACAGAATAAATAAACATGTAAGTAAGAAAACTGTTAGTTAAAACAATTGTTTCTCTTTTCAGAATAGACTTAAGAGAATTTCGTTTTGCCCAAACAATGATGTTTGCCATCCAGGAGATCAACAATAGCAGCTCATTGCTGCCTAATATCTCGATTGGTTATAAGGTATTTGACAGCTGTGGTTCAACACTGACTTCAACGCGAGCAGTGATGGGTCTATTGAATGGACAAGAAAGGACTTTGGGTAAAACATGCTCAAGCCAGTCATCTGTTCATGCCATCATCGGAGCCTCTGATTCCTCTTCAACAATTGTGATGCTACAAAGTTCTGGGATTTTCCAAATACCAGTGGTAAATGTTTATAATATTTCATGTCTGGACTTATTTCCCTTTTTTATGCAAAAAGCTTCCAATTGTGTATATCTAGCATATAACAACCATCAACAAAGACTTAATACTGGTATTATTGTGGTTTGTTTCAGGACTATGCTTAGGTTAGGATTACATGGTTTGCACATATGCAGATTGAGGAAAAAGACAGACAATGGTGAACATTTATTTTGCTAAAATGTGTTACTTAATACTTATCTGAACTCTAAAGAAATATGTTTTGTTTCCCTTCTTTTTTGTTAGATCAGCCACTTTGCCACATGCGCTTGTTTGAGTAACAGAAAGGAGTACCCCTCTTTCTTCAGAACCATCCCTAGTGACTATTATCAGAGCAGAGCCTTGGCCAAATTGATAAATCATTTTGGCTGGAAGTGGGTTGGGGCAGTTAGAAGTGACAATGATTATGGTAACAATGGCATGGCAACATTTATCACAGCCGCACACCAGGAGGGGGTCTGCATTGAATACTCAGAAGCCATATCAAGCACAGGCCCCAGTGGAAACGTTGCAAAGGTGGTCAAAGTGATAAAAAGTGGCACTGCAAGAGTTTTAGTTGCCTTCATAGCCCAGGGTGATATAGACATTCTGGTTGAGGAAGCCCTGAAGCAGAACCTCACTGGGCTGCAGTGGGTGGGCAGTGAGTCCTGGATTACGGCAGGTCGTCTGGCAACTAAGAGGCACTCAGGAATCCTGACAGGGACTCTGGGCTTTGCCATCAGAAAAACAAAGATCACAGGCCTCAAAGGGTTTCTTTTGCAAGTAAACCCAGGTCAAGACCCTCATAATAATCTGCTGAGAGAGTTCTGGGAAGCCACATTTGGTTGCAGTTTTCAGTCCGGTCTCCATGGTCAGACCCTGTGCTCAGGCTCGGAGATACTAGAGGACATCAACAATACTTTTACAGATGTGTCAGAGCTAAGGATATCCAGCAATGTGTATAAGGCTGTGTATGCTGTGGCTCATGCCATGCATAACATGTTAAAATGTGGTGATGCCATGAATCCTCAGTGTATCTGGAAAGATGACTTTGAGCCAAAACAGGTAACAGGTTAATACATTCAGTAAATTATTTGAATAAAAAATAAATAATAATCTTACAATATTTCACCACTGTTCTCATTTGGTAGGTTGTGAAACACCTCCAAAGTGTGAATTGCACCCTTCAGTCAGGAGAAAGTGTGTATTTTGATAGAAATGGAGACCCTGCAGCGACCTATGAGCTGGTGAACTGGCAGAGAAATCCAGCAGGAGATACTGTGTTTGTGGCTGTAGGGAGCTACGATGCATCACTACCAAATGAAAAGCAGTTTATAATGAATGGAATAAACACAACATGGGCTGCTGGATCCATAACGGTAAAAAGAGTTTGGTAGAAAATACTCATTGTGGAGGTCATTTTTCAAATACATAACTGTTCCCTGAGACATTTCCGTAATTAATGACCAAATAAAAAGGTATATTCTCCAATGTAAATGTTGTCAAAATGTTCACATGTATACTAATATACCTTCACTCTATTTCAGACTGGGATTGGCACTTTCACATTTTAGATTTACGTGTACGATCAATGAGAAAAAATATAATTTTTAGAGACACTAAGAAAGAAAATAACATTCATAAATTAAGGGGCAACTAACTGTGAGTAACTGATGATTGAGTGGTGTTTTTACAGAGGCCTGTGTCCGTCTGCAGTGAGAGTTGTCCACCAGGTTTCCGGCAGGCTGTGATTAAAGGGAAACCCATCTGCTGTTTCTCCTGCATTGCCTGTGCTGCGGGAGAGATCACCAAATCCAACAGTGAGTAGAATTTATACTGTAACTCATTATATATCAATATATGTAAAAAAAAAGTATATCTTTTCCAGTATCCAATAAGTCTCTAAACATTACAAGGCCATTATTTATTTCATATAGTATGAGCTTAAGTCTCACTTGCCGCTTACAGCACAAACACATTTCAGTGGTCCATGTTTTCTATTCAGATTCTGGCGAGTGTTCGCCATGCCCACTGGAGTACTGGTCAAATGAAGATCACAGCCAGTGTGTTCCAAAGGTGATCGAGTTCCTATCTTATGGCGAAACCATGGGCGCCCTGCTCACTGCTTTCTCGTTGTTTGGAACGATGTTAACACTGGTGGTGTTGTGTGTCTTCTTCCGGTTTCGTCACACACCTCTTGTCAAAGCCAGTAACTCTGAGCTGAGCTTCCTGCTGCTCTTCTCCTTGACTCTGTGTTTCCTGTGTTCCCTGACCTTCATAGGTCAGCCCACAGTGGTGTCCTGCATGCTGCGACACACAGCATTCGGCATCACCTTTGCCTTGTGCATGTCTTGTATCTTGGCTAAAACCATAGCAGTAGTGATGGCTTTTAAGGCTACAAGGCCGACTAACACACTTCCTCAGTGTTCTGCTGTGCTTCAGAGAACAAATGTTCTCAGCTGTACTTTACTGCAGGTGTTGGTCTGTGTGCTGTGGTTAACTCTTGCTCCACCATTCCCCTACACAAATACAGCTCATACCACTGAAAGGATTATTCTAGAGTGTAATGTAGGTTCACCTATAGGGTTCTGGGCTGTGTTGGGGTATATAGGACTCCTGGCTGTGATGTGCTTCATCCTTGCTTTTCTGGCTCGAAAGCTGCCTGATAATTTTAATGAAGCTAAATTCATTACTTTCAGCATGTTAATATTCTGTGCAGTATGGGTCACTTTTATTCCTGCGTATGTTAGCTCTCCTGGGAAGTTCACTGTGGCTGTGGAGATATTTGCCATTTTGGCCTCTAGCTTTGGATTGCTCTTCTGTATATTTGCTCCAAAATGTTATATTTTACTGTTAAGACCAGAGAGAAATACTAAAAAGGAAATGATGAGAAGGAACTAATAACAATTACCTTAAAATTAGTGTGCATGAAAATGAAACCTAAATGTCTGAGATGCTATTTTAAAACCATTGCAGGCCTTTAACAGAGTAGCACTTGTACGTCTACATTTGCAGTTTGCATCAGTGCACGGCATCCCTGAAGCTGAATTGTAATTCTGATTTTCTCAAATCTAATGACTCGAACATTTTAAAAATAATGCAATGCAGTAAATCCTTTACTTGATAAATAGCTATATAACTTTGTCTTTTTCTGCTAAATTATTTATTTGTTCCACATTTGATGTCGTAAACACATTTTAGTTCTTTCTTGAATGTAACACCATAGGTTTTAGATTCCTTGGAGTATTGGGATATGTTAGCCTATTGAGATAATAATATTTATCCTTTGGCCCAATGTCCAAACATTTAGGTATTTTCATCCTTTAACTTGTAATAAAAACTCAAAGATGAAATATACTATTGAAAAACAGCTCAGACATCCCTATGGACGCATGTCTCTGAAATTATTATTGTAAGGATGTGGTTATGCTAAAAACAAAGATCACAACCAGATATAATAGGCCTTCTCATATGTCCGTCTATCTGTCAGTCACACCACCATTTCTGTAATTGGTTGACAGAAACACATATTCACACGTTGCATCTAGGCCCCAGTGGCTTTGTGATAGTAGGAAGAAAACACTATAAAACACTCAGAGTTGAGGGATTTTATCTTTGGGCATTGGGTGTTAAATAGCTACTATGCTGCTGATAGCAGATCTGCTCCTTGTTTCCCTCCTGGCGGTCAGAGGAGGTGAGCCTATATGTCAGACATATGGGACAAAAGAACAGTCTCAATTTCACAAGGAGGGAGACATCAACATTGGAGGCATTTTCTCCTTCCATCAGAACCCAGTCAGTGTCAATCCATCTCTCCAAGTCAACCCAGGAACCATCCAGTGTGAAGGGTAAGAGAGGGGTGGAAACATGTACAACGTTTAACAATATGTGTTATTTATTCATGTTAAAGTGTGAATCAATTTTTATATATCATTTTTGTAAGATTGGACCCAGGAGAGCTTCAGTACGCGTATACTATGATATTTGCCATAGGGGAAATCAACAACAGCTCAGAGCTGCTGCCAGGAGTGACACTGGGTTACAGGATCTT